>OW204009.1:8262500-9512500 GCA_934047225.1 Ypsolopha sequella
TCTTTTTCTTGCCATACCCAACATCCACTACCATACACTCCAATACTCCATTCTGGACCAATATGCTTTTAAAAAAACTGAATGATGGTGAGATTTTACCAATGAATTTTCTAAAAAAAATAATATATTATCGATTAAAAACGGGGTTTTAATCACAAAATGTGTACAGTGGAGACCGCATCAAGTAAGACACATTGTACTTTGTACCTATCTTATATTCTTCTCTGTAGGGGCTAATGTCGTACTGCAAGTGTATAGCTTGATGTGGTCTCCACTGTACGTGCACTAGGGATGTACAGTAGAGACCGCATCAAGTAAGACACATTGTACTTTGTACCTATCTTATATTCTTCTCTGTAGGGGCTAATGTCGTACTGCAAGTGTATAGCTTGATGTGGTCTCCACTGTACGTGCACTAGGGATGTACAGTAGAGACCGCATCAAGTAAGACACATTGTACTTTGTACCTATCTTATATTCTTCTCTGTAGGGGCTAATGTCGTACTGCAAGTGTATAGCTTGATGTGGTCTCCACTGTACGTGCACTAGGGATGTACAGTAGAGACCGCATCAAGTAAGACACATTGTACTTTGTACCTATCTTATATTCTTCTCTGTAGGGGCTAATGTCGTACTGCAAGTGTATAGCTTGATGTGGTCTCCACTGTACGTGCACTAGGGATGTACAGTAGAGACCGCATCAAGTAAGACACATTGTACTTTGTACCTATCTTATATTCTTCTCTGTAGGGGCTAATGTCGTACTGCAAGTGTATAGCTTGATGTGGTCTCCACTGTACGTGCACTAGGGATGTACAGTAGAGACCGCATCAAGTAAGACACATTGTACTTTGTACCTATCTTATATTCTTCTCTGTAGGGGCTAATGTCGTACTGCAAGTGTATAGCTTGATGTGGTCTCCACTGTACGTCCACTAGGGATGTACAGTAGAGACCGCATCAAGTAAGACACATTGTACTTTGTACCTATCTTATATTCTTCTCTGTAGGGGCTAATGTCGTACTGCAAGTGTATAGCTTGATGTGGTCTCCACTGTACGTCAACTAGGGATGTACAGTGGAGACCGCATCAAGTAAGGCACATTGGACTTTGTACCTATCTTATATTCTTCTCTGTAGGGGCTAATGTCGTACTGCAAGTGTATAGCTTGATGTGGTCTCCACTGTACACACATTAAAAGGCGATACTTGTTATTTTTTAATTTGTATGCAATGATAAGGATAGATGCAGATTTTATTTATATGACAAGTGAAGATTACTAACTTCCAGTGGAGAGTAAATAAGAAATTACTTTTATATTAATTTAAGAATAATTCTAATTAAGTAAGTGAAAATGGTTTTCAAACCAAATTATATACAAGGTGACTTTTTGATCATCGTCCAAATTCACACTGGAGGCTTGATAAGTGATCAGTATCTTGGATCAGTAACAATTTTTGAGAAATTCGTATAATGAAATTTCGGCTTCCCATATAAATTCAGTTCCAGTCCCGAGTGAATCACTATGGGGAGTCGAAATTTCATTTTACGAATTTCACCAAAATTGTTACTGATGCATGATACTGATCACTTACCAAGCCACCAGTATGAATTTGGACGATGATCAAAAAGTTACCTTGTGTAATTTATTGAAAAAGGCGTTACTTTGCGGAAGTCCATCATAAATTTGTGGATATATTAATAATTTGCAATATTCCGCTAAACACTCTTACCATGCTATTCAAAATGCAGACTCAAGCACCGCCCGCCCTCCCGCATAAAACATGCACAAGCAAAGCAAGCAGTACGAGCGCAAAATAAAGCAATCTTAAATAACAAGCAAGAAAACTTATCAAAAGATTGAATTCGAAAATATATATAATTTTTTCAAATCATACTTTGTTCTCTACAACAAATCCTACTTGTAACTTCTAATATAATATTTCCCCTGCGCAGGTTGTCCTTCTTCGGTCTGATGCAAGTAGTGAACGAGCTGAACAAGTCCGAATCTCAAGCGGACGGTGAAAAGGTTCGTATAACCCGAATAAATATACCTTAGGAATAAAAATGGCCGGCCACCAAAGATTTAAAAGAAAAGATAAGCCCTTACCGTACTATGACAGCACCAAAATGTTTCCACCTTTAAATGGGTGACGCTCACACGTTTAGAATCAGTACTCATCTGAACACAGTGATAGTTGAACGCCTTAAGTGCACTTAAAGTTAATCATTTTAACAACTTTAGTAGTCTGATCAGTTTGCTGACCGTAGGTAGACAGATTGCGCACTCATATTGTGCGCGCGTCGGTATTATGTTAACGCACGCATTCAAAAACAATGCAATTGATTTTAGGTGCCAGGGCTCATCTAAACTTTTGAAATCTTTGCCGGCCACTCTTGCTGTAGAAGCCTCTAAATGTGGGGTAGAGCAGCTGATTGGTACCGCGTATTATGTCATGCAAAAAACAGCTGTACGAACTATTGCTGGAGTCAAGTATGACGAATCTGCTCGAGCACACTTCGTTGAATTACATATTAGGTCTTTACATATAAAATTGCCGTTTTTTTTATAGAGAATTTGAAGGAAACTCAATTTTCAGTACTAACATTTTTGTATTTTTTTTAGGAATGACAAATTCAAATTATGTATGTAAACGGTCAAGTATGACGAATCTGCTCGAGCACACTTCGGTGAATTACATATTAGGTATTTAGATATAAAATTGCCGTTTTTTATAGAGAATTTGAAGGAAACTCAATTTTCAGTACTAACATTGTTGTATTTTTTTTTGGGAATGACAAATTCAAATTATGTAATTTCTTATGTGTATGAATGAGACAACATTAAGGTAACAGCAACATTAATTGAATTTCTGAAAAGTGTCAGCTGTAAAAAATTATTACGAATCTTATCATAGAAATGGATGGCATTTAGGACGAACTGTTTTTAAAGATTAAATTTTTATAATCAAACTGAAAATAAAAACAAAATTTAATACGTAGATGTACAACCTTGAAATAAATTTTCAAATAAATAACTGTAATAGCTATTTAATTACAGGAATTATGAACTCATGAATCTGTTAGAAAATTTCGGCAATTTCATATGTAAAGACCTATTAAATTCACACTGCCTTCACTGTACTCACTCCAGAGGGCCTATTATGTATCTTTAGTTGCCATTTGAACTGGGTGCCTATCATTAAAAACATAGACATACTATCGAATTCCGATTGTCTAAGGATATGTTCGCACTTGAAGTGACGACACAGTTCGTAAATAGTTCAATACCCACTAAAGGCAATTTTGAAAGTTCAGTTTTTATTTATGTTTTTGATGATAGGCACCCTGTCCAGTTGGCAACCTAAGATACAGAATAGGGGGGCAGGTTGCGTTATTCGTACATGAAAATCTTCAAAACGAGAAGCGAATGAACCCGAAACAAGGACAAACTTTGCATTTCACGGAAGTTGTCGAAAAGTTTAACAGGTGGTAGAGCTGATGCCATGGCTCGACTGTGGAGGTACCACCATCTTACTTGGAGACCCCCTCGAAGTAATTCGGGGGAGAGTAAGGGGACAGCTCACAGGCAAAAAACCAGGAGGCCCACCATGCCTGGGACCGATGGATGGCGGTATATCCATCCCTAATAGCCGGGCCTTATATGGAACAGACTGGTGACTGGCAGCGGCGTCACTGGTGCGAGGGTTCCGGCACCACGCTCACCAACCCGCCTGCCCAGCGTGTGTGAGTATGTGCAATTCTTCCAGGATGACCGCCGGGAGTGGCAAAGTCCTGTAAAGGCTTATGTCCAGCAGTGGACGAACTAGGCTGATGGATGGATGATGTCGAAAAGTGAGCGTTCACTCTTTAAGTCTATGTGTTCGGTCTCCAAATTTTTGAATTTCAAACGTTCGTTTCAAGAACGCGGTTAAGAGATCAACTTATTATTATTATTATTTTTTTTCATAAAATGGGTAGTAAAAATATGAAGGGATTCTACTTAAATCCAATATTTTTTCCCAATAAAATATTTCAGTATTAGCTAAAAACGCCCAAATTTGTTGTTTCGCTACATGATCATTAGTATTACGTGTCCAAGAAAAAGAGGCCATGAGCCAACATATAATCGCCTCTATCAAAAGCAAATAATGTCGTTGCCATTGGACTTATTGTGCAGGACGGCTAAAAAAAAAAGTTGCTAGGGTCGGCCATCCTCTTAGCCTCGATACTCGCTAGCGACTTTATTAACTATTTATATGAGATATTGTACAGACAGCTCTCACAGCGGTTTACGATAGAAACCAGAATTTCTTATACAAAATATTTTACGTGTCGCTAACGTGTATCGAGCGAGAAACAAACCTATGGTAGACTTACAGAATGACTAATATAGTTGGAATCATAATTTAAAGTATTATTTTCAGCCTTCGAACGATGTACAGCTGGAGACGACGGGCCGGGAGCTGCAGCAAGGTGACGGCACCGGAGCCAAGTGAGTACAACCATAGACTAAGTATTACTACAGTAGAGCCACTGAGTGATGGCACTTATGACAGCTGCATTTAGTGATGAGGTACATTTCAAATTTCGGTCAAAAATAAAAAACAAGTGTGAGTTTACTCAACATTAGACACGTCATTCAACATAATGATACAAAAGGAAAATGTGCCAAAACCAGTGGCGTAGCTATCGGAGGGCTATGCGGTGTAGTGCCCCGGGGCCCCCAAGAGATGTTTAAATATCTAAATCAAAAAAATTATTTTACTATCATTTATTTTCGTTTAGTTTAACTTCGTCATTGTTTTGTTTTTAATTAAATATTATTGCGTAACTTGGCGACCTCAAACATGACCTATAAAAAATGAGAAACTTTTTTAAAAACATTTCTTTGTTTCTATACGAATTCTATTGCACAATTAAGCAACATTCAAATCGAAAAATAATAACCGAAACAAGTAGTACATCACTATCAACAATGAAGTATTACATTTTTTAATTCACACTTGCTTATAAATAATTACGATACTTTGTAGGCATTTAAACGTCATAGGCGCCAGCACTCAGTGGCTCTACTTTACGTATAGACCGACAACTCCCATACATCAAAGCGTAGCAAATTTTTTACGCGCCCTTACGACACTAGGTGTCGCCAAGTGTTGCAAATAAGCATAATTTGTTTAATTAACTGCAAGTTAACTCTCATGGTTACCATGTAAACATGTGGCTGTAGTAGCTTTGCTTAGAAAAACTAGATGGCGCTAAGTTGGCAACACTAACAGTGAATATTTCAGCGCCATCTATTATCGAAATGGGAATTATTTTTATGTTACGTGACATCGCTGTAGCGTCACCAATTTATTGCTAGGCAAAGGTATTGGAGCTATTCAGCCCAAATCCTTACACATTTTTTTTTCAAATATCTCTGGAACGAATGAATAAATAAAAATTTGAAACGTGTTTAGTAATACGCATATAAAGACGTCCCAATGGATATTTTATTATCTTAGCTTACACGAAATGAAAACTTGTGCATTGTGGGTGTCATTTTGGCTTTCTATAGGCGACCTGCAGTGAACAATATGTCATGAATTCCCACAGCTTAATTTTTAAAAGAATTTATTTTTAATTTTTTTCGGAGAATTTACGTCATTTTAGGACATGGTTTTCATTATTTTGCTATATATATTGACCGTTATTTTTTTATGATTTTTTAAAGAATTTTCCGATGACCTTGTCACTTGAGAATTTTAGACATTATACTGATTGTGATGTGCGATTGCTTATAAAAAAGTGGTCTGTCTCTGTCTGTCTACTCATCTGTCATCTAGCTGTCAAATTAGTCTGAAGCAAATTATTATAAATTTATCTTGATAGCAAAGGACACATTTCTAAACAGCCATTAATCAAGTGACGTCACACAAGGGCAAATGTAAGTTGCAGCCTTTTCGTAAAAATATTCATCATCTTGAGGTTTTTTTAACCAAAACTTCGAAAATACGGCTTATTAAACCTAAATCTCGAAATGGTTTTCGAATTAACACACCTTAAAATAATTTAATATATGCCAATTGTACAGAAAGCAGAAATACAACTTATAATACACCGAAGAGGGGCGAAGATTTCTACGGGCATTAATTGGACGGGACTGTACTTAATATAACATTTGAAGTAGTAGACATCACAGAACATATGTTGGCAGGCCGCCGGACGCGACGGATTTGCCGCTAGAGAAGGCCGAGGCCGGCAAAGAGATCGATTCACATCCCACCGCTGAACTAGACGATGATGGTAAGATTACCAATTATTATTTATTTTGATTTAAGAGCTTTGCTCTTGTCGGTGGAGTTCATTTTTTTCATTTCTTTTTCTTTATTAATGAAAACAAACAACCTTAATTTATACATAAGAGAAAAAGGTACAACTAGGCATCACATTGGCCAGTAAAGTTTCCATGAATGGATGTACACAAAGCGCAAAAATAACATACTATATAGAATAAACATAAATTCTTACAAAGAATCAACAAAACTACGTGCAAGAACAATAAAAAAAAACTCATCTAGATAAAGGTAGTTCTTATGTATGACAACAAAATAACCTATTACATATTCTTATCTCTAAGAGATCAATTTAGTTTACATTGGACTGAAATAGACTCGGTTTTGTCAATGCAATCAGACGTTGTCCTACGGGTGTTTACATTGGACTGAAATAGACTCGGTTTTGTCAATGCAATCAGACGTTGTCCTACGGGTGTTTACATTGGACTGAAATAGACTCGGTTTTGTCAATGCAATCAGACGTTGTCCTACGGGTGTTTACATTGGACTAAAATAGACTCGGTTTTGTCAATGCAATCAGATGTTGACCTACGGGTGTTTACATTGGACTAAAATAGACTCGGTTTTGTCAATGCAATCAGACGTTGTCCTACGGGTGTTTACATTGGACTAAAATAGACTCGGTTTTGTCAATGCAATCAGATGTTGCCCTACGGGTGTTTACATTGGACTAAAATAGACTCGGTTTTGTCAATGCAATCAGACGTTGTCCTACGGGTGTTTACATTGGACTAAAATAGACTCGGTTTTGTCAATGCAATCAGATGTTGCCCTACGGGTGTTTACATTGGACTAAAATAGACTCGGTTTTGTCAATGCAATCAGATGTTGTCCTACGGGTGTTTACATTGGACTAAAATAGACTCGGTTTTGTCAATGCAATCAGATGTTGCCCTACGGGTGTTTACATTGGACTAAAATAGACTCGGTTTTGTCAATGCAATCAGACGTTGTCCTACGGGTGTTTACATTGGACTAAAATAGACTCGGTTTTGTCAATGTAATCAGATGTTGTCCTACGGGTGTTTACATTGGACTAAAATAGACTCGGTTTTGTCAATGCAATCAGATGTTGCCCTACGGGTGTTTACATTGGACTAAAATAGACTCGGTTTTGTCAATGCAATCAGACGTTGTCCTACGGGTGTTTACATTGGACTAAAATAGACTCGGTTTTGTCAATGTAATCAGATGTTGTCCTACGGGTCATTCCTAACAAGACAATTTGAACTCACAGCAAAATAATCTACTGTAAGCTTCCTATCCTATGAGTCTTTTCGCTTAAAACAAGATATTGGCGGAACTAATGTGCGGAGACACGTTTAAAGAAGCCAGATAAAACGGCTAATAATAATAATAATTTTATCTGTCAAATTTATCTAATCAACGCGTACGTAATCCTTTCCTCCCCCGCCTAGCCCCGCGGCGCCTAAGCCGACGCACAGCAGTAACGGTCAAGTCATAATTCCGACTTCTGGTAATCACCTATTTACAGACTCGGACTTGGGCTCGGGCACTGCGTCGCTCGGTCTGTCTACATCGTCGTCACTCGACTCCGCTTCGGAGCTCTTGCTCGCTGCGGCGGCCGCCGTCGAGTCCGGAGGGTGAGTAAAAAATATATTTTTCACACCACCTGCTCGACAATGTCCTATTACATATCATGCAACCTCAACGTAAAGTAACGCATTATATCTCAAGGGATATAAAGTTATATGAAAATCCCTAGGGATTAAAGTGATTTAAATTTGGAACGTCAAATTCGTGTGGAAACTCGTGGAAAACAAATGCCCATATGGGATTGTAAAGAGGTTTGTTCGAAAATCGAACTGGCCACCATAAGCAGAATTCAACAAAAAGAAAAAAAGCGTTTACAAAGAATGTGAAACAAAAGACGGTGTTTGGTGCTGTGATTGTCAGTGAATTTTATTGAATTATTAATGTTGATAAAAAATGTCGAGCTTTTTATGGTCTCGCAGAAGGTGTGAAAAGTAGAGTATGCTCCTCTGGAATAAAGCCTGTCTTTGTCTTGGGCAGCTTGAACCCCTCGCTTTACTCAGGACTCTATATAACTCCCTCGCTACGCTCAGGAGTTAACTCTAGAGTCCCTCGTTACGCTCAGGGTTCAATAACGATATGTTATATTCGATATATATATTCGAGTAACGATAGTCACTAACATGCAGGAACTGTTAATCAAGTATACTTTTGACATAGTGACTATTTTGGTATCACTAATCGATCTGTCATCGAAAAAATAAATGATTGGATATAGAATAAGAGCGTTAATTTGTCAGGTCTGAAAGCGAGTCGCTGCCGGGTGAGCTGTGTCGGACGGTGCGACATCTGATGCGGTCTATAGCCTCCATCGAGCGACTCATGGACCGGGTGCTGCGACACTGCGACGATTGGCCCTCTTCTCCTAACACGCAGAATGAGACTAGGTTGGTATTTACACTATACAGGTCTGAAAGCGAGTCGCTGCCGGGCGAGCTGTGTTAGACGGTGCGACATCTGATGCGGTCTATAGCCTCCATCGAGCGACTCATGGACCGGGTGCTGCGACACTGCGACGATTGGCCCTCTTCTAACACGCAGAGTGAGACTAGGTTCTTATTTACATTATACAAGTCTGAAAGCGAGTCGCTGCTGCCGGGCGAGCTGTGTCGGACGGAAGATAAACCTGCAAGGCGTACAAAGGTAGCTACGATTTTTGTCTAAATTTATGAACGAGTGTTAACTGTTTCTAAAAGTCCACATTCAATAACACCTCTGACACAACCTCGTAAATACATCGTGATGTTTTTTTTTATTAGAAATAGAAATAGAAAAAGTTTATTTGTCTAAAAAAACACATAAAAGTAACACAACATAATTAAACACAAAAATACATTAAACAAAAAGGAGACAGCCCAGCTTATGCTTTTAGCATGGTAAAACATGTCTACACAGCGCTGATTTTCAGCTGATCCTGTATCATCTACAATTAAACTTAAAGTTCGAAAGGTGATGCACGATATACGAGTAACTACAGCATAACAATAAAAAATATATATACATATAAAAATACACACCAAATAACAATTTTGAAGAAACAAAAATAAATTTAAATTAAAACCACTATTATTATGTTACAGAAAAAAAGTGGACCAAGGACTGTCAGAAGTGGACCGCAAGTTAATGGCGATGTACCGACGGCTGCCCGAGGTGCATCGCAAGCAGCTGCACGTCTATAGGAAGCAGAAGAAACTGTCCACGGTAATTATAGCTTACACTAATGAAAGTCTTATATCCATCCATCCATCAGCCTTGTTCGTCCACTGCTGGACACAGGCCTTTCTAAGATTTCACCACTCCCGGCGGTAATCCTGGAAGAATTGCCCATACTCACACACGCTGGGCAGGCGGTTTGGTAAGTGCGGTGCAGAAACCCTCGCACCTTTGACAAAATTCAAAAAGTTTATTTTGCAAAGTAGGTATATATAATACACGTTTCACAAGTCAAATTTTAATCTTATAAAAATATATATAATAAATGTACATGAACTAGATTAAATGTTTATTTAATTTATGTAGCAATAATTAAAATTATAGGTAAAAAATATTATTATACAAGGTGAAATTCAATCAACCGCCCGAACCCATACCGGAGACCCGGCCAGGGACTAGGAACAAGGTTCAATGATCACCAACCGAGCCCCCAGCTCGAATCCAGGCGGCCGACCAAATCCCATCCTATATGCTACATAGTAATAGGTTACATATATAAATACATGCCTACCTCCGCCCATTCAATTAGTCTTGCTAAGAAGAACGGGCAAGAAACTTGGCAAGATCATGTCTTTTTTTTTAACATAAACTTATACTATACATCAAATTACTTATATCTAATTTAACCAAGGGATAAGAAAATACGCGGAAAAGGGATGGCGCTATACAAGTAAGCTAGATCTTTCTGGAGAGCCACCTACACGTCGATGGGACTCTAAGGAATCTTCATGGAATCTTGCTCGTGTTTTGTCTGAAAGATCTTTTATATTCGATTTATATTTATTTTTGGAAAACACGAAATCATTCAGTCAATGCGACGTATGTCGATCCATAAAGGTTATCGATTGCCAACTAAACACGAACAAATAGTCCTTTAACCTACCTATAAAACATAGCCTTACCTAAACCTAACATATTGCCTAGCTATATGTTACAGTACTATATCGTTTTTCCTTTACTCGCACAACTTCGTCCCTTTTCCGCACTGTCACTTTACTGATACTTTAAATAGTATCCGGTGTACTCAAGAAGTGCCGGCGGGCAAAAGAAGAAAAAAGGCCCGCCCTCCGCGCATGTTTCCCCGGCTTCCCCCTTTGATACCAAGATATGGTGGAAACGGGGATGGGTGGTCTGGTTGTTCCTGGCAACAGGAACATTGGGTTATGTCGATTTACTCCATTTTATTAAAAATTCGACTTTAGGTTGAAAGCAGGCGAGACTTTAATCAGTCTCGAGTAACTTTCGCAAAATTAATGAAAAAGGACGCAAAGCGCCTGTTAACATGGTTGTGCAATTTGCATTGTTCCATTATTGCTAATAACTTTGTGTAAGGCTGTCCGTCTTGTCCAATCTTTCTGTGTATAAAGTCAAGTCACGCTCCGAATACTTTTTAGATTTATAATTATACTAGCTTTTGTCCGCGGCTTCGCCCCCGAGTAGCCCATTTGATCTATGCAAAGTAATCTCTATGCAAAAATATCAAATCATATCTCTTTGCAAAAAATCACGTCGATCCGTTGCTCCGTTGCTGCGTGAACGAAGGACAAACCAACAAACACACTTTCGCATTTATAATAGGGGTACGGATTACTTGTAATTAGCAGCCCAAGTGTATCTATTTATCATACAAAATCTACAGAAGTCGTTAACGGACAAGACTTGACAGTACGCCAGAAACCGGTCTCACGGTAATGTTTGTGCGCAGGTGTGCATGCAGCTGGTGGGAGGCGCGGCGCCGGCTCCCCCTCCCCCTGGCTCGCCGCCCCCCTCCGTCGTCCCCAACCAGACCTGCCGCGCGCTCTGCCCCGAGTACCATCTGCAACGATTCAAGGAGGTAAACTCTACAGGAGATTTGTTTAGTGGGTCTACCGCGTAAGTCCGGTGGTGATCGTAATGAACTTACTAACGCTAGAATCTGACAGCAGGATTACATATATACACCAATTTATGTTTAATATAAGTACTAGGCATCCGCTGAAAATCAGCGCCGTGGCCCTGTCATGGCATTAAGCTGAGCGGAGACCTTTTTGGTACATTCTGTGCTAATTTTAAGTTTTAACTATAATGTAATGTAAATATTATGTACTAAATAAACATGATTCTATTCTATATACAAATACAACGCGTGCTAAAGAGATGTCATGTTAGGCGGGCGTCGCAAGACGATCAAACTGAACGCAGCCCCGGGCTTCAAACGTCAAAATAAAGCCCATTACGAACGTCACCGAGTTACGCGGTAGACCCCCTGATCTGTCACAGATATATTGCCCATAGAAATTTATACTCAACCGACCGGACGTGCACGAATGCGTTCGGAAATACGACGTTTGCCGAAGTGTGGCGATGATTTCTACGCGCATTAATTAAATGGAACTACTGTAAAGATTCATTTTAATTCACAGTTCCGAGACAAAATGTTTAAACCTAATATATAGGTAGAGCATCTTCTGGTGAAATAAATTTTCTCAACTTTTCGATCCCACAAGCGATACTCACGTTGTTGTAGTATTCAGTAGCCTAAGCATGAACACATCTCCGTATAGTTGCGTTTCAAACTACATCAAAATCGTATGTAATCTGGGAAACCGCTCCACGCGGACAGTACCGGAACTAACAGCTACGTATGACAACCTAAGTAGTTTCAAACGCAACTATACGGAGATGTTTTCATACTTAGGCTACATGTAGATTGGGTGTAACACAACTTAACTTACTTGACAAGACTAATCTTTTCGATACAGAAAGAAAAAGACAGAACACTTAAATTAAGTTTAGTCCTGTCAAATAAGTTCACCGAATCGACACAAATGTCTTGCAAAATCTAATTGGATCGACTAGTGTATAATAAAATATACATATATAGGAAAATAAAATTGAACTGACAACTCTACACCGTCCCGGGATAAGTAATAGAGAGATCTAGAGTCCACTGCGCTGATTTTCAGTCGCCACCCTTCCAAGTTGTAAAGATACTGAATAAAATAAATGTATGTATGCCCACGCACGCCAGGACTGCAGCGCCCTCTGTCCTGAGTATCATCTAGTAAAGTTCAAGGAGGTAATGCACGCACAGTACCAAGGCATATCAGAAACGAACAATTCCAAAATACATATGTATGTCGTGCTGAGTCAACCGCGGCACGCATTTAACTCACGTGGACTAAGATTTTAGGCCTATTTTGCAACTAACACTTCAATAGCTAAAATGCATATTTTTGTCATACTGCTTTTTGGATAGTTTCTTCCAAAAAGCATACGACTTAGTACGGCGAATGAAAAAAACATAGAAGACTTCGATTTCGAATATTGTCATTCGAAAATGGCACTAGAGACTGAAAATCATGACTGGTTCGTACGGTTATCATGCAATACTAGGCTAGCCGTGATTGGCCGACTTAAAAACACAGTGAATGCTATTGGAGCCGTCCCTATACAAAATTGTGTTGAACACACTTTATCGTGGGGTAATTTTTCAGCTCTAATCAGACTTCTATGTTTTTTTCGTTCGCTGACTTATTACGATACCACGAGGCCAAATTTCCCCTAATTAAGGGGTCAAGCATGCATGGATGACTTTTTAAGAATCTATGTGCATAGTATAACAGAAGGTTTACTCTGCATAACTAGCGAAAACAGGCGCACGACGTATGTACGATGATCTCGGATGAAGTCGGTCAAACGCCCATACGAAATTCTGCCGAGATTATCATACGGACGCGTCTATGCATGTGTGCGTCTGTTTTCTCTCCGTCGTCGAGTCGGCCTTCTGGTAGTATCTATTTTGTGGTATAACATAGATGAATGAAGTTGCGTCACATATTTATGTCGCCAATACCGCAGTGCTTAAAGGCTAAACCAGTTACAACCAGTGCGTCCTTCCAGTAATGACGTACGGCGCTGAGACGTGGTCTCTTACCAAAGGCTTGATCCGCCGATTTAAGGTCATTCCTAGTTTTAACAGAAATATGATTTGCACAGGCAGATAATGATATGCCCAATTCTACGTTGTGTCGCTGACATATACGCCAATTGCCGAACGGTGAGGTAACCTGTATGGCCTAAAAAGCGTGTATTTCTGCCTGAAGTATAGCGATAAGTGTTTCACCCCCTATTTCGTCGGACATAAAAAATTGTCAGTAAAAAGAGAGTGTACGAGTGTTGACTGTTCTACTGATGTTGATGTATCGTTCCTGTCAGGTGCGGCGCAAGGTGATGCATATGCGCGACCAGCAACTCTACTACCATCGGCTGCGGATGTGGCTCGAGGAGCAGCTGAAGCAGGAGCGAGACAGCATGTGAGAGAGCGATATACCGGGGCCAATGACCCAAAAAGCTTATAACCACAGACACTGATCTAAATAGATGACGAAAGTGCATCAAACTCTATGAAAACTGTTGACAGCGGTTTGAATTGAGTCAAAGTTGTAGGAATCAATATATGTGAAGGAAGAGCATTGCTCTCCCTTTCGGCGCGCTTTTTAACCCTAGCTCACTAACCTTAATTTCCAGTAACGTTATCACTAACCATTCGTAAATTTTACGACGGATTAAAACATCAATATTTATTAAATCAACTTTATTTATGACACACAACGACCTTAATTAGCAGTCTTAGTTTTCTCTTAATCAAATATTAAGAGAATTAATTTGAGAATTAATTTACATTGAACAATGATTGCACATAGAGACAATATGCTCCCTGCAAATCGCTTTTTTGCAGCCCTTGCAGAAGTTAGTGGTCATACGACGTTTTTTTGCAGGGACAATAACGACGATAACACAAAATATCCCGATCTAATGAGCGTGCATCCGCAATGAGTGATTGCGGGTCACTAGCGATGCGAATTAGGAAGGTATAAGGAACGGGGGGGGTGGCGGGGGTGGGGATCCTACCAAAACACTAAATGTTCAAGGTACGCGTCGTCATTTTGACGAATGGTTAGTGAGCTAGGGGCACGCGAAGTACATACACTTGCGTCATCTATTTAGATCTATGTTTGCGGTTATACTTCATACAACAAAGCCACGTCAAAAATTTGTACCTTCAAATTCTTAACCATTTTAATAGAGACAGTGATTCTCTTGAACAGAAAAAATTAAATCATGGGTAATAGAAATAGATACACATAAAGGTAATTTATATTAGTGTGCGGCTTTCAATAGAACTTAGCACTCGTCTGGTTATAGACTTCTTGCAATGACCTCTCGACATTCGTTTGAAGAGCATTCGTATAATGCATATTCCGTTTTGCGCATTGCATCAGGTTGTTGCCCTGGTTTTAATTTTCCCTTTTGAGAACTACTAAGATGTCGCCAACTTTGATTTTCTGTGTAAAACTTTTTGACTCAGAAGTCTGTAAAAAACGTTTAAAAATGTCTTCGACTGTTGTACGATACAATCACCCCTTATAATGAATTTCGAAATGTCAATGACCTTGATACTAAAATTAAATTCTGCTTTAGTTTTGTTCTTTATTATTACCACGATGTGTGATTTAATTCAGTTCTTGAATCAAAAACGTATTATCGAAAGTTTTAGTTCTCCAAAGTTTAGTTTACTTCGTTTAAGCTACTTGTATTGCAACAAATTAGAGTTCTACCTGATAATTTCACAACAAAGTGTTTTAATTGACGACAAATAATTAATCTCAATCTTTCTCCAACAGAACGCCAGAAAGCAATGTAACGCTAGTAGAAGACTTAGCGCGGAGCAAACGTCGCAATTCAAGTCCAAAATCGAACCGCGTCGGCGCCGGTAACAAACGCAAACTAAAATCCGTCTCTCCTTCTATCAGCAAACCTCATAGGATCTTACAGATGCTCAAACATAAAGCCCCAGCCGGCACCGCGCAATTGCTAGCTGACGATAAGCTGTCAGAATTCAAAGATGACGATTTGAAATCTGAAGTAGAGCCTCCCGAAGCGTTTCCGCTAGAAAAAGACTATATAAGTGATACAGAAACGGTTGTAGGTGAGAAAGAAGCGGATTTGTGCAAGGAAATGAAGGAATGCCTCGCTAAGTTTGCAAACTTCGCACTCAATACGCCGGACGTTGATTTGCAAGTCGAATATGAAATGCAAGCTAATCCGGACAAGTATCCTGATTCTGTTAGCCCTCCGTTACAAGAAATGTCTCCAACAACAACCGAGCCTATGCCTGTTTACACTCCCAAACCTAACCAAAGATTGCTTTCGGTTAACAAATTACTATCAAGAAGTAACGTCGATAAGTTTTCGAGTGATAAGGTCGATTTTCAAGCGCCCACTCTACTGCCTGAGGTTCTCAATATAACTCCTTTAAACGCCCGTCGGACGCCAATGTTAGTCGAAGACGTAATCGAGGAGAAGAGTATAGAAAAGTTAGCGGAAGTAGTAGACCAGAATTCAGACGTGATCGTAGATACGGGTAAAGATCCTAACATCTACAAATATGTCACTTTTGGTCTAGAGATAAAGAAAGCAATGGAGGAATGCCAGAATATTATAAACTCTTATAACAGTATTAAAGAGAAAACAGACGAACATAAAGTCGAAGATAAAGATGGCCCGTTATCTTTAGAACAGATATGCGAAGTTATGATGAATTTAGACAAAAACTCCGCCGAATTTCTCGATAAAATTGACTCAGATGACGCGTTAGACATAAACACTGCCAACACAAAACTAGCCGAGTTAGTCGAAAATATGCCTCAAATTTTAGCTAACATGCCAGAAATAGCCACCAAACTATCCGAATTTGCCAATGCCTCGTTCGAATTGCCAGAATTTGCGTCCATAATGAGTAGCCTACCAGATGTTAATAACGAAGCACAACTCACCCCTGAAACCCTTAAACAAATCAGAGAATTAAAACTAAATAAAACTAGAGATAGTGTCAAAGTTACTAAGAATACTACTAAGCGTAAATCTAACCGTAAAATTAAGAATAATATTGATAATAACGATATTATGGGTACTATGACTTTCGAGTTCGACTGCAAAGACATATCGGATCTGCTGAAAGACGAGAAAGAGTTACAGGCCCTTATGAAAAATAAATCTAATAATAAGGAAGACTTTAAGGATTTACTCTTCTCTATATCCGCTCAAGTAGTTATAAATAAAGTTTTCGAATATCTTAAGCAAAACAAAAGTCCCGAGCTAGCCAAGTGTTTGGAGGAAGAAAAAGATCTGTTTTCTTTACCCAAAAACAGTATTAACTCGGAAATGTTCTCTAGAGCGTCGACGTTATTTGATAATTCAGTTAAGGATGCACTATCTATGGACGATTTAAGAGATTTAGTCAAATCTCGCTTTAACTCGTGGAAGCATTATGTGGCATCAAAATTCAAAAGTATCCCAATAGAACTACTAGAGAATGAAATCGAAGCAATGTTGGACAAGTTCTACAGCTACATACAAGATCTGGCCGGGAAGCAGTGTAATAACGAAAGCGACAAAATCATAGACAAGATAGACGAGATGCGACTCAAAAACCATGACATAGACGAGGACAGCGAGGTCTGTCCAAACTCCAAAGAATCTTTGAAACAAATCACAAAATTGCTCAGCACATCAGCCGGGAACACTTTTGATCTTATTATAATGAAGCTGTCAAAGATGTCCAAAGACAATCAGAAGTCTTCAGTAAGAAGTCTCAAGTTCAAATATATGGATGTCATCAAACGCTGCGCGGATTCGCAACAACTAGCTAGCTGGATACTGTTAGACCCGGAAATAGCTGCCAATGTTATCCTAGAAATGACCGGTCTACCGCCGAGAAGGTCTGAAAATAACGTAGAAGTGGCTTCGATGAACATCGATAAAAAACGGGAATACTTCCTTGAAAGATTACGTGAAATGAATACAATGTATATGGAAACTTTACCTAAAAACGCTCTTAGTGGTGACGAATGGCTTGTTATGCTATATAGACTCGAAGAGCAAGAGAATAAGTTAAAAGATGCGCTAGCAAAAGCTTGCACACCGAAAACTGTTCAAACTCAAACCCAAAACAATGTTAGTGAAACTCATGAAGCCGAAATTTTAGCTGGTAAAGGTTTAAGCAAAATTATAAGCAAAGCGAATGCTCGAGCCGTTAAAAAACCAGAGGCAAAAGTCAAAAACGAAGAGAAATCTCCAGAAAATGAAGAATTAACCCAAACTGAAGTAAAAGATAACAAAGTAGATGATAAACGTTGTCGAAATGATGCCGTTTTAGCTAAATGTGAAGCCATACTGACTTCGAAAGGAGAGAAATCTCTTTTAGACAGCTTTTATACTATCAAATCTTATATCACGCAAGGCCTGCCTGTACCGGAAACATACAAAAAACACGTCATATCTATATGTTCAAGCATCGACGCGAAACTCTTAGATGAAGTCATCGAAGATACAAAGAAAGCCGATAAAAAAGAAGAAAACGCCGACAAAAAGACCCCAAAATGCTGTCAAGACTTCGATGAGAACGACTCCGGAAACTCATCCCCCAACTGTTGCAATAAGGACAAAAATCCCGTCTCAGTTATCGGCCCTCCAGAACTGTTAGCCAAGTACTCAGCCCAAGCGCTGCGCAAGGCAAAACAGACCTTAAACGCCGTGGCTTTTAGGAAAAACATGATGCGAAACGGGCAAACGAAATCTGAAAGCGACGCTTGTGATACCCCTAAAACGGACTGCAAATGGACGAATGACTGTATGTGTGACACTTGCAAGGGCTCTGACGTCACCGGGTCGGTTTGTTTAGGGGACATAGTAAAGCAATGCTACGATATGGAAGCTAAGTCCAAAGCCAACTTGGAAGAGAAGAAAAAGGAAGTTAAACCGACAGCGAAACCTGTCGTCAAACAGGCGAAGCCGCCGCCGAAACCTTGTGAGAATACGTCGCATCAACAGCATGTCTGTAAAGGTTAGTTTGTTACAAGTTATTTAAACGTCATAGATAAGTTAAATCACTTATGCTGAGTTGCACGAAAACGACGCTAATTTTCCGTTAGCTAACTGGGATCTAATCTCAAGATTACATAATCTCGTGATTAAATTTGAAGCTGTTGTTCGAAATGTTTTTACTTTCCTTTAAGTGATAATTAAGTGTTTCCTGATATAAAAATAAAATTAATCTGAACACAGAATAAAAATGTTCAACACTCTTTCAAATCTTTTTATAAACCGCATTATTTGTATTTAGATGTGGCGCCACTGAATGTTAATCATAGTAAAATGACTTTTATGTCATTGAAGTTAGAAGCTAATTTATTAATAGTTCGCAAATTTGTCACCGATATAGAACAAACGTGCTTCCTATAACTGACTGTCATGTCAAACAACAAAACTGAAATTGAATAACCTTAGGTTCGCATTTTACTTCTGCAAAGTGGTTTAATAAAAGGTTTCCGGGAACCATGGCAAGTCCAAAAAAATACCTTTTGAATTATTCTACAAACAGTTGATTTGTCGACTTGTATTGTGTCACCCAACAACTGCTGAAAGATGCCTGTTGCTTAGAACCTCAGCGTAACTAAAAGCTGGGTCATTGCGTCGATTGATCTTGACCTTTCAGTTGAAGGAGAATGGTTATGTTCTATCCTCGATAACATATTTTGAGCAGCAGCTTTTGAGAACCTAAACCGTTCCATAAATTCCTGTTCGTACCTAGATAGTCGCCACTTAACTGGAGAGAAGAGTAGAGATTCTGAGGATACTGGTCAAAACCTAGTAAAGCCTTAGTGGGCTCTCCATTTGGAGCCAGGAATAAATAATGGTGCATTCACGATCTTTGAAATTGTTTATTAGTTACACCCAGCGACATTAATCTTACACCAAACTTGAAATACTTTTATGTACTCAAGATTGAATACAATCTCCTTCTGCAACCACGTTCTTTCTTTTCTTTTTACGAGTTTCTATATGGTTTACAAGATTACAAGCAATTGCAAGGTAAATTGCTTGCAGCAAAATTGTACACCAAAGCAAAGAGCACGCCACGCCACCTACCGCTATAAATGTTAAACTTTCTTCAAAATCAGCTGTGACATGGTCAGCCATCTTCCCATTTAGCGGGATAAGTACAGGATCGTGGCCACTTAAATTTTAATTTAATCAAGTGTCAAATTGGACGCTAACGGAGGTAAAATTGCGTTCGAACAACATAAACTCGAAGATAATCATGAGTTTGACAGATTTTTATTTAAATAAATAAAGGTTGCTTAAATATTTATATTGGAGGTTTCGTGCAACAGAAAATCATGATTCTCGTGATTAAATTAGTTTAATCTCTACTTAAATATTAAAATTTGTTTCGAACAACTCGGCATTAGATACACAATGGAATTTTAGGGTTTCTTGTCCATCTATGGAACTGAGGCAGTTGATCTGGAATTTGGCCTGATTTGTGCAAATTTTCCAATAAGAAAAATGCTGAAATATACTGGTGGTATAACTCGTCTAAACGAACAACTTTACTATTTAGCCGATACTGAAATCACAAAAAAAACTGTTGTTTTATGGTACCATCGGTGCCCTAGATAATGTATATGGGGCGCGTGTCACACTAATCACAGATTCTATTGGTTGTCAACTTTGTGCTTATCGCGCCCACGGGGTACAGGGGTTGGCGGGTACGAGGTAGCACGGGACTTAGTGTGCAGGGCCGTGCGCAAGGCATTCCAAGTACACAAGAATAACATTGACAACTTATTTATTTATTTATTTATTTATTTAGGAACACCAACAAGAAATACAATAAACTTACTTAAATGGAATAATCTTAAAATGTATACAGCTATTTGTTTTCTTAATTAAAGGCATCCACATCATGCACCAGTTAAGACAATTATGAACAATTCTCATACTAATAGGAGCATTTACTACTCGTATATTCTATAAAATATGAAATTAAAACTAGGTTAACAAATTTTGAGCGAAGATTTTTTAAAATAACAGGGTAGGTACCTACTTATTTTATGCTTTGTGTTTATTTGTGCGTGTAGTTTTTTTGGCTAAGTATTTACTGACAGAGGACTTGAAGGTGTTGAGCCCGGAGAAAATATCACAGAGTCTACAAAAGAGATCCATTATGCATCGGTTTATACTACCCTTATCTATGAAGCGATCTCCCCGGCGACTGGCCATTAGCCTTAGTCCGCCCCACGCGTCGTGCTCGCTCACCCTCCCGCCACACCATCCGCACCCCTTCGAGACTCCGCCCGCCAACCCCTATACCGCGGTAGGCACGAAGTTGACAATCTATAATCGATCGTATACGTCTATCTATCTATCTATTACATGACCAAAATGTATCAAACGAAATTTTTTTTGTGCATCGCTCCATAATAAAAGTTCTACGTATGAAAGACTTCTTTCATCAAGGGATTGAAAATAGGACCCATAAATTAACCGAAATTAATTGCAGTAGCCATTATGGAACCTTTTTGAATTCTGTTTTTTCACCGTTTTCCTGTTTCGGTACCAATATAAAGACGATTGCGGGTATTAGATTGTGTTGCGGGTATTAGAGGGGTGAGACGAGCGTACGCTGCGCGTCACGCGGCCGTCGTTTGAAAGAAAACACAAAATCAATCAGTTTTAAGCGGTTAATTTTCTGTAGCCATTCTTTTTCGGTATGACTCATTTCGGTGATTTAAGGTATCGCAATTTATTGGGTTAGGGACCGTCCATAAATTACGTCATTTGAAATTAGGATGGGATGTCTGGTCAGTGGATGACGGTAATATTATGAGCAAAGATGGCAATAATGGTGGCGGGTCGTGCCAAAAGTAAAAAACCGGCCAAGTGCGAGTCGGACTCGCGCACGCAGGGTTCCGTACCATTATCTATAAAAACGGCAAAAAAAAATCATGTACATCTGTGAATACATCATCTGAAAATTTCAACTGTCTAACTATCACGGTTTTGAGATACAGCCTGGTGACAGACGGACAGACAGACATACATACGGACAGCGGAGTCTTAGTAATAGGGTCCTGTTGGTTACCCTTTCGGTACGGTACCCTAAAAATGATTCCAAACCACAGGCAGAGAATATAAAGTATTACTACGTACCACAGGTCTGGAAAAACTTATCTATATAGTAGGTTGACTCAAAATTTTTATTATTTATGCAAACACTTTTTTAAAGGAAGCGTCGTCAGACGGATAGCGGAGTCTTCGTAATAGGGTCCCGTTGGGTACGGAACCCTAAAAACTATTGTTTAAACAACAATATTCATTTATACTTGCGATTGTCGGCACTTGGTGAAACTTGAAACACATCTTGAATTAAAACACTTGTACTGTAGTTTCACTTTATTTTTGTTAACTCCCAACCGGTTTCGGATTTTACTCCATTTTCAAGGGAAGTTCTTAAATAAAAATATTTCACATGATTCCAGGCACTAGCTCTGAGCAACGTAAACAATGATAGTTATTATCATTGTTTACAGCTCTGAGCAACGTAAACAATGATAGTTATTATCATTGTTTACGTTGCTCAGAGCTAGTGCCTGGAATCATGTGAAATATTTTTATTTAAGATCTTCCCTTGAAAATGGAGTAAAATCCGAAACCGGTTGGGAGTTAACAAAAATAAAGTGAAACTACAGTACAAGTGTTTTAATTCAAGAACAATATTCATTTTGTAATACAGATAACGAAAATTACATACATTTTGTGAGAGGGTGGGGTCATTGGATAATGACGATAGGATGATTGTAGGGGGGAGACGAAAATTGGCAAAAATCGATGACGTAATATATGGACAGCCATTTAAGGGGCTCCACAATGCTAAACATCAGTTTTGTATTGGATTCAGTTCCGTAAATGAAGATGGTGAAAAATTAAAAAAAAATCGTCTAAAAACATACTTTCAATCTTCTTTTTATTACAATACTTTCAAAAAAGCATGAATTTCACGAAAAAAGCGATTCAGTTTCCATATTTCCAAACCTATTGAAACGAAACCAACACACGCAGATACTTCTAGAAAGAAACATATTTATTACATAAAGAATTTATAGTTAATGTCCTAATGTAGTCGTGATTTCAAAATAACTGAAGTTTTGCGTTCGCGGCCTCTGATGAGAGCAGGATAGATAGTTAAAAAACAAAAGCGTTAGAGCAGCGGATCTAAAAGGGCCGACTTGGGTGTATCATGAAATGATTTGAAAGTAGGATGGAGTCAGAGTTTTTTCACGCTTGCAAAAGAGACGGCATTAGAACGGAATCATAATATGATTCATCCAAAGCGGCCTTTTTAGAGGACCAGGACTGAATTTTAGCATTGTGCAGCTAATCCTTGCTTTCACCAGTTTTCGGCTTTTCAGCGACAAAAGTCCAACCCGTATACAATATTTTTTAATGTTCTCCCAGTAGGTCATACGGGTCCTTGCGCGTCTGAAGGGGTCAACGGCGACCAGCCCTGCACTTGCTGCTATTGCACAGTCTTCGGACACGCCGTGAGTATTTCACTATACTATACATTGAAAGAGAATTTGTGTTATATGGCTGTCGGTCAGGGGCGTGTATACAACTTTAATTTGAAAAAATTTAAATAACACTTAGAAAAAAAGAAAGTTTGTATGAAAATGTTCACTCTAAGGTATCCGTTAGAGATCGAAAGTGAACGACATAGCCTGCCGAATCAGTAAGTTGAAGTGGCAGTGGACTGGCCATATTTGTCGCCGACGTGATAACCGTTGGGGCCGTAAGGCATTGGAATGGAGACCACGTACAGCAAGGCGCAGCGTAGGCCGCCCTCGTGCCCGCTGGACTGACGATCTGAAGGACGTTGCGGGTGGCGGCTGGATGAGGATGGCTGAGGACAGCCAAGAGTGGCGTAATATTGGGGAGGCCTATGTCCAGCCAGTGGCGTCCACAGAACTTTTTGCTGGAAAAGCAAACAATTGGTCAAGAATAACAATAAAAAAAAAATAAAAAAATTTAAATTACACATTGGAAAAAAAAAATTGTCTGACGCCAGGGTAGACAATGTCTACCCTAGAGTGAAAACTTCCTATATAAACTTTTTTTTTTCTAAGTAATATTAAAATTTTTTCATATTTTTTTTTATTGTTATTCTTGACCAATTGCTTGCTTTTCCAGCAAAAAGTTCTGTGCACGCCACTGTGTCCAGCAGTGAACGAATACGGGCTGATAGATGGATGGTCATACAAACTTTTTTTTTTCAAAGGTTGTTTAAATTTTTTCATATTTTTTAATTGTCAAACTCGACCTTCTGGTTGTTTTTCCGGAAAAAACTTCTATGCACGCCTTCTATGCTGTCTGTGCCATAGATGTAGCATAGACTAAAAGATCGGTTATTTAGTAACGAAAGCGAGACCAAAAAACTTGACAATAGTTAAAGAATTTTAAATTGCAGTGTATGAAAAATTTGGCAAAATGTATGGAGTACATTTATCTATCGGAATACGTTAGTTATAGAACGAAGTTAAAATTTATTGACCGTCCCATCCCCTCCCGGGGTAGCTTCACCCCCCCGCACCCCTTAATGTGTCCCAAATCGTGGTTTTTTACAGTTTTAAAGAAAACCGTACATGATACATGAAAAATGTGTAGAATTGAAATGATCCTCGATATATTTACAATCGAATTTGAAAACATTTAAAAGCAATACCACTTATAGTTTCCATGCAATCAGCCACTGAATATGATAATTTTTTATCATTTATAAATTTTTTGTGCTAAAAGTTTACTTTTCCGAAAAAGTTTATCCTTTACGACCACGATATGTACTATGAAAGTAGAGAATGGAATATCCTTTTTAAAAAGAGATATAATATATAAATACTTACTCTTTTTTTTCACTTTCCTATGCGATTTTGAAAATTATCCTCCACCAACAACTATTTATCGTCAATTTTTCGAAGAGCCGGCCGTGGTATTTTGTGTAGGTATAACACGGTGGAAATATCCCAGCATTTTGAATGAATGCAATTCACTCATCTCCGCGTCACACTTCACACCGGTCTCAGCACGTTAGTACTGAGACCAGGGTTGAGGTGTGCCGCGGGGTGGGGAAAGCACATTCTCTCGAGGTGCCGAGATATTTCCGCCGTGTTATACTTGTCGAAAGTGTTTTGTTCGTCACACGGCATCTTGACTAACTATACTTTACCCGGCGCCGCGCCCTCATCCCACTGACAATACTACCACTGAGCCCACTGAGTGTAGTATATGATCAACCAACACCATCCAACACATAGAATTGAGAGACACCAGTATACAGAAAACCATTTAGAAAAGTTTGTGCAGTGGTTTAAGAAACATTCGCCTTTCCCGCGAACCGAAAATCTTATGTCCCTATCTACTGGACTGATTGCCGAAGTCGATATAAATTGTTATGATGCAAGGTCAATAGGCGAAGAATCAATAAACAAATCTGTTATTGAAGGAAATAAGTTCGGGACTCTAAAATTTAAGCGAGCAAATTTGATAAAGTCCTTGTCTTCTGCAACAGCTTCAGTGAAGGTGGGTAATGACACAAGTGGACACAACTCAATTGTTTCAACGAATACTTTGTTCTGTACACTCTCCTGATGAAAGGCTTGTTTTGTGCACGCGTTATGCACAGTTGTCTTTATTTGACGAGAACTCGCTTATGCGGCAATCGAATAAATCAGCTCTGTATACTTTATTCAACAAAGACCCTGAACAAACAATCAATACAGTAAATAGTTTCTACGTTATCAACGGTGGTTACCTTCTCCATCGGGTGATATGGCCAAAAGAAGGGACTTTCTTGGATGCATTACATTCAACCTCTTACATTCAAAGAAATTACGGCCACTTGGTTATTGTCGTATTTGATGGTTACTCTGAAAATCATGAAAGCCCTAACAGTTTACAACGACAAAGACGACTTGTTCAACGTAAGACACCGGAAATTGCTTGCACCGAAGACAAAGTTCTAGTTGAACCACAGGCCAAACTTCTCTCCAATCTTGAAAACAAGGAGAAATTTATTTTGCAGCTCATCGAGCATCTGAACAAAAATGGCATACGTACATCTCTTCATCTCAAAAATCTCAAGGAAAAACAAAGAAAAGAATGTACAGTTATAATATATAAACAGAATAAGCACTTTAAATTAATTAATTTAGTATTTATTTTCGTACGACAAAATACACGTTCTTTACAACATGGTGGTTCGGTAGCGAGAGAGCAAGACAGCGTATCCAAGAGCAGTCCAGATAGACTGCTATGCTAGGTTCCAATATCACACCCAAGACTTACAGTGTGCTAATTTGTTATCCATCATCAAAGAATCAATTCTTTTCTTACACGCTGTACGTGGCTGTGATAGCACGTCAGCTTTTTTTTGAAAAGGTCAAATGCAGACAGTACAATACTTAGCAATAGACCGGATTTGCAGTACATTGCCGCCGTGTACAACAATCTCAATAGCGCCTCAGAAGAGATCGAATAGGCCGGCGCTATACATTATTCTCGTGCTAAACAAAGCTCCACCCAAAGAAGTGGATTTAAATCATGACAGATTTGTTTGCTTCAACAAATTTTTAGGACAGGCTAACAGTGCTGTTATCTTCGCGAAGTTGCCACCTACATCGTCTCCTGCTCGCCATCATTCTCGGCGAACCTTCCATCAGGTGCAAAGTTGGAGGAATAACCTTTTACCGCCAGAAGAATGGAGCTGGAAAAAAATGCCAACTGCCTAACGCTCGTTTTAAATACGGAGCCGCCAGCACCAGCCTCTATATCAAAACTTATAACCTGTGTCTGCAAACAAGGCTGTGTTAGACGTTGTAGATATGTGAAAGCCGATTTAAGATGCACCACCAATTAATGTGCAAAAATTCTAGAGGCCGGAGTTTTTTAAATACAGTTAGTTGAAGTAAATATAGACGAAGATTAATTTAGATGTTTCCAGTTCTTTTAAAAATTATTAAATGTAAATAACAGGTATATAATGAAATATAATATATGAAAGAAGATACTCGTAGGTAAGCTGGTTTTATATGCAAACTCTCTCAGGAATAAGCCCTGTCGCGATGAACAATGAATATAGCCTCATTGATAAATTAAATTTTCAAAATAGCATAGCGAAGTAAAAAGAGAAAGAATAGTTCACTTTTTAGATAATCTATCCACAAATCCACATCTTATTCGTAAATGGAAAATTTTTGAAGAAAGCAAAATTTTTACGAAGACCATTTGATAAATTATGAAAAATGATCAAATTCAGAAGCTGATTGCGCGGAAACTGTAAGTAATATCGCTTTTATATGTATGAAAGGATAATAGTAAATTTATCAAGGATAATTTCTTTTATTCACACTTTCCATGTATCGGGTACGGTTTTTTTTTTAACTGTAAAAAACCGTGATTCGGGACACGTTTAGGCATGCGGGGGGGTGAAGCTACCCCGGGAGGGGAAGGGACGGTTAATAAATTTTAACTTCGTTCTGTAACGAATGTATCCCGATAGATAAATGTACTCCATACATTTTGCCAAATTTTCAGCTTAAATGATTGAATTACAAGGGCAGATCGCTTTTTGCGGACATCTGCCGAGCATGGAATTAAATTTATTTAAATGTTGTAGTTTAGGGAATTTTGTATTAAAAGACCATAACTAAAGTTACCAAAAGCGAGGCGAAAATTTCAATGCTTCTGATTGGGTCGTCAAAAGTATGTTTTTGACCAATCAAAGGCCGTAGATTTTGAAAATAAAGTCAGATTATCCATGAAAAAATGTGAGACCGCCTCGCTTTGACAGGTGCCTCACTTTTGGGTCTGTAGACGGACAAAACGTTTCACATTTAGGACCACACAAGCACACACAATAAAACAAACATTATGTTAACTTAATATTGTAGTATTTTAGTTAGAGTAAGATTTATCAATTATTATTATTAACAAAGCCGTACCTACTTTTATTTAAGTTCAAATATTAATTGTCTTGGTGGTAGAGCGGGGCACCCAGTAAATCAGGTCGTTCAGGTCTAGTTCAGGGGCCCTTGCGACTTGTGTAAATGCTCTGTTTTTGAACAATAGAGCTATTTTATATTATTTATTTTTTATTTAACTGTAGGCCCATACAGGCCCCTAGCGTTAGAAAAATGGTCTCGTCTATCTATCTTGCTTTAACATGCGTGTATTTATGCTCTTTCTCCTTTGCATTACCGATCTAACGGTAGTATATTCTAAATCTATGGTCGGGTATATGTTTCTGCTCGAAATACGGCCAGGCGGTCAGTGTAAAAGAAGCTTTCGCGCGTTGTAATTAGATACTTTCTGGCCTGCACGTACGCGGTAGGAAATTTATAAAGATGTCGAAGCACGGGTGAGAGTTATCATCCATCAGCCTAGTTCGTCCACTGCTGGACATAAGCCTTTCCAGGACTTTGCCACTCCCGGCGGTCATCCTGGAAGAATTGCACATACTCACACACGCTGGGCAGGCGGGTTGGTGAGCGCGGTGCCGGAACCCTCGCACCAGTGATGCCGATACCGCCATCCATCGGTCCCAGGCATGGTGGGCCTCCTGGTTTTTTGTCTGTGAGCCGTCCTCTTACTCTCCCCCGAATTACTTCGAGGGGGTCTCCAAGTAAGATGGTGGTACCTCCACAGTCGAGCCCGGCATCAGCTCTACCACCTGGTGAGAGCTATTCTGCACTTTATTGCTGCTCAGCGAGAGTAGCTATTTATATGAATGTCTGCAATGTGATTCTTCTGTACGTAGTATCGTATTCTTTGGTACGACGATAGGGCTCACCACCCATTACGACGGGTGCATCATCGATGAAAAGTTTGTGTAGATTTGTGGATTGTAACTTGAACTTCACTCTAGCATAGATAAATAAAGGAAGGATGGCTCACTCCATACATTAGAACAAAGCCCGCGTAAAACTCATTATTTACGCCGGTACCTAGTAGTTCGACTTATCATTTTTGATGTCGCTACTGTACTAGATAAATTGTGACATACCTAGTGCCATCTATCGAACAGTTGATGAAACGAAATTCGATGTGTCTGAGGGTGTGTGTTTACGATGGGCGCATCATCGATGAAAAGTGTGTGTAGATATGTGGATTGTAACTTGAACTTCACTCTAGTCCATTCACAAATCTAAGACAGCAAAATATCAGATGGGTAAATCGTTGATTCCCTAAACGAATTTCCGTCTTATTTTCTTTCCAACAGGGTGTATATTTGTGTGTTGTGTGTTTAGCCGCCGATCACGACGCCGGTCCCGCGCAACTTTAACGAGACTAGGGAACGGCTGCGTTCGATACTGAACAAGAAGAAGCAGAAGTGCAAAACCGCTGCCGCTACCAATGTGAGTAATCAAGGGTTAAGGTGCAAATCCGTGCAAAGGTCCCTGTTACTCAAGGCGGAATGTACCGCAGTGCGAGAGGGACGGAATCGGGGAAAATTGACAAAATGTCGGTTTTAAATTAATACAAAAATGACTAAAATAGCTATGAAAATTTCCTTTTCCAGTAACTTAGGTATTGTTAAAACCCATCTAAATAAATATTTTTGATGTCTGTATACTATCCCAATTTGTCAGAATATTAAAAAAAGTGTAATTTTAGACCTCATTTCAATAGTTATTTCTATCGAGTGAAGTTCTTCCAATCGCGTTTCTGATAGTCCAAGATCTAGAAAAAGGTCCCAAAATTGTTATACTAATTTATTTAACTTGGGACTACTTTTGAACAGCAGAACTTCAAAAAGTGTCGATATTGACGATATACCCCGTTAAGGGTCGGTTGCGCCAAACATGCTCTCGCGTTTGGACAATTTAAGCATATTAAAACAAAATATTTTTAACAAATAAAATTTGTGTAGGTAGTTAAGGAGTTGAACTACATTATAATTTTTCAGATTTGACACAAGTATCACAAGCATCGGGAAAAAATTCCGGCCATTTCCTAAACACGCACTCGTATCCCAATGTCTCACATAATGTTACAGTTGCCCAAAAACTATTACTGCGCCTACCCTGGAATCGCAAAAAAAAGAGGGTCTCTAGATTATAGTCAAGTGTGTAGGTGTGTTCTCTTTATTGATTTTATACATATATCAATCAATCAATCAATCATCAATATATTTATTGCATTAAATTACACGTCAGTTCTAGATGTTATATGTACATAATTAAGGCTCAATGTAATTTTACCCATTGGGTGTAACAATATTCTCAATTTTAGTATTAAAATATAACTTTAAGTATAATAATAATGAAATAAGTTATGTACAAATAATCTAATCTTTGCTATTTCCATGGATACAACTTTTAATTTATATAGTTAATTAAATTTATTTTTATTTATAACTTAGTATATTTTTGTAACTTACTAATGGAACAGCTGATTGTATTGCCTACTGTCGAAGTTGTTCTTACAGACGATTGTTAACTCTAGACTTCAGCGACAAAAAGTCCAGGCTGTAGTTTTGGATATACACCTCAGTTGTTGTCGTTTAAAACTGAGGACACAGTGGTGGCAAAAGCACAGAAACTGGCTATATATACCTAGTCCTGCCTTAAGTTCTTTTTTTTTTTATCTTATTTATTTTATAAGCCATACATCTTAAGATTAATTCGGCTTAAAAATAATAACAATGTTGGATGATGTGTAAAACAGTTGGGATTACTACTATGAGTATTTTTATAATATTCAGATCTAAGGTTCAGTGAGTCTATTATGAAACTTACAAATCTATCACTATATTCGGCCGTGAACCCTGAACTTAAGATTTGATGGAGAAAGAAGAGAAAATCGCCAGTAGAGCACCGAGTTTCATTTAAGAAATCCAACCTACATTGTTCGTTGATTTTACACTCGAGGACTAAATGTAGGAGGTCCTCTTCTCTCTCACATCGTGTACAGTTTGGATCGTCTCTTTTTTTCATGATGAAGTTAAACTTGTTAAGTGGGATGTGGTAAGTTCGAGTTCGGAAGCATATAACTAGATATTTTCTGTTGAGGTTTCTTGAGGCGAACCAAGGTACGCGAGGTGGTTCTTCTACAATGGTCCTGTACCAGATGCCCTTGTTTTGAGACACTCATTAAAATATGATTTAAATTTTATGTAATTGTCGTTTTTAATTTTTGAAAGATGATCAGTATAGTGCGGTACGGAGTCGAGAGGTATGCCGTTCTGTAGAGCTTTGGATGTAAGTGAGTCTGCTATCTCATTACCCCTGACGCCCACGTGTGAAGGAATCCATTGTAGACGAACTTCAACCCCGTTACGTATCAATCTATGGATACATTTAATAATGAGGTAAGCTTGCCTTAAGTTCTGCTACTGCATTAAAAAAAAATGCAAGGTTCCAAGGAAACTCTAGAACATCAATCTATATCCATAGGGTAGAGTAGGTTTCAAACTACAATAAACAATTGATTGTTATTTTATATCATAAAAAATCAACTTTTGAGCGAGTCTGAAAGTTGCAGTTTTTGGTTGTTAAAATACGAATGTATTTTGGGTTTATGATATTCCATAGATATGCATGAAAATGTGATAAAAGTTTGATCTTGATGCTTGTGATACGATGGAAAATGTTGTTTTTTAAGCAATACATCTTGAAAACTCGATAGGAAATAAAAAAATGCTTCTAAGACATCCGTTGGGCGTGATTTGTTCATATTGATGGTGCTGTAAAATTGTCTCCCAAAAATTTTCAAGGCCACGTTTTTGTTTTCTAATAGCGTTTGTCTCAGAGACAATATAGTCAGCTTTAAACCACAACACAAATTCAAATTGTAAAAGTTAGAATCAAAAAAGATATAAGGCCAAAATCCCAAATTATGTCGCGTATTTTAAGATATCGGCTTCGGACTGCTTCAAGGATAGTTTTGTTAAAATGTTAATTTGCTTTAAGCAGCTACAATATTTTTTATAGTGACTATTACCTATCCAACAAACTCCATTAATTAATTTTACTAGATTCAGTCTGAGATGAAAAATATCAAATTTAATGTGAGTCACTGAACTTTTGGCTGGACTAGGTATATGTGTATTCGGGGTTCATATTTTATTTGTTTATTTCAAATAAAATATAGTACGATAAAACACTATCACTTTTTTTTTTCTTTCGTTCAGATCAGAATGGATGGAGAAACACAATTCGTATAACAAGAAAGTCTTAGAATTTGGAAACAGTATAATTAGTTAAAACTCTCGCGTTTCGTACACATTATAATATTTTTCTATGAAACAATAAAAATTTTTTTCGAGATACAGATTTTGTTGCATAGTAAAAATTGTTCTATACCATTGACTGAATAAGCTCTTCAAATATGGTTACACCTTTCTGTTACACGTTGTATAATCGGGTCTACCGCGATGAATTATTACCCTTTTTACGAAAAGGGGACACCTGATGTTTCGAGACAGTTGCATGTCTCGTGGTCTACGGGAAACTGTCTCGAAACGTCGGGTGTCCCCTTTTCGTAAAAAGGTAAAAATTGATCGCGGTAGACCCGATTATATGTAAGGCCTTTCAATTTAAATGGAAAGTAATTTAGGAGGTGATTCAGTATCGTTAATACATCACATTCCACTGCAAAGTACATTTTTTGCGCGAACTTTTTCTTCACTTGTCCATACAAACTGAGTCATCAGCTGATCGGACCACTTTGTACTGAGAAGTGAAAAAAAAGTACTTTGCAGTGGAATGTGATGCATTAACGATACTGAATCACCTCCTAAATTACTTTCAATTTAAATTGAAAGACCTTATATATTATAATGAGTATTTTGTCTTTTTGACTGCATGGAGAAACCGCGCGCGTGGCGTAAACGTGCTATTAAATAACACGTTTAAATTCCAGGGAGATCAAGAACCTATTCAGGAGAAGAAGGCTCCACTGCTGCAAGAGGAACAAGCCAAACCTAAGCCGCAGCTGCCAGCCGCAGCCGCTAAACCACCGGTCAGTATTAATGAATGAATTGGTTTGTTTATTTTTCTAAAAACATTACTTAAAACTATTACGGTGTTACTACAAAACGGTGTTTAACTTTAGACAGTGTTTAAATATGTTGCTGTCACTCTTTAACAATATGAAACAAAAGGTGACAACGACAGATTTAAACATTATCTAAAGTTAAACACCGTTTTATAGTAACACCCTTACAATTTTGCCAAACCACTATCGCGGTTTGTCGGCAAGCTCTTAATTTTAATTATGCACTATTCGCACTATACACAAACACTTTTTGTAGAAGTAGCTAACAAGTAAAAAAAGAGAAAAAAAAAAGAAAAACTATATTATACGACATATTTAAGTCTTAAATAAAAGTAAGCGCTTGAGTTTATTTTTAAAACTAGATTTCGTTACATTATTAACACAGAAGTCTGTTAGATCGCTTGAATCACGATGGAATTCCTACTGTGGAAATAGCTTGAGATCCGAACCGTTAAGCTAGGTGAATTTGTATCAACTGTAGCCTAAGCATGAAAACATCTCCGTATCGTTGCGTTTGAAACTAAACTTAGGTTGCCATACGTAGCTGTTAGTTCCGCTACTGTCCGCTTGGAGCGGTTTCCCAGATTCCATACGATTATGATGTAGTTTGAAACGCAACTATACGGTTATCATGCTTAGGCTACTGGTCACGTACTTCGCCAGAAGTCAATGCTACAAAAATAATACTGCAAAACTATTTCTGCCAAATTTGTTTTAATTATTAATATCATACATAATGCATTATCAAAACTTATCAAATCTTTAGCGCGTTGTTATACATAAAAAAATGTTTCCGAAATATTTCGGCCTGGCAGAAGCCGGAAGATTTGGGTGTAGTTCAGACACTACGCGTACCACCTCGACATTGATTTGGTGTGAATATCGAGACAATGCATGCACGACCCGCAAGATGGCACCGCTGTTTGTAGCACCAAAAGAATAATAATGTCGAAGAATTGTTTTTCATATATTAATTTAAATCACCCGCAGGCCTTACCAAAAACCTTGCCACCGAATTTCACGACCGCCCAGACCCAAGCTAAGGCAGTCCAAGCCAAGCCAGTCCAAGCCCAAGTGAAGCCGGTCCCAACTCAAGCTAAAACGAGCCCGGCTCAAGCGAAGATAGCGCAGGCTCAAGCTAAGCCGAGCCCGGCCCAAGCAAAGATAGCGCAGGCTCAAGCCAAGCTGATCCAAGCGCAAGCCAAGCCGGTGCTGAACTTGAGTCAGGAGTTCTTGGACACCCAGCAGAAGCAGCTCGCTGAGAGGATGGCGCGGATGGCTGTCACCGACCACACAGATGCCATTAAAATGAAGGTAATTGAATTGTATCTCTTTATTCTGTACACTGCCTCTACACATTTTCTTTTTCTTGTAAGAGTTCATCCATCCAAAGGTTGAATCTAAGCAATGAAAACAAACATATTCGAAAAGTAGATTATTTACTGCTAAAGTCTAAGCAATAAAAACAAACATATTCGATAAGTAGATTATTTACTCCTAAAGTCTAAGCAATGAAAACAAATATATTCGAAAAGTTGATTATTTACTGCTAAAGTCTAAGCAATTAAAACAAACATATTCGAAAAGTAGATTATTTACTGCTAAAGTCTAAGCAATGAAAACAAACATATTCGAATAGTAGATTATTTACTGCTAAAGTCTAAGCAATGAAAACAAACATATTCGAAAAGTAGATTATTTACTGCTAAAGTCTAAGCAATGAAAACAAACATATTCGAAAAGTCAATCAAAGTCATCAGCCCGTATTCGTCCACTGCTGGACATAGGCCTCCCCAATATTACGCCACTCTTGGCGGTCCTCAGTCATCCTCATCCAGCCGCCACCCGCAACGTCCAGATCGTCAGTCCAGCGGGCACGCGGGCGGCCTACGCTGCGCTTTGCTGTACGTGGTCTCCATTCCAATGCCTTACTGCCCCAACGGTCATCACGTCGGCGACAAATATGGCTAGTCCAAACTGGCCAATATTGTTCTATTAATGCATATTTCAGACCCTGCAGCGCACAACGCCGATGCAGGTGAACGTGTCCCCCGCCCCCGCCCCAGCACCCGCGCCCGCCCCCGCCCCGCAGGAGGGGAAGGTCAACGCACAAGCAATGGACCAGATTAGACAACAGGTGACTACTCACGCCTACACTCACGCCTGCGTGGCAGAGGGGTAGGCAGAGACAAGATCGTGATACCTTTCGCCTCTTTCACATACATCAATCTAGTCATACAAGTTCTTCTATTCAGAGTACTTTTAACTTTGCCCTTCTTCTACTCTGAAAATTACTGGTGATCAGTCAAATCGCACAGTTTTGTTCTTTTGTTCGTCCGCCTGGAAAACTCGAAATCTATTAGCCCGGGCGGCGACTGCAACCTACCCTATCTCGCAATATACAGTGCAACAATGAAAAATGAAAATGAAATGAAAATGTATTTATTGCGAAAAAAAGCTTAAAAATAGAAATATTGTTGCTGGAACATCCTATTAAGTATTTAAACAATACCTGTGCCAGGATGCCCCGCACCTCCATTTGTATCATTATAATATATGTACATTACAATTTTACAAAGTAAACGACGAAGAAGGTAAATAGTAATTCTAACTTAATAATATATTATTTTGTAAGCTAAGTGAATGTGTTAGTGCGTGGAAGTTGGATAAGGGAAGTAGTGTGTGTGAGATTGTGGTTTTGAGAGTCGCTCTCTAGCCCTACGAATGTCTTGGGATCAGTATTATAATAATCTAGGGAGCGGCTGCAATGTTTGTATGATTGGAAGAATAAGTTGTTATTTGTGTCAGGGTGTGTTAGAGTGTGTGTGTGTGTGGGGGGGGGGGGGATTTGTAAAATTTATTTTATTTATTTAGTGACCTGCATTAGTGCCTCAACTTCACTATAGATCAGATTTCTTACCCACGTAGTGATTGTATTTTTGCAGTTATAAAGTTGTAGTGGATAAATGTTTAATAACCCGTTTACTTTATTGTAAACGAAAACAGATTGATTCCTATATTGGCGTCTTGCAAATTCTGATTTAACTCGGGATTTGTCTACAATGTCTTTTCTCCTTTTTCCATTGACCGGATTATAGGGCAAAGTTTTGTGTTTTTGTAGTAGCAAATGAAGGATATACAGTTTTCGAACGGTAAGTAATTGTGAGACAGAGTACAGTTCCTCAGTTGGAAATCTCAATCGCTTGGAATACATAACCTTAATTAGTGATCTTTGACCTCGCTCTAGCTCCAAAAATTTGTTTTTTGATGCTCCTCCCCATATGGGAATACAGTATGTTAGTATTGATTGTCCCAATGCGATGTATATTTGATTAAGAAGACTTTTGGAGGCAACATACCTCAAGCTTTTAAATGTAAAGATAAGTTTCCTAATTCTATTAGTTGTAACTTCGAGATGTGGATGCCAAGAGAGACGGTTATCTATGACTATTCCTAGGTATTTAGTCCTAGGAACTTGGTCAATTATAGGGCAGCTACAGTCTTTCGTCTGATTGTCGCATTTGTGTATTTTAAGGGTTAGGTTTTTAGGTTGAGAGCGGTTGGTAATACTGAAACATATGTAATTAGTTTTTGAGGTGTTTAAGGTAAGTAAATTTTGTTCTAGCCAAGCAGCCACTCTAGCCATTTGAATCTCCGCAGACTTGTACACCGCTTCCCATGAGCTTTCTGTAAAGACAATTGCTGTGTCGTCAGCGTATGAAAAAATATATCCGTCATTAATTTTTAGATTGCACAAATCATTGATATAAATTAAAAACAATGTTGGACCCAAAACGCTTCCTTGCGGGACTCCAAAGGTCATTTGTAGGTCATTACTAGTATACTCTCCAATTGTGGTTTTTTGTCTTCGGTCTCTTAAATAGTTCTTAATCAGGTCCAGCGGAGTATTTCTTATCCCTATTCTTTCCAATTTACGCACTAGTGTGGGGACCGAGACGGTATCAAATGCTTTTTTTAAATCTATGAAGACCGTGAGACATTTTTTTCCGTCGTCTAGTTGTTCAATAATTTTTGAAGTTAGTTCCCTGGTTGCATCTTGTGTAGATTTTCCTTGTCTGAAACCGTATTGCGAGGATGATAATATGTTAAATTTTTCAAGATACTTAATTAACCTGTTATTTAGTAGTTTTTCTAAAATTTTGGATATTGCTGGTAGAATTGAAATTGGTCTGAAATTGTTGACGTCGTCTCTGTCGCCACTCTTATGGACAGGTGTAATGATAGATTGTTTTAGCAGTGATGGGAAGATACCTTTACAGAAACAGAGATTAGTCAAATGACAGATTACGGGGACAACAAGTTCTTGTGAAAGTTTAAGGAATTTAGTTGGTATGTTGTCACATCCAGGTGCACTATCAGATTTTAATTTCATGAGGACTTGATTTACTTCCAAAGGATCGGTTTCAAAAAGTACAAAAGAAGTTGGTTGAGTATCAAAAGTGAGAGGGGTATTGGTTTGAAGAGTAGGGTTATTAGTCATAATTTGTTCAGCCAGTTCCCGCCCAACATTAGCAAAAAAACTATTAACTAGATTTACTGATTGTTGGGGGTCCTGTACCATATCTAGTAAATCTCTGTTAGTTGTCTGTTTTTGTTTTAAGTTTGTTATGTTTTTAATGTTATTCCAAAGTGATTTAGAGTTTTTAAGAGATTTAGCCAATTCTGTTCTTTCGTATGAGCGTTTTAATTTTTTTATCAAGTTATTGCAATAGTTACGATATCTCTTGTATGTTATTCTTAGTATTTCGTCAGTAGGATTAGTTTTTAGTTTTTTTTGCATGCGGTTTCTATTACTTATACAGCGTAAGATACCAGGAGTAATCCAGGGTTTAATTGTTCGACTACCTTTAGGAAGGGTTTTTATAGTTGTATTTTCTTCTAATGATTCGGTTATTTTCTGAATGAGCACTTCAATTACGGTATCTGGATCATCACAAAAGAGAAGGTTTGATATGTTTTTTCTAGCTAAGCTATCAACGGCCTTGGCAAAGTTGGTGTATTTTTTTGTTTTTGGACAATTGATGATATCTTTTACTTTTGAGAAGCAAAAGAAAACCATTTGGTGATCTGTAACCGTTGTGTTTAGAATCGCTATTTTTGTAGAGGTTTTACTTTTATTCAATTTTAAAATGACATGATCTAAACAGCTCTTCTCTCTCGTTGGGTACAAATGTCCTGGTAAAAGACCATGTTCGGATAACATATTTAGGTAGTGTTGTCTGTTATTTTGTTCAACAGATTTTTCGTTGACTTTAGGTAAAATGTTAATATTTATATCTCCAGTAATTACAATATTTTTACGACTTTTAATACTGTTAAGATGTTTGTGGAGTGAGTCAATAAATGTATTAGCGTTTTTGTTTGAGGGTGATCTGTAAATACCTAGGACGACATAATTAAAGACTTCTATTTGTAAACATGATGCATGTTCTATTTTTATTTCTTTGATTTTAGGCTTAAGATTATTTTTAGCAAATATGACTACTCCATCGTTCTGATTGAGATGTTGAGTAGTAACATAAGATGTGTAATTTTTTATTTGTGGAGTAGGTTTATTGGAATCCAGTTGACCTTCTGTTAATACTAAGATGTCATTGTCAAATTTCAGGCTAGCAAGTGTAACTTGCAGATTATCTATATTTTTATAGATGCTTCTGATATTTTGGGTAATAATTTTCAAATCGTTTTTATTAACTTCAAGGTGTTGATGTAAGTTTTCGATATCGCAGTTTATAGAGTCAGCTATTTCAGCTTCGTCTAATTCTTTTATTGTTTCTAGTGTATTAATCATACTGAGATTTTAAATAGAAAAAATATTTGTTTACAAAAATAAAGTGTTCCGTGGATAAGTTGATTAGGTTTTTATTGTAGGAAATAAACATAAGCGTATGAGACGTTTCGTTGGGGGGCTGCTTCAAAAAATACTGAAAGTTTCTGTTGAGGCATGAATGGGTGAATGGAGTGTGAAGTGTGAGTAAATGTGATAAAGTAGGATGTGTGAGTGTGTGTGTTCTGAATGTGTGAATTACAACTATTATTATTACAAGAACGAGCAAATAGTTCTGGCAAGAGTTAATTACGAAACTTAATAATAAATTGACGGGAGCCAGCCTTAGTCATATTTTAATTTGTAGCTGCTGGATTTGCATCTCGTTGGTTATTAAAATGACAGGAGAATTCTCATTTTTTCTCAAGTAAACTTTGCCGTAAGAAGTCCAGCAAAACTTGTATATTTTAGATTTGACAAGTTCCCTTCCGAGAAAGTACAGACGAGATGATTTGGCTGTAAGATTTTCTGACACGAAAATAGGTGTGTCTTCTGCTGTGCGGAATCCTAAATGTTTTGCACAAATCTTGGTTTTCTGTTGGATGTTGAATGTCTTGCATTTTTTGAGGATTTCATTTTTGATTAGGGTCGAGGAAGATTCTACTATAATAGGAGTATTTTTTTGTCCCTCTTTTTTTTCGCGAATTCTGTATATATCTTTTATGTCTGCCTTGTTTATTTCACAGCCAATACTTATAGATAGACACCTTGCCATTTCAATTAAATCTTCTTTAGTTTCATTTTGTCTCTTTGGGACATTTTTAATTTCAAAGCAGGTTTTCCTCATTCCTTTTTGCATGTCCTCGACTCTATCTTCTAACACAGCAATATATTTCCTATCCTCTTTAGCTTGATATTCTAGCTTCTCTATCTTCTTTTTGTATTCCTCATTTTGAGCTGTTAGGAATGCAATTGCATTTTCAATATTGCGGTTTGATTTTTGAATCTCTGACAGGCTTGGAGCTATTTTTTTAAGCTCATCGCCTTGTGTGGACGTCATTTTTAGGATTAACTCTTTCATTTCTTCTCTAAACTCTGAAAAATCGCTGTTGTTTACTCCCTTTCTTCTGTTGCGAGTGGTAATAAAGTCATTTTGGTTTTGAGGGGTAAGATCAGTATCAGACAATGATTTGTTGATGGGACTAGACATATTTTTAGCTACGAATCCTTTTGCGGCGGGGATGTAGGTAAGTGGACAAAATAATCGGCGTACGAAATATTTGGCCAGCCGCCGCCGCCGTCACAACGTGGCTTTGTAAAACACAAGCACTGAGGCTATAGGTCACTCACACTGGGCGCTGATCGACGATCTTGAACGATTATCCTTTCCGTCCAGTGAATTGAGACCTGCAGCGGGCACTTCGCGAACGTTCACTTTCTCATGGGTCACGTTAACTGGATAGCGATCGACGATTTGGACCAAATAGCCTTTCCGTCTGGTATAACTAGGCCTCCGATTTTTAATAAAATTATATTGCCGTTTACTTTGTTTACACGTCTGAACCGGTCAGCGATCCAAATGAGAGAGGATCTTTTAGCGCGTGGATGACAAGTGACAGAGGGGCGCAGCTGTGTAACAAAGGATAGGATAGCAGCGTTAGTTCCGATTTTGACCACGACCAATCCACGCGCCAAAAGAACCTTGTCGCACTGTGATTGAGAACCACTCCACTTTGTAGGGGCCCTTCAAAAACACCTGTTTTGCTAAGCATGCTAAGCATGAAAACATCTTCGTATAGTTGCGTTTCAATTCGTTTTTAGACAATGTGTTAAAACACAAAGACATCCACAATTATGAGACTCGAAATAAACATAAAATCATTGTGCCCTTTACTAGATTGGCCAAGGTTTCAAATAGCTTCCATAGTATGAGTTTTAAAGTGTATAACAAAGTACCAGAAAGTTTGCACAGCCCGAACGAAACCTTTCAAGAGACAGATAAAGGCGTTCCTATTAAAAAAAGCTTATTATTGTATTGACGATTATTACTTATTGATTGTTATTCCTTAAGGATAAAATTCCTTCACAGACTCTTAACTATATAAATTAATTATTTCTGACATGTTCATTTTACTGTAAGGTATGACATATTTAGTATTTTACTGAATGTATCGTCTTTTATAATGTCTAGCTTATAAACACCTAATTCTACTTTGTATGTAAGAAATAATATTGTTTAGGAATTATTTTATTATTTTATTAATGTTTCGCCTATGTACTAAAATAAGTGAATCTGAATCAAACTACATCAAAATTGTATGGAATCTGGGAAACCGCTCCAAGCGGACAGTAGCGGAACTAACAGCTACGTATGGCAACCTAAGTTTAGTTTTAAACGCAACTATACGGAGATGTTTTCATGCTTAGGCTACTGACCTTCTTACCATGGTAATCATGTGTAGTTGCATTTTAAAACAGAAGTCATACAAGTCGGAAGTATCGTTTTCTAAAATGAATTATCATAATACGGAGGGGTGAATGGACCGCTTTGCATCGTCTCGCCGAATACAGTATAGATAATTAAACTAGAAAAGTAATTTTGAAAGCATTGGTATCGATTCGGCATAACACGTCTTAACTTATTTGACAGAACTAACATTATTTTAAGCGTCCCGTCTTTTTCTTTCTTTATCGAAAAGACAAGGACAGAACGCTTAAATTAAGTTTAGTCCTGTCAAATAAGTTAAGATGTGCTTCACCGAATCGATACCATTGTCATTTGACATCTTTTACGAAACGTGTCTATGTGATACTACTTGCCTATCCCTTTCGAGGTAGATCCACAGAGTGAAAAGCACTGTATCACGCGCTATTGAGCTCGATATGGTTTGCTATGCTAGACTAGCTGGAGAACATAACATACAAATACTGAGTGCTTTCGGTGGAGATGAATGCACGATAATGTATATATGCTCTTATTTGTAATTTTTTTTTTTGTGTCTTCACGTTAGTTATAAGCGTTAATGTATAATTATCTGTGTAACTGTCTTGTGTTTTTCACTCTTCACCGAATAAATGTCTTTCTTTCTTTCTTTCTTTCCATGCAGACCTGTCCTTATTAAAATACTATACTGACCACAACAACACCACAACAACAACAAAACATTAAATTATTATTAATACCACAACAACAACAAAACATTAAATTATTTACAGCAAATCAAACAGCAGCAACTACAAGCCGCGCAAGCGCAGGCGCAGCTCCAAGCCCAAGCTCAAGCCCAAAAGAAGCCAGAACCGATCTACGACCTGCCCACAACGGAAACTAAAGATCAGAGCATCCAGCGACAGATGCAGCAACACAAGCAGATCCAGCAACAAGTGCAGCAACAGATACAGCAACATTTCCAACAGCAACAGGACGAGAGAGGACGTGGACAGAGGCGCATGTCCATCTGTAGTCGGGATAGCAGCGTGTTCTCTACCTCGTCTTCTGGGTTAGTTTATATTTATTATTGTCCGTCCATTAGCAGATGCAGCAACACGCAGCAACAGATATAGCAACATTTTCAACAGCAACAAGAGGGCAATCCATGATTTAGCAATATTTCAACCTAGGAGAACATGATATTATGATTATTAAAAAAAAACATAAAGTACGTTCATCCATCCATCAGCCTGGTTCGTCCACTGCTGGACAGCAACACGCAGCAACAGATGCAGCAATAAATATAGCAACATTTTCAAAGAGGAAAATCCATGATTTAGCAATATTTCAACCTAGGAGAGCATGATATTATGATAATTAAAAAAACATAAAGTATACGTCCATCCATAAGAGCTTGGTTCGTCCACTGCTGGACATATGCCTTTCCAGGACTTTGGCACTCTTGGCGGTCCTCCTGGAAGTAATGCCCATACTCACACACGCTGGGTAGGCGGGTTGGTGAGCGCGGTGCTGAAACACTAGCACCAGTGACGCCGCTGCTTGTCACCATTCTGTTTTGTATTGAGGCCGGTAGTTGGGGCTGGATATACCGCCATCAATCGGTCCCAAGCCTGGGTGTGCCAGTTTGAGAACTGTCCTCTTAGTCTCCCCGAAGGTTTGCGAGTAACTCTTTACTTAAAAGGAGACTCCAACAACTTGAAAAATATTTATGATTAAGTTACAGATATAAATTATTTGTATTGTATTGTATTGTAACTCTTTACAGTAATTCCATTGAAATAATACGCATAGGTATCTTCGCGACTGTTCGGCAAAGCTCGTATATCCGATCCGTCATCAGTGACGCCGCTGTCCGTCACCAGTCTGTTTCATTAAAAGGCCGGCAATTGGTGATGGATATAATATAAAGAGGAAAAGGCTCCGACTCAGCATAATGCCGCAAACCGAAATCTGCGACGCTGTTATTCTGTCGTCACCTGCAGAGAGCCGCACGAATTCCATCGAGAGATGGATATACCGCCATCAATCGGTCCCAGGCATGGATGACCACCTGGTTGTGTATTTCCTTTTACTGTCCCTCGAATAAATTCGAGGGGATTTACGAGTAAAATGGTGGCACCTCCATAATCGAGCCCGGCATCAGCCCTACCACCTGCAGCATACGTCCTAACTGCATGAATTCAACAATGATTCTCCCCAGCGGTTCGTGCTGGCGCGGCTCCCACGCCGAAGATCCCCGTGACCTGGACGCGCTGCTCCAGTACATCGAGGGTCCCTCGCGACACGTCGACAGAGGGAAGAAGCGCGCCAAAAAGCAGCGGCAGAAGGCTAAGAAGGTCAGTCTAATTACTCACACTCATTTTGTTTCACGACGGCGGGTCAGGCTTGATTGTTGTAGTCTGTGCACGTATACTTTGCTGAAGTGTGCGTGAGCGTTATTGCGTAGCTCCCGTGTAAGTGACGCACTACTAGGACCAAGCTTCTACCATAGACTAAGTATTACTACGTATAGACCGACAACTCCCATACATCAACGCGTAGCAAATTTTTTACGCGCCCTTACGACATTTAGGTGTCGCCAAGTGTTGCAAATACAAATACAAATACAAATTTTATTTATTCTGATATGTTAGTATGTACAGGAAACTAATCTAATGTTAACTTTAAAAAAACAACAAACAAGTAAATTTTGCACAACTAACTTAGTACACGTTATTGAATATAATATGCGTGCTCCCATACCAGAATCCTCCTAAATAAGCATAATTTTTGGCTGCAAGTAAACTCATGGTTGCCAAGTAAACATGTGCCTATAATAGTTTTGCTTAGAAAAACTAGATGGCGCTAAGTTGACAACACTAATTGTTTGGAAAATTGTAATGTGAAATGGCTCATGGCCCAGTCAACAGCGCATTTAACACTATCTCGAACTGTCAGTTTACCGTAGTTACAAGTCCGGCTTAGGTCTTCTTCTTTCCCCTTGTACCTGTCCATGCATCTTAAAGAATTTTAAATTGCAGTGTATGAAAAATGTAGTATAATGTATGGAGTACATTTATCTATCGCAATACGTTCGTTGTAGAACAAAGTCAAAATTTATTAACCGTCCCATCCCCTCCCGGGGTAGCTTCACACCCCACACTCCTAAACGTGTCCCAAATCGTGGATTTTACAGTGTTAACGAAAACTGTACAAGATATACAACTTACAGTAAAAAAAATGTATTAATGATACAAAATTATCATATTCAGTCGCTGATTGCGCGGAAACTATAAGTGATATCCATTGGGATGGCGTGACACAAATTTTATACGAACACCGCTGTCGCCACTTTTTGGAATAACGTAGTATTACCTAGTTAGTAAACATACGCGGCGCACACATAGATTCACCCGTCTTTATACAGCCAAAATAATGTAAAATACCAAACACGTCATGGCACTGTGCCAAGCTATTATACATATGTGTAAAAAGCCATGACCAGCGGCGGCCGTCCGTTAGGTCCGTGTTGATAATGTTTGAAAAAATATACATTGCGGCTTTAACGGAGTGCGGGGGGGTGAAGCTACCCCGGGAGGGGATGGGATGGTTAATAAATTTTAACTTCGTTCTATAACGAACGTATCCCCATAGATAAATGTACTCCATACATTTTGCCAAATTTCCGGCTAAGTAACTGAATTATTCTAATGTATACAAATTCCCGTATAGATGGAAGCGCGGCTGCTAGACGAGCGCGCCGCGCTGGTTGTGGAGCTGACGGCGCTACGTCGCACGGCGGCAGCGGTGCGCGGCGCGCATGCGTCCGCTCGGCGACGCGTCGACGAGCACAGGGCCGCGCTCAAGCAGTGCCAGCCGCAGGGCAAGAAAGGTACGGATCTCTAATCTTCAAGTCTGAGATTGAATAGCCGCGGTGAAAGGCCTTAACAGGTGGTAGAGCTGATGCCGGACTCGACTGTGGAGGTACCACCATCTTACTTGGAGACCACCTCGAAGTAATTCGGGGGAGAGTAAGAGGACAGCTCACACGCAAAAAACCAGGAGGGCCACCATGCCTGGGACCGATGGATTACGGTGTATCCATCCCTAATAGCCGAGCCTTATATGGAATATACGGTGACGGGTAGCGGCGTCAGTCACTGGTGTGAGGGTTCCGGCACCGCGTTAACCAACCCGCCTGCTCAGCGTGTGTGAGTATGGGCAATTCTTCCAGGATGACCGCCGGGAGTGGCCAAGTCCTGGAAAGGCTTATGTCCAGCAGTGGACGAACTAGGCTGATGGATGGATGGATGGGCGAAAGGCTAGTCGGTTGTAAAAGTGTATTATTTAGAAGTCGGGGCAACGGGACCTGAAAAGAAATTTCGCCTAGCTTTGAGCTTCATTGACATTTGATATCACTTTGTGTACGATTTCATAATCGCACATTGTTTTGCTCGCGTTGCAACCTGCTTTATTTACTTAGCGATATTAATTTATTTTATATTTTACCGTTTTTAACGTAGTACAGTGCTCCCAAAGCGATAATACGCATACAAATCTTCGTCACTGTTCGGCAAAGTTCGTATTGCCTTACACTTTATATACAATCAATACGGTCACGTGGTACGTCCGGTCGCTCGGCTATAGATTTGTATGCGCCATAGACGAATACATAATACAGCCCACATAGACTCATAACAGGCTACTGATTTCTGTCAAAACATCTGACTGAACAAGCAGATATAATTCGCCACTCAAAAATGATCTGTTTCGGTAGGCCAAACCAAAATGGCTTCTATATTCATTACGTTAGAGTCTTCGTCTTCGGGAAAGAGAAGTTTGTGGCGCTATACGTAAGATTGAATGACCTTGGACGAGCCGCCAATAGGATTGCAGTATCCCGTTTCGATTGTTGACAGAATTTTTTGTACGCAAGATATTGAACAATAGACGTCTTTCTGGGCTGTATTGTCTATGGTATGCGCATTATTACTTTGGGAGTATTGTACGAAACTAACTGTCGATACCGACACACATAGAAAGAGACGCCAAACTGAACTCTGTATACTTTAATATCAATATAATACCTTAAGAGGCTATGCGAATTTTATTTTTGTCACTGTCACTCCAAGCGAAAAATCGCGCAGTGCGCGAGGGGCGGATTCAGGACAAAAGGGAAAAAAGTTGGTTTTATATTAAAAAAACTAAAATAGCTAGCAAAATTTCAAATATCAAATCTTTAGATATTGTTGAAACACACCTAATAAAATATGTTTGAGTTCTGTATATGGTTCCTATTCGTCAAACGAGGAAAAAAAGTGTGTTTGAAGACCTCATTTCAACAATTATTTCTATCGAGGAAAATTTATCCAAACATGTTTTCCAATTTCGAAACCGTAGATTATATAGTCAAAATGCATATACCAGAAATGTATTAAAATTTTCCGTCTATTTCATTAAATACACAGAAAAGAAACACCCGTATTTTTTCGCATATCGCCTTAACTGGGGTTTCTTAGTTTTCTCTCTTCGTGCTCCATCACTTAACAACTTCTTCCAAATGTACGGTGCCTGAACTACTGGCTCCTAGATGTTGATTAAGAAACATGTGTGTATTTTATAATGATTTATTTATTTTTCTATCCACAGGCAAGAAACAAAAGCAGAACCCGGCTCAGCAAGCGAAGGCGCAGATGGTGGCAGAACAACTCGGCGAGTTGACAACGCTCATGAACCAAACGGCTAAGGTATTACATGTATGCGGCCTTTTATATACTGACACTGATTTTTTTTTTTTTTTTTTTTATTTATTTATTAGATTTGCCAACAAATATTACACAAAGACATATGTATATTATTTGATCATCATCGTCCAAAGTCATCCTAGAGGCTTGGAAATGATCAGCATCATGAATCGATAACAGTTTTTGTGAAATTCGTATAATGAAATTTCGACGAAACTGCGTTACAGTATTAAATTCTGGGGAAATAGTTTTGCCTACAACATAATAGGAATAGGGCTTTCATAGCACAAAAACGGACCATTAAAACCATGGTTCGCATACCACCTTGGACATCATGTCGAGAATTCTTTAGGAATCTAAAAATATTTACTGCTCCTTGCCTTTATATGTTTGTTCTACTATGCGGCCTAGTGAAAAATATTCATAAATTTGAGAGCAATGACAATAAGAAAAAACGATTACTGTCAAGAAGGCAAGATATTTATATCGAAACACCAAGACCACGGCTCCGAGTGGTGAGTCACTGCAGCCGCTATCAAGCAGTAAAACTCTTCAACAAATTGCCCACTGAACTGAAAAATATTGAGAACTTTAAACAATTTAAGTTTAAACTAGAACAGTATCTGCTGACAAACTGCTTTTACTCAGTTGAGGAATATGTAAATAGGTAGCTTAAGTTGTGATTGACTTCAGAATATGTGACATTTTTATTGATTTTTATTTGCTAATATCCTTTTTTTGTCTTATTAACGTTTCATTTTTGTTTTTAGGTTGTAAGTATAACATTTTATAATTTGTAATACTGTAATTACAAATACAATGTAAAAATTGTTTATGAATAAATAAATGAAATGAAATGACTTCCCATAGTAATTCACTCCCCAGTCCTGAGTGAATCACTATGGGGAGTCGAAATTTTATTTTATGAATTTTGCAAAAATTGTTATTGGTTCATGATGCTGATCACTTACCAACGCTCAAATATGAATTTGGACGATGTTCACAAATTCACCTAGTATTCACATTGTTTATCAAAAATTATTTCGCGAACTAACAAGTGTAAGCCGAACACTACTCGGCTTAATACCCTTTACCACTGACCTGACATTTCCAGGAGCTCCAAGAAGCAGAGTCCCAGGTGTCGGTGTACGCGCGGCGACTGCACGACTGCGAGAACCAACTGCAGCAGGCGCGCGCGCAGCTCGGGAACGAGTCCGACGACAGACAGAGACAGCAGCTCGACACGCAGCTACTGCAGGAGAGGCAACTCCAGGTGGGTCGGTGTATAACACAACACGTTCCAGGAGCTAAAGAATCAGTCTCTCCAGCGGTTCTAGCTTGGTGATAAATGAAGAAGGCAGTGGACTGCAGTTTCTTGAGTATAATTTAAATACTTATTTCTTGGATTGGAAAATACAAAACAAAAGCATTCAAAACAAAACTTCAGTCGTAGCTCTTGCTTGCGGAAACAATGATTTTGACAGTACCGGCACAAAATAGAAACAACCAGTAGGTCGACTCGACGACGGAGCGAAAACAGACGCACACATGCATAGACGCTTACGTACGATGATCTCGGCAGAATTTCGTATTGGTATTCACCCGAATACCTTTGAGATCGTCGTACTTACGCTTCTATGTGTGCGTGCGCCTATTTTCGCTAGTTATTCGAAGTAAACATTCTGTCAGTGGTTATTTTGCGGTACCGGTGTTGCCAGGCTTCGTTGGTCGCTGTGGTGTTTCCAGCTTCCTATTATTAGATCCCCAACAAATATTATGAAAAAAAAAAGACATGGTCTTGCTAAGTTTCTTGCCCTCCTTCTTAGCAAGACTAATCGAATGGACGGAGTTAGGCATATATTTATAATATTATTTATAATTTATTCAAGTGTATTTCTATTATTAAATTTAAGTAAACCCAACCTTTATTATTCCCCTGCATATTTCCCCATATTATTATGTAATACAAAAAACTATTACCTATACACATAGATTATTTAATTAATTATATTACATTAAAACCGACCCGTAACAAGTGTGTGTTATACCTACATTACATAAATAAATATATTTCATTTCATTCCAGGAAGTTGCCTAGTATCTATCATTTGTTCGACTTCCGTAGATTTTGGCTCTGCCCCTCTATTATGTATCTTTAGTTGCCAACTGGACTGGGTGCCTTTCATCAAAAACATAGATATATACAATTCCGATTGTCTAAGGATATGTTCGCACTTGAAGTGACGACATAGTTCGTAAATAGTTCAATACCCACTAAAGGCTATTTTGTAGGTTCAGTTTTTATCTATGTTTTGGATGATAGGCACCCAGTCCAGTTGGCAACCAAAGATACATAATAGAGGGGAAGTCGAACAAATGATAGATACTAGGCAAGTTCCTGGAATGAAATGAAATATATTTATTTATGTAATGTAGGTATAACACACACTTGTTATGGGTCGGTTTTAATGTAATATAATTAATTAAATAATCTATGTGTATAGGTAATAGTTTTTTGTGATAAATAATTATATGGGGAAATATGCAGGGGAATAATAAAGATTGGGTTTACTTAAATTTAATAATAAAAATACACTTGAATAAATTAAAAATATAGGAATAAGGAATAAATAATATTATAAATATATTTTGTATTCTGTACTTTGTATAAATATAATTACTTAGGGCCTGTTTCACCACTTCCAGATAAGTGCCTGATAGTTATATGTGACATATAACGCATACAAAATGTGTTCCATTTTTAAACTTATCTTCTGGATATCACTTATCTGGAAGTGGTGAAACAGGCCCTTAATTAAATATTTTTATAACGCTATATTTCGACTCCTTAGTGGGGTCGTCATCAGGCGAATAGAAGAATATTATATCATATTATATTCTATTATGAATATTAATAAAATAAAGTACAGAATACAAAAAATAAAAAGTAAAAAATATTTTATTAACATATCATTATAAATATATGCAATACATATAATAAATTTATGCCTAACTCCGTCCATTCGATTAGTCTTGCTAAGAAGAAGGGCAAGAAACTTAGCAAGACCATGTCTTTTTTTCATAATATTTGTTGGGGATCTAATAATAGGAAGCTGGAAACACCACAGCGACCAACGAAGCCTGGCAACACCGGTACCACAAAATAACCACTTACAGAATGTTAACTCCGCATAACTAACGAAAACAGGCGCACGCACACATAGACGCGTACGTACGACGATCTCGGAGATACTCGGGTGAATGCCAATACGAAATTCTGCCGAGATCATCATACGTACGCGTCTATGCATGTGTGCGTCTGTTTTCGCTCCGTCGTCGTGTCGGCCTTCTGGTTGTATCTATTTTGTGCCGGTACTGTCAAAATCATTGTTTCCGCAAGCGAAGTTTTGAACCGTAATTTCAAATGCTTTTGTTTTGTATTTTCCAATCCAAGAAATAAGTATTTAAATTATACTCAAGAAACTGCAGTCCACTGCCTTCTTCATTTATCACGGAGCTAGGACCCTATCATTTGGTCCTACGATCCTCAAGAGAACTGGAACCTGAAATTCGAAACAAAGCGAACTATCGACGTGGCCTGTCGATCTAAGCGGGAAGAAACAATTCACTGGAAGAAACCTCAAGAAAACGGAACCTGGCGGCTGCGCAAAGAAATCCGTCGGAATCCGAGCCAGGAAAAAACATCAGAACCGGAAACTTTGTTTAAAAATTTAAAGCATTTGAAATTGCGGTTCAAAACTTCAATCGTGGCTCTTAATCGTTTAAAAAGTTAGATGAGCCCTGGCACCTAAAATCTATTGCATTGTTTTTGAATGTGTGCGTTAACATAATGCCGACGCGCGCACACTTATGAGTGCGCAATCTGTCTACCTACGGTCAGCAAACTGATCAGACTACTAAAGTTGTTAAAATAATTAACTTTAAGTGCACTTAAGGCGTCCAACTATCACTGTGTTCAGATGAGCACAGCGGGTCTACCGCGTAATTCAGATTTTCATCAACATCAACTTGAGATTGAAATTTGACGTGCGTGCAAAAGAGATGGCATGTTAGGCGGGTGTCGTCGCACGCACGTCAAATTTCAATCTCAAGTTGATGTTGATGAAAATCAGAATTACGTGGTAGACCCACTGATTCCAAACGTGCGAGCGTCACCCATTTAAAATAGAAACATTTTGGTGCTGTCATACTACGGTAAGGGCTTAGCTTTACTTTTGAAATCTTTGGTGTTGCCAGGCTTCGTTGATCGCTGTGGTGATTCCAGCTTTCTATTATTAGATCCCCAACAATATTAGTTACAACCTGGGCGTTTAGGAACGCTTCCATAAAATATAAAGATTTATTTCTAAACAAAGCTTCTCACGTCAGATCCAGCAGCACCAGAGAGAGCAGCACCAGAAGGAGTTGCAGCGACAGATGTTGCTCGAGCAGCAAAAACAGCGGCAACAGATGCTGGAGCAACACAAGTTGAACGAGGCCCTCATGAGTGAGTAGCGTTTTTCTTTGCGAATGTACTGACTCGATGCTTAAGGGGCTCCACGATGCTAAGCATCAGTTTTGCATTGGATTCAGTTCCGTCAATGTAAGGGGTAAAAATTTGAAAAAAAAATATTGCGTGTTTTTTGACTCAAGACAATTATTAATTACACTTTATAAATAAACATACTTTAAATCTTCTTTTAATTATAATACTTTTAAAAAAAGCATGAATTTCACGAAAAAAAGCGATGCAGTTTCCATATTTCAAAAGCGATTGAAACGAAACCAACACACACAGATACTTACTAGAAAAAAAAACATCTTTATTACATAAAGAAATTATAGTTAATGTCCTAATGTAGCCGCGATTTCAAAATAACTGAAGTTTTGCGTGCGCGGCATCTGATAAGAGTAGGATAGACAGTTAAAAAAAAAAGCGTTAGAGCAGGACTGAATTCTAGCATTGTGCAGCCCCTTAAATTTAAATTATATTGGGTCCTTAAATTGGCGAAATTTTCTTACAGATTCCTGAGTTCATAATTCCTGTAATTCAATAGCTATTTCCAATGTTTGTTTTTTGTTTGAAAGTTGATTTCAAGGTTTTACATCTACGATTAAATTTTGTTTTTGTTTTCAGTTCGATAACTAAAATGAAATATTAAAAAACAGTTCGTCCTAAATGCCATCCACTTCCATGCTAAGATTCGTAACATCTAACGCTTTTCAAAAATTAAGTTAATTTTGCTGTTAGCTTAATATTGGTGTCGATTCGGCTAAACACAACTTAACCAATTTGACAGGACTAACCTTATTTTAAGCGTTCTGTCTTTGTCTTTTCGGATACGGAAAGAAAAAGACAGAAGGCTCAAATTAAGTTTAGTCATGAAAAACAAGTTAAGTCGTGTTGCGCCGAATCGACACAATTGTCTCATTCATACAGAAAAGAAATAACGAAAATTGAGTTTCCTTAAAATTCTTCATACTCGTACAAAACGCCAATTTCATAAGTAAGGACCTAACATTACTCGTCTATACGAACAGATATTAGTATATAGCCTACCGTGAAATCGCGAAAAACGGCTGATCCGTAAAGTGCGTTTGAAATAAGAATAGGATAACCGGCAGATAACTTCACGTGTTAGCTATATCTCTCTTTCGCTCTGTCATAGACTAAGTATTACTACGTATAGACTAGCAGTTCCCATACATCAGTTTGTGTCCACAAAAAAGGTGTAAAATTCTAACGAAATCTAGATGGCGTTGCTAAATCCTCTAAAGAACACGATGCTAAAAAAGACCGATTGGTGACGCTAGTGGCACAGCGATGTCACGTAACATATAAAATAATTCCCACTTCGATAATAGATGGCGCTGAAATATTCACTGTTAGTGTTGCCAACTTAGCGTCATCTAGTTTTTCCTAGCAAAGCTATTATAAGCCACAAGTTTACTTGGTAACCATGAGAGTTAACATGCAGCCAATGGGGTTAAAAACCGAAAGCTTTGGCTAGGTGGCAGCACTGTTGAGTGTACCTTCAGTCGGCCATATTGATTTCTGTTGTTGTTGTTTTGAGATTTTAAAATTAATAGAATTAATAGAATAGAATATGGGAGCTACCCCTTTGGAAACAGGCATGAGGAAAAGTTTGTGTGTAGTAAAACAATATGTACCTAGATAAGAAAATATGTTCTTTTATTACATTTTTTTGTATTTATTTCATAATACATTCCCTAAAATTACAACACATAATGCAAACAAAAAAAATTTTGGAAGCCAGTGGCACAAAACTGTGATGCAGTTCTTCTTTTAATATTTTATAAGTTTTTGATAAACCAATTAAACGTTCAATATGAACCCTTTGGCTAGCCAACTTCCTGTCTTGCAGCAGTTTCATTCCCGGAATCTGACCTTTTCCTCTCAAGAATGTTGGAATGTTTAATTTTATGTTTTTGTTAATAAACATATCCTGAATATTATAACCTCTGTCGGCTAAAATACTATCCCCAGGTTCACATTTTTTTAAAAGGTCACTTCTTTCTACTGTCTGCCTATCGCTAACAGAGCCAGCGTATGCTGGAGAGCAGTATGAAAGCAATCCACCAGGTGTAGATCCCACTAATACTTTTAAAGTGTTTGAATGTTTGTAGCTGCTCCATGAAGCCTGTTGAGATATTGGGTTACCAGGTTTTTGCACTTTGACCTCAGTTCCATCTATAATTACTCGGATATTTTTATCATATTGCTTGAAACTATCGGGCATGTAATATTGTACCAGTTCTTTCTCAGGCCAAATGTTTAATTTCATCCAAAGTTGGTGAATGAAATTTATCCATGTTATAAAAATGTTTGACACTGTAGTCGGACTAATTTGGAAAAATTGTGCAAGCTCAAAATTACATTTGTTTTGACGTAGTTTCATCATGGTCATGAAAAATTGGTTTTCAGCACTGATATACTGTACACTACTTCTGTAATACTTAATTTTGTGAGCCATAGGGCTGAGTGTTGAAAAAACAAAGTAAAACTTTGCATAGGACTCAAAACCAGTATAAAAAGCAATGACGTCATCATTGTTTTTATATTTTTCTATGGAATCATACACATGTTCAATATTAATTTGAGTACTCTTGGAATATTGGTTTCCTGGCGTAACATCTTTCGATAGATTGTTTGATGGAGCAGTGTGTAGTTCTATTTCACTTTGTACAAACATTTCTTCTTCCTGAGATTGCAATCCAGAAGGGCCAGGATTTTCTGGATAAGACGAAGATTCAAAGGGCAGTCTTTTTTTACTTCTCTTCAAAAGTCTGTTTTGGCGTTCTTCAGCAGATGGGTTGAGTGGTTTAATTCTAGTGAATGAAAATATAGACGGCACAGCACTTTTCTTCAGGACTTTGTTAGTTGGTTTATCCCCTAAAAAATAAACAAAATATTAGGTAGGTAGGTCTTACTATAAGGTAAATTTATAACTTTATAGGTACAAGCTTACCAGTGTACGAATTTCTTTGGAAATAATCTTCAGGTTTAAAATGATCTGCACATAACCTTGCCGTGTCATTAGCTTTCCAATTTTTTCGTTGAACCGCTTTCTCCCAAAGCCTTCTTCTTATTTTATCTTTAGGGAATATATGAATTCCGACATTGTTGCAATCGATCGCTGCACAACGAGTCATTTTGAGCAAATAACAATTTAAATCATCATATTTACACAAAAATCTCTATGATAACTGTCAAACATAGGGAACACTCAACAGTAGCGACATCTGAAGTGAGTAAAAGGCAGTTTTTATCCTCATTAAAGCCTGACTAAGAAAATAAAAAACCTCGCCATATTGCGGAATTAATTTTTTAACTAATTTTTTCTACTGGCAACCTCAACTTTAAAACGTCATTATGTCGATTGCTGTCAAAGTGTGGTGTTCTTTTTTCGTGTGTGCTGTCAGAGTGTTGCAATCATAAAAGCAAATGAGCAGGTTTTTTATTTTCCTGGTCAGGATTTAAACAAATTATGCTTATTTGCAACACTTGGCGACACCTAGTGTCGTAAGGGTGCGTAAAAAATTTGCTACGCCTCGATGTATGGGAGTTGTCGGTCTATACGTAGTAATACCCTGTCTAGCGATGGTGCGACAGAGACAACATAATGGCATCCTGACAGTCCTATTCTTACTTGAAAGGCATAGTACCTACTAGACCAAAATTATGTAAAGTTCCCTCGTCGAAGCTCTGAGAATGCGCAGCTGTGACGCGATCTGTGACTAATTTCACAACCCTTCTTGGTTGGCCCAGTCTGTAGCTTAGGTAACGAATTCTTAATAAACTGTGAATGAATGTAATTTTTCAGCGCTTATTTTTAGACTTCTAAGTTTTTTTTATTCGCTGATCTAACATGATAAAAGTTCGATGCGATTGTTTACTTCTTTTGTTGACTTCCCTCTTTCCTCGGTCCCTCAATACTGAGGACCGTCTGCCCTCAAACTGTAACAGCCCGGATGGTCCTCCGCTAGGCCTCGCGGTCCATCACCAGTCTCAGACTCTTTGTAATGAGAGCACCAGCCATCTAAACGCGGTCTACAATCTTCAAACTTAAGTTGAAGTTAAACTGTTTGTACAGAAGCAGCGAACGCGGGCGGCATGATCCGTCTGCAGCGCACGCCGGGCGACGTAGTGACCGTCAGTGTACCGACGCGCGAGCATCTCAACTTTAGCGACATGCCAGGTGAGCTCCAACCTGTTACTGAAACGAACGCGGGTGGCATGATCCGTCTGCAGCGCACGTCGGGCGACGGAGTGACCCATCTAAATTGAGCGGTGTTTTTGAAAGATCGGCTGTCCGTATAAAGTGTATTGGTACTGTTTTATTATAAAATAGGTTTCCTTGTAGTCGCAGCCCGTCCATTACTGAGGCCTCAGTTATCGTTTGATTCAGTTTAAATGTGATACATCAATAAAACACTCATCGTAATTTCCGTTCATTACAACAGCTAAAGCCATCTAACTAACCCAAAACATTTGTTCATTCATTTTCAAAAGATTTACTTTTCTATCGCAATGATATGAATTTAATTTGTAACTCCTTTCGATGGATAAATGTCAAAGTGTCAAAATATAAAATATTTGTATCATAGATTTAATGAAGTAATTAATGGTGTTGTTTCCGCGTAACCCGACTTAACTTATTTGACAGGACTAACCTTATTTTAAGCGTCTTTCTTTATCGAAAAGACAAGGACAGAACGCTGAAATTAAGTTTAGTCCTGTTATATAAGTTCAGATGTGCTACACATAATCGCCACCACTTTCCTACTTATATATCAAAATAGACGATAAATATCCCCATATTACTCACAGAAATAACAAACTCAATAAATAACTCACGACAAAATTGCAGTTTTGTGTTACCTATTTGTACTCGCGACTGTCTTCCAGAGAGACAAAGACTACAGACCGGCTAGATAGATCAGCCTTCGCCCGCGACGCTACAGGGGTGCGGGGGCGGGCTTATAGCCCAAGATCTCACCGTTAAATTCTGAACCTATCTGTTTTTTTATCGAAATGTCATTGAAAAAAAGATTACACATGGTGTACGGGCAACCTTCCGTACATTCTGCTACGTTGCGACCTAGTTATGTCCAGTGTGTACGTGATGTTATTACTTTACTTTATACATTTTATTTATCTATCAACTGAGTACCTACTTAGGTACCGTAGAGATCACAGCTAGAGAAAACTACTTTTCTCTTTGATAAGCCATCTTCAAACTACCAGTCTGTTTCCACTTTCTACACCACTCTACTTCATCCTACAGTTTATTGTACCGTTTTGTGTTTTTGTTACTATCTTTAATTATTGTAATTGGTTTGTCCGTTTTAATTCAAGTAAATAAATCTAACGACAACAACAATCGTACGGCCAGAACTGATCACTCTGACCATACAGATGGGTTCATTCATACACCGCCACAGGGTTGCCATGCAAAATCTTGGTACAAGTACCTTTAAACTCCATTCATTTTACGAAGCACGCAAATCAAGCCGTTAAGACGTCGCAATAAGGGTTAAGAGTGGGAACTAGAAACTTTAATTTCAGTTAGATCAGCTATCTAGTTCCCATTCGTAATCACATGGAAATCACATTTCAATCAAAAAACATGTAGGTGCAGAATTTTGCGGTGGGATCTTGGGCTATTGAGAGTGAGAGATACACTCTCTGCCGCCCGCTCCCCGCGCGATTCCCTTTGTCATCATCCCCGCGTCCCTGTAACGACGCGGGCGAGGACCGTCTTATCCGGTTTGCTAAATAGAAGCCTGTCAATAAATTGTGTATTTCCTGCCCCAGTCCTCAGCACATTCAACATGACGGAGGAGCAGCAACAGAAGCAACAAACTGACAAGAAGCAGACCTGGGAGCAAGCGCTGCATCATATGAACCAACTTGTCAAAAAGGAAAAGGTATGTTCTACAAGAAAAACCTTTATAGCTACAGCTATGCGAGCACGTACGCGTCGATTAGATAAATTTGAAGTCGATAAATTTCAAACGAATTGCAATGCAATAAGAGTTACATTTTTATTTATCGAATATCGATAAATCGATAGCAAGTTCAGGGGTACTAGCATGAACTTAGTGTCGACTCTACATCGATTCGATGAATAAAATTGTAACTCTTATTTCATTGCAATAAGGGTTATCGTTTAGAATTTATCGATTCTATCTGTCAAATTTATCTAATCGACGCGTACGTGCTCGCATAGCAGAAGTACGTAAGCATCGATTTGATAAATTTTAAAGATAAAGTCAGATGTATAATTGGATTAAATTATGGATCGAAATAATGCACATCGGCATTGTAGAGCGCCGTCTCTGTCACCAGACTGTTAGTGCTTCGTGCGACAGAGATGACGCTACGATACGATGTGCATTATTTACTGCTGGGACCTGTATATAGATGTGTCGCAGTAAAATAGTAAAATTCCACTGTTTACAAACGGCCTCTTCAGTTTCTATGCGCTCGCTATTTTTCTATTTGACGAATCTTCGTCAAATAGTAGAATTCGGCATTTTCTAATTTGCCTCGGGATATAGTTATTCTGTTAGAACTATTGAAAGTCATCTATCAACTTTATTGTAGTAAATGAATCATCATATCAAATTACTTATCTATTATATCAAAAAGAAGGGAAATAGAGGAAAAAATTACTCAAAAAGAGGTAACTTTGCGAATTTATTTATTATATCGAGCCAACTTTATCAAATTGTGTTTCCATCGTGTATACAGTTATATATACCCAATAGTACCAATATATTACGCTAGATTTTAATTTAATTCTTTACTACTTCAAACAAGGGTTATAAAGATGTGTTTGACTGTGTAAAAAGCTCAGTGCGCTCCTAATTAATACAATATTCTTTTGATAGAAAAAGCAAAAGGAAACGCCACCGCCACCGAAGCCTGAACCTAAGCCTAAAGAACAACCGCGTGAGCCTTCTCTCACCGAGCAGCCGCTCTCGAAGAAGCAGAGGAAAGCGCTCGCCAAGAAACAGGTGAGCTATAGTAAACATAAACGTATTGTCACGACATGAATCCCCGAGGGGGTGTCAGAGTTGTTCCGAGTGTAAACTGTGAAATGCAAGTCACTGTCCACACTCAGCAATACCATAAACTAAGTATTACTACGTATACACTAGAAGTTCCCATGCATCAGTTTGTAGCCACAAAGAAGGTGTAAAATTCTAACGAAATCTAGATGGCGTTGCTAAATCCTCTAACGAATACGATGCTAAAGGTGACGCTAGTGGTACAGTGATGTCACGTTACATAAAAATAATTCCCACTTCGATAATAGATGGCGTTGAAATATTCACTGTTAATGTTACCAACTTAGCGCCATCTAGTTTTTCTTAGCAAAGCTATAACAGCCACATGTTTACTTAGTGACCATTAGAGTTTACTTGCAGCCAATGGGGTCTACTTTTATAAAGGCCACCAGTTGGCGCCACTGGCACGTAAGGTATATGTCAAAGGTTTGTTAGGTTAGATTTACATAGAAGTTCGATTTTTTGTTTTGCTTATCCATATAATATTATTTTTTTTTCTTTCTTAAATGCGAAAAAACAATGCCGCAATGATGTGCAGTTCCTTATGTTCCAAAACGAAAGGAAGACTTAAGTTTTGTTTTAGTCCCTCTTTTCTTTAGCTCTAATCTTAATTCATTTACTTTCATTGCACCGTACCTTGAATAATAAACCTGAAACTATGAATTTATGTCGACTAATACACAAATAACTAATAAAAAGCCATAGCTTTCGCCGTTTCGCGGGCATTTGACGTTTCTCTATACCTGTCGCCTCAGTGGCGCCACCTGACGTCGATAGTAGCCCTCATTAAACAAATTATGCTTATTTGCAACACTTGGCAAAAAATTTGCTAGGCCTTGGTGTATGGGAGTTGTCGGTCTGTACGTAGTAATCAAATCAAATCAAATAATTCATTTTCAGGCTTCTATGACCCATACATAAATACCTTACAAACTAACATATATACGATGTTATTACAAAATTGTGTTAGTAAATAAAGTTTAATACTATGTAACGCTTCACTTTTTACACTGTGTATTCGTGCTGTTCTAGTTCTAGTCTATGGCAATACCAAAAAAGAACGAGCGTTTTTCTCATTGTTTTTTTTTTCTTAGTTCTTGACTTTCCACCAGATGTCGCTGTCCATGTCACCATAGATAAAATATGTTCCGTAGCAATCAATGTCAAAGTGGTTTTTGGTTTGTTTGGAATCTGTGCAAATTTTGTTCTTGATTCTGTTGCTAAAGTATGTGACAGTGCCATCTAGGAATCTTATTTAACCTCTAGTCTGTGTAAACACAGATCTGTGATTCCCTCGAATATGTTTAAACACAGATCTGAGACTCATGCGAGTATGTGTAAACACAGAGCTGTGCAAAAAATATATGGCTCGATTTTATGCGATTTTAGGTTGTAATACTATGAAAATATAGTTTAAAATGGTTTTTAGAGTAAAGAATGATATACAAAGAGACTGAACGAACCATAAACATTCGATCAATCGACCGTTATTCGCGTCATATTCTAGTTTGAAATGACCAGTGGCCGCAAAATGTCGGATTTGTGAGTGATCATGCAATATTGAAAGTGTATTTATTCAATGTTTTTCCTTCTGCAAGTATACTTTCTTGATAAAAACAGTTAGTTTATATGCTAATTCACAGGGAATTATAATCAAACTCAAATAAAATTGCCAAATTATGACCAAAATATGTATATTTCCTACACTAGGTACAAATTCAGTGAAGTGGTTTATTCAACCGTCTGTACAATATACCTGCGGTACTAAAGTATGCTCTAGTCTGCTCTACATTATTCATTAGTTATCTGGCAAACAAAAACAATCGCTGAGTACATAGTCTCCTATACAAATATATTGTTATTTTCAACAATTAGTCTAAACTTTCGCGCGCGCTCTAACCGCGCCGAACCTGCACACAGATACGGTGCGGCGAAAGCAAACCTTCCCACACGGAGCGGGCGTCTTTGCGATCCCTTGTACACATACCAAAGGTTAACACTAAATTTGACACAAGGAAAAACGCTCATTGAAAATGCTTCACGCAAATGATTTACATGTAACTTTCAGTGTAACAAATAAAGGATTTCGATGTAACATGCGAAAGAACAAGACTCACAAAATACTGTAATATATTACCTTCCAGGCTGAAGAAGAAGAAGCTAGAAGAAAACAGCAAGAAGCCAAATCAAAAAGTAAAACAGAACAGAAGAAACAAGAACCGGTCAAAGCGGAAACGAACAAAAAATCCGACAAGAAAGAAGCTAAGAAGGAACAAGTGACCGCCAAGAAAGAAGATAAAAAAGATAATAAAAAGCAAGAGAAGACTGAAAAGAAAGGCAAGGAGAATAAACAAGAGAAAAATGGTAGGTGTCTTTTAATGATTGTAGTTTTAACCTTTTCATAGCTTTAGTTTGGATCATTTACAGTTACTGCTTGAAATAGGTCTTATTAAACTTCACCTCGCTAACACTAACATTTACGTTTGTTTAAATCATCATCAGTTTTAAAAACGTTAAAAAACCTTTTAAACAGGTATTATTTTATAACGTTGTAAAAGTCTGGATAATAAACGTTATTATTGAATTTCATAGCCCCAAATGAATCATACATAACACACACTCTTCCTACACACACAATCTCATTCTCATCCTCACTCTTCACACAGACCCACCCTCTCACATGCCCTTGATTTATGTATTTATTATAAGTTAAGCTGCGTGCTCTTTTTGTTTATTTTTTTATTCTTTATTTTTAGTTTTTAATGTAAAACTCTGTAAGGGAAGAGCTTGGCGCCTATAGCATCGATACATACATCCTTGTAGATGTCAAAATAATCCTATTCAATTATTGTGCAATGTTCACATAAATAAAATCATATTCTATTCTATGATCATCAAGACCTCTTACAATTGGTCTAATTCACGCCGTTGTCACCCCAGCTCAAGCCCAGCAACCAGCTAAGCAGACGAAGCAACAAGAGCCCCAGCCGGCGGCGACCAGCAAAAAGAGCAAGAAGAAACAGCCGGTCAAGCCGCACGTCATCAACATCACACCGGACACCACCATCGAGCTTGTTGACAAAAAGGTTAGTCGCTATAGTGACAAACCGTTGTCACCTCAGCTCAAGCCCAGCAGCCAGCCAAGCAGACGAAGTACCGAGAGCTGCAGCCGGCGACCAGCAAGAAAAAATAGTCGTTTAAAATCCGCAAGCTTGAAGCTCTTATAAATGCAGTTCATTCACCCCTTAGCGCAGTTCTGACCGATCACATTGTGTTCTGTGCTACTGACGCTATCAGAGGTCAACGACCAGCGAGGGTGTCCACGAGACATTGTGTGGTACTAGTCCTAAAGTTAAAGTTGACGCTATTTTTTAAAAACACTGAGTGACACTAACATTGCTCGCGTGGATTCCGATTTTTCCGATCCCGTAGGAATTCCGAAAAATCCGGCGAGCGGTGAAGCAGCCGGATTGTGAAAAACCCGCCTTTTTCTAATTAATCGAAACAGAACAGTTGTATTCAAAATTTACTCAATAGTTCCTTAACAAAACCTTATTACCTAACAATGTAGGTTGGATTTCTTAAATGAAACTCTGTGCTCTACTGGCGATTTTCTCTTCTTTCTCCATCAAATTTTAAGTTCAGGGTTCACGGCCGAATATAGTGATAGATTTGTAAGTTTCATAATAGACTCACTGAACCTTAGATCTGAATATTATAAAAACACTCATAGTAGTAATCCCAACTGTTTTACACATCGTCCAACATTGTAATTAATTTTAAGCCGAATGAATGAATGGCTTATAAAATAAATAAGATTTAAAAAAAAAAAACTTATTACCTATGTTTTATGTAAACTGTCATCGCCAAGTTTGTAGTATAAGTGTTCTGTTTTGATTAATTAGAAAAAAGGTCTTAACATCCTGTATATATATGATAATTTCCAGGGCCATTGCGTACAAACGTTAGCGGAGTCGCCAGCAGCTTGTAGCATTATGGAGCAGCTTAGCTGCGGTGTTCAGGTACATATGGAATTGTTGTATTATTGTCTTTGCTCAGCTCTCTTTAACCCATGGGCGTAGCCAGGTGTAAGTTTCAGGGGGGGGTTAAAGAAAATAAAACGACAAATTCCAGGAATTATGAACTCATGAAACTCTAAGAGAATTTGGGCAATTTCATAGTAAAGACCTTTTTTTATAGTATTTTTATGGAATTATTGTACATTATTGTCTTTGCTCAGCTCTCTTTAACCCATGGGCGTAGCCAGGTGTAAGTTTCGGGGGGGTTCAAGAAAATAAAACGACAAGTTACAGGAATTATGAACTCATGAATATGTAAGAGAATTTCGGCAATTTCATTGTAAAGACCTTTTTTTATAGTATTTTTATGGAATTATTGTCTTTGCTCAGCTCTCTTTAACCCATGGGCGTAGCCAGGTTTAAGTTTCAGGGGGGGTTCAATAAAATAAAATGACAAATTACAGGAATTATGAACTCGTGAATCTGTAAGAGAATTTCGGCAATTTCATTGTAAATACCTTTTTTTATAGTATTTAATGGAATTATTGTACATTATTGTCTATGCTCAGCTCTCTTTAACCCATGGGCGTAGCCAGGTGTAAGTTTCAGGGGGGGTTAAAGAAAATAAAACGACAAATTACAGCAATTATGAACTCATGAAATTCTAAGAGAATTTCGGCAATTTCATAGTAAAGACCTTTTTTTATAGTATTTTTATGGAATTATTGTACATTATTGTCTTTGCTCAGCTCTCTTTAACCCATGGGCGTAGCCAGGTGTAAGTTTCGGGGGGGTTCAAGAAAATAAAACGACAAGTTACAGGAATTATGAACTCATGAATATGTAAGAGAATTTCGGCAATTTCATTGTAAAGACCTTTTTTTATAGTATTTTTATGGAATTATTGTACATTATTGTCTTTGCTCAGCTCTCTTTAACCCATGGGCGTAGCCAGGTTTAAGTTTCAGGGGGGGTTCAATAAAATAAAATGACAAATTACAGGAATTATGAACTCGTGAATCTGTAAGAGAATTTCGGCAATTTCATTGTAAAGACCTTTTTTTATAGTATTTTTATGGAATTATTGTACATTATTGTCTATGCTCAGCTCTCTTTAACCCATGGGCGTAGCCAGGTGTAAGTTTCAGGGGGGGTTCAAGAAAATAAAACGACAAATTACAGGAATTATGAACTCATGAATCTGTAAGAGAACTTCGGCAATTTCATTGTAAAGACCTTTTTTTATAGTATTTTTATGGAATTATTGTACATTATTGTCTATGCTCAGCTCTCTTTAACCCATGGGCGTAGCCAGGTGTAAGTTTCAGGGGGGGTTCAAGAAAATAAAACGACAAATTACAGGAATTATGAACTCATGAATCTGTAAGAGAACTTCGGCAATTTCATTGTAAAGACCTTTTTTTTATAGTATTTTTAATTCCAAAATCTTAACTAAGTTACATAAATGCACAATCAACAAAAACCCATAGGGTTTATCAGTAATTGCGGAGTTCGGTCGGTACTTATATTAAATTATAGTAGACTAGAAAAGATCAATCAGAAACAAATCCAAAGACAAGAATTTGAAAAAATTCCCCGGGCCAGGATTCGAACCTGCGACCTCTTGTTATCAAGACAAGCGCGCTACCAATTGCGCCACCGAGGTACCTACCTAGACCGGTGAATTCTTCCATCATACTATCCATAATTTTTTCAAATTCTTGTCTTTGGGTTTGTTTCTGATTGATCTTTTCTAGTTTGTAATGCACTCTAATAATATTTAGAGTATTCATAGCGATGGATTTCGCAAAATAAACGTAATCTTATATTAAATTATAGTAGCAATAGGTAAGCATCTCTCTTTCGATACGTATTGGATCATGATCTCAATAGTTCTCAATAATTTGTAGGTGGCTGACCTAAAGTTGCCGCCCGGGATCACGCTGACTCGAGTGCAGCCTTACGAGAAGAAAGAGGCGCCCTCTATCAAATCTGTGGTAAGGATTTTTTTGTTTAGTTGTTACCATAGACCATTAGCTATCTTATCAAGCACTGAGAAGTGAGATTGTTTCCGCTACTGCCGGGGTGTTGCGGGGTAATGCGGGGAGGGTTAAAACTAAAAGAGCACTACCTGTCTCTGTCTTAAAGTAGGTAAGTTATGTATGTAGCGGTCCATACAGACAAAAAGACACTGTCTACCCTGACAACTACGCATCATTTACGCATTTTTACGCATATCGTAATAAATTTTCTGCTAAAATGTAGCGACACCGACCGCCATCTATTGTCATTAGCGGGGACTGCGAGTCTCAGTTCCGAGTCGCTCGCTCACTCGATGCCAAAAGACATCGCGGAATGGTGTCTGTCGGTGTCTATGTGTGGATCATATTCTAACAGGCTATGTTTGTGTGCGTTACTGTAAATACATGGCACACAATGCAAAAGTGTGTGCTTGTTTGCGTGCGAAATGTAAGCGACGACAGTGCAAAAAGCCGACGGCTTTTTACGACATTCACTGAAAATGCCACCTTCGTCTTGGCGGCTTGGCGGGCGTCATCCATTATTGTTTTTCGTTCGTTCTTTACGCAAAAAAAATGGCTAGTGCCAGTGTTTACTGTGAAAGGTATTCAATGTGCCAACATGTTGTACAATGTGTGTGTACAAAAGTAAAGAAATGGTGCATTTTTGAAACTGTTTTGATAATAAAAACAAATAATTGCGAAACGATATTTTAGGTGGCAAATCGCAAACAGTAACTTGATTATTAGGTAAGTTTTTACCAAGTTTTTTAGGCTTTTAAATTTTTATGTCTACCCTGTCTAAAAACTCTGTGCACGCCACTGGTATTTATTTATATTAGTATTTATCTATAGAAGTATATATCTAATGGTAGACATGTATATACAAGGTGACTTTTTGATCATCGTCCAAATTCATACTGGTAGCTTGGTAAGTGATCAGTATCATGGATCAATAACAATTTTGGTGAAATTCGTAAAAATAAATTTCGACTCCCCATAGTTATTCACTCGGGACTGGAACTGAATTTATATGGGAAGCCGAAATTTCATTTTACGAATTTCACAAAAATTGTTACTGATCCAATATACTGATCACTTATCTAGCCTCCAGTATGAATTTGGACAATGATCAAAAAGTCACCTTGTATAGTCCAGTATTTAAAAGTATAAAGGAGTTCCCATAAAAACACGTTGTATGACTGGCACTGCTACTGGAGGTAGTGTTCTTAGTATTAAGAAACACAAAGATGTCTTTTAGATAAGAGGGATATATAGGATTTAATAAAACAGAGTAAAGAACACTGTATCGACGGTGCGTGTTAGACTCCCAGATTGAATGAAAAAAACTCAAATTTCAGCCGATCTGGAACTGCGCGGGCCTGTCGGCGGCGCCGACGCCGGTGGCGCGGCCCCCGCCCGTCATCAACGCGGACCCCGCGATGATGATGTTCACGACCGCGCAGGTGCCGGCCCCGCTCCACCAGACAGGTACAATCACATCCATCTACAGTAGTACCAATTTAAATAATGTTCGTAGGGATCTTTGCCACTCTTCGACTATTATATTTCCTTACGCTTTCAATACAATCCTTGACAGATAGCACGTCCGGTCGGCGAAAGACAACCAAAATGACACCCTTAATTGCTTCCGGTTTATGGTTTGCACTAGAGATGCAACGATTACGAAGCGGTGCATAGTTTTGCATCTGTAATCGTAATAATTACGATTAATAACGAAGCGATGCATCGTACTATGAATCGTGACGATTAATAAATTAAAAGTTCTTCAGACATGGGTATGGGCTTAGTTACCTTTGCCTTCCCACATTGTGAGAGAATAAAAAAAGTCAATTGGGGTTTAAGAATTTTACGAGCGAAAATTGTTGTTTGCCAATTCAATTATTTAATTTACTAATCAGCGGGTCTACCGCGTAATTCTGATTTTCATCAACATCAACTTGAGATTGAGATTTGACGTGCGTGCAAAAGAGATGGCATGTTAGGTGGGCGTCGTCGCACGCACGTCAAATTTCAATCTCAAGTTGATGTTGATGAAAATCAGAATTACGCGGTAGACCCGCTGTTAGTGAATAGTCTGGCGTTAAAAAGTGTATTCTGGCGTGAAGCTGATTGCCACAATGCTACAAAGAAAGGAACATAAGTAGTAATATCTAGGAATATTTTACAAAATAGTAGTTTATGCTACAAGGGCGCAAAGGAATAAATTACAAGGACGATTTAAAACACGAGCGTAGTGAGTTATTAAATGTTTACTATAAGTGGGAAGGTGTACTAGTTGTACCTACCTATTTAATTATTTATTTATTATTTTAGTGCAATTTTAACTATATAAACAAAACGCATTAATATAAACACACATTGTCGCCTTAAAACGCTGTAACGTCCGCGAGGCATAACAAAAACAATAAACTTAACAAACTAAATGAACAAAACAACAAATAAAGGCAACAAAAACAATAAACTATAACAAACAGATTGAACGATAAACTTAACTAATTATAGAATTTTTTCCTCGAAGGCACTTTTCATGCAACGCGCGCGTGTGTAGTGTACGTACGTAGTACTAACACTAACGCATAGTGTTGACACCTGCTAAATGGTGAGCGGGGGGTGTGGTGCGGTATGCAGGCGGGTGTGCTCCGCGCCGTCGCTCCTGTAACGTCCCCCTGACAGCGTAAAACGGCTATTGCGTCGCCTTTTGCTGCTATCTTTAGAGGCGACTAAAAGATTGGCGCGCCCTGTAAAATAGTAGTTATTTCATTTTTTACGTCAGAAAAACCTCCAGAAACCTCATGAAACCTCCAGCGTTTGATTTCTTGGAAAAAAAAACGTGTAAGCTTTCTTATTTATAAATGTGACCTGATACTTAGTTAAGTTGCTGCAATTTTTTGTCTAAACCTTAATTTCTTTCACAGAACCGCCAAAAACCATCATAATCCCCGAACCGCCGGCTCAACCGACCGGAAAGTCGAAGAAGGCGAAGAAAAAGGCCAAAAAGGCAGCCGCGGCCGCCGAAAGCCAACAACCAACCACTCAAAACTCCAACAAACAGGATGGGACCAAAATGGTTACCCTGCGCAACCCCATGTTCCATCCAAACCTACCACCGGTACAAGTTTCGCCAGTACCTCAACAAAACAAGAAACCTGAGTCTATAAGGATCCCAGATCCCATACCGATGCCCCCGAACGCGTGCCAAGCGACTATCACCCCTACATCCAACGGGATGTACACTATCAGAAACCCACTCATGTCTATGATGCACCAACAAAGTCTCATGGGCATGAGACCGCAGAGCCCTCAAATGAACCAGATGAATCCAATGTTCGGACAGCCGAACTACAACCAATACATGAATCCGAACCCATACAATCCAGTACAAAACATGCAGCAGCAGCAGCAGCAAGCATACGTTCTAGATTCTTCCAGAACCTCCCCAAAGAACGTAGAAATGAAGACCGAATACCAAAACCCCTCGCGACTCATGAACCTAGCTTCGTTCACTCAAAAGAACGACGAAGGTTACTCCTTATTCAAAACCAACGAGGATAATCAACAAAGAGGTTTTCTGACACCAGAATCGTACTATTTAGACTCGAATTTCACGAATCCCAGCCCAAAACCGACTGTCTCACCCAATCCGATAGGAACACGACCGAATAACGAATCGCATCGCCCGTTCGAATCGAACGATTCATCACTCTTCGCAAACAACCCGGTACAAAGGCCAGAGCCTATTGGCACTCCTTTGAAACGCACCGAAGAAGAAAGAAACGATTTCATCGGTGGTTTGTATACTCCGTTCGGACAAGAAGACAGGAATGTGTTCCGGAACGCGCTGTTCGATAAAAGTGACCTTGGCGCCAACGTCGGCAACGCTGGAGACATTGGGCCAAATCATTTGTCCAATGGCGACACGCTACCGTACTTTCAAAGGTTGAGGGTTGGCTCCAAGTTGAACAATGAAGTGACGATACATCACGTGACTGAGTCCAAGTTTTATAAAGGACAGGTAAGCGTTTTTTCCATTTTGAATACGTACTTAAATAATATTTTGTGCAACTGTGACATAGTGTGACACATTGGGACACGAGTGCTTGTTTTTAAAAACCGAAAGTTAGTTTCGTAATAGGATTGCAAGAGTGTGACCATCCACCATTAAGGCATGCAGGTTGGCCTCACGGTGTTTTCCTTCACCGTTCAGAAAATAATAAGTTTTAATAAGTAACTATTGTACATTTAGGGATCTGAATACTGTGTGACCCACTATAGAACCACGTCACACTAAATGACACTTGTCATCTGTATACAAGGTTTCAATCTTTTAATGTATCAGAACTCCAGAAGTTTACTGCGACAAAGTTCCATAGTGTATGTGCATAAATTGTTGCTGTAATATAAATTCCGTTTTTTTTCTCTAATAGCACAAAACACGAACTTAAAAACTCATTAAAAGTAAACCTTATCTCTAAGCACTAAGGACTAAGGATGACTATTCCCTGGTTTCAGGAGCCAGTGCAGCAACCGACTGACGCGGCGCCCCCGCTCACGGACGACACTCTGTTCTCTTACGGAGGAAAGAGCTGGACACACGCCCCCACTGGTGAGACATTTAAATATCTAAAAATACAATCGTTCCTTTACTTAAATTTATAATTCCTTCCACTACGCTTGCTTTCTGCTCTGTATTATAAATAACAACAATACAGATGACAGCAACATCAATGCGACAAAATCCAGCCGTTAAAATGGTAGCGCCTGGCAAACAATTCGCGGTTCCCGCTGAGTACGGAACTCTAATATCTTAACCGCCACAATTTACTGTAATCTTTACGTTATCACTTAATACGTTACGTCACGTTATCAATTAATAAATACATACACATTTACACATTAAATAAACAATAATTGTCCACTCTCGATGGAATTCGTGCGGCTCTCTGCAGGTGACGACAGAATAACAGCGTCGCAGATTTCGGTTTGCGGCATTATGCTGAGTCGGAGCCTTTTTCTCTTTGCCGCGACACTCATACCACTAGGATAGATTTAAGTTACTTTCTTTTTGTGTTTTAACTTTATTTAATTTTTGTTTTCTTTTATTTAAGTTCTACTTTGTTTTTTGTATGTATGTGTCGTGTTTTTGGGAAATAAATGTTATATCTATCTATCTATCTATCTAATACCATGATTATTATGACATTTTTAGGTCCACCTGTTTCGGATAATGATAACGTTAAAAAATGCTGCTTTTTCAATGTTTTTTTGGTATGTTATTTGCGGTGATAGAGGCCGTAGTAAATCGCATTCTGTGAAAATGTCAACTGGCTACCTATAACCATAGACTAAATATTACTACGTATAGACCGACAACTCCCATACATCAAGGCGTAGTAAATTCTTTACGCGTCCTTACAACACTAGGTGTCGCCAAGTGTTGCAAATAAGCATAATTTGTTTAATTGGCTGCCTCTCATGGTTACCAAGTAAACATGTGGCTGTAATAGCTTTGCTAAGAAAAACTAGATGGCGCTAAGTTGGCAACACTAACAGTGAATACTTCAGCGCCATCTATTATCGAAGTGGGAATTATTTTGTCACGTGACATCGCTGTGCCACTAGCGTCACCAATCGGTCTTTTTTAGCATCGTGTTCGTTAGAGGATTTAGCAGCGCCATCTAGATTTCGTTAGAATTTTACACCTTTGTTGCTACAAACTGATGTATGGGAACTGCTAGTCTATACGTAGTAATACTTAGTCTATGATATAACGTCTGAAGCTGTAAACCTCTGTGACAGACAGACAGCGGAGGCTTAGTAATAGGGTCTCGTTTAGCGCCCTTCGGTTACGGAACCCTAAAAACGACCGAATCTGTGTATACTTCAACGCGCGTTGACACACCAAGACTTTCGTAATGAGCCGCGTTTTTCCATTCCCATAATTTGATAGCCAGGCTTTGTTTCGCTTATTTATCCGGCCTTCCTCAGCTTTATTCACACAATAACCCTTATCCCTTACAGGCGAAGTTATAAAATCGTCTGGTAGCTCATCGCTACAGGAGTCTGTATGCGAGAGTGGCGGCGGCTCGCCGCTAGAAGACGACGCGGGCTTCGGTGCCGTTGGGACGAACCCGCACCGACATCATACAGGTATTGTGGACCTTATTGCCTATGATATAAGGGCGGTTATACTTCGAGGCAGTTTGATTCTGCGAGCAGCGAAGGATTCTAATAGCCGGGATGGAATTTTTCACGTATTATGTACTCTTCTTTTTACCATTGACTGAGAAAATTAACAGTTAGTATATAATAACAATTTGAATCTCATTTTATTATGCTTACACGAGGTCGTTTAAAATTAAACGTCAGTCGTTTAGCGCAAAGTGCATAACTTAACTTTGATTTTCTTATTTAGAAGTTAAAAATTGAAAAACCTTTTTGTATGTGGCAATTGACGCCAATAGTTCAATATCAGTGAGGTTTATAAAGCAAGAGTTTGAAATTGTATACACAATTAGTCGTGATTTTTTTAAAACCAACTTAAAATGCTGTTTTAACTTTGTTTGGACAAGATCATGACTAATTGTGCATTAAATTTCAAACTCAAGCTTTAAGTTTTTAAATTTTTAACTTCTAAACAAGAAAAACAAAGTTAAGTTATGCACTTTGCGCTAAGCGACTTAAGTTTAGCCTTAATAGGAGAACAAAACACAGTCGAGTCCATCAGCTCTACCACCTCTACTTTGTTGCATATGATGGTAATACCACCGTGTTGTCAACAGATGGACACAGCCTGTTCATGCCGGAGCGTCCGCTGAGTGAGCTGTCGCCAGGCGGCGGGTCGCTGGAGGCGCTACAGAGATACGAGCAACTCTACATGCAGAAGCATCGTCTGCACCATCTCAATACCAACTAGAAGACGCACTAATTATAGTTGTCCCGAATTCCGACCCTGTACTTCCGTGGCGACACAGATACAAAAATAGTAGAGACACAATAAAAGGTGACGGAATTAGACATGAAAAAAAAGTTTACAAAAATTATCACGGAATTCGGGGCAATTGCAAACACAAAAAATCGCCCTGCATAATGTTGCCACACTCATAGAATAATTTGGTTTGTTGAACCCTTGGTCCCGTAGCATAGTGTTTAATCGCGCGCGACGCCACTAGTTGAATCACAAGTGCAAAGAACGTGACGTACTGTTTAATTGCTAAAACATCGTGTCACGCTCCTCGCACGTGTGATTCAACTAAGTCGCGTCGCGCGCGATTAAACACTGCTACGAGTGATGGGCTGCATTCTTAAAAAGATGACAATTGAATCATGATTTTGATCTTTGAATAAACCGACGAGCGGTGAAAGACCGCAAAAAACAAAGACGGTATACAGAGAACTAGAAAGTGCACTACGACACGAAAATCGAGCCGAGCGAGAAGGGTACAAGCACTCGTTTGTCTCTTTTTTTACTAATATGACCACACGGTCGGTACTTGATTATATTATGTTCTAAAACAGCGTAAGAAATTACATATATTATGCATGTACTGATAACGAATGTGGTAGGGAACTAGCGCATTTGTTCATTCGCGATCAAAAGTACTAACGCCAGGGCCACAGCTTCTTGGTGCGCTTCCAGGCGGTTTTTGCGACGGGCTTTGCCCTGCCACGACACCCGTCGGCGCCTTCATGTATAGCGCGCTCGCTCGCTCAAAGCGCTCGACACTAGGTTCGTCCTGTGCGCTCGATCACTGTTTTAACCGCCCGCCTCCCCGCACACCGCCGTCGCGAGAGCGCAAGTCACTCGAAGACGCGCGAGCGGCGACCCATGGCCAGCTCTATACAACTTCATACATTTGTTCTCTCCGCCGGCGTCGTCGCAAGAAGAACCGCTTGGCGCGCCTCTCGAAGCCTGAAGCTGTGGCCGAGGGGTAAGTGCGATAGACAAAAAATTACTCGCGCATTCAAGATCAGCGGCAACAAACCGTTGCGCTAACTGTAATATTGTGAATCTGAGTAACTTAGCTTGTTTTATTTATTACACTTAGTGAACAGGATTCTAGTTTACACGAAATATTAAAATATTCATATCGTCAAAAGGCCTCACTTATTGCTAATAGCAAGTATCTTCCAAGCAACCCTTCTTTATTTAAAATATCTTTACTTCTCACTTTAATGCTAATAGCAAGTATCTTCCAAGCAACCTTTCTTTGTTAAAAATATCTTCTCGTCTCCCTTGTTTTTAATACACTTCTTTAATACACGAATTGAGCGTTTTCAGTCAATAAAGTGTGATAAATATATAAGCATGTAACAAATGTTATCGGCTATGAAAATTCATAAGAAATGTTTATTGTGTCCGCAAAGGAGTCGAAAAAATGAAAAACTAACCTACCATAAAGATTGTGAAATAATTGGATTTTTTTCAGTAGAGTTCAGTTTTGGTTGCTTCCGGGTGTTTGGTGTAATTTTTACTTTGACTTATTGTCACTGAAAGGTATATTAATGAAACCGTGCAATAAAAGTGCGAATCCCATTATAAGTGGGCCTGTGTTAGTCAAGCCAGAAAAGCTCGACATTAGCTGTAATTTTTTTTAAACAAAATGTAATGTGTGGCAAGACATTCATGGTAGACTTTATGTTGTTTTCAAGAAATTGGGGCAAATTAGTTTGCTAAATTCGAACGAAACAAATATTTAATAATGGCAGCTTGGTTGTCTCTTTATACAGACTTATTCGGTACTACCACAGATGTAGAACTTATTGATATATAAATGAACATTTCTATGTATATAGACGTCAGTGGGACGAGCAAGTGTAATTTCGATAATGACTTGGCGAATATTATGTGTGCCGATAAGTCCTAAAATAGACAGTTTGTTCCCATCGGCTCACTGGTCGTGAGCCTACACTGGTCGGTTGGGAAAAAAATACATTAATTTTGTAGTTGCCAGCTGACCAGTGAGCCGATGGGAACATTTAGACCTGCCTATTATGTATCTTTAGTTACCAACTGGACTGGGTGCTTATCATCAAAAATATAGATACACCTATCGAATTCTGATTGTCTAAGGATATGTTCGCACTTGAAGTGACGACACTGTTTGTTAATAGTTTAATACCCACTAATAGCAATTTTGAAAGTTCCGGTTTTAGCTGTTTTTGATGATAGGCATCTATCTAGTCCAGTTGGCAACTAAAGATACAGAATAGAGGGGCTGGTCCGATGCAACTCGCAACCGACCAGTGAGCGGATAGGAATAATCCAAATAGACGCAAGTCCGCGATCTGACTTGGTCAAAACTTTAGATCAGAGTTTGACCTTCCAGAATAATAACAATGGAGAATCAATGATGAAACAATATAGCCGATTCTGAAGGCTTTAATTTTAGTATTAGTGCTGTCAAAACTAAATTTTCTTCATTGCAAAATAGTCCTTAACTGTTAGGGTTAGAAGTTAAATTACTTTGGAAAATTTTAAGTTTTGACAGCACTAAAACTAAAATTAAAGCCTTCAGAATCGGCTTTAGTAGCACGTTTTATGTGACATGTAAAAATAATAATGTAAAATTTTGCTTTGTAGAATTGAAAGCAAAATTTCACGTTAGAAAAACTACCTGAAATGACTTTATAATTAATTGATGATATAAAACGGCATCAGCATGACTGCCAGATGAAAATTATGTATTGAAAACAGTTCTTAGACCATAATAATTTATAGATATAAAACCCTATGATAAAGTAAAATAGTTTCGACAAAAGGTTTTTTGTATCAGCAGCATGTCGACAGATAGATTTCATGGTTGTAAGAACATCGTATTGATAAGTAAAATGTATATTATAGCTGAGTTGCTTGTTTTATTCATTACACAAACCCCTCCTCCGTATTATCTTGGCGTTACAACACTGGCCACTGTAAACTCTGGTCAGACTTACGTTAGGGGGCTCCATAAATTACGTGACGCTAATTAGGGAAGGGGGGGTGGCCGTTCAGTGTCACTTTGGGTCACAAAAAAGGGAGGGGGAGTCTGACGAAATGTCACGTGACAATTTGCAATTTCTCAGCGCGTTCCGCATGACGCTAATAGTGCCAACGCTACCATCAAACTTCTCACGCCCATCAAGTCGTTCCGAATGGACAGTTGCCTCCATCACTGCTTAAACGTATGATCCATTCGGAACGCGACGTGGACGTTGACACTTGAAAGTGACAGAATTTGTAAAAGTTTGTTTACGTTACGTGTATACTTTACTAGGTACAAGAAGTGATTTCGTCTAACTTATCTTTGAATCATGTTTTAATAATAAACTCGTATGCTCCGAATAGCCTATTTTTAAAATTGGCGCCGGCCGGCTGTCACTTTTCATAGATCGCTCAGAGTGCAAACGCTCCGAAGCATGGGCGATGATATCACAACATAGAGTCGTTAATAATATCATCTATGACGTCATAGCGACCATTAAACTAATAGATAAAATAAAATCAAAGTATCTCAAATGTTGTGAGCCGCTTTTGGTAACTGTCACTCTCGAGACGGCCTTGTAGGTCAGTGTAGGTGATAGTGACTGTCTTTGTCTAGATTGCTTTAGGATACAATTAGCACATCTTTATATTTTGGAAAACATAATATTGCATGCTATTGTTTTTATTGGATAAGTGCTTCTGTATGTTTTTTGATTCAATAAATAATTTTTGTATTTTAGGGCTATTGTTATCACGCTAACGTTGATGCGATAAAATCGATTGTCGTATTTCGGAACGCGCTGTAATAAATACAAGTATCTTTGTAATTTAATAAATTTATTATCGATGAGTCGACGCGCCGCCCGCCTCCGTTTCACTTCAACGGTGTGCGCTGACCCTTACGCAATAGCAATTTGTGATCGGGAAATTCCCTGATTTCCTAGCGGCACAACTCTGTTAAATTTAAAAGTATGCGTGTTCATGTTACTTTTACACTACTGGATGGATGAATTGTAAATCTTCCTTCGGATTTTTGCGTTGTAAGATTTGTGTCCTTCTACATTTGTATGATAAATAATTCGTTGATAAATTTATTTGCCTTTCACTCATGATAAAAGTCACGTGACATTACGTCCTCCTTAGGGGGAGCTTAAGAAGAATGTCACTAGAGGGGTTGGGGGGGTCAAAACTCCGCCAAATGTGTCACGTAATTTATGGACGCCCCTTACTTTGAAAGGGACCAAAGCTTTACGTGTAATGGGGTCAGCGGAGCAATCCTGGTTCATACATACGAAAAACTATTTGCAAATCATAGATATATATAAGGCCCGGCTATTAGGGACGGATATACCGCCATCCATCGGTCCCAGGCATGGTGGGCCTCCTGGTTTTTTGCCTGTGAGCTGTCCTCTTACTCTCCCTCGAATTACTTCGAGGGGGTCTGTCTCCATGTAAGTTGGTGGTACCTCCACAGTCGAGCCCATTTATTTGACAGGACTAAACTTAATTTGAGCGTTCTGTCTTTTTCTTCCTGTATCGAAAAGACAAAGACAGAACACTCAAAATAAGGTTAGTCCTGTCAAATTAGTTAAGTTGTGTTGCGCCGAACCGACACCATTTATCTAATTAACGTTAGCTGGAAAAAAGAAGCTCAACAAATTAGCACCCATTATTTAAGATATTTTTTATTAAGATTAATTTCGTACATATTTCTAACGTGTAGGACAATGTTTACATAGTTACATACTATTTAATACTTATTTATTTCCTTCCAATTGCTTATTTTTATCATAAATATTAAGAGCGGTTTCGCAACCGGATTGTGAAATACCCGCTATTTTTTTTCCAATAAGCGTTTTTCTCGTGGTTTTTTTTTATAGTTCTTAACTTTCCTCCAGATGTCGCTGTCCATGTCACCATAGATAAAATATGGTTCGTAGCAATCAATATCAAAGTGGTTATAAGTTTGTTTGGAATCAGTGCAAATTTTGTCTTTGATTCTGTAGCTAAATTATACGACAGTGCCATCTAGGAATCTTATTTAACACTAAATTTGACACAAGGAAAAACGCTCATTCAAAAAATGTAAAATTTCTTATTTACGTAAACCAATGGAAATTTTGCGATGGCTGCATTCACAATACATAGGTAATGAGGTTTTGTTAAATAACTTTGGAGTGAATTTTGAATTTAAGTGTTCTGTTTCGATTAATTAGAAAAAGGCGGATTTTTCACAATCCGGCTACGAAACCGCTCTTAACCTAAATAGTGTACAAAATGTCACATGTTTCCCGTAAAATTAGATTGTAAATACTTATTTCTAGTTTCAATACTTCATTACTTTAAAATGCTCGTAGTCAAAGAAACGAAAAAATTCATACATTTGTGTACTCTTTTCCAAATAGTGTGTTTTAAAACAATAGAAATACGTTAATTGTCACTTTTGAAAATTTTGAATTTTACAGTTTTAACAAAGAAATCTGACTAGTTACATTATCAAACAATAAATAGGTACATAATAACAATAAATATATTAGCTTCAGATTAGAGATAAAAATGAAATCATATAGGAGGGGTTTAATACTAAGTATATACATTGAAAAGCACTGCACTAGTTGACCTGGGGGTGCCACGGGTCTGAATCCAAGTTCCCATGACGCCCCCAGGGGTGTCATCCAGGGGTGCCACGGGTCCGGAATGAAAAATACCATAAACTTAGGATTCGCTGAACTGACTTTGCGCTAAGCGACTTACGTTTAACCTAAAACCTATAACATCGTACTTGTTCGTCGTTTTGGTTCTTTTACTAAATTACTAACATGTCCTTTGTGTTTGCTCCAGCGGGTCTACCGCGTAATTCTCATTTGTATCAACTTCAAGCAAATGCATCCGAAATTCAACGCGTGCAAAAGAGATGGCATGTTAGGCGGGCGTCGCCGCACGCACGTCAAATTTCAATCTCAAGTTGATGTTGATGAAAATCAGAATTACGCGTTAGACCCGCAGCTCCTACAAGGTCTTCTTTCCTTTTAGACCATATTTTTTCGTGGAATACATCCATCCATCCCCCCCCTGGGCCTAGTTCAACTTTTTCTTTCTATACAGACACGCTAAATTTACCTAAATTTGCACAAAATTGTATTATATATTTGAACTAATTCGGATGCTGTGACCCCCTCTGGCTCGCAGGCTGGATCCGCCCTTGAGCCTAACTCGTCTACTGCTGGACATAAGCCTTTCCAGGACTTTGCCACTTCCGGCGGTCATCCTGGAAGAATTGCCCATACTCACACACGCTGGGCAGGCAGGTTGGTGAGCGCGGTGCCGGAACCCTCGCACCAGTGACGCCGCTGCCATATTACATATGTAACACGTTTACAATCTATCACGTGACACTGGCAGAATAGTCGACATCGGCTGCATTTGCCAAAATAAATTGAACAAAAACCGCGGATGTCATTTTTTATTATAATTTACCGTCTGACTTTAAAATTCTGAACAAAATATAAAACGGTTAACATTTTGACTTACTCGGTCTAAGCACGCAAGTTTATTGTTTTTTTTTTTATTTGCAACACCGCGTAAATCAAAATATTATTTTTTTTGTATTTTATTCAGAATTTTAAAAAGTCGAAGGGTGAAAGAATATTAAAAAAATATATTGGCTCTTGTACGACGATTTGCCTTTTAACCCTCGAAATACTATGCACATAAATTCCGAAAAACTCATTTGTGCATGCCCGAACCACAAAATAACCACTTACAGAAGGTTCACACCGCATAACTAGCGAAAACAGGCGCACGCACACATAGACGCGTACGTACGACGATCTCGGATGAAGTCGGTCGAATGCCAATACGAAATTCTATTTGCAGATATCATCGCACGTACGCGTCTATGCATGTGTGCGTCTGTTTTCGCTCCGTCGTCGAGTCGGCCTTCTGGTAGTATCTATTTTGTGTCCGAACCTGCATCTGATTGAGAGGCCATCGTTCTGCCGTCGCCGCTTAATTGAATAAAAACCGGATTATTAAGGCGCTACGAAAAAAAAACGACACTTTTAGGGTAGCGTTCCGAAACCAAACCCCTATCATCGAGCAATTCTAGTCGGATGAGCAATACGTTTTGGAACCGGTCATAATGGAACAGTCTTCAGACTAACTTTGGTGAGATTCGGAACGGACATAGAGTAATATGTCAAAAGAAAAGTTTGGCGGGAAGACGAAAATATTTAAATGATGGATGAGATTTTATCTACGATATTTTTCGCTTAAAACATGTTATTGGCGGAACTAATGTTCGGACACACGTTTAAAGAAGCCAGATAAAATGGTTTTGAATTGAATTGAGAAAAGCTTGCTCATAATCAAGTTTCAGACTTTAAGGAAATAACAAAAAACAAATTCAAATAAAAATGTCGTTCCAGGCGAGAAGATAGGAATAGTTCTCATCTGTGGATTGAGATGTGTTCGAACGTTTAATACTTTTCAGTTTATGTTTTGTAATTTTTGATACCATGTAAACGTATAAAAATCATACGTCAAGAATCATGCTTTTGACAGGAGCAATATATTCCCGGCGATTTTCGCAGAGCAAAATATTGGTCGTGTCAGTAGAAAAAGTTGCTCGGGTTTGATCGTTCCAAAACGATCTCATTTGTGGTTTTGGAACCAGCATTGAGCTACTTTTATCTGATAGAATAGTAATATCTTCTACTTCATCGGACAACCTAAGGTGTTTCGGAACGCTACCTAGAACTATTATTATTATGCATATCTACTTCAGTAAATAATGTACTATATTTTTGGAATCTTTTTCTAGAGATCTTTTAAACAGAAACGCGATTGGAGAAATTCGGCTCGATAAGAATATTTATTTCATGTGGTCTTTTTCGACACCAATTCTCCTGATTTGACAATTTAGAATGACATTAGATAAATCATATAATGATCCAGTTCTAATGCTGTCTCTTTTGCACGCGTGAAAAAACTGACTCTATCCTACTTTCAAATAATTTTATGATTCACCCAAGTCGCCCTTTTAGAACCCGTGGTAAAACGAAATTTTGAAAGCAACTTTAGTTCATTTTATATTAATAAAAAACCGACTTTTTGCTACTTTTCCAGGAATCCGTCCCTCTCGCACTAAGGGTTTTTTCGCATATGGAGTAACAGGGACGCAAAACTTTTATATATCGCCTTAACGTAGCGTAACGGGACATGTGATGAACATCGCGTTTAACGCTTGACAAAGTAAACTATCTTTACCCTATAATATTGGGTCCTTACCTATGAAATTGGCGAAATTTTCTTACAAATTCATGAGTTTATAATTCCTGTAATTCAATAGCTATTCCCATTATTTGTTTTTTGTTTGAAAGTTGATTCCAAGGTTTTACATCCACGTATTAAATTTTGTTTTTATTTTCATTTTGATAACTAGAATTAAATCTCCAAAAACAGTTCGTCCTAAATGCCATCATGCTAAGATTCGTAATAATTTTTACAGCTGATACTTTTCAAACATTAAATTAATGTTTCTGGTAACATACACAAAAGAAATTATAAAATTTGAATTTGGCATTCCTGAAAAAAATGCAAAAATGTTAGTACTGAAAATTGAGTTTCCTTCAAATTCTCCATACAAAACGCCAATGTCATATGTAAGGACTTAATATCCTAATATAATGTGTCGATTCGGCGCAACACGACTTAACTTATTTGACAGAACTGAACTTAATTTGAGCTTTCTCTCTTTTTCTTTCCGTATCGAAAAGACAAAGACAGAACGCTTAAAATAAGGTTAGTCCTGTCACATTAGGGGTCGGGAGTTCCGAGATTGGGCAAAACAGGGTACGGGGTTATGGCTTTTTAAGATAGTAAAATATTAATTTCTGAACAAAATAAATACCACTTGTTACCTTACAAGATGAAGTACAGGTTCATTAAAAAAAATCTTGGCACTAATGTATAGTAACTTCAGAAAAAAAACAGGATTTTCAAGTTCAGGTTACACCCGTAAATGCTATTCAAGAGATTTTCTTGATATTCCTGTTTTTTTTCTGAAGTTACTATACATTATTGCCGTGATTTTTTTCAATGAACCTGTACTTCATCTTGTAAGGTAACAAGTGGTATTTATTTTGTTCAGAAATTAATATTTTAATAAGTTAAAAAGCCATAACCCCAAACCCTGTTTTGCCCAATCTCGGAACTTCGACCCTTAACTAATATGACAGGACTAACCTTATTTTAAGCGTTCTGTCTGTCTTTGTCTTTTCGATACGGAAAGAAAAAGACAGACAATACCACTTGTTACCTTACCATTGTAAGGTAACAACTGGTATTAATTTTGTTCAGAAATTTTAATGTTTACCGTCTTAAAAAGCCATAACCCCGAACCCCGAATCTCGGAACGTCGATTCTTAAGTTGTGTTTAGCCGAATCGACACAATTATCTATTAGTAGCATGCTTCTCATAAAGCAACTTTTTCATCTTTCTGTTCTCTATTCTTTCCACGTTTCGGCCACGGCTTGTGAAGATGCATATGGTTTATATGAGCCTTCATGTCTTTATGAATCCTGAACGCTTTGTTACAAAACTCACAAATGAACTTAGCTGGCGTCTCCGTGTGGACCTGTAAAAAAACAATTATGGTTTATTAAATGCTGACCAAATTCCCAAAGCTCCATTTCTAAATGATTTTATCTTTCATTTCTTTTTTCAGACTTTACGTCATGTTAGGACATAATTTTCATTATTTTGGAATATAAATTAACCATAATTTTTTCATGATTTTCTAAAGAATTGCGCGATATGACGTCACTTGATAATTTTAGACATTATAATGATTGTGATATGTGATTGCTCATAAAGAAAGGGGTCAGTCTCTGTCTGCCAACTCATCTGTCATCCAGCTGTCAAATCAGTCGAGCCGGTACCGCATCTCGTTGTGACTCCTGTACTTGTGTTGGTGCCAGTGTTTCTTGTTCTTGAACTTAACTTACCCTTTCGATATGTACTCTAAGGTTGTCAATAGTGGACATCTTCTTGCCGCACTTCTCACAGTCGAGCTGGTACCGCATCTCTTTGTGACTCCTGTACTTGTGCTCATATTAGTGTTTCTTGTTCTTGAAATTAACTTACCCTTTCGATATGTACTCTAAGGTTGTCAATAGTGGACATCTTCTTGCCGCACTTCTCACAGTCGAGCTGGTACCGTATCTCTTTGTGACTCCTGTACTTGTGTTCATATTAGTGTTTCTTGTTCTTGAAATTAACTTACCCTTTCGATATGTACTCTAAGGTTGTCGATAGTGGACATCTTCTTGCCGCACTTCTCACAGTCGAGCTGGTACCGCATCTCGTTGTGGCTCCTGTACTTGTGCTGGTACCAGTGTTTCTTGTTCTTGAACTTAACTTTCCCTTTCGATATGTACTCTAAGGTTGTCGATAGTGGACATCTTCTTGCCGCACTTCTCACAGTCGAGCTGGTACCGCATCTCGTTGTGGCTCCTGTACTTGTGCTGGTACCAGTGTTTCTTGTTCTTGAACTTAACTTACCCTTTCGATATGTACTCTAAGGTTGTCGATAGTGGACATCTTCTTGCCGCACTTCTCACAGTCGAGTCGGTAGCGCATCTCGTTATGACTCCGGTACTTGTGTTGGTGCCAGTGTTTCTTGTTCTTGAACTTCATGTCGCAGAACGGGCACGGGTACGGTTTACCGGAGTGCTCGTCTATGTGGGAACTCATGTAGGATTGCTGAAAATTAAATAAAGTATGCTACAGTAACAGCTACAGGTGATAGAGCTGATGCCGGGCTCGACTGTGGAGGTACCACCATCTTACTTGGAGACCCCCTCGAAGTAATTCGGGGGAGAGTAAGAGGACAGCTCACAGGCAAAAAACCAGGAGGCCCACCATGCCTGGGACCGATGGATGGCGGTATATCCATCCCTAATAGCCGGGCCTTATATGGAAGACTGGTGACGGGCAGCGGCGTCACTGGTGCGAGGGTTCCGGCACCACGCTCACCAAGCCCAGCGTGTGTGAGTATGGGCAATTCTTCCAGGATGACCGCCGGGAGTGGCAAAGTCCTGGAAAGGCTTATGTCCAGCAGTGGACGAACTAGGCTGATGGATGGATGGAATATATATAATTTTTTTGTTATCGAAAACCCGAGCACTTGCTGGGGGGGCAGCTGCAGCTACACCCATGTATCTATGTCAAAAACTAATTACATACATTTACATTTACCATATCATTATTCTTTATAATTTTTTGCACCGCTCGTCGTCGCACCTATTTTCGAATTTTGGTAAAAGATTTTCGATTTCATACTTTAAGATCTGCCCACATGTGGAAGAAGAGAAAAAGGTGAACCAAAATCGCAGCCTGCTTACTGGGAGACAGGTGTGACATGTGTAACTCGCATGAATGACTAGGTACCTACCCGCACTAATATTGTTTGATCGGTGTTATTAATATATTGTTAATAATACATATATCATCCGGTATAGCAGTTAGCAGTGTAAATCCTTATCTCATATCTAATAAGGCAAACTTATTGTAATAAGCTGGTGGTAATCTCAACTAGTCCTTAAAATAGTAGCATTAAGAATGAATGTAATTGATATCTACAAACGTGCCTTATTTTGTTATTCTGCATTCCAAACAGTTTGCGACTGTGTTACTTAGTGGCGTGTAGTTCTACCCTCGATTTTGTTTTTGTGTTTTATAAGCTAAGTTGATCAATGTTATTTAAGCATCTAGGAGACAGTCAGTTGAAATAATGTTATTAGACGCATGTTGAAACTGAGTGTACATAAAAACCTCAAAAGGTTTCCGATACACTGTTATGTATAATGTATGTATATTTTTTAATAAAAAAAAAAAAAATTAGTCTTATTTTAAGCTAGCCATAAGCATAATATGTAGCAAAACCTAGTTACTGTACGAAAGAAGCCTGGCTACCCATTGGACAGAGAATTCTAGCTTGGGAGCCAGGAACCAACAACTGTAACATTTATTTTTCATTAAACATTTTTTCATTTTCATTTTTCATTTTCATTTTCATTTTTCATAAACCTACCCTCACAAGTTTCCCACAGAGTTCGCACACGAGGTATTTATCCTTCCACCTCTTCTTCTTCGGCTTCGGCTTGGCAAATACTATGGGAGTAGTCGACTTGTCCTTGTTGCTGGAACAAAAACAGGTATCAATCGTAAGATTCTTCTGTATTTTTAAGGTTAGTTGGTAGAAAATACTAATTAGTATTAAGCTCGCCTTTGTACAATAATTTTATTCTGTGCAATAATAGTAGTTTATGCTACTAGGGCGAAAAGGAATAAATTACGAGGACGATTTAAAACACGAGCGTAGCGCTAGCGAGTGTTTTAAACGTAACCGAGTAATTTATTGCTTTTACGCCCGTGTATCATACTACGTTTTTCAATGCATAGTGTGAGGAAATGAAAACAAATATAATCTTGTGAACTTCAAATTATGATTGGCTCAAAAGGATGGTATCCAGAGCCGTTAAACAGTGGAAAAAAAAAGTATAACGTCTATGGTACACAGGAAAGGCTGCAGGTTAGCCAACCATTGCAAATAAATTTAAAAAAATAATAATAATAAAGCCCTAGGGCAAAATAATCGACTTTCTGTTCGGTTTTGATGCATAAAAAGTGGGCTTTTACGAGCACATGCATTGAAAAGAATTTTATTATTATTATTATTTTTTAATTTAAATTCAAAATGAAATTCAAATTGTTTATTGCAATGTCATTACAGATAGGATATTGTTTGCTCATGACACCCCGTGGGGGCACAGCTGTTTATGGGAACTTAAAACTAGAAACACCTTTTAATGAAACTTAAAACTAACATACCCTCACTTAAATTATATAAATAAGGTATATCCGTGTAATTTAAATATATACAGTGTGTTCCTCGTACAAGTGTACATCCGAAAAGGGGTGAAACTAGACCTTATTTTATTGACAAAAAAATTTTTTTTTTTTAAATCTTTGTTTTATAAATTTACGTTATAAATTTTTTTTTTCTACCATGGAGACTACGTATAAAATGTGTCATAACTTTTGATCTATCGCGATATCCTTATAATCCTTATATTATATTATATTATAATATGATTTTATAATCCTTAAGAATAGACGTTGCATACCAAATCAAAAACAAAACATAATCAACTACCATTACCATAAAAATAATATCCTAAAAGATTATTTCTTTAATTTTTCCGTCTTTTTTTTTCAGTAATAGTAATTTTTTTCAAAATAATGTCCCCATTTTACTATACTTTTATTCCTATTTATCATTGCCTATTCCATTATCTTTCTAACAAAAAAATATACAACGTTCTATCATAAATACAATATTTTCTACGAGCGGTTAACCAAAGGCACTGCGCTCGCGTCCCATACAAAGATACCCAGGTGGAGTATCTTTCCAAAATTAAAAAAAAATTAAAAAAAAGATTTTGTACGGTTATTATCTAATTATGAACATTACTTGTTATTCGATTGTCAAAGTGTAATGTGAATGTTTTGTTTGAGATTTGTTACTGTACCATTTAAATAAAATAAAATAAAAATAAAATGTAATAGCGAATCTACGCCATTATATTACACACAAAAAATGTCACATGTCGTTGTAGTAGTTTTAGTGTCCAAATGTCACAAATGTGCTTACTCTTAAATATATAAAACAATGTCGTGTTAGTTACACCACTTATAACTCAAGATCGGCTGGATCGATGTTAGTTATATCTTTTTTTGTGTATTTTTATCCGCTCCGAATAGCAGAATAAGTAATAAAGTATAGGATAAGTTATCGAATAACAATAAATTAATTAATTAATTTTACGAATGCAAACAGCATGTGGTGCCATCTGTTGAAAAAACTACGCATATAAAAGAAACCTATTTATCTAGCGTTCTGATATCATAAAATAACTTCTAAACCCCAAGTTTTAAAAATCGCTTGGTTATTCCAAGAACTATTATTTCTGCATAATATTCAATACCCTACGCTAAGCCTAACAACGGTACTGAAACTACTACATGGGTCCCTGCCATTCTTCTTTCGCAATGGCAAGCAATAAAACATTTCTGTATTTGCAAAAAAGTTGTATTAATGTTATTACCTTAATGAAATCCTAAATTAAGTTTAACTAAAGTTAACACGATATTATTAGACTGTTAGGCGGAACGAAGTTCGCCGGGTCAGCTAGTTTAATTATAAATCTTTAATTTCCTAGGTGTACAAGTTGCATCACAAGGACAATGACAATGGAAGTAGATAAACCAACTACACAATCTCCACCAACTCAACCACATGCTGCATCTGCCAAACCTGTTGTTGGGTCACAAGCTCCTGAAGTACTACCCTCAACATCTAAAGCTTCAACGACAAGTGCAATGCCGATAAACCATGGTAAGTAATTGATTTCAATATTTATATTTATATATGTAACATTCCAATACGCCTGGTAAAAATGTGTAAAAATGGACGACTTCATAAAATGTAAAATAAGTCTATTTTGGGAGGGCCGTCAGGCCCAACCTCCCCCCTGTTTCCGAAACGGAGTCGATGGGCGTGAAGCAATTAATAATCCAGCCAATAAAGCCGATTCTGAAGGCTTTAATTTTAATTTTAGTGTTGTCAAAACTAAATTTTGTTTATTGCAATATAGTCCTTAAACGTTAGGAACAGAATCTAAATTACTTTGGAATCATTTTAGATTTGACAGCACTAAAGCCTTTAGAATCAGCTACAGTACCTATGTATTCGGATTTAGTTCCAAATTTGACCACCTGAGTATACGAAATGTAAAAAGACTGCGACCTTTAAATAAAACAACATAAAAACTATGACAGAAATAAATTTCTATGTGTGAACACTTGGCGATTTATCCATTGCAAGGAAATATAAATTAACATTATATCATTGCAGTATAGAAACGCAGAAAGAAAAGTAAATCTGGATGTGAGGAGCTCTGAACCGGTTCAGATCCCGGCTCAGAGCTCCTCACATCCAGATTTACTTTTCTTTCTGCGTTTCTATACTGCAATGATATAATGTTAATTTAAAACCACATCACCTAATTATCATACTGAACAACTCTGTGAAGAAAAATAAACGAGCAAAACACTAGAGAAGAAGATATTCAACTGTAACTTAAAGACTTTAACTCGCAGGAGGAAGGTCTATTTTAGAACGCTGCGCGTGAACAGCTGTTTCACGGACGTCGCTGCCTCAAAAACCACCCGTATCTCGTTGCGTTAGGGTTCACGAATTTATGTTTGAAACTCGAATATTACCTAAACTAATGGTTCACGCGGGTATGTTTGTTGGGACAAGTGGTACAGTATGATCGGTAGAATATGTAGTTTCATTTAAAGGTAGCAGGCTGTTTACACCCGATATAAGTTGGTGACGCTGTATACTTACTTGTCAGAGTTATGTTGGCTCAAGTGTGTCTGCAGCGCGTCCTCGTTCAGAAACCGCAGCGAGCACTCCGCGCACGTCGGACTGTCAGACGGAATCTGTCACAAATAGAAACAATCTATGGGTGTGGTCATCAGATTAGATAGATAGATAACTTCTTTATTCCATTTCCACAGCATTACACGACAAAAAAAAATACACATTTAACAATTAAACAATTAAAAAAGAAAAAAAATAATAACACAACTAAAACTAATAAATAATGTAAGTGCTGTGGTAGGGGAAAAGGTCCTCAACTCAGCATAATGCAGAGGCAAGCCACTGCGCTGATTTTCCCATGAGGCCCGTTTCCAAAACCGACCTTATGCTATATATACAAAATAGGTGAACAATTGCTAAGAGCCGGTGGCAATATTAAAGTTAAAAACAAAAACAAAATTTCTACCATTAGGATTAAATAAACACACTCAGCTATCGTGGGTAAGTCGGTCATGTAAATAAGCAGAATAAACCAAATAAACCAACCGCCATAGTACATACCATGGTGGTTTATAGTGGCCTGAACAATCTCGTTTGACAGACAATTTTTCCCCACGATTTTTGACGTTTGTTGAGGGTCGTGACCAGGGTTGGATTTCGTAGTATAATTATACTATTTGTACCATATTTTCATGACATGTAGTATGTAGTATCGTAATGGAACTATACTACTTAAAAATACCATAATTTTATGTTCAGGCCGACCGACTTGTTTTATTGGTTGAGACGTTTTGCTTTTTAACATTTATCCTACAATATAGGGATTTCTGACAGAAATTTCGGTGCTTTATGAATATTTTTAGTAATTTTCTTTAAATTTCACTAACAAATAGGCTATTTTATTAAATTATGAATATTTTTAGTGAATTTTTTAAAAATTTCACTTACAGATAGGCTACTTTATTTCAATTCAAAACAAAAATCGACGAAAAACGAAACGTAGTATAATTTTAGCCAAGTAGTATATTTTTAATTCCCATAGACAATAATTTTCCGAGGGTCTGAATCCAACCCTGGTCGTGACCGAATCGCGGGTGTTTATAGTGAAAAATAGTAGGTTATTGTGATCTGATGACCGTACCCTGAGTGTGTACTGCGGTAGGATAGGCTCGGAACAAGTTGGTAAAGCAAGGTCTATAGATAACCGTTGGGGCTGTAAGGTATTGGAATGGAGACCACGTACAGCAAAGCGCAGCGTAGGCCGCCCTCTGGACTGACGATATGAAGGACGTTGCGGGTGACGGCTGGATGAGGATGACTGAGGACCGCCAAGAGTGGCGTTAAATGGGTTATTCCCATCTGCTCACTGGTCGGTTGCAACTACAACATTAATGTATTTTTTTTCCCAACCGACCAGTGAGCCTACTGAGTACTACTTTATTCAATGGAAAATTTTCACAACGGACCAGGGTCAAATACGTCTTCACATTTCAAATTAATTGATTAAACAATATCTTTTCAATGTAAATGAAATACTTAAATATAAGCTTTAATTTGTTCTTTCTATATATACGTCTTCACATTTGACCCTGGTTCGTTGTGAAAATTTTCCATTGAATAAAGTAGTACTCAGTAGGCTCACTGGTCGGTTGGGAAAAAAATACAAGGCTATTTGACTAATTTCGGACGTAATTTTAAATGATTATTTATAACATAATAAGCACACTTCTTTGATATTTCCGAGAAATTTTACTGTTTTATTAATAAAATAAATATTTAAGTTTACGTTTAAAAAATCGCTCCGAAAACGATGTTTCTGTAATGGCGCTGGTCACGTGACACGCGTGACGTCACATGCTAGTAAACAAGTTCACATAACCTCAACAAAACAGTGCACCTAAGTGAATTCTCATTACAAAATTTATCCAAAATTTACCGAAAAGTGCTTCACAGATCGAATTTAACACTCAGAAAACATAAAATGCAAACAACAATCAGTCTAGGAATCCATGTTTACTTGCATGTGACGTCACCATGAGTTGCCACCAATCACAGAGCGTTCGCGGCACATTGCCGTCACAGATAAGATATTTTAAAATATTATATTTTATTTCGCGTAATTTGCAAAAAATATGCGTAATTTAGTTTAAATAACGTGAAATATGTCTTTTTTAGGCTATTATCTGATAGGATGACCACAATTTGTAATGTATTTTCAATGTTGTCAAATAGCCTATTTTGCCCCGTAATATTGGGGAGGCCTAGTCCAGCAGTGGACGAATACGGGCTGATGGATGGATGGTCTATATATGAACACCACGTCGCCGGACGCTCACCTCATACCGCGAGCGACTCGCCAATGTTAAGGTTTATGTATATAGGAAGTTATTAACATTTTTGAAGTTATTACTGTGCCGACCGCTCGCACTAATTTATTTAGTTGAGGCGATATGCGAGAAAAATACGGGTGTTTCTTTTCTGTGTATTTCATGAAATACACGGAAAATTTTAATAAATTTCTGGTATATGCATTTTGGCTATACAAGGTGACTTTTTGATCATCGTCCAAATTCATACTGTAGGCTTGATAAGTGATCAGTATCTTGGATCAGTAACAGTTTTTGTGAAATTCGTAAAATGAAATTTCGGCTTCCCATAGAAATTCAGTTCCAGTCCTGAGTGAATCATTATGGGGAGACGAAATTTCATTTTACGAATTTCACCAAAATTGTTATTGATCCATGATACTGATCACTTACCAAGCCACCAGTATGAATTTGGACGATGATCAAAAAGTCACTTGTATAATCTAGGATTTTGGAATTGGAAAACATGTTAGGATGAATTTTCCTCGATAGAAATAATTGTTGAAATGAGGTCTTCAAACACACTTTTTATCCTCGTTTGACGAATAGGAACCATATACAGAACTCAAACATATTTTATTAGGTTGTTTCAACAATATCTAGAGATTTGATATTTGAAATTTTGCTAGCTATTTTAGTTTTTTTAATAAAAATATAAAACCAACTTTTTTCCTTTTTGCCCTGAATCCGCCCCTCTCGCACTACGCGATTTTTTGCTTGGAGTGACAGTGACAAAAATAAAATTCGCATAGCCTCTTAATACAAACAACAATACAATACGCAAAACAGAGCAAAATATAAAAATAGTTTGTACATTGTTGAGGAAGAAAGTATATAATAACTTATTATATACTTTCTTAATAAGACATTACAATGCCCCCCCCCCCCCCCACTAAGCAAACTTGTCCTCTTAGACCAGCAGTAGTTAGACAAAAACAAAACATTTCCTCGGCATAATTATAGAAAAATATTATTATTTATACAAGTACCACAGGTGGTAGAGCTGATGCCGGGCTCGACTGTGGAGGTACACCATCTTACTTGGAGACCCCCTCGAAGTAATCCGGGGGAGAGTAAGAGGACAGCTCACAAGCAAAAAACCAGGAGACCCACCATGCCTGAGACCGATGGATGGCAGTATATCCATCCCTAATAGCCGGGCCTTATATGGAACAGACTGGTGACGGGCAGCGGCGTCACTGGTGCGAGGGTTCCGGCACCGCGCTCACCAACCCGCCTGCCCAGCGTGTGTGAGTATGGGCAATACTTCCTGGATCACCGCCGGGGGTGGCAAAGTCCTGGAAAGGCTTATATCCAGCATTTGACGAACTAGGCTGATGGATGGATGGACGGATGGATGGATGAAGTACCATACAAATACATTTACTTAAGAAAAATATTCACCATTGGTCAGGGCTATACATATTTTAAATGATGTGGCACTTATGACTGACATAATGGCAGAATTCTATGGCAGAATTCACAAAAGTAAAAATTACAAAATTACAATTCACAAAAGTAATCCTGGGGCTCTCTATTCTCACTTGTATCAACTCAAGCAAATGCATGCGAAATTCAACGCGTGCAAAAGAGATGGCATGTTAGGCGGGCGTCGTCGCACGCACGTCAAATTTCAATCTCAAGTTGATGTTGATGAAAATGAGAATTACGCGGCAGACCCACTGAATGTATTGACTTTGCCGAGAGATTAAGATTAGTTGATTACTGCAAATGTACTACATAAAATAATAACGTGTATTTCTTATTCTGTAATTATTTTTTCATTATTATTACATACAGCTTGAACACTCACGTGTGATAGTTGTTGACTATATGCCAACCGTTTCACCGATACAATTTCACACACAATATTTTTGAACGACCTATCCAACGACACCCCACGCCATGAGTGAGAGCGTAAACGTGTTAGAGTGAGAGCGTAAACTGCCAATAAACTGCCTTGCAGTTTGGCGGTATAGTGATTAAGTTTATACTGTATTATTTATTTGAATAAACTATTTGAATTTGAAAAAATTTGAAAATGGGGTAGACGAGAAGAAAAATCATCCGCACTTTATTACGAGAAGGTAGACTAAAAAAATTTTTTTTTTACTCTTTTGTCAGCGTAGTTTATATTCATGCCAAATTACAGCTTTCTAGTACTAAGAGTCTCTGAGCTAAGCTGCGGACAGACAGACAGACAGACGGACATGGCGAAACTATTTATAAGGATTCCTTGTTGACTTCTGATTCTTCTGAACCCTAAAAAGGTTATTATTATATAAAATCTTTGTAAAAATAAGACGTTTTGGAGCTTATAGATAATTATAATTCAAGACTTTTGATTACTTGAGATTTTTTAGTATTGTTGCTACTGATACCCGAATTTTAGGTTGAGCGATAAAGTCATTTTAATTTTAGGTTGAGCGATAAAATCATTTTAATTTTAGGTTGAGCGATAAAGTCATTTTGATTTTAGGTTGAGCGATAAAGTTATTTTAATTTTAGGTTGAGCGATAAAGTCATTTTAATTTTAGGTTGAGCGACAAAGTCATTTTAATTAAGGTTGAGCGACAAAGTTATTTTAATTTTAGGTTGAGCGATAGTCATTTTAATTTTAGGTTGAGCGATAAAGTCATTTTAATTTTAGGTTGAGCGATAAAGTCATTTTAATTTTAGGTTGAGCGATAAAGTCATTTTAATTTTAGTGTTGAGCGATAGTCATTTTAATTTGGGCTGAGCGATAAAGTCATTTTAATTTTAGGTTGAGCGATAAAGTCATTTTAATTTTAGGTTGAGAGATAAATACATTTTAATTTTAGGTTGAACGATAAAGTCATTTTATTTTAGGTTGAGCGATAAAGTCATTTTAATTTTAGGTTGAGAGATAAAGTCATTTTAATTTTAGGTTGAGCGATAGTCATTTTAATTTTTACTCAACTGATGCTGGGTCCAGATCGGACCCGAAATATATCTTGAGATAATTTTACAGTATTTATATTTGCATTATCATATCTATCAGTGAATAATATGTGAAAAATATGTGCAATTCACGCCAATAATTTCGTATTAATTAGGTTTATAAATCAACAATTTAAAATAAAATGGACAATTAGTTACGATTTTGTCCAAACAAGCTTAAAATGCTGTTTTAAGTTTGTTTCGACAAAGTCATGGCTAATTGTGCGGTAAATTTCAAGCTGTTGATTTATAAACCTAACTTATACTGAACTATTGGCGCTAATTGCCACAGACAAATATCTTTTTCACTTCAAACTTCTCAACAAACAAAACAAAGTTAAGTTGTGCACTTTATACCGAGGGACTGATATTTATTAAAAAGAGAAAAATAAATAGAGTGGAAAGCCTAACTTCGGGCTGGCCGAGTTGACTGCGCGATTTTACTAAAATAAAAGCCAGTTTTTTAACTTGTATACCTCTAACTCAATTTTATTTTTACATACATTTAAATATACATTTATTTAATTTAATTAATAACGTAACTTAAATATAATACAGTACAAAATATATAAATCTTAATGACATGGATTATTCAAGATTGTCACACATTCATAAGTCAAGTTGTAATTTCAATAATACAAAATATCAATCAGATATTACCAGTGAAAACAATTTTAGTTCCATTTCATGACTTTCTTGACAAGCTGTAAGTTAAGCTTAGTAAGATAAGTCAAGTTGTAATTTCAATAATACAAAATATCAATCAGATATAACCAGTGAAAACAATTTTAGTTCCATTTCATGCCTTTCTTGACAAGCTGTAAGTTAAGCTTAGTAAGATAAGTCAAGTTGTAATTTCAATTATACAAAATATCAATCAGATATTACCAGTGAAAACAATTTTAGTTCCATTTCATGACTTTCTTGACAAGCTGTAAGTTAAGCTTAGTAAGATAAGTCAAGTTGTAATTTCAATTATACAAAATATCAATCAGATATTACCAGTGAAAACAATTTTAGTTCCATTTCATGACTTTCTTGACAAGCTGTAAGTTAAGCTTAGTAAGATAAGTCAAGTTGTAATTTCAATAGTACAAAATATCAATCAGATATTACCAGTGAAAACAATTTTAGTTCCATTTCATGACTTTCTTGACAAGCTGTAAGTTAAGCTTAGTAAGATAAGTCAAGTTGTAATTTCAATAGTACAAAATATCAATCAGATATTACCAGTGAAAACAATTTTAGTTCCATTTAGAAATAGAAATAGAAATAGAAAAAACTTTATTGGTGTCACACAATTAAAATACAATATAATCAATAACAAACAAAACATAAGTGACACCCAAAAGGCCTCCACTCAGCATGTGTCATGGCACTATTCTGTACCACGACGCTGGTCTTCCGTGGACACCTCGCAGGGTAACATGCAACATAAGTAGCACCTAATATCTTAACCCGTAGAATTATTGAATTGAGATAACAATTTAATACAATAGACTCGCGGTACGATCCTACCTTATATAAGCAGACGTGTTAATTACAAAAATCTGAATATACATCTATTGCACATGTTTACAGAAAAACAGAAACAAAAATAAAATATTACAAACAACAGGATATTGATAATTATATAATATATATATATCATATGCCAAATATATATACATATATATATATATATATATATATATTTCATGACTTTCTTGACAAGCTGTAAGATAAGCTTAGTAAGATATGATAAGAAATACTGTAATAGTTATTTCAAAAAATGATTCCTATCTATTCGCAAGCGAGACTGACTTTTCCGGCCGATGTACACTTATTGTCATTCCAGCGACCAAAAACTGTCCAGTATTAATCCAGTGTTTTCTCTCAACCCATTCCACTACTCGCTCTGTTCTTTATTCTTCCCACGCCTCGGCCAGGGCTTGTTGAAATGCATGTGGACGACGTGGGCCTTCATGTCATCTTTAATACGGAATGCTTTCTGACAGAACTCGCAGATAAACTTCGCCGGCAAGTCCGAATGCACCTGGAAATAATAACCATGATAACTATCACATATATAAACTTCTAACCGGTCGGCCACAGCTGCAGACTTCGAGAGGCGCGCCAAGTGGTTTTTCTTGCGACAGCGCCGGCGAAGAGAACAAATGTATGAAGTTGTATAGAGCCGGCTGTGGGTCGCCACTCACGCGTCTTGTCCGGCTTCGAGTGACTTGCGCTCTCGGGACGGCGTTTTGCGGGGAGGCGGGCGGTTGAAACAGTGATCGAGTGCACAGGACGAACCTAGTGTCGAGCGCTTTGAGCGAGCGAGTGCGCTATACATGAAGGCGTCGACATGAGGGCAAAGCCCGTCGCAAAAACCGCCTGGAAGCGCAGCAAGAAGCGCCGCCAGCAGCCTGAAGCTGTGACCCTGGCGTATGACTCGACGGGACGTTAAGAAGCGCGCAAACCTCTGTACAAACGCTAACACAAAATTGTGAGGTGTCTATGGAATTTTTATAATATTTTCAATGCAATTTTAACTAATATGGCACATAATAGATATTTCTATTATTTGTTTTTTAAGTTGATTTCAAGGTTTTACATGTACGTATTAAATTTTGTTTTGCGAAAAAAAAGTGTCAGACAGACACGATATACTCGATTATGTCGTGAATCGGAACGCAGAGAATTTCGATTGTAAAGACAAACTGAGGACGTTAAAAAGAACCTAATTTTGCAATAAATGAAATTTCAATACGATATTTCAAACTGACCTGATAGTCATTCCGCAACGGGGCCCGTTCGATTTTCATAACTAATTTCGAGTATTAAATGGAACCTTTTTATAAAGGTAGTAGAAAATAGTACATTGTTCACCGAGGGAAGAAAGGGGAAGATTACAATCGCACTTTCTCCCGAGTGATACATAGTGCTTTATACTAAACCTGCGAGGAAATAGTATAATTTTACTTTTAATCAAGATACAATAAAAGAAACCGACTAACTCGCGTGCGATTGTCACTTTTTATTTCCTTCTTATTTTTTATTATGTGCAGGAAAAGCAAGTGGCCAGTATCATTTTTCGAGTTTTATGTACGAGTTCGCAAAATAATACTGGCCACTTGGCCACTTGCTCATTCTTTATGTTACTCGTATTTAAAAAAAAAAGCACGTTAACAATGGATTTGCATATACTTTTTCTGCCCGCTCAAGCACGTTAACAATGAATTTTCATACACTTTTGCCGCCCGCATATTTGTATGACAGTAATGACGTATTTTCTGCATCGTTTTCAACAAAGAAAGAAGGTACTTTCCGAGCAGGTGTAGTATAAAAGTAATTTAAATTTAGAACGCTACAAATTGGTATTTCTAATTTCTTTATACACCATTTTACGGTTCTGGATACTTGTTCTTTCGAGTAAGACAAGCAAGGTTGTGTAACCGTTAATAACATATGTGGATACTTCTTATGCTGCCTCTTTCAATCAATGGCAGCCATAGATATCATAACAACACGAGTGTGTAGTTAATTCGGTCAAAAATATCGTTTGTGTAAGCATCTTGTATTTTCTCGCTAGTAAAGTGAAAAGTTGTATATGTCACTATTGTTAATGTTTTTTCAATGCAAGTGCTCGTAAAGGCCCACTTTTTATGCATCAAAACCGAACAGAAAGTCGATTATTTTGCCCTAGGGCTTTATTATTATTATTTTTTATTTATTTACAATGGTTGGCTAACCTGCAGCCTTTCCTGTGTACCATAAATGTTGTACTTTTTTTCCTACTATTTAACGGCTCTGGATACAGTCCTTTTAAGCCAATCATAATTTAAAGTTCACAAGATTATATTTGTTTTATTTCCTCACACTATGCATTGAAAAACGTAGTATGATACACGGGCGTAAGAGCAATACTACAATACTATAATACAATACTCGCTACGCTCGTGTTTTAAATCGTCCTCGTAATTTATTCCTTTTCGCCCTTGTAGCATAAACTACTATAAGACTTTTAACTCACCCTTTCGATGTGTCTCTTAAGGTTCCCATACGAAGACAAATTTCTGCCACATTTCTCACAGTCGAGTCGGTACTCCAACTTGTTGTGATGCAGGTACTTGTGTTGGTACCATCGACTCTTGTTCTTGAACTTCTTGTCACAGAAGGGGCACGGGAACGGCTTACCGTAATGCTCGTCCAAGTGTAAGCTTAAGGAGGCTTCCTGAGAGCAAACAGATCACAGGTTAAGAGGGTCGTTCTCTATTTGAGATTTGTATCAACAATATATATCAACCAACATTAGAACATTGATGTAGCGTATGCTGCGACAGCGCCCTTTCAGCCTCTGAGTAACATATCTTATTTTATTTTAAAACGTGCTAATTGTGGGCAAGCCAGTCATACCATCAAGGCCAGAACCATAAACTAAGTATTACTACGTATACACTAGCAGTTCCCATACATCAGTTTGTAGCCACAAAAAAGGTGTAAAATTCCAACGAAATCTAGATGGCGTTGCTAAATCCTCTAACAAACACGATGCTAAAAACGACCGATTGGTGACGCTAGTGGCACAGCGATGTCACGTGACATAAAAATAATTCCAACTTCGATAATAGATGGCGCTGAAATATCCACTGTTAGTGTTTCCAACTTAGCGCCATCTAGTTTTTCTAAGCAAAACTATTACAGCTACATGTTTACTTGGTAACCATTAGAGTTTACTTGCAGCCAATTAAACAAATTATGCTTATTTGCAACACTAGGCAACACCTAGTGTTCTAGGCAACACCTAGTGTTCTAGGCAACACCTAGTGTTCTAGGCAACACCTAGTAGTAGCTTCGCTGCGCTCCACTTCGCTCGGCTCCCAATATGTATGTACATGTAAACCTAACACGCTCCTCTTCGCTCCGCTCGTCATCGCACCTATTTTTCACTTTTTTGGTGTAAGACTTTTGATTTCGGCTTTTCAGAAAATAACGAAGTTATTTTACAAACTGCGGGCATTTTTCAAGTAGCCGAACGGCAAATTGCAAAACAGCGAGCGTTTAGAAACTGACGAAACGGCGAAATTTAACTATTTGCCTGACACAGATAGATGTGCCGTGCGGTACCCTTTATGCTAAAATATTTTATAACTTGTTTTATAACTTGTTTTATTTCGGAGCACATTAAAGTATATTTAGTTATTGTATATATATATATATATATATATATATATATTGAATAAACTTACTCTTACGTATGTCATGCAAGTAAAATAGAGGTAGCTGAAAATCAGCGCTAACTAAAGCATACTTTAGATGACACATAGCTGAGCTACATCCTTTTGTCATGTTGCTCGTTTTAAGGGTTCCGTACCCAAAGGGTAACCAACGGGACCCTATTACTAAAACTTCACTGTCCATCTGTCTGTCTATCTGTCTGTCTGTCTGTCTGTCTGTCTGTCTGTGCTTCTGTCCGTCTGTCTGTCCGTCTGTCCGTCTGTTACCAGGCTGTATCTCATGAACTGTGATAGTTAGACAGTTGAAATTTTCACAGATGATGTATTTCTGTTGCCGCTATAACAACAAATACTAAAAAAACAGAATAAAATAAATATTTAAGTGGCTCCCATACAACAGTCATGTTTTTTTTTTGCCGTTTTTATAGATAATGGTACGGAACCCTTCGAGCGCGAGTCCGACTCGCACTTGGTCGTTTTTTAATTACAGTTTACTCTCAATTTAAGTTTATCTTTTTGTTTTGTTAGTTTTAAGTATATATTTTATGTAAACATGACAATAAATGCATTTTCTTCTTAATATTAGGATTTTAAGAGTGAGAAAAAATGATTAAAGAATGTTCAGTTTTTTTTTATGTGTTTTATTTCGATATGTTTATATTAATTCACAGTTGTTTTATTTTATTGTGTGTCATCATAACTCTTTTAATTTATTATTATCGTTTAAGCAGGGTTGCAACTGTGTAAGAAAATGGTGTTAATTTGACAATGTAAAACGTACAGTTTTAATTACACCATGATAATATCGAAGCGAGTTAGTAAACCCGAGCTAAGCGATTGTTTGATATTTGACATTTATTTAGAATGTTACCATAAAGTAATTAGTTGCAACCAATGAGGTATAGTATCTATATAATGTGTCCCTCGTACAAGTGCACATCCGAAAAGGGGTGAAACTAGACCTTATTTTATCGACAAAAAAATGTTTTTTTTTTTTAAATCTTTATTTTATAAATTTACGTTTTAAATTTTTTTTTGCCTACGACGGAGACTATGTATAAAATATGTCATAACTTTTGATCTATCGCGAGTAATGCAATGAAATAAAACTGTTATAATCCTTAAGAATAGACGTTGCATACCAAATCAAAAACAAAACATAATCAACTACCATTACCATAAAAATAATATCCTATTAGATTATTTCTTTAATTTTTCCGTCTTTTTTTTTCAGTAATAGTAAATTTTTATCAAAATAATGTCCCCGTTTCACAATTACTTTTATTCCTATTTATCATTGCCTATTCCATTATCTTTCTAACAAAAAAAAAAAAAATACAACGTTCTATCATAAATACAATATTTTCTACGAGTGGTTAACCAAAGGCACTGCGCTCGCGTCCCAAAGTCATCAAAGATACCCAGGTGGAGTATTTTTTTTTTTTTGTTTTTGTCGATATATTTAGATCTAGTTTCACCCACTTTCGGATGTGCACTTGTACGAGGGACACATTGTATAATGTCATTAGAAACAAAACAATTTAAGTCAAACTGGGAACATTACTTCGCTAACTGGAGTTTAACTCGAGGTGAGAGTCGGGTTAAATTCTGATGAGTTTCTCTCAGTTTATCCCTTGTTTAACCCGAGATTTTGATTGGTGCAAGAGAGCTTTTTCTTACCCCTTTATTTTTTGAGTTAACCCGAGTTAAATTCGAGTTAAAAACATGCTGCAAGTTTTAGTCGAATCGCCATACGTTTCAGATTGTCAAATGAATACGATTTTTTTACACAGTTGCACACCCCTGATCTATCTGGAATCTAGCTAGCTGACAATTGGGGCAATGATTAAATGTATTATATGTTTTGATCAAATGCCTAGATATTTGGCCAAAACCCGGATTTCATTATAACCCAACGACTTCTACATATTGCGTGTATTCTCTGTCGCCGTTGAACAGACATTCGGAGAGATGGGATGCGGTAATATTAAAATCAAGAATGAAAGACTTTTTTGTCTTTGCGTATTTTTATAAGCTAGGCGTCAGTGATGGAAAAGAGAAAGAACTAATTTAAGGTATAGCTATATAAAGGTCGGAGACAGCGCCATCTGCTTGTATGTGGAACTATTTCGTTCCCTCTGTTAGATAGTAAAGCGATGCGCTTGATTATGGCCGCAAACTACTGTGGTAAGAGGTGTCATGAATTTAAGCTAGATGGCGCTGTTAACATTGTGTTTTATTTAGACAAGTAAACGTTCTACACCACATGCAATGTTTTTCAAGTTAATCGATTTAGGAGTTTACCTTTACTAATTTGCCGCAGAGTTCACAAACGACTTCCTTTTTTTTGTACCCGTCTCTTGTAGAAGGTCGAATACTCCTCCCCTTTTTAGTAGATTTAGCTATCACTATAGGGGGGATGTCATCTTCTATGTTCCTGTAACACACACATGATATTGTCAGGTGCTGATACTGAGGGTAAGATCAAAGATTTCAAAGTTTAGATGGGCCCTGGCACCTAAAATCTATTGCATTGTTTTTGAATGTGTGCGTTAACATAATGCCGACGCGCGCACATTTATGAGTGCGCAATCTGTCTACCTACGGTCAGCAAACTGATCAGACTACTAAAGTTGTTAAAATGATTAACTTTAAGTGCACTTAAGGCGTCCAACTATCACTGTGTTCAGATGAGCACTGATTCCAAACGTGTGAGCGTCACCCATTTAAAGGTAGAAACATCTCGTTGCTGTCATAGTAGGATAAGGGTTTTTAGTTTTGAAATCTTGGGTGAGATAGCTAATACATTCAAAACATAATAATAAAACATTTTCTTCCACATTTACCCCTTTTGTTGTTTTAAAGCTACATTAAAGCTTTAATTTTAATTTCAGTGTTATCAAAACTAAATTTTCTTCATTGCAAAATAGTTCGTAAGTGTTACGCAGAGAAGCTAAATTACTTTAGAACATTTTTAAGTTTTGACAGCACTAATACTGCAATTAAAGCTTTCGGAATCGGCTACATCATCTTTAGTTTTAAGTCAGGGTTCGAAAGGTTCATTATCCGTGACAATTATCTTGATCATTATCATGATAAATATCTTCAAAAATAGCTCGATACTTATCAATTGATACTAACAAAAATTGCGTTCATGAAAGTGAACTGTATTCAAACGTGTATTTCCGCACTTGCGTATAACTAAACGCACGAATTGTCAACGTGCCGCGCCCGCGCCCCGCCGCCGCGGTGGGGATTCCCCGTACCATAAAAATTCAGTTCGGATTTAGAGTGCTTTCGCGGGTTTTTGCAGCGCTTTAAAGCGCTACTTTAAATAATTTAAAATCTAATACTAAAAATGATTTTTACTTTAATTAATGTTAATTTGTGTTGGATTTTTTGATAATTTCGAACCCTGTTTTAAGTCCACATAAATTATAAAAATCATTGAACCTTATCGGCATTTCGGCAAAAAAATAACGTTTTGACCGCCACTGATTGTAAACATTATGCCAATCGACAGAAAATGTGATAAAAAACAAAAAATGTCCCATGATAAAATGTCGTAAATTGGTTTTGAAAATGTACAAAAATATATATTTCACTAATATGCATTGGCGTGGATTGGTAATTAAAAACTATATATTTCAATGAACGCCCCAGCGGTCTCAGGTACACCTGCGGGCGTAGCATAGTGTTTAATCGCGCGCGAAGCCACTAGTTGAATCACAACTGCGAGGAGCGTGACATACTGTTTAATCGCAAAAACATCGTGTCGCGCTCCTCACACCTGTGATTCAACTAAGTGGCATCGCGCGCGATTAAACGTTGTGCTACGAGGCCTGTTATGGTTTAGGATAATTTGCACTGATACATAACTTATCTATTGTGTCCATTAAATCAAACAACTGTTTTCTACAAAAAAAATGTAAATAGAGTAAAAGGTCTTGATACATCCTAATGTGTACTGGTGTTCATCACACCTTAAACGATTAGTGAATATTTTTCAAAATTTAATATTCTTTTACTATTTCGTACACCCTACCCTATGTGAGTAGTGTATGTGAGTAGTTGTAAATAAAAATGTTGGGTATATAAGTAACTATTTTTCTAACCATGGACACGTCCCCTGTAGTGAAATATCAGTATATTTTTATAGTAACTAATTAATTTGTTATAGCAAAGCGTAAAACTTTTAAAATTTTTGAAAAATTCCTATTATTACCGAAGTTAGCGATAGCGATATCACTTTAACTATAAAATCGTGTCAGATGACGTCACGAGACATGCCGTTAAGCTCACTTTGATTGCCAATAACTTCGTAATTTTTTGAGATATCGAAAAAGCAATTTTACTTTAGCTTTCTAAACGCAATTGATTTTCATAAAAATCTTAATGTAGGACACGGGCTCATTCTCTAGGATAATTAGACGTATCAACACTAGCTGTTCACAGTTTATGGATAGCTATGACCGTGAGTCGTGAGTTACAGGCACGTTCCTCTATTGTTTTGTAAATCGACAATCCGAATTGGTACAAATTATATTTCCTGAACTACTAAGTATATAAAAACAATCGAAACACTTCTGACAACCCAGAAATAAGTTTGGCCTAGGCAAAACCAGGTTGTAATAAAATCATGTTTGGCCGGCATTATATATTTCGTCGGCACATCGCAGAATTGGGCATATCATGATCTGTCTGGGCAGATTATATTTATGTTAAAACTAGGAGGGTCGACTAGCTCCACTCCGCTTCGTCCCGCTCCAAAAGTTAATTTACATGTAAACCTCATACGCTCCTCTTCGCTTCGCTTCGCTCATCGTCGCACCTATTTTTGACTTTTGGTGAAAGATTTTCGAATTCACACTTTACTATCTGCCCAATTCTGCGATCTGCCCACGAATATATACAACGTGTAACAGAAAGGTGTAACCATATTTGAAGAGCTTATTCAGTTAATTGTATAGAACAACTTTTTGTTATGTTTTACAATGGAGCCAAACCTGAAATCTCAAAAAACAAATCTGCCCTTCCATACATTTCAGCCGAGCGGCATTGCATTTTTCTATGAAAAAGTTTTTTTTTTTTTTTTTTTTCGAAATACAGGGTTTGTTAACAAATTAAAAGTACACAATTTAAATAACAAAGATTAAAAAAATATATATATATATATATCGATTTACAGGAATCACTACGTAAACAACGGTAAAATAACATAAAAGATTTATTGAAACAACTCTGAGAAAATTTGTACATCACTGAGTTGTTTCAATAAATCTTTTATGTTATTTTACCGTTGTTTACGTAGTGATTCCTGTAAATCGATATATATATATATATTTTTTTTTTTTAATCTTTGTTATTTAAATTGTGTACTTTAATGTGTTTTCCAATGGGTTTTCGTTACTATGAGGAAAAGGATCGTACCTCGTGCGCATATTCGTTCGTGAGCTGCTGGTTCCTTGAGGCACGTCAGTAAGCAGTTCTAATGTAAATATCACTTGCCTAAATACGTATTTTTCTATTCTTTTCTATTCTATTTCTAGATAGAAAATACATACAAGGTGACTTTTTGACCATCGTCCAAATTCGTACTGGTGGCTTGGTAAGTGATCAGTATCATGGATCAATAACAATTTTTGTAAAATACGTAACTCCCCATAGTGATTCACTCGGAACTGGAAGTTAATTTCTATGGGAAGCCGAAATTTCATTTTACAAATTTCACAAAAATTGTTATTGATCCAAGATACTGATCACTTATCAAGTCTCCAGTATGAATTTGGACGATGATCAAAAAGTCACCTTGTATATGTTAATTTTAGTGTAAGTGTGAGAGAAAGGTATGATTGTCTGTTTGCCAAACCAGTTACCTTAATAAAGAACTATTTTATTGTATTTATTTATAAGTTTGTAGAAAGCAATGAGACAAAAGGACTACTTACTTGTTTGTACCATGAGAGATCCTCAGGTGCGTCTGCAGCGCGTCCTTGTTCATAAACCGCAGCGAGCACTCCGCGCACGTCGGACTGTCAGACGGGATCTGTCACGCAGAGATAGTGTGTGTCCCGAAAAATATTATCAAAGGTTTACAAACATGTGGAAACTGGAACTTTTGTTGGCATAAACGAATAAATTACGTACTTGGCATTTTTAGAACTTAATATGACATATCATGTAATGTGGAACTAGAATTTATTTTTAGAATTAGAATTTATTACATAATATAGAATTTAAATATTCAAATTGTAGGAGTCTGACTGACATTTACCAGAAGCACATTGGTATCGATTCGGCATAACACGTCTTAACTTATTTGACAGGACTAACCTTATTTTAAGCGTCCTGTCTTTTTCTTTCTTTATCGAAAAGACAAGGACAGAACGCTTAAATTTAGTTTAGTCGTATCAAATAAGTTCAGATGTGCTTCACCGAATCGGTACCATTGTCACCTCTTCGATATTTGTATGCCTTTTAGGCTAAAACGCGATAGATCTAAGGTCTTCGTTCACCATCTTTTATATTTTACTCATGTTTTAACAAATAAATTTCTTTGTCTTTGTCTTTAGGGTTCCGTAGTCAACAACAAGGAACACTTATAGTTTCGCCATATCCGTCTGTCTGTCCGCGGCTTAGCTTAGAGACTATTACTACTAGAAAGCTGTAATTTGGCATGAGTATACATATTTATTACGTCGATAAAGTGGTACAGTAAAATTTTGAAAAATATTTTTTTTATGGTACCTCCCCTACACGTAAAGTGGAGATGATTTTTTTTCTCGTCTATCCAAATACTGGGGGTGTGACAAGACCCTTTTTCGATCCACTGTTCCATTTGCGAAATATTAAGCTTAAGTGTTAATTTTTGTTAGAGTCAAGTGTCCCCCCCCCCCCTGCCGGAGAAACGGTTGTATTTGGAGACGTGAAAAAAATCACGGCAGTAGTATACATAACGAAATTAAAAGGAAAACTATCACAGCTAAGTAGGCTTTACAAGTTAACGAGTAAGCGCCATACTATAGTCCCCTCTAAACACGGGGCGATTCGAATCAGCAGGAACAAAATGTATGTGCCGTTCTTGGGAAGAGCAACTTCCGAGCGGACTAGAAGTTTGGCGCGATCTGTATTATTATAGATAATGATACGGAACCATTCGTGCGCGAGCCCGAATCGCACTTGGCCGGTTTTTTTCTACAATAAGTAATAATCTAGAAATTTGAATGTATTATACTAAAATGATATCGACCGCAAACAGAGAGAGCTCGATGTCCCTTATAAATGATACCGACCACAAAAACACGTTTATTATTTTATGTAACGGGTGTTTTTTTTTAGAGGTATTGAACTTTGAAATGGAATAAAACAAAGATGATTTTTTTTATTGATATGAAATTTATTTTATTCGAAAGACAATCTTCTGGCATTATAATTTAAATATGACTTCTGGCATATGTCCGCCACGGCTGGCTCGGACGTAGTCTAATCTGGAGGTCCAATTTTCGATGACTTTTTCCAACATTTGTGGCCGTATATCGGCAATAACTCGCCGAATGTTGTCCTCCAAGTGGTCAATCGTTTCGGGCTTATCGGCGTAGACTTGCGACTTCACATATCCCCACAGAAAATAGTCAAGTGGCGTTAAATCGCACGATCTTGGAGGCCAATTCACGGGTCCGAAACGTGAAACTATGCGGTTACCAAACGTTTCCTTCAATAAATTAAATTTCATATCAATAAAAAAAATCATCTTTGTTTTATTCCATTTCAAAGTTCTATACCTCTAAAAAAAACACCAAGTATAAAATGAGTTTTATAAAATTTACGTAATTTAGTGTCGTAACGACTTCTTCTTCTTCTTCTTCTTGGTGGGCTCGGTTTCCGCAACTAGTCTCTTTTTTGGACCTTTGTGCGTGGAAAAGTGTGGGGCCGTCTATTCTAGCCAGCCCAGCTCACGCCAAAATCCCAAGAGGCGACCTAGGTCGCCACAGGACTGGCGGAGCGTCCTCGGTTCACCGAGGATCTTAGCCCGTTGTGAGCTGACTCCTACGCAATCTACTGTCACGTGGGTCGGCGTTTCTTCGACCTCCATACAAGCTCTGCATAGAGGGCTGTCCGTTAGACCTATAATATAGAAGTGTCTGTTAAGGTTACTGTGTCCTGTGATTAGCCCTACCATCATGCGAAGGTTGGATCTATTAAGACGTAGTAGTTTCTTTGTCAGACGACGGTCCACGGTAGGGAAAACCGTTTTCGTCTGTCTGCAGGCTGTCATGCTTGCCCATTGCTCAGCATGTTGGGAGCTGGTTCTTTCACGCAGCCATGTGCGTATCTGGTTAAAGGGCAAGGGAACCAGGGGTTCAGCACCTACTGGTTTTAACCTTGCGCCTTTTTTCGCCAGTTCATCTACTGCGTCGTTGCCCAGCGATCCACTGTGTCCTTTTATCCACTGGAGGGTTACATTATTATGACGACTTACCTCTTCCAGTTGATTAAGACATTGTAGTATTAGCCCAGAGTTTACCGTGGTCTTGCTAAGGGCTCGTAGTACCGCCGTGCTGTCAGAAAGTATCCTAATATTGAGGCCTCTAGCTTCCCTTCTGAGTACCGCGCTTGTCGCCAGGATAATCGTATTGTGCTTACCCAAGGCTGTTGATTTGTAAATGTTAAGTTCGGCTGAGTACGCTCCGGTCCCAGTACCCTCTTCTGTTTTGGAGCCATCTGTCATCATCCTTACCTCGTGGATATTAGAGTGGTCTGCTGGTTCCTCAAATAATTGGACGTTGTAATGTCTATAAAAATACATGTTTTCTAGGAATTCTGTCACACGGCGCGTCCATTAGTGGCTGGTGGGACAAGGCCAGCCCAAGAATGCGCGTGTGTGGTGCCCTCGTCGTTTTTCCACTGTCCGGCTGCCCTGAGTCTGAACGTAGCAGCCGCCGCCTCCTGTTGTATAAACAGATGTAGCGGCGGGATGTCCAGAATTATCTCGAGGGCCGCGGATGCTGTGGTTTGCATGCAACTTGTGGTTAGCATACAGGCAAGCCTTTGGAACTTTAATAGTTCTTTCTGTACGTAACCGGCGTCCATCCTGGGCAACCAGACAACGGCACCGTACGAGACCACTTTTAACGACTTTTCGCTGCACTTATTTGCACAGAATTATTCATTTCTAAGCCAGAATTGTCGGTCACTTTCGATATCCGTCAGAGATCGAAGATGACCGACATAGCCTGCCGAATCAGTAAGTTTAAGTGGCAGTGTACTGGCTAAATTTGTCGCCGACGTGATAACCGTTGGGTTCGTAAGTCATTGGAATGGAGACCACGTACAGCAAAGCGCAGCGTAGGCCGCCCTCGTGCCCGCTGGACCGACGATCTGAAGGAAGTTGCGGGTGGCGGCTGGATGAGGATGACTGAGGACCGCCAAGAGTGGCGTAATATTGGGGAGGCCTATGTCCAGCAGTGGACGAATACGGGCTGATGGATGGATGGAAGCCAGAATTATTGTCCGGCGCCATGGTGAAAAACAATAACAACAAAATGACATCAGCGCCTCTAACGGTAGATAATGTAACTATTTTACGATATGATCACTAATGTTTGACCACATCATGAAATAGTCATACATTTAGCTATTCATATCATCAATCGCTGATCGTTCATTGATCTGGCTAGGCCATTTCATGTTATCGTCAGTTTGAGTTTGGCATTTCATGAAATGCAACCATTTCATGAAATGGGTGACCACATCATGATATGATCAATTCTACGACATGACATGACCAGGACATATACAGAGTGGAAAAAATTTAAGGGCCCTGGAGGATCCTTTAATTAGCTCATTTTACTGAAAGGAAACATTCCTTTATTTTTTAAAAGAAACCCGGAAATCGAAACAACTAAAAATAAAAAAAATAAACCCTCACTGGTTTATTATACGAATCGGTAGGATTATTGTTCAGGATAAAATTTGTCTAATAAACATTTGGTCTTACACTCATCTGTTGTACGAGATACCCATGAAATTGAATATTTATTACAAGTTCTTTATTAACAATACCTAGTACCCTTAAATTTTTTCCATCCTGTATAAGAAATCCATATTGTAACTGATCGAAATGCATATTGTATCTGATGTTTTTTCCATTCTGTATAAGAAATCCATATTGTAACTGATCGAAATGCATATTGTATCTGATGTAGTGATCGGGCGCCTATAATTAATAACAGTTTGACAGCTGACGTTTTGATCTATATAGGTGTGGTCATCAGATTAAGAGGCTATGCGAATTTTATTTTTGTCACTGTCCCCCAAGCGAAAACACGCTCAGTGCGAGAGGGGCGGATTCAGGGCGAAAGCGAAAAATGTTAGTTTTATAATTTTTGTAAAAAAAACTAAAATAGCTAGCAAAATTTCAAATATTAAATCTCTAGATATTGTTGAAACACACCTAATAAAATATGTTTGAGTTCTGTATATGGTTCCTATTCGTCAAACGAGAGGAAAAAGTGTGTTTGAAAACCTCATTTCAACAATTATTTCTATCGAGGAAAATTTATCCAAACACGTTTTCCAATTTCAAAACCCCAGATTATGTAGTCAAACTGCAAATACCAGAAATTTATTAAAATTTTCAGTGTATTTCATGAAATACACAAAAAAGAAGCACCTCTATTTTTTTACATATCGCCTTAAAAAAAAAACAGACTCAGCTATCGTGGGTAAGACGACGCAAGCGCAGGTGCGACAGGTACCCTTCTCTAGTTCTGGACACTAACAGTATCACTTACCTCGGTACTATCGAACAAATGCTTCTGCGTGTGATGCGCTTTCATCTCCCGCTTAGTGACGAACGCGAGGCCGCACAGACAGCACACGTGTTGGAACGTCGGGTGACGCAAGCGCAGGTGCGACAGGTACCCCTCTCTCGTTCTGGCGACAGACAAATAAATATAGAATTTCGGAGGGTTTCCTACGTTTATACACGGTATGGCATATTTAAGATATAATAAAGATGAAATATTATTTTGCATGCCACTTAAGAGTATGACATAGCCAAAACAAAAACCAGTTCCGGGCGTGGCTTATTCTATTTTACGATAGCGCGCGGGGGGAAATTCGTCCCGGTCTCTAAGCTCGCGTCACCATAGCAAAAATACGAATAGAGTGGACGAGGCAGGGTCAAAAGTAATACGTATTTTATTTTATCTAATTTATTAGTGTATTTCGATCATCGTCACACGGCATTGATCCTACTTGCTATCACGTCGAGACGTAAATTTATTATGGTCGGCTAAAAGTGGTTTTTTGAGTGTTTGATTTATCAGTTGACCCTCGGAACATTTCAGACACTCCTTTAGAGATACATAATAATATTGTGACGTTTAATTGTCACCATTACCCATTCTTTAAATATTTTTCGCCCGTTGAGCTGGTTTTACACTTGCGGGAAAATAAATTGGACCAAAAATTTCTTTACAAAAATTTTTTACTAAAGTTGTTATTACAAAAAGTGGAAACTAACAAATATTCTCAGAAGGAATGCACCACGTCACTATCTATCTCACTGTAGCCTATATCAATTATGCCTCTCTCATTCAACCACGTTTAACTACGTTACTATCTCATTCCAACTCATTTTAAATAGCGTCACTATTTATCTCACTCTAACGCGTGTTAAATGGCATTTCTAATGAACGTCAAATATTTTTACTGCCCGCCACTCTTTCATTCTAAATTCTAATTATTTAAAAAAATACGCAGCTCCTTTGGTAGTAAAATAGCAATAACTTTTTTTTCAAAAGTAATACACAGAAATTGCCAGATCATTTGAAAAACAATATTTGATGAGCCGTTATTTAAGACAATTTGCAAAACTAACATAGGACATTTTTTTTCAGGGTGTGGTATCGAACTAACCTAATTACAAAAAATTGCTCATAAATTGGGTTTTTATTTTTCTTCCTGATGTAACAGCATTTCAAGGTTTATTTTTGACTTTATCAATAGCATGACTATTCAGAGTTGCGCAACAAACATTTTATTCTTGGAATTTAGAACTGGTTAGCTTTGACTCTCAAAAATCTATTCGAATTTATAAAAGTACCATCAACTCGAAGACTATCTACTTTTTGCTGAGGTCATAATTTGATATTCTGGTCAGTCATGAGCTGGCCTACCAGCCTTCCAAGGGAAAGCGTTGACTTTTGGGACACCTGTTTACCCTTGGGATAAATCGCCAAGTGTTTAAAATATAGAAATTTATTTGTATCATAGTTTGAAATGTTCAGGTCCCTTTACGCAAAATGAAAAAACAAAACTCTTTTAGGATTAATTTGTTGTCCCTATGTTTGTCTGTTTGTCCGTTTGTCTAGGCAATTTTTCTGGGTAAAATCAATAAATGCTAATATTTACAGCCCTGTAAAATATACATATTATAACGTTTTTATGGCCTTTTGTTTAACTTTTTCATACAAATTTTCTCCTTATGAAAATATAGAGATCAACACTTCACATAATATGTTGCATTTTAAAGAAAGCACAGAAAGGAACTGTAGAACAAATAATGTAAAAAATATAAAACCATATCTTTCTATTCTAAAGGGATTAATAATTTACTGTTTGTTCAATGTGGCGATAGCTTTGTTTATTTTTTTTTTTCTTTGTTACAAAGATAACAAATATTTTCATACAAGGTTTTCCTTAAGGGCTATTTCTCCGAAATTGTAACAAAATATTAAGAATTAATTATAACGGTAAAGTACAACTTTTAGCTAAGACAATTTATTGTTAAAAGTTTGCTATATGCATAAACATATTTTAATGATATTATGGTATCTTCAAAATAATTGGGTTTTCCATAAGCGTGATATCAGATTATTTAAGGAATTTACGGCTGGTATCACGACGACGGATAAGCCAATTATTTTATTACTATTGTAATATAATTAAAAATATGTTAATGCATACAGCAGACTTTTAACTATAAGTTTTCTTAACTAAAAATTGTATTTTTACTTATTGAAATTGTATTTCTCATCAAGAAGTGCAAGATGACAAGATATTCAAAATAAGTTAATTGAATTTGTGAAATGATTTCAGGTCAAAACAGTTTTCCATGAAACGGTAATTGTTTATACTTAGCAAAGTGTGTAAAGTTAGTCATCTTAACATGAACGACGCCTGTATTTCTCTCTTTTTTATTTTTTTATTTCCAGTATAGATAAAAATATACAAACTTGTTAAACTTTGCGTAAAAACGAGGCAATATTGACGATATCCTGACAGCTATTATGATGGTGTTTTATCAAATTTTGCTTTTTGGGCTGTATAGAGACGTAGTTAGATGTCACTAGAATATACTCATGAAAAAAGATATGAAGAAAATAAGCTGTAGACTTCACATTCGGTTTATACCTATTGTATGAATTTTAATAAAAATACAGGGGTAAAGGGACCTCTTAAGGAAAACCTTGTATTAAACTATTTGTTATCTTAGTAAAAAATAATTCAAGGAAAAAAATAAACAAAGCTATCGCCACATTGAACAGTAGATAATTAATCCCTTTAGAATAGAACAACATGGTTTTCATATTTTTTACATTATTTGTTCAACAATTCCTTTCTGTGTTGACTTTTAAATGCAAAATATTATCTCAAGAGTTCATCCCTACATTTTCATAGTGAGAAAATTTGTATGAAAAACGTAAAAAAAAAAACGTAAAAACCTAAAACGTAATATAAATAAAAACGTCAAAAGTATGTTTTTACAGTTCTATAGAGGGCCGTTTATATTGGTATTTATTAATTTTACCCAGAAAAAATTGTCTAGACAAACGGACAGACAGACAAACATAGGGATAACAAATTAATCCTAAAAGAGTTTCATTGTTTTCATTTTGCGTAACAGAACCTGAATATGTACCGACAGGATTATCTACGATCTAATAATTTTGCCATGCACTGTAAATATTTCAAAATAAATTTCTATATTTTAAATGCTTGGCGATTTATCCCAAGTAAGTGTACCTATATAATTTGAAAAAACTTCACTTATTGGACCTGAAATGGTGAGCCAATACTATAGGGTAATTTCACGAAAAGGTCATTGACCTTTGTTACAGATCTCAGTAAGTATAAGTAAATTAATTTGGGTTTCAATAACGATCACAAAATTATTCTTTTAGAGTAACATATATTATTTTCCCGCATAAAAGTATGAATTCATTCCAAATTCATTCAGTTTTGTTGTTATGACTATGGCACGATGTAGCTAAATCACTCATACGCATATTTTGTTGAGTTTTTAACGGCAGGAATATGATGCTCCTTGAAATATTACTTTATAAAATTAATTTCAATGTGTTTTGAAGTAGTTTTGGGAGATATTTATAGCTTGCAAAAAAGGGCACAGGTTCCACGTCTTACGGGCGCCAACGCTAGGCGTAGACTGACCATATCTTGCTGCCGCTGACTGCATCAGTGGATTTACGTATTTTTGGAAAAAGGGGGTGCTTTTTTTGACCCGAATAACGTGGTATTTGGAAAATGAATAGATATCATTCACACTAATTTTATTAAAAAAAAACCAACAAAATCGCGAAAGCGATACCTGAAACAAAATCGATAAGAAGTGTGCAATAGAGGGTTACAAAAAAATTCATTGACAGTACAAATATGAATCGATTAACGTGGTTTGTGAAAAATGAATACCTTAAAGTTCAACCAAAAACATGTATTTTTTTTATGGCTATACGTAACCTAATTATTGCAACAAAATCATCCGAAAGCTGACATTTTATTTCTGTTTGTATTTTCGTTCCCCTTAAAATTAATTATTATTAATGAAATGTCATTTTTTAATTTGTACATAGGTGTATCTAGTTAACTGCAACTACTGACATTTAAACTCATTATTTTTTCATATTTTTCTGTTTTAATATATTAATTTGAGGACATTTACTGATTTATTATGTATATATCTTTGATAATTAATTTAATTTGTATTATGGAATGAAATTTATAATTAATGTTTGTATTTCTAATTGAAATTATTTATTTAAATGTCTACATAAAGGAGTATTTGAAGTGTGCATACTGCCTTAGTTTATAATTGAATCGTTTAATTTGGAAAAATAAAGGCTTATTATTATTATTGTGGCATATTTAAAGACAGTATGTAGTTCTCTACAATCAAAAAAACAACTAGATATTTTATAAAGTAAATAGTTTTCCGGCTCGCTGCCTCTCGCGTCTCGCCCTACCGACTTTCAAGATGGCTGCCCGGGGCGCGGGGTGAGGAAATCGTGTTCGAATAGCTAGACGGCGAGCGATATCGGGCCGGCAACACACCGCGCACTGCGCGGTGGGAGTTTTGGTTCCCTGGCTATAAGAATCTTTATATATATGGTATCTTTAAACAAAACAACATAATTTACTGGTAATTTTCCCAAAAAAACACAATGGAGGAAACGAAAAAAAATAATATATATACGAGTACAAGGTGACTTTTTGATCATCGTCCAAATTCATACTGGTGGCTTGGTAAGTGATCAGTATCATGGGTCAATAACAATTGTTACTTATCCAAGATACTGTTCACTTATCAAACCTCCAGTATGAATTTGGACGATGATCAAAAAGTGACCTTGTATATAGTTCAGGATATATAATTTGCACCAATTTATTGTCGAATTAACTTTGGATAACGAATGAACAATAGAGGCACGTGCTGGTAACTCACGACTCACGGTCATGACGATCCATAAACTGTGCTCAGCAAATGTTGATACTTGTAAGTCTGTTAAAAGTAACTAAGAGATTTGTAAGAAAAAAAGTTACCCACACAGAGTTACGTACAAAATAGTAAAATATTACATTTTAAAAACATTTACTCAATGGATTCAGGTGTGATAATCACCAGCACTCATTAGAATGTATCAAAACCTTTTACACCTTTTTTTTTTTTTTTTAAATAGGTGTTCTGTTTTAGTGAACGTATCACCACACAATAAACAAGTCGTCTTTCATCGGTGCAAATGATATTTCCTGAACCTGGACCTAAAAAGGCCAACGTGGGTGAATCGTGAAATGATTTGAAAGTAGGATAAAGTCAGAGTTTCTTCATGCGTGCGAAAGAGATGGCATTAAAACAGAATTGCTATTATATATAATAATTGCTATAATTTTAGTCTAAAAATTGTGTTATTGTTTTTTTGTTTTACTCAACTTATTTATGAGTGCTATCTGCTGCGTGCACAATTATCTCTTATTTTCATGTATAATACAAAAAACTTATATCAAATATAAAAAACATTAGTGGCATGGGAATAGCTGAAAATCAGCCTTATCTGAAAATTGTTTCAGATGGCATATAGCTGAGTCTATTTCCATTTTCGGGTAATTGTTTTGAAAATAATATAGTTGTAGTACACCCCGCCGCGGGTTTACTTGTATTGTACAATTTGTAAATAGTAAGTAAGCTCGACCGATTGATTACCCGAAATAAATGTTTTTTCTTTCTTTCTTTCAGAATCATAACATGATTCATCCAAAGCGGCCTTTTTAGAGGAACTGTACCGTCTCCTGGGGATCTAAAAAGGCCGACTTGGGTGAACCATAAAATGATTTGAAAGTAGGATAGAGCCAGAGCTTTTTCACGCGTGCAAAAGAGACGGCATTAGAACAGAATCATAACATGATTCATGCAAAACGGCCTTTTTAGAGGACCTGACTAATTTTGAAAACCTACTGTGAATTCGGTTTTTTGCGTTGCTAAGGAACGTAAAGAGGCATCGTTACGCGCAAACCTCCATACAAACGCTGTCACTACATTGTGGGTTGTCTATGGAATGTTATTATAATAGTAGTTTATGCTACAAGGGCGCAAGGGAATAAATTACGAGGACGATTTAAAACACGAGCGTAGCGAGTGTTTTAAACGTAACCGAGTAATTTATTGCTTTTACGCCCATGTATCATACTACATTTTTCAATGCATAGTGTGAGGAAATGAAAACAAATATAATCTTGTGAACTTTAAATTATACTTGGCTCAAAAGGACTGTATCCAGAGCCGTTAAACAGTGGAAAAAAAAGTATAACGTCTATGGTACACAGGAAAGGCTGCAGGTTAGCCAACCATTGTAAACACATTAAAAAAACATAATAATAAAGCCCTAGGGCAAAATAATCGACTTTTTGTTCGGTTTTGATGCATAAAAAGTGAGCCTTTACGAGCACATGCATTGAAATATTTCAAGCTGACTCCATTAAAATTATCTAGATCTACGTTTTTGGATAAAATCCGAAACGAAGATATCCGTCAGAGATCGAAGGTGACCGACATAGCCTGCCGAATCAGTAAGTTGAAGTGGCAGTGGACTGGCCATATTTGTCGCCGACGTGATAACCGTTGGGGCCGTAAGGCATTGGAATGGAGACCACGTACAGCAAAGCGCAGCGTAGGCCGCCCCCGTGCCCACTGGACTGGCGATCTGAAGGACGCTGAGGTTGGGGGCTGGATGAGGATGACTGAGGACCGCCAAGAGTGGCGTAATATTGGGGAGGCCTATGTCCAGCAGTGGACGAATACGGGCTGATGGATGGATGGAGATCTATGTTTAAGTCGAACTAAAAACCGTGAAATTTGAAAAATGTCTTAACAACAAACCCCTGAAATACGTAAATTTAACGCTTTTTTACCTAAAGTGTAGCCGAATGTGCTTTTATTGTTTTAGATAAAATCAAAAAATTAATACGAGTCAAACATCGAAAATGTTATCTAGATTAATAATAACCAAAAATAGTGTTTGAAAACGTTCACAGTCTCGGTAAAAAGTGGTTACTTCTGAAACAAGTTTTCAATTTTGAGCCCGCGACGAAATCGGCACGATAGTATTGTCCTCGCAAGTTTCATGGAGCGTGCACCTTATAGCGAAATAAAACGGCATTACATTTAGCCACGCCCATAACTGAGTTGGTCGCGTCATGACAACCATCATTAAGCTGGCTCTTAGCTGCGCAGATGTAGTTTTTAGAAATAGAAAAAGAGAGAGATTACACCGCGCGATCTGTAAATAAACATTTCGTGTTTTTACTTACTTGAATTGCTTCCTACATTTCTCGCAGGGATACCTCTTCCCCTCATGTATCTCGAAGTGTTTCGTGGCGTACTTACTGAAAAAATATTTATTTATTTTATTCATAAACAAAAAACGACATTAAGGGGGTAAAACAGAATTTCGGTGCTAAATGCACATTGTTTTCATCATCCATCCATCCATCAGCCTAGTTCGTCCACTGCTGGACATAAGCCTTTCCAGAACTTACACACGCTGGGCAGGCGGGTTGGTGAGCGCGGTGCCGGAACCCTCACACCAGTGACGTCGCTGCCCGTCACTAGTCTGTTCCATATAAGGCCCGGCTATTAGGGATGGATATACCGCCATCCATCGGTCCCAGGCATGGTGGGCCTCCTGGTTTGTTGTCTGTGAGCTGTCCTCTTACTCTCCCCAGAATTACTTCGAGGGGGTCTCCAAGTAAGATGGTGGTACCTCCACAGTCGAGCCCGGCATCAGCTCTACCACCTGACGTCATCATAATTTGCGGAAATTGCTTCATAATACTGTTTTTACAAGAGTCATTTATGTAACTCTTCCAGTTTCTGGACGAGCGCACTTCAGCTATCGACAGCTATTCCATTAGGCGTAGTAATGGCTAAGCGTAAACAGAAAGTACGTAAAAAAATGCGTCTGTTGCCTCTAAACTTGCTTACCTCTCAGGAGTGGTGAAGGTGCATTGCGAGCAATTGTAGACAAACTCGTGAAGTCTCTTGTGCTTTTCTAACTTATGTCTGGCGCATTGATGTCGCCTCTAAACTCGCTTACCTCTCAGGAGTGGTGAAGGAACATTGCGAGCAACTGTAGACATACTCGTGAAGTCTCTTGTGCTTTTCTAACTTATGTCTGGCGCATTGATGTCGCCTCTAAACTCGCTTACCTCTCAGGAGTGGTGAAGGAACATTGCGAGCAACTGTAGACATACTCGTGAAGTCTCTTGTGCTTTTCTAACTTATGTCTGGCGCATTGATGTCGCCTCTAAACTCGCTTACCTCTCAGGAGTGGTGAAGGAACATTGCGAGCAACTGTAGACATACTCGTGAAGTCTCTTGTGCTTTTCTAACTTGTGTCTGGCGCATTGATGTCGCCTCTAAACTCGCGTACCTCTCAGGAGTGGTGAAGGAACATTGCGAGCAACTGTAGACATACTCGTGAAGTCTCTTGTGCTTTTCTAACTTGTGTCTGGCGCATTGATGTCGCCTCTAAACTCGCTTACCTCTCAGGAGTGGTGAAGGAACATTGCGAGCAACTGTAGACATACTCGTGAAGTCTCTTGTGCTTTTCTAACTTGTGTCTGGCGCATTGATGTCGCCTCTAAACTCGCGTACCTCTCAGGAGTGGTGAAGGAACATTGCGAGCAACTGTAGACATACTCGTGAAGTCTCTTGTGCTTTTCTAACTTGTGTCTGGCGCATTGATGTCGCCTCTAAACTCGCTTACCTCTCAGGAGTGGTGAAGGAACATTGCGAGCAACTGTAGACATACTCGTGAAGTCTCTTGTGCTTTTCTAACTTGTGTCTGGCGCATTGATGTCGCCTCTAAACTCGTTTACCTCTCAGGAGTGGTGAAGGAACATTGCGAGCAACAGTAGACAAATTCGTGAAATCCTTGTGCTTTTCTAACTTGTGTCTGGCGCATTGATGACGCCTCTAAATTCGTTTACCTCTCAGGAGTGGTGAAGGAACATTGCGAGCAACTGTAGACATACTCGTGAAGTCTCTTGTGCTTTTCTAACTTGTGTCTGGCGCATTGATGTAGCCTCTAAACTCGTTTACCTCTCAGGAGTGGTGAAGGAACATTGCGAGCAACTGTAGACATACTCGTGAAGTCTCTTGTGCCCTTCCAGCTTGGATCGCCACTTGAAACGAAGTTGGCAGATATCGCACACCAAATGGCTGTAGTTCTGGAAAATAAATACATATATTTTTCAATGCTCGTAAAGACTTATTTTATATGCATCAAAACTGTTCGTAAAATCAATTTTACCTTACTCGTGTTTCATTTATTAACAGGAAGTTGGCTAACCTGCAACCTTTGTTTGTGTAAAATATAGTACATTTTTTTCACTATTTAAATACTCTGGATAGCTAGTCCTTTTGAGCCAGTAATAATTTTAAGTTCACAACACTTTAAACTCACGTAAATTTTTAAAGGGAAGAAATTGTAGTTTTGATGTATTTACAAATTTGAAAATAATATTTCAGGTCACTTAACAGTTCGTGTAAGCGCCGAAAGTCATTATTATTATCACATTCATTGGTCAGAGGTTACTATTAATTATTAAAGTTGAAAGTTACATTGTTCTTCTTAGCAAGACTAATGGGCGGAGGTAGGCATGTATTTATATATGTAACCTATTACTATGTAGTATATAGGATGGGATTTGGTCGGCCGCTGGATTCGTGCTGGGGGCTCGGTTGGTGATCATTGAACCTTGTTCCTGGTCCCTGGCCGGGTCTCCGGTATGGGTTCGGGCGGCTGATTGGATTTCACCTTGTATAGTAATATTGCTACATAAATTAAATAAACATTTAATCTAGTTCATATACATTTATTATTTTGTTACATATATTTTTATAAGATTAAAATTTAACTTGTGAAACGTGTATTATATATACCTACTTTGCAAAATAATTTTTTGAATTTTGAATTTTACAATTTTGCAAGTTAAGTGTAATACTTCTTCCCGCTAGTTTGAAATTTTCAACTTAAGTTATTACCGTTATTTTAATCATTTTAATTATTAATTTCCTCCCTTTGAAATTCAGTGTAAAATTAAAATGTTGTTAACTTTAAATTATAATTGGCTCAAAAGGACTGTATCCAGAGCCGTTAAACAGTGGAAAAAAAAGTATAACATTTTGCTTACCTCATTGTGGTTCAACATATGAATTTCTAATCTTTTCTTTATATTAGTGGCCTTGTGGCACACATCACATTTGAATGCTCTTCTCTTGTAGTTTATAGTTTCTTTTCTCTTGTCAAAAGCTTCTATCTGATCTTCTAAACTCAACCTTTTTATTTCAAATCCTTTTATAACATAATCGTTAGTTAACAAAAGATTCCTTCGAGTTCTTTTTTTTCTTGGCACTGCCTCATCTTTTTCTTCAGCTTGTTTTGTAGCTAGTTGTTCTCTCGTTTGTAGTTGTAACTTTCTTTTATTAACTTTATTCCTGTTACTTTGTTCATTTTCATTTTTTTTATCCTTCTCATGTTTTAGTTTGGAATAAACTTCTTCGCCCTCATCGTCTCCTTTTAATTCCATTGTTGCGCATTGTTTTATGAATTTAACGTCTGTTTGATCCTTTATTTTATTTTTTATTTCTTTTTCATCATTTTCTAATTTTTCAGGGTCAGTTTTTGTTATTTTATTATCATCAGTTTGCTCCTCATGGCTTTCAAACTCAAGTGCGCTCTCTTGATAATCGCAATTGTCCTCAGTATCGGTTTTAAATTCAACTTTTGTATCATCTTCAGTATCACTTACTTCAATTTTAACTAGATCAGTTTCTACTTCAATTTTCATATCCTCATATTTTTCGTAATTATAACAAGTATCATAGTGATCAGGGGGTATGTGTTTCACTGATAAATTACAAGATAATTTATTTGATTCTCGGTTTATTTGTTGTATTTGTAAGAGAGTTACCTGAAAATATAACAGCAAGCAATAAAGGGAAGCTGCTAATAAGTAAATAAATTTGTAGGTATATTAATAATTTGCAATATTCCGCTAAACACTCTTACCATGCTATTCAAAATGCAGACTCAAGCACCGCCCGCCCTCCCGCATAGAACATGCACAAGCAAAGCAAGCAGTACGAGCACAAAATAAAGCAATCTTAAATAACAAGCTAGAAAACTTATCGACACGTGTTTCGCCTCTAAACGAGGCATCCTCGGGATGTGTAGTCCACCCGACCGCTCGACAGCAAAAAATGCTTTATTTTGTGCTCGTACTGCTTGCTTTGCTTGTGCATGTTTTATGCGGGAGGGCGGGCGGTGCTTGAGTCTGCATTTTGAATAGCATGGTAAGAGTGTTTAGCGGAATATTGCAAATTATTAATATATCCACAGATTCATGATGGACTTCCGCAAAGTAACGCCTTTTTCAATAAATTTGAATAAGTAAATACAAAATAAAGGTATTCAACACCTACAATACTTTGTAATTTGAGATGACGCAAAAGAAACCTTCTGTTGTTCTCCAAGTTACAAAAACTATGAAAGAAATATGAAGATATCAACTTATTACATAGAAATTACAGTGAGTTGATTAACATAATTTAAATAAATGGAATAGATAAATTGAATGAACTTTCGATGACATTATAAGACATATCCCCGGTTTCTGAAAGGCCAATCAATGTTAACAGTAGATTAAAAAATAATTATCTGCGGATTAAGCCAGAAAAAGTGGGAACTTTACATTGAAATCAAAAATTAACTAAGTTAATTATTGATTCATCACTATTCAGACTTCATATATGCTTTATTTTCACCGTTATTTGCGGTTAAAGTTTTTTTAATCTACTGTTTACTTTGATTGGCCTTTCAGAAACCGGGGGTTATAATAGTAGCTAATGCTACAAGGGCGAAGCTACGCTCGTATTTTAAATCGTCCTCGTAATTTATTGCTTTTACGCCCGTGTATCATACTACGTTTTTCAATGCGTAGTGTGAGGAAATAAAACAAATATAATCTAAGAAAATAATTTAATTATTAAATTTGAAAGTTAGATTGTTACAATTTTGCAAGATAATGATTGGCTCAAAAGGACTGTATCTAGAGCCGTTAAACAGTGGAAAAAAGTACAACACAGAAAAGGTTGCAGGTTAGCAAACTTCTCGTAAGTAAATTTAAAAAAAAATAGGGCAAAGTAATCGACTTTCTGTTCGGTTTTGATGCATAAAAAGTGGGCATTTACGAGCACTTGCATTGAAATATAATATAAAGTCATCATGATCAGCTAGACGTACTTGCGCCGCGTGCGAAACCCGGACGAAAAGTTTCGTAAGAAAAGTCAAACTTGACAAATACAAGTACTTACGGGCCGTTGTTCCTTTGCCATCAAATTCATCAAAGCTTGTGCTTTTCGGCTCTTAATCCTAAACCGTTGACATTTCCTTACGAATATGGCGCATTCTGCACACAGTGACGTCGGGAGATTACTCTCCTTATCCATCTGCAACCCTGTCAGTTGCTTGAATATGTCATTAAGGCTCAGTTGCTCTATCGGGTACAACCTGCAGTCGCTCAAGAGACACGCTCGACATGCCTGAAATTGAGTTCTATGTTATTATAGAAACAAAAAACACCTGCCTTCAACGAACTAAAGTTTTATGGAAATCTATCTCAGTACATCCCTTTCAAGGATTATGGCCCCACGACACGGAGGTTGTGTATGATTTTGGGTATACTACACGTACTTAGCTCACAACGATAATCACAATATGATTGGCTAGTGATTATCACGCCATTCTGATTCCGCCGTTTCGCTGGCAAGGGGGGGGACACTTGACTCTAACAAAAATTAACACTTTTAAGCTCAATATTTCGCAAACGGAACCCTGGATTGAAAAATGGTCTTCTCACACCCCCAATATTTTTAAATTACCTATCCAACGACACCCCACATTAGAGGATAGACAAGAAAAAATAAACTTTTAAAAAAAAAATAGTAACCGACTTCAATAGTAACAGCAGTCATTCACTAAAAAGTTAATAATAATTCTATAAAGCCCGATGGTACCGAAGCAACACTTTTGCCGACTTCTTTCTTCCTGAAACGTTGTTATCTAGAAGTCGGCGTTCTTATATTGGTTTTTATGTTGCTATATCGTAGGAAATACGCCGACTTCTAGATAACATAATGTTTCAGGAAGAAAGAAGTCGGCAAAAGTGTTGCTTCGGTACCATCGGGCTTTATAGAATTATTATTAACTTTTTAGTGAATGACTGCTGTTACTATTGAAGTCGGTTACTATTTTTTTTTTTAAAGTTTATTTTATTTCACATTTTTTAGTGTTGCTGGGTTAAATTGTGAGATATGGGTGGTTCTTGCAAACGAAGTTCAAGTGAGTATAAGTAGCCATGTTTGAGTAGCTTCCTGCTATCAGCACCCTAACACAACATGATTACCGCAATCTCGAGTTATGTGCTGTCATCCGTTGAAGAGTTCTACGGTGATGAAGCCAAGATCGAAATTCAGTTGGGTACACTGGCAATTTTCAGCAATGCCCTGCAATGAGCACCCTAACACAAACTGGTTGCCGAAATCTAAAGTTATGTGCTGTCATCCGTTAAGGAGTTCTATGGTGATGAAGCCAGGATCGAAGGTCAGGTGGGTATTCTGATAATCTCCAAGTAACACCCTTGAATCAGCACCCTAACGCAGTGATTGCCGCAATCTCGAGTTACGTGCTCTGATCCGTTGAAGAGTTCTATGGTGAATATGTTGATGAAGCCAGGATCGAAGGTCAGGTGGAAGAATGTCGATTTTCAAGTAATACTTTGTAATGAGCACCCATGTACATAGCGATTGCCTCAATTTCGAGAGATATGCTGTCATTTTCTGAGGAGTTCCACTGCCTATCTCTGAAGACCTTCATCAGATCATGACCAAACCCAAAATGGGACCTACCTGAAAGTACACTCTTTCAAACAAAAAAAGAATTGTTCAAATCGGTTGGGAAATGACGGAGTTATGGAGTAACAACGCCAAAAAAAAAAAAAAAAAAAAAAAAAAACATACAGTCGAATTGAGAACGGCCTCCTTTTTGAAGTCGGTTAAAAAAAAATCATCCCCTCTTTACGTGTTGGGGAGGTACCCTAAAAAAAATCTTTTTTGAAATTTTACTGTACCACTTTATCGACGTGATAAATGTGCATACCCATGCCAAATTACAGCTTTCTAGTACTAATAGTCTCTAAGCTAAGCCGCGGACAGACAGACAGACAGACGGACATGGCGAAACTATAAGGGTTCCTTGTTGTTGACTACTGAACCCTAAAAATGTGTAAAATTGAAAACTTGTAAATATGAAAATAAAAGGCTTTATTATTATTTATTATTATTAAAGACGAATATATAAAAAGTACTACAGGTGGTATTAATGGTGGTGGCAATGTGTCCATCGTTTATAAGGTTATTTCGTTTTTAGAGTTTTTGGTTTTAAATTTAAGAAAATTTCGATCACTTACGCATAAAATGCCATACTGATGCCATGACTCTTGCAGTATTTGCTCGAGTTGCTTATGCACCATTTCACGGTGCAACCTTATAATTTTGTTGTGCTCACTAGTGCGGACGGAGCGGCGCACTGCGCAGCGCAAGACTGATCAACGCAATACACATAAATATAAGCCTTGCCCACCTGGGCACATAAATGGTGGCGTCAAATTTTAAGCGAGTTTACGCTACCATAAAAATTTAGTTCGTTGCCAGCCTTAGAAACAGACGCTATAAGAATTTCAAAAATTTTTAATAAAAATTTCGAAGTTCTAATTAACAGAAACCAATGAAAACTTTGCGATAGCAACATACACAATACATAGGCAATAAGGTTTTGTTGAATATCTATCGAGTGAATTATGAATTTAAGTGTTCTGTTTCGATTAATTAGAAAAAGGTGAGTATTTCACAATCCAGCTGCGAAACCGCTCTTAAGGCTAATTTACAATTTCTCTACTTACTTGTAATGCTGTGTCATCATGCTCTGCAAGGTAGATGGTGGTTATTGGCACTTGTTCAACCTTGTGATTGGTGGCATTGATAGTTTTTGCTACTTCAAGCCTCTTTGGTGCAGGATGATCAAGTTTAGTGGAAGTTGAAGTTTTTTCAAGAGCCCTCTTTGTTTTGAATACTGTCTTAGTGTGTGTTTCTCTAGATTTAAATGCTGGTCTAGCTTTTTTTGATTTTGCAACTTCTGATAGTGTGGCATCATTCTCTGAAGGTTCTTCAGCTTGCTCCAAATCTGAAATAATAAATATTTGTATTCTCCTTGAGCACTTGGGCTATAGATAGCTGTTTGTAAAATGTGTATATGAAATTTTTTAACCTCAATAGATTTTTCTTATGAAACTTATATCACTGTTTTTCAAAAACGGTAATAATTTTCCTAAGAAAAAAAATGAAAATATAAAACACCATTTAAAGGTCTGTGGTGTAAAAAAAAATGCATCGACATCCAAGTGCCCATTGGCTTAAAAAGTGTTATATTCAAAGCCAATAATAAAAACAGAAAAAAAAATTATAATAATTTTACCCAATAAAAATATTTTAGTATTTTAATACCGACGAGGGCATTTTGTGAAAAATTAAAAGTTCCAAATTTGATCTTTATTAAATTTTAGACCTTGCTTCTGGTGCAAACTTGCATAAAAACATGAAAAATTTGATAAATAAAAATAGGTATAAATAATCGTAATTGATTTATTAAAAAAAAAACACCGTTACAGGCAGAACAAATAAAAAAATGCGCAACGAAATTCATGAGAAACGGCTTGGCAAACTAGTAAAAATTGTTTAGTTCCATCAAGACAATGCCCCAGTTCACAGGTTCACCGTTGCTATGGCCGCAATTCGAGATGCTGGCTTCGAAATACTTGAGCATCCTCCATATTCAACCGACCTTGCCCCTAGTGATTTTTATCTATTTCCAAGGTTGAAGGAGTATCTGAGAGAACAGGGATTCGAATATGATGAAGCAGTAGTTGCTGAGGTACAGGAATTTTAAGGCGCTCAGGATGAAGTTTTTTAGAAAGGAATTTTAAGCTTAGAAAGAAGATATTCCAAGTGTATTATGCTAAAAGGTGACTATATCGAAAAATAAAACAACATTCAATAAAAGTTACCGGCAACATACACATTCTCACTTTTTATTGAACGCCCTACGGATATATAATATAGTAAGTGAACACTTATTAAATTGTCTATTATTTATCTTAATGCACACCGCCTTTACAATTTATCTCCTTATCTTGAATTCCAACCGAAGGTCGCCTGGAAGAAATCGCTTTAAGCGATAAGACCACCAAATGTAATATATATATATCTTATTGTTCTCCTTTGAGTTTTCTTTTATATTATGCACAATAAAGAGTATTTTTGTCTTTGTTTGTTTTGCCATTTCTATGGCACTTGTTGAAAATTGTAAACACTATCCTGCTGTCAGCGTTGGAACCTGACAAATTTGTTAATTTATGAACGGCTATCAGAGAAAACATGCAATGGAACGAAGTATACTGAAACTTAGAAAAATCCAAAAAACGAGAAACGCAGACATCCACATGAAAACTAAATTAACAGAGATCCACATTTTAGTTTGAAACAGAAGTGGAACTGGGCACATGTCAAGGTACAAAGATAAAAGATGGACTTACCAAACAACTAAATGGCAGGGCCCAAATGGCAAAATAAATGTGGGAAGACAGAAGAGATGGGCCGACGACATAATAAACATGGCAAGAAAAAGTTGGATGCATACAGCCAAAGACAGGGAAAGGTGGAAAAGAATGGAGGAGGCTTTTACCCATAGAGGGGCCACATAACAAAGAAATGTATAGAAATAATTATAATTAGATGTATATATTTTAAGAACTGTTAAGTGGAAAATAAAGCTGTACTAATAATAATAATCAGAGAAAACGCTGAAGAAGAGTGTCTCAGCGTCCAAGAGTGTCTACGTCTCCGTGGAGAGATCCGTTTTTAAAAGGGGACAGAATGTTTACATATAAAAAACTTTACTTAACTTTTTATAAAACATGACAGCTTGACTACCTATTTTCCCACAGTGCCGCCTCATCACCCTAACCGAGGTAGAAGCTCAGTAGTAAGTATGAACGACTTACTTATGGAAAGGTATGCATAATGTATTCCACAAAGACGATCCGAATCTTTGGCCTTAAATCCTTTTATTCTTACAGCGGATTCCCACTGCTGTCTTTGTTTCTTATCTTGAGGAAACTTTTTAACTCCCGTATTTTCACATAGGAGAGCACAACATCGTGTCATTTTGTTAAAAAATTATAAAAATACACTCATTATAATCTTTCCGTCTTCAAATAAATAATAAAATGCCTGACATACTGCACAACCCCATAATGTGCTGGCCATAGAATGGCATGACCCGTAATTCATGTACGTGTATTTTAGGGACGTACATTACGGGTCGCAGGTTAATAATAGGTAACTCTATTCAACCAATAGTTCTATACGAACCAATTCAACCAACTAAAATTCTATACAGAAAGAAAAAGACAGAACGCTTAAATTAAGTTTAATCCTGTCAAATAAGTTAAGTCGTATTACACCGAATCGACACAAATATATGTAAGTATATCATAGTGATTATAAAATATAGCTTAAATAAATGTGTGACGCTCATAGACAGTTAATGTATTGACGATATATTTTATACATTTTGTACTATTATATTTTAAGATATTTTATTGATTATTTACATAAAATGTACGACATTCTTTAAAAATAAAGTCGGGATAGAAATACTATATTAAAAACTGGCTGTTTTTTCCGTTTTGTTTTGTTTTTCACTAGCATTAAACTCCCTAGATTTGTCCAGCACGAAGCAACGAAGCAATAAGAGGAGTTGGTATATGAATGGAGCCATGTTTGTTACGAACAATTCGGCCATGATGTTAATAAAGGGAGCGATTGCGTTTGGTGGTACGCGCTCTGTGTCTGGTGGGTCGGCGGAGTATTAAACTCCCTAGATGTGTCCAGCACACGAAGCAATAAGAGGAGTTTGTATATGAATGGAGCCATATTACGATCAATTCAGCCATGACGTCACGAGCAATTGCGATTGGTGGCATGTGCTCTGTGATTGGCCTTTCACCCCGCGCACTGTCACACAATTTTCCCTGGAGAACTGAACCAGAGAATATAAAGTATTACTACGTAAAGAAGCGACACTCACCTCCCCGCGCGAATTTATCGTCCCCGGCGCGGCGGTCCCCCGCAAGTTAGTGGCAAATATGGAGGCAGGCAGAGCTCGAGTACCACTCGTTCACTGCGCGCGGATTTTGTTTTTGATATTTAATTAATATGGTTCGTTTTTGTGGTGTTTATGGATGCATTGAAAACGGAGCAAAAAATAAAGAACGGAGATTTTTTAAATTTCCAGCCGATGAACTAAAGCAAGGCATTTTCTTTTATGTATTGGTTTAGGACGTCAGCTGCAACTCTAAAACAGTTGGTAAGAATTGAAATTTTAAAAATCAAATGTTTTTGTGTGACTGTTCGAGCTGAGCAAATTTCAACATGTCCTAAAAAATGTGTATTTGTGCCCGAAGTACGGCGATAGGGCTCACCACCCATCACGTTGGGTCGTAATATTTGTAGGTGAAACGCGATTGTACCAAGTGTGGACTGTGACTTGCATTTCAAAGTTCACACTCGGAACACCTCTAACACCCCCTCGAGCATTTGATTCAAGTCGTGACGATGTATGTATTTTTAATACAAAAATAATCCATGGGGAACCAGAATTAGGACCTAGGCATTAACTACGCTAAAATTTAGGAAGAGAATCATATAAGTTGCTGAATTATAATGTTGTCCCTCTCGATCGACGACGCTCACACGATTGCTGCCAGCTCTAGACTAGCTCACGCACACACACAAGCATGTGCGGACAAGCCAGTGCTTTATTCTACTACATTTCTGAATGTCAAAAGCCGTTTCTTGGTCTGAGGCTTAGAGAATACACCAAAGGAGACGCCTTTAACAGGCGTTCCCCTCTGCCAAAGGTATGAGATTCTATATCTAACGCGTTATATAAAACTAGTTCAGCCGCCATTTCTGTCATACGATTCCCGAACGTCTTTGCATAAAGAGCTCCGAGAAAAATGCCGTTTTGTGCTGTGTATGGGTGCAAAAAAATGTCTAACACATCAAATTTACAAAAAGATGGTCTTACATTTCACTTGTAAGTATATTTTTGGTTATTTCATTCGTAATTTACTCATATCCAACATGTTTGAAAATGTATAAAATTCATATTTGGCGCCATAACTTCTTCACGATGACGTAGGCGTACTCCCTACGAGACTAACTTAGTCTCGTAGGGAGTACGCTTACGTCACGATTCAGGAATGCGCCGCAGCGAGACTATTTTTGGTGTTGCCAAATACTACAAAAAATTACCTAGAAATTAATCAATACCTTAACATTAATTCACCTTAACTTGATTTTTGTGTTGAGAAATATGCTACTATTTCATAAAGTGTACAGCAAAATTTAAGTATTTATATTTTTCTCGTACCGAATCCACTGTTATTTTTATTTTTCTAAAACTAATTTCAATTTATTCATCGTAGGCAGCAATATAAGCAATAGTTAATTAATATTTTTACTGAAAATATTACTAAATGTATGCATGGCCCCCTGCCCCCCCCCCCCCCCTGTATCCGCCCTTGGCACGGTGGATATAAAAGGCTGTAACTGAGCGGCGCGCGCCATTGTGTTTTGCAACTTTGTGCTGAAGTGATTAAATCATGGTTTACATTTCTTTCGTGACTCCTGACCAAAGACCTGCAGACCATCAGCCGCCTGTATCTAACAATATCATACCGTGATGATACATAGCCTAATACCTTCCTCAAGAAACTACGTTACAATGAAAATTGCATCAAAATCCAATGAGATGTTCCCAAGTTATAAGCAAGCGTCCATACAGACACACAGACAGATGTTGCATTTTATATGTAGATATAGAGAAGATTTTGTCCACCTGAACAGATTCTGATGGAATGGTGTCAGTAATGTATTTATCGATAAACGTGTTCCCAACTCTATTAAATTTAACGCAAACATTCAAAGACCGTACGTATTTACGTAAATTTGTGTTGCAGGTGTGCAAATTGCATGTGGGTGCGTTTGTAGAAACATGATTCGGTTATGTAAGGGTGGTTACCTCGTCCCCCACCAAACGTGGCAGAACCGACTGTATGTGGAAATACGCCTAAAACTGGTCCAGTGTTATCTTGTCTAAGGTCTGAGGCGGTGAACGAAACGTTCACTGCAAAGACAATATAACCAATTCGTTTTGTTCACTGGTCTGAGGTAATGATCGTGATAAACGTACTATTAGCGACGCTGTCACAGGGGCTGCGAAAGTGTTGCCACTTCAGAAAAAAAAACATTTACTTATAGTGCGCGCCAATCTTTTAGTCGCCTCTGAATGAGTAACGAGTGCAAGCTTGCGCAGGTACAGTCAAGGAAACAAATATCAACGGTTGATTATTAAAAATGTTTACTATAAGTAGGAAGGTGTACTTGTTGTACCTAACTATTTAATTATTTAACCTTTTCTTGCCAGGTGTACGGAAAACTGCTACCATACCCGATTCCAGTTTATTTACGTCTTGAATAATTCTTTGAACAGTTCTCATTGTGACACCTGTAGCTGCTGCAGTCCGTTTTTGTATGGCATTGAGATTATGCTGAATTCGGCTATTGCGTCGCCTCTTGCGGCTATCTTCAGAGGCGACTAAAAGATTGACGCGTACTGTACTAGAATAGTTATTGAAAATCTGCTCAAGTAAATGCGTAGACGGCCGTTTCTACCCTAAGTTAAATTTTAGCTCATTAAAGACGTCTATGAAAACTATGCTATTTAAAAATAGTTCATTGCTATATCTACGCATTTACTTGAGCAGATTTTCAATTATTATTCTAGTAAGTAAATGTTTTTTTTTTATAAAGTGGCAACACTTTGGCAGCATATAGCGCCATAATCAGAAATAAAAGACTAGTTTTCAATTAATTTAAACGTGTATTTTCCAAACCTTATAAGGAGATATTAGAAATATTAACAATAAAAATCATGATATTAGTCGTGTTGGAACGCTGCTAAAATAGTTAGAAGCGGAATGATATGCCCAGGCATATTATACAATACAACATTATATAAAAACGTGTTTCACTGGCTGTCTCCCTCACACAGCAGCTATCTCGCTCGTTTTTTGTACCACGGCTTCTTGAGGTGTACGTGATCGACGTGCTGTTTAAGATCTTCCCCTAACGGGAAAATTTTGTCGCAGTAATCGCAATTTACGCGGAGGATGTCGCCTGAATGTGCCTGGAAATAAATAATATAATTAGGAAGTTTATTGTCGTGGTGTCGGCATTTGGTGGAACTTATCACTTTTTTGTGGAAAAGCAAGTGTTTTTATATTTAAAAAAATGGTTTCATTATTAGCCATTAAAATATGTCTTAGGCGCGGACCTAATTTTTCGTTTATAAAGAATACAATACAATATTTTTTCAGTAAATTGTAAAAAATATAAACGATTTGAAAAGGAGCCTCCCCGAGTGGTATTGGTCGAGTCAATAGAGCTTGGAAATAGAAATGGCGACCGCTCTATCCATCTTTCACTTACACTCTATCTCCGTCTATATTCGCACATGGAAATACAGATAGCATTAAAAACAATAGCAGTCAATGTGTATATTTGTGTCGATTCGGCGCAACACGACTTAACTTATTTGACAGGACTGAACTTAATTTGAGCGTTCTGTCTTTTTCTTTCCGTATCGAAAAGACAAAGACGGTTAAGGTTAGTCCTGTCAAATTAGTCAAGTTGTGTTGCGCCGAATCGACATCATAGTCGATCGCTCAAATCCGATACTGTAACGTAAATACGTCAGATCAGCAGCGTTGCCAGATGGTGATATCGCTGTCTCACTCGCACTCGCAACAACCCCGCCATGCATCTCTGTTTATGCACTGGCAACGCTGTCAGATGTGCGTTTGATCTGACAGTACAACAAGAGCAGGTTGCCATTTTTTATTTCCAAAATTAATTGACTCTGGTTTTAATCATTTAAGTGTTCCTAATAATTTTATATTTTGTCCAAGCAATCATTGAAATTATTACGTCAATTTCCAAGATTTCCATTTTGTTTCCATAATGTTGAGGATTTTCCGGTTTACTTCCAGTTTTGCGGCCAATCTTACCGACCATTAATTTGACGTATCCCACGTGTATGTAGCTTTTGTAAATTCTGGTGCCATAGAAAGATGAGCGGATAAACGCGGCAAATTCAAAAAGTCGTGAAACGAGCAATATTTGTATTCGGGTTCTAGAAAACGCCTCTAAGGATTTCGATAAATTTGTAGATAGGTGTTTTCCGGGGCGAAAAATCGATCTAGCTAGGTCTCTTCTGTGTGAAATTTCACGAGCAAATCATCTTGTTTTGCAAAAATCTGGTATTGCTTTGTATAAGGCCGATATCAGTTTTCTTTAATCAACGTGTTTTGAATGTTTTATTAAATTTTTTATGAAAAGGTTTCCCTCTTTACGACATGTTGTAATAATGGATGCATTTCCATAGACAATATTTGACGAGGAATCCTTACTAGACTAGGCTGATGGATGGATGGAAACAAAGACCACCAGATCAAAAGGGTTCCATTAAAATAAGGAAAGAGATCAACTTACTCTATTCATATGTCTGCCGAGATTCCCAGACGTGGAGAACATTTTCCCACAATCCTTGCACTGGGTACCCTCATGTTTTCCAGTTCTTCTTCTGCGTTTAATTAATCTTTTACATCCTTTGCCTTTAACATGGACATGATACTTATGTTGGTACATTCCACTCTTGGTTTGGTATGGCTCACCACATATGGGGCAGGGAAACTTCATTCCGGCATGCTCTTCTAAGTGAGTCTTTAGGACGTATATCTGTAAATGTACATTTCTAAGTTTTATATTATCCTAGCTTTTGCCCGCGGCTACGCCCGCGTTGGTTAAGTTTTTGTATGGTCGTATCGAATCCCATCCCATCCCACTAATGCCACTGTCCCATCCCATACCATCCTCACTATCCCATCCCACGAATATTCAACGGCGTGAAGAAGTAACAGTACATCACTTTTAGGGACTTGACACCCCATTGCCTTCCAATGGGAACTGATTTATGGGATAAAAAGTAGCCTATGTCCTATTCCAGGTTTAGAACTACATTTGTGCAAAGTTTCAGCTAATCGTTTCAGTAGTTTCGGCGTGAAGGAGTAACAAACATCCATCCATCCAAACTTTCGCATTTATAATATTAGTGGGATTAAACACAACGTCAGGTATTAACATCGATTCGGCGCAACACAACTTGACTTAATTGACAGGACTAAACTTAATTTAAGTGTTCTGTCCTTTTCTTTCTGTATCAAATAGACAAAGACAGGACGCTCAAAACAAGTTTAGTCTTGTCAGTTGTGTTGCGTCGACATCAATATATCTCTAAAAGTGTTACCGAGTGTGTACTGTCACTGAAAAGTTCAACACTTGTACACCCTATATTCGCCGACAGGGCAGGTTTTAATAGATAAATGAAGAAGCAACAAAAAAGAAATTTTGACAGGGAACCCCGTCCTACTCTGAGAGCACGTGCGAACAGTTTTTCTTGCACGTACGATCTTTCTATTCGTCGTCACTTGGCGGAGCGCAATGCCACATGTTTATCGCGAGAAGCTTAAAAAAAATCTCATCGCATGATGACGTCACCTTGTGAATACAAAATTTATTCGTTAAATGGATGGCATACCCCAGCAACTTTTTTTATTAGCCGTCCAGCACAATAAGTTTAATAGCAAAGACCTTATTTGCTTTTCATAGACTCATTTTCTATTTTATGGTGACTGGATTGAGAAAAAATTCCACGTTACAAGTGTGCGTGCCTGCCGGGGCGTGTCGCACACACACATTTGCATGTTATACAGATACTCCACACAAGTAAAGCAGATCAGTCTTCGTGGATTGCAAGCACTATATAAAACTTACATTCACCAACTTGCCACACGTCTCACAGATTACTTTTCTATCGGGTACGTATGTCTTAGCGCTGTTTAACATCTTTCTGCAACAAAAATACATCGTTATTCAGGTTGCGTTCCTAAAAGTTATAATAACGGTAGTATGAGAGGCCCTCAAGTGCGTCTGCAAAGCCTTCTCGTTCATAAACCGCAGCGAGCACTCCGCGCAGGACGGACCGTCCGCGAGCGTCGGCATCTGTGACAGGGAGGTAGCTGGTTTATACACTACAATACTTACTTGCCTCTCCCAGTAGTATGAGAGACTCTCATGTGCGTCTGCAAAGCCTTCTCGTTCATAAACCGCAGCGAGCACTCCGCGCGGGACGGACCGTCCGCGAGCGTTGGCATCTGTGACAGGGAGGTAGCTGGTTTATACACTACAATACTTACTTGCCTCTCCCAGTAATATAAGAGACTCTCATGTGCGTCTGCAAAGCCTTCTCGTTCATAAACCGCAGCGAGCACTCCGCGCAGGACGGACCGTCCGCGAGCGTCGGCATCTGTGACAGGGAGGTAGCTGGTTTATACACTACAATACTTACTTGCCTCTCCCAGTAGTATGAGAGACTCTCATGTGCGTCTGCAAAGCCTTCTCGTTCATAAACCGCAGCGAGCACTCCGCGCAGGACGGACCGTCCGCGAGCGTCGGCATCTGTGACAGGGAGGTAGCAGGTTTATACACTACAATACTTACTTGCCTCTCCCAGTAGTATGAGAGACTCTCATGTGCGTCTGCAAAGCCTTCTCGTTCATAAACCGCAGCGAGCACTCCGCGCAGTACGGACCGTCCGCGAGCGTCGGCATCTGTGACAGGGAGGTAGCAGGTTTATACACTACAATACTTACTTGCCTCTCCCAGTAGTATGAGAGACTCTCATGTGCGTCTCCAAAGCCTTCTCGTTCATAAACCGCAGCGAGCACTCCGCGCAGGACGGACCGTCCGCGAGCGTCGGCATCTGTGACAGGGAGGTAACTGGTTTATACACTACAATACTTACTTGCCTCTCCCAGTAGTATGAGAGACTCTCATATGCGTCTGCAAAGCCTTCTCGTTCATAAACCGCAGCGAGCACTCCGCGCAGGACGGACCGTCCGCGAGCGTCGGCATCTGTGACAGGGAGGTAGCTGTTTCATACACTACTAGTATTACTCTCGATTCCATGGGAATTTCCTAAAAATCCCTTGTTATCGGATGTCTACGTAATCTGTCATTCCATCCATCCATCCACCAGCCTGGTTTGTCCACTGCTGGACATATGCCTTTCCAAAGTTTCACTAGTTTTCGCGGTCCCCGTGAAAGAAATGCCCAACTCTTATATGCCGATGACCAAGTTCTCCTTGCTTCATCGAAAGATGAGCAGCAAGAGATGGGAACAATAACGGATGAAGCCTTTATAAGGCAGCGTAAATTAAATTAACGTAAGAAAAACAAAGGTTAAGCGATAGTGGTCGGCCGCCTGGATTCGTGCTGGGGGCTCGATTGGTGATCATTGAACCTTGTTCCTGGTCCCTGGCCGGGTCTCCGGTGTGGGTTCCGGCGGTTGATTGGATTTCACCTTGTATAATAGACATTTTACCTATAATTTTAATCGTATATATATTGCTACATAAATTAAATAAACCTTTAATCTACTTCATGTACATTTATTATTTTACGAGTATTACATATATTTTTTTATAAGATTAAATTTTGACTTGTGAAACGTTGCAAAATAAACTATTCGAATTTGAATTTGAATTTAGTGCCAATTTCCATACAAAATTATGGATATGTTATGGATATTCACGCGAAATGTAATCTATAAAATGACACCATTCTGCTAACATATTATTAAACATTAGTCGCGAAATACAAAAAATACAAAATAGTTTATTTAGCAGGCGAAATAATACAAAACAACATTATTTCACGCTTAATTAAAAAAAAAAAGAAAAACAATCATAATTCATGCATTTTGAACCGAGACCGAAACGAACCACCTTAAGGCGTCACAAAATGCGTAAGTGCTGCCAAATTAGAAAAAAAAAAAATTTTTGCTTTTTAGACTAATTACTAAAAATCTGCTCAAGTAAATGTCTAGAAATACCAATGAACTATTTTTACACAGCAAAGTTTGCACAGACAACGTCTTCGATAAGCTAAAACTTTTGCTAAAACAACCGCTCTTGGCATAAGTTAAAATTCTAGCTATAAAAAGACGTGCTGAAAACTTTGCTTAGTGAAATAATTCATTGCTATTTCTAGACATTTACTTGAGCAGATTTTTAGTAATAATTAGTCTAGCAAGCAAAATTTTTTCATTTCTAATTTGGCAGCACTTACGCATTTTGTGACGCCTTAAGGTGGTTCGTTTCGGTCTCGGTGCAAAACGCATGAATTATGATTGTTTTTCTTTTTTTTTTAATTAAGCGTGAAATAATATTGTTTACATGCGCAGATTTTTAAAAGTTCTTAGGTATTGTGGAAAAATTCATCGTTCCAGATACGAACCTCGGTAGCGCGCCTGTCATGTAAGCAGTATGTTTGTATTGCAATCTAATAATAATTAGAATATTCAAAGCGATGGATTTCGCTATAAAAACATAATCTTAGTTGATATCTTTTAATAATTTAATTACAAGCTTATCAATACCTACAAAATGTATGAAACAAAACTGCAAAATTAAGTTGGTTGAGTATTCGGGGACATTACCCTAAAACTAAATTATAAATCGGCGTTTTAGTTGATAAATGCAGTATATTGTAGGTACATAACATACAAAAAATACAAATTCAAAACTACTTTGGTAGCAAAAAAAATACATTCGGAACATAAAGGCAGGCGGTTTGTTAAATTATTGTTATGGAAAGTCTATAGGGAAACGGGGTGAAGTTCGAATAAAAAAACTCACCTCAATACTTTCTACCAAATGCTTCGCGTTATGGTGCGTCTTCATGCCCTTTTCGTTAACAAAAGAGTATCCACAGAGACAGCAAACGTGTTGAGACGATGGATGCTTAATTTTTTTATGCTGAAAGAAACTATTTAAAGACCTGCAAAAAAAAATGGCACTGATTACACAAATCCCATAAAAGCAGCGGTCGGCAACTTTTTAGCAGGCAAGGGCCACATGGCTTCAAAATGAAATAAAGGCGGGACACACTTGTTCATAATTTTGTTAATGGTTACATACCTACATCAAAGTGGAAATTATTGTTAATGCAACAATACGGTTACTTTTAATAACTTTTACATTTTATTAAAATTTCGATGATAAGTACGAGTGAACTATGACAAAAAGAAAATGAGACAACAACAAACTATGAAATAACTACGTGCGAGTCGAATCAATGTGATTTTTGAGGCTGTATATGACTGGCATCAGTTTACGTCTTCTGGTGAAGCTTATGGTGGCACATTTATCGACGTTTACAGATATTTTATTGCGTTTGTAGTAATCTGTTAGACCAGGGGTCGGCAACCTTATGATATACGAGGGCCACAAATGTTACCAGGGGATCAGAAAGAGCCGCATCTCATCTTTATATATAAATAAATATCATATTACTTGTAGTGTTATACATTTTATTTATTGATTAGTAAAAAACTAATGCGACTTTTGCAGCTGCATTTGACTAGCAAGTTTTTGTATTTCGCTCGCATTTTAGATGTGGAAATGAGCATTATTGCGTCTAATTTTGCATCCTTTAACCGAAAACAATGTTTGCTTTTTTGATAGTTCAGAATGGAAAATGTCTGCTTACACAAATATGTGCTACCAAATGTAATAATTATCAATTAGCGGTTGCGGGCTGGCCGTACCAAAGTGGTTCACGGACCGCATGCGGCCCGCGGGCCGCCGGTTCTCGACCCCTGTGTTAGACGATCAAGATCGTCTTGCAAGAGAGCACAATCTTCTTCGTTATTTAAAAGGAAAACTTTTTTATCATCTGCGTAGAGCAAAAGCTGGGCATGATTAAAACATGTATAGATGTCAAAAAGATACGCTAAATAAAGCAAAGGACCTAGATGAGATCCTTGAGGTACACCGGAGTGAATTACTACAAAGTCAGATCGGTACCCACCAACCGTCACAGCCTTTCGCCAATTGGATATATAAGATTCGATCCATCTAAACAGATCTCCATGAATGCCTAAGTGTTTGAGTTTACTTAACAGGATGAAGTGATCCACTCGATCAAACGCTTTTTCGAAATCAGTGTAGATCACATCCACCTGTCCACTACCGTCCATAGAACGCAAAGTTTTATTAACGTATCGCGACAATAAAGCGCATATTTGGCTGGCTGATCTGAACAAGCGCCTCAAGCTTTGCCCCACGCCGTTCGAACTGTGCTGAGCTAATCACGCCCTTTGGGTTGGAAATAATAATTATTTTCGAATACCTTAATTGTGCCTCCACCTTTTTTGTGGCTACAAACTGATGTATGGGAACTGCTAGTCTATACGTAGTAATACTTAGTCTATGGTGATAGGGTCCCGTTTGAACCTTTCAGTTACGGAACTCTAAAAAGGCTGAATTCTATATTATACGTACGTATATACATTCCCACATTTGTCGCATGTATACTTCTGTCTCTCGTGGAACTGATTAACATGTTTCGAGGCGACGTGACTGAAAAATATTTAATAAATAAATTTTAAAAGCAGTGGCAGTTTAAGAGGCCTGCGGAGCAATCCTAGTTCGTACAAACGAAATACCAAAACCATTTGTAAATCATAGATATTCTTAAGGTAGTGTGTATTTATTCCGATTGCATTACACAATATCTAGGTTCCCAAATATATTTAATGTTTAATATTTTATTTTATGTTTAACATAAAATATGAGAAAAATAATATAAATTATTCAATTATTTGTATGTGAGCTGACAAGCTAACAGACACAAACACAAGGCGCCCTCTATGCGGAACTAATTTGACAGTAAGTTTTGACAGTAATGGGGATCCATTGCAAAATATTGAGAAAAAGAGATGAGTAACGGGAGCTATATGACAGCATAGCTTTTTTAGGAAACCCTATTTTGACTAAAGACATAAAACAATGGTATTTTTTATGTATTTATACAGCGGTTTATAGGTTTTTATGTCTTTCAATAATGATTGAAGTGGAGGCGGGCGGGAAGAAATATAATAATGTGAAACAACATAATTTGTACAAATTAAAGGACACACACAATAAATGAAGACGTGGCTTAAATGTCTTTGCAACCAGGCCATAAAAATTAAAAAAAAAAAGACATAAAACAATAATTACATACTAAAGGTACGTATTGAAGCGACACTTGACGCAGCTGTACATGTATGCGTGACCTAGCTTATGTTTGTGATAAGCTTTACTCGTCTTGAAACGGAAGTGACACAAATTGCACGAAAATTCGCCCATTTCCTGAAATAAAAACAGATATTGGTTAATTTCACGTTGTTTTCTAGCTTTAGTTGCCTAGAAACAGTTATTAGATTCTAATGAAGTTATGTGTTTCTGAATCTAGATAAAATGCTTATATAATTATAAAAAATATAGAAAATTAAAAATTTGTTTCTAAAATGCGCACAGGGCTATTTTGGGGGCTGATATTGTATGTGTATGTAAATATATACCTTTATTTATAGGTAAGCTATATACATAGGGACTACTGAAAATCTCCGAAGACAATTTTTTTTTAAATATGGAGACTGGGCGAAAGTGGTCTATAGACCAACAGATATGGAGTAATTTTTTTTTGGAAGTACACATTTAGACGGTATTTTTTTGTTATGACGTCATCAAAATCTGACCCGACAGTTTTGAGATATTTCAAGGCAAATAAATATATTAGTATTATTTTACATTAATTAAGTATTTTTATTACAATAATGTTATAATAAAGTAAGGAACTTATAAGAACTCCGATTTTGCTTACATTTATTACATTTTATACTAGCGACCCGCCCCGGCTTTGCACGGGCATGTATTATACATATAAACCTTCCTCTTGAATCACTCTATCTATTAAAAAAAGCGCATCAGAATCCGTTGCGTAGTTTTAAAGATCTAAGCATACATAGGGACAGACAGACAGCGGGAAGCTACTTTGTTTGATACTATGTAGTGATAGTGAAGTGGCCTGTTATACTAACGTTGGTGAACTACACGTGTCTTTGAAGACGCTGACGCCACCTCTTTCTGTTCGAAAAGTACCGAAAAAACTGTCGGGTCAGATTTTGATGCCCTTTCGCACAGAGGTGTAGTTGGGGTTACCGAATGTAAAAACCACAATATTATATCTGTTGGTCCATAGACCATTTTCTATACAAAAAAGAACAGTACCCTTTGATCAAACTCCTTTAAAGAACAATATTTTTAACAAACCTTGCTATGTCTCATCATATGCGTTTCTAAAATTTTCTTCAAGTTAGTTCCAAATGAACATATATCACATTGGTAAGGTTTATTTTGATTATTTTCTTTTCTTCTCTGAATCACTTCCAACTGTTCTTCTAAAGTCAGCCTCTTTACATCAATCATATTCTTCAGAATAAGTCTTTTTTGATCTAACGGGACTTTCACGGATTTATATTTTCTATTTAGAACTGATTTTTTTATTCTTTTATTACTGGTCTTTTTAACATTGACTTTTTCTTCTCCGTCACTTTCTAATTCAGATCTGAGGTGTTGCTCATTTTCTGGACTATCACTGATCTCGGCGTTTAAATCTTCACAAAATTCAGTAACGTAATGTTTAACAGAGATGTGTCTGTCGTTCAAGGGTCCTTGTAGGTGTGTTTGTAAAGCTTCTTCAGAGAGAAAACGCAGCGAGCATTCAGGACAACACGGTCCATCATCAGGAATCTGACAACACGAAATTTAATGAATAAAAATGAATGAAAAATATTTATTTCTTTAATAAAATGGTACATGGTTATCTTATGGCTGTGATCATTGATTAAGTGAAATACACCTATATAATAAAAGGACACACTCTTCTATATCCATCAAGTAACTGTATGTGTTAGTTACTGTATGTGATCCTGCTCGAAGGACCACTTTGTTAGCTATGTGCTGGGGATCTACTATCGTAGTAGGAAGTAAAACAGTTAAATTAGCAAATCGTTCTAACTCTTCAAATACCGCAAATAAGACATCCAAAGGAACTTCATTTCACTCGTAAGTAATTTAGACATGTATTAACTGTGATATTTACAGAATAAACCTTGCGGTAAATAAAATTTCAACCTTACCATAAAATATTTAGCGTTGTAGCGAGTAGCGTTGAAATTAGACAATATTTTGTCCATTGCAAGTTATAAAGAGATTGAGATAGAATATTAACGCCGCAATGTATATTTTTTCAAACATTATCTACACGGACCTAACTGTGTCATAGTACGGCGGCTGGTCATGGCTTTTAACACACATGTGTAATAGCTTGGCACAGTGCCATGACATGTTTGGTATTTTACATGTAAGCTTTTTTTTTTAAACAAGTCGAATAAGAGGAGCCGAGGACAGTTCCTTTCTATTTCAGCAGAGGATTTAGGAGCATAAAGCTAGTTCAATGCCAGTCAAAAATCAAAATACTTACATGCGATTGGTCCGCCACATGCTTGCGATTCTTATGCTCCCTGACACATCTCTTGTTGATGAAGGACAAGCCACAGAGACAACAAACGTGTTGTGTCGAGTGATGTTCCGATCGGAGATGCGCCAAGTAGATCGGTTTAGACCTGAACGAGAAAAAAGTATGGTCGTACGTCATTTAATTAATATAAAAAATGAGTTCAAAAACTAAAACCCGACTACTGTAATATCACGCACTAAAAAGTACGAAACAAGAAAATATTCTCATCTGAAATTGTTATGTTCAAACGAATCAACATTTAAAGTCTATTAAAAAAATCAACTTACAGCTTATGATCGTTTACTACTGTCATAGTATAAGGAAAAGGAAGCAGTATTATGTCTTCATAGAAACGGCCCGAAACGACGCGCTTCGAAATCTCGGGGGCTTCGGGGGACGGCAGTCGCAGTTGTGCCTCAGTCACGTACGCACGTTAAAACTTTGAGACGCTCCCGCGCATTTACGAGTTTTTTACGTAAATTATGGCACGTAGCTATCATGCTAATTGTTCAGTGTACGGATGTTTCAATACACCTCTATCGGAACCAGGATTAACGTTTTTTAAATTACCAACTCAGCCGGAAAGGTAATACTATTCTAGGAAGCCTTAAAAGGATTGTAAGCTACCATCTGCTACGATCCGAACACACCTCTTTCATTTTATTTATCTTGCATTTAAAATTTTAATCAGCTCAACTACTGAATAAATATCTGGAAAATTCCTAAAAGTCTTGAAGAAATTGTAGACCACCATCAATTACGATCCTGACACACCTCTTTCGTATTTTTGTTCCCTTTTAACGATTTATGCACTGAAATCAACCTTGACAAATTGTGGTGGAATGGTTAAATCCTGACAAAAACATAACGCAACAAACAGTCACTGGGCACGTGGCAGCCCTAGTGCGTGTTTGCGTATCGACCGGCCGTAGGTATTTATTTCAAGGACACTCCCCAGTCGTAATACTGCTTCCTTTTCCTTGTACTGTGCTACTGTTTGAATGTATTGTTTTTTAGGGTATGAGGCATAAGACCACGGCTATCCTCTGAACATCACTATGAATATTTATTAAATACATTGAAATGTATTACGTGTAAGTTGTTAAACATAAACTTTACGTACTTGAGAACCTTATCGCACTGTTCACAATTGTATTCTTTTTTTGCAGATTTTTTGGCAGTTTTTGTCGCAGGCTTGCTTCCATTCCCTGCTTTTTTAAATTCCCTTTTTGGGTTTTTTACGATAATTTCTTTGCTTACGTTGACTTCTACTTGTTCTAGATTAGTTTCAGTTTTAATTGTATCGCTTTCATTTTCATCAGAATCACTAAACAATTCGATTGATAATAGGTTATCATTTAATGTAGTTATTTTATTCTCTTCATAATTCTCATATGTGTATGTAATATATGGGGTATCGGAGCAGTCAGGTGGATTTTCTTTAACTGACAATTCAGGTGGTGCGTTCATAAGTTCTATTTTACTTGTTAGTTCAGTTTTTACATGATTACCATTTATATAAATTGGTATTTCTTTGCGATCTTCACTTTTTACACTAGTTAGTATTTCTTCTTCTTCTTCATCATCGTCACATACATAAATATCTGTTTCTAAATTGTTAGGAGCGTTTTGTGTTACTAAAGAATTAGTAGATAATTTCACACAATTATCCTTACAATCTCTTGTCAATTCAGAGTCAACCTGCTCAACTTTTAAATTGGTTGATTCTTCTTCGTAATCCTCAGCTACATAAATTTCAGTATCATAGAAGTTAGGACAAATTCTTTTTATTGATAAATTGGGAGATAATTTCTTAACTTTTCTAACTTGTTTTATTTGTTCACAAGTTACCTGAAATTAGTATAGTGCTTGACAAAAGCGCATAAATAATAGCTAATCGCTATTGCTACATAATATTTCTCCTAAAAGACATAAAAACATAGGAAGTGTCTGGCCTGCCACCAGCGGCCGTTTAGCAATAGTACATTCGTATAATTTTTTATAGCACAAGTGCGGAAAATGCCGACTTTACGCACGCGCAGCGGTCATTTTACGCACGGTGTGCTATAAAATAATATATTCTGCCACTAGCGGCAGAATAACAAAAACAATTTATTCTACCACAAGTTTATGATTATTGAAATTTACTTCCTAACGTCAACTAGATACGGTACAATATTCAATACACGTTGGTTGAACGTACTGAGTATAGCTACTGGTGGCTGAATAGCAGAAAGTATTTTTATGACACAAATTCATTTCTGCATCGGCTATGGCGCTGCGGGAAGTGCAGCCCTTTCGCCCTTGCCTGACAAAGGTCAGGCACCCACGCTCGCCTTCGCACCTTCGGCTTGTTGGTCGGCGACCAGCCTCAGCTGCTACGGCTCACGCGGGTGCCTGGCCGTTGTTACGGCGGGCGAGTGCTGCACTCCCTTCGCGCCTGCAGCTTTTTATATACACTAGGGGTAGTAGCCAAAAGACTGTATACAGTCGAGGTGTGCTGAGTCGGTCTTGCCCTTCTTCATAGCAAGACTAATCGAATGGGCGGAGTTAGGCATATATTTACATTTCAATAATCATAAACTTGTGGTAGAATAATTCGGCAGATTATATTATTTTGCTAAACGGCCACCGGTGGCAGGCTAGACACTTTCAAAAACATATTATCACGACATATGTCCTGGAGCACGTGCCAGAGTGTTCCTGAGTGTGGACAGTAACGAGGACAGTCAGGACTTGTACAACCCTCTTGTCACCAACGATTGTCACCTGTTTAGCAAGTGGCATATCATACTGAAAAACTCATTGGGCATACTCAGTAGGGTATGTCAAAATTCAACTTTTTTAGAACTTCATACTGTTGATACAATGAGCACAATATATTTTTTTTTAATTTTTTTTTTATTATATTATTTATTACTAATGGGCGGCTGAAGAAAGTCGCCTATATCACATTTATGACAAACTAAAATCAATGCAACTGATGCAGAGTCCAAGAGGACTCGAAATATATCTTGCTTTCATTAATTTATGCGTATAATTAAAAAAAAATCACTATATACAACGTGTAACAGAAAGGTGTAACCATATTTGAATAGCTTATTCAGTCAATGATATAGAACAACTTTTACTACGGAGCAAACTCTGAAATCTCAAAAAAAAAAATCTTCCCTTCCATACATTTCGGCCGAGCGGTGTTGCATTTTTCTATGAAACAGTTACATTTTTTTTCGAGGTACAGGTTGTGTTCCATAGTCAAACTTGTTATTGAACATTGACACAAATTGACTGAATAAGCTCTTCAAATATGGTTACACCTTTCTGTTACACCTTGTATACCATTGACTGAATAAGCTCTTCAAATATGGTTACACCTTTCTGTTACACCTTGTATACCAATATTACCAATATTTTTGATAAACAATATTATTAATATGGATATGTCTGCAGATGGTCTGGAAAATAAGAGCACATTTCGAAAAAAGAATCAGTGTTATACCAACCAATTTATAAGGAAATGTCATCTTTTATAAAAAATCTTCATTTAATTATATTACTTTAAAAAAGCATCAATTTCACGAAAAATGAGATTCAGTTTCCATATTTCAAAACCAATTGAAACGAAACCAACACACGCATCTGCGTGACTGACTAACTAGAAAAAAACATCTTTATTACATAAAGAAATTATAGTTAATGTCCTAATGTAGCCATGATTTCAAAATAACTGAAGTTTGCGTGCGCGGTCTCTGATTAGAGCAGGATAGGCAGTTAAAAACAAAAGCGTTAGAGCAGTTTAAGCGGGTCTACCGCGTAATTCTGATTTTCATCAACATCGACTTGAGATTGAAATTTGACGTGCGTGCGACGACGCCCGCCTAACATGCCATCTCTTTCGCACGCACGTCAAGTTTCAATCTCAAGTTGATATTGATGAAAATCAGAATTACGCGGTAGACCCGCAGGACTGAATTTTAGCATTGTGCAGCCCCTTAAGACGAAACGACTCCCTCCTGCAGCCCACTAGTTATTACCTTAAGTAATATCATTAAAAAATATTCTTCACTTAACATGTCTCCTGCATGTCTCAGATTAAAATAAAAACTGTGTAAATTCACAGAATTTATGACAGAAATAAATTTCTATGTTTGAACACTTGGCGATTTATCCATCGCAAGGAGATATAAATTAACATTATATCATTGCAGTATAGAAACTCAGAAAGAAAAGTAAATCTGGATGTGAGGAGCTCTGAACCGGGATTCGAACCCGGGACCGCTCGCTTACCGGGCGATTGCTCCTCACATCCAGATTTACTTTTCTTTCTGCGTTTCTATACTGCAATTTCCCATTTTAGAAATTAGAAAAAAGTAGAATTTCGACACATCTTATGCTCAACCAGGCTGGTTTCGAACTCAGGTCTCAAGATTGGTAGTCTGGGGTCCTACTGACTATGCTAGCACGGCTTTAATACATTATTAAAAGTTAAAAGTTTGACATTAATTAATATTAGGTCTTTACATATGAAATTGCAGTTTTCTATAGAGAATTTGAATAAAAATCAATTTTCAGTACCTACTAACATTTTTGCATTTTTTTAGGAATGACAAATCCAAATTATGTAATTCCTTGTGTATGAATGAGACAACATTAAGCTAATAGCAACATTAATTTAATTTTTGAAAAGTGTCATGGATGGCATTTAGGACAAACTGTTTTTGAAGATTTATTTTAGTTAACAAACTGACAATAAAATCAAAATTAAATACGTAGATGTAAAACCTTGAAATTAATTTTCAAACAAAAAACAAATAATTAATTTAGCTATTGAATTACAGGAATTATGAACTCATGAATCTGTTAGAAAATTTCGGCAATTTCATATGTAAAGACCTATTATTTCAGGCCCATAAAATAGTTAACTATAACAGTGGAGAAAAAAAATTAGTACATACAGTACATGGTGTATTTGATAACATAATCAGCGTCTTTTGCACTGTCAGGCTCTTCTCCCTGAACCTCTTGCACTTGGTCAAGAATGTGGCGCACTCTGCACACAGAGACGACGGGTACTTATCATCAAGCAACTGCAAGCCGGTCAGTTGTTTGAACATCTCCTTGAGGTTACATTGATCCATAGAGTACAGCCTGCAGTCTGTCAGAAGACAACCTCTACATGCCTGAAATAGAAAAAGAAGTACAGCTTCAGTTTAAAATGCTGTGGATGGAACCTGGATTAAATAGTATATTAAAGGCAATTCTGAAGGCTTTAATTTAAGTTTTAGTGCTGTCAAAACTAAAACTTTTTCAAAGGAATTTAGCTTCTGTTCCTAACACTTAAAGACTATTTTGTAATCAAGAAAATTAAGTTTTGACAGCACTAAAACTAAAATTAAAGCCTTCAGAATCGGCTACATTGAAGTGATTAATTTAGTAGTATACAAGGTGAATTTGTGAACATCGTCCAAATTCATTCTTGAGCCTTGGTACAGATCACGGCAGAAAATATTGCACATTGGATATCAACGGCTTTGTAGAGCTCCGTCTCTGTCACCGGACTGTTAGTGCTTCGTGCAACAGAGATGACACTACGATACGAAGTGCATTATTTACTGCCGCGAACTGTAAGTGATCAGCATCATGAACCAATAACGATTTTTGTAAAATTCATAAAATGAAATTTCGACTCCCCATAGTGATTCACTCAGGACTGGGAGTGAATTACTATGGGAAGTCGAAATTTCATTATACGAATTTCACAAAAATTGTTACCTATGCATGATACTGATCACTTACCAAGCCTCCACTATGAATCTGGACGATGATCAAAAAGTCACCTTGTATATTAGATTTTAAATTTCTGAAACTAGTAAAACAACAAAAGACAATAAAGAATGCAATTTCTGTATTGTAGGTATAATACACTTATTACAGCGGGTCTACCGCGTAATTCTCATTTTCATCAACATCAACTTGAGATTGAAATTTGACGTGCGTGCGACGACGCCCGCCTAACATGCCATCTCTTTTGCACGCGTTGAATTTCGCATGCATTTGCTTGAAGTTGATACAAATGAGAATTACGCGGTAGAGCCCCTGGTCAGTTTAAATGTAATATAAGTAATTAAATAATCTATGTGTATAGGTAATAGTTTTATGTAATAAATAATAATATGGGGAAATATGCAGGGGAATAATAAAGGTTGGGTTTACTTAAATTAAATGAAAATATAGGAATAAGGAATAAATAATATTATAAATATATGCAATACATATAATAAATATATGCCTAACTCCGCCCATTCGATTAGTCTTGCTAAGAAGAAGGGCAAGAAACTTAGCAAGATCTTGTCTTTTTTTTTTCATAATATTAGTTACAAGTAAATGTAAAAAGTACAAAGTACAAATACATAATAGAATAGTAGTTTATGCTTCAAGGGCGCAAAGGAATAAATTACGAGGACGATTTAAAACACGAGCGTAGCGAGTGTTTTAAACGTAACCGAGTAATTTATTGCTTTTACGCCCGTGTATCATACTACGTTTTTCAATGCATAGTGTGAGGAAATGAAAACAAATATAATCTTGTGAACTTTAAATTATAATTGGCTCAAAAAGACTGTATCCAGAGCCGTTAAACAGTGTAAAAAAAAGTATAACATCTATGATACACAGGAAAGTCTGCAGGTTAGCCAACCATTGTAAATAAATTTAAAAAAATAATAATGATAGGGCAAAATAATCGACTTTTTGTTCGGTTTAGATGCATAAAAAGTGGGCCTTTACGAGCACTTGCATTGAAAATTAATTTTTTGATTTATCAGGCTGGTAACAGTCATGCGCCCCAATTGCAGAATCCTATAATAAAAATAATAATAAATTTCAATAACAATGATCCATATTTGTTTACATGCCATTTGTTTAAAATTAAATACTACAATTATTATAATCAACTAATGTCAAAACACAATTAATAAAATATAAACCGGCTCTAACAAAAATTAACACTTTTAAGCTTAATATTTCGCAAACGGAACCCTGGATCGAAAAATGGTCTTCTCACACCCCCAATATTTTTAAATTACCTATCCAACGACACCCCACACTAGGGGATAGACGAGAAAAAGAAATCATCCCCAATTTACGTGTAAGGGATACCTCCCTTCACAAAAAAAAAAAATCAAAATTTTACTGTACCACTTTATCGGCGTGATAACTATGTATACCCATGTCAAATTACAGCTTTCTAGTACTTATAGTCTCTAAGCTAAGCCGCGAACAGACAGACAGACAAACAGACAGACAGACGGACATGGCGAAACTATAAGGGCTCCTTGTCGTTGACTACGGAACCCTAAAAATGAAAATAAGAATGTGAAAATAAAAATTTATAAGTTTAATACCTTGTCACGGCACCGCTAATGCGGTATGTCTGTCACAGCAGTGCCAGGGCAGCCCCAATATTATCCTGAACCCATTATTATACAGGATGCGGAGGTCGATCAGCGGGTCTACCGCGTAATTCCGATTTTCATCAACATCAACATGAGATTGAAATTTGACGTGCGTGCAAAAGAGATGGCATGTTAGGCGGGCGTCGTCGCACGCACGTCAAATTTCAATATCAAGTTGATGTTGATGAAAATCAGAATTACGCGGTAGACCCGGAGGTCTATGCAGTGCTAATCAACATCAAACATGTCATTTTCGTAGGCGATACTTGGTATAACAATTTTTATGTATTTACTAGCTTCTGCCTGCGGCTTCGCCCGCTTGGCCTACAGGAAAGTATGTCCTCACAAATGATGATGAAATGAGAATTATAAAAAAAGAAATTGAATAAATAAAAACATTTTTTATAAAAATAAAATATGGGTATCATATTGTAGGTATTAAAAAGCTGATTGTAAAAGAATATGGTTTGGCTATATTTAATTTCATCTATTTCGAGAAATCCTTGAAAAAACATAAAAAATTGTATGTTCCCCCCCTTATCTCCAAAACTGGTGGACCAAAAAATATGAAAAATATTACAGAAAAAATAAAGCGGTTGGGAAATTCACAAAAAAAATGACAATTTGTCGTTATTAAGATTATAATATTTATATATATTTAGGTTTTATGTATATTTATATAATAAATAAATATACATATATATATAAAACCTAAATATATATATATAAATATTATAATCTTAACTTTAACCCAAGGTATGCGAGTCTGAATCGCACTTGGCCGGTTTTTTAAATGTTTACGCATATAATTATTGCCATGATTATGATGCCAATTATTAAATTATATATAAAAGTCCTCTTTGTAAACCCTTTGATTTGAACTCCTAAAAACGAGAAACAAAGCGTAAAATATGTAGTGTCCGCACATGACAATAGTCATGTGACGTCAAATCGGTCAAGTGGACAACGCGCTCATTTCGGCGGGTGTTTAGCAGCACATTAATTTTACTTCAAACTTTAAATATCTCTATAATTTCTTGGTATTTTTGTATTTTTCGATTTAAAAACTTTTATCCATATAAAATTACTACTAACGCTATCTGCTTACCCATAAACATAAATAAGTTAGAGTGGATAAATCTATTATTCTTATTCTACTTAATAAGCTCTAGACAATGACAACTCAAATGCTAGGGTAAGACAAAACAATTTATTTTTGTCTCCATTTTCATGTACGAGGCCACCACGTTAAAAATAATTTAATTACAACTTCAATATGCGGTTTTGGGTCAACATTCTCAACAACAGTCAACAACATGTCTCATTCTGTCCATGTGCTAGAAACCCATGAGAACGGACAGACAGACAGATATACAGCGAAGTGACATTAATAGTGCTCCGTTTTGCCCTTTGGGTACAGAACCTGAATAAAAATGTACACATCAACTTTGACAAAGTTTTACAATGACATGTTTGATGCCGATTAGTGGTAATTTCAAGAAGTGGTCCTTTTAAGAAGTGGTCATTTCGAGAAGTGGTCATTTCACGAAGTGGTCATTTTAAGAAGTGGTAATTTCACGAAGTGATCATTTTAAGAAGTGGTCATTTCACGAAGTGGTCATTTTAAGAAGTGGTCATTTCACGAAGTGGTCCTTTTAAGAAGTGGTCATTTCACGAAGTGGTCATTTTAAGAAGTGGTCATTTCACGAAGTGGTCATTTTAAGAAGTGGTCATTTCACGAAGTGGTCCTTTTAAGAAGTGGTCATTTCACGAAGTGGTCATTTTAAGAAGTGGTCATTTCACGAAGTGGTCATTTTAAGAAGTGGTCATTTCACGAAGTGGTCATTTTAAGAAGTGGTCATTTCACGAAGTGGTCATTTTAAGAAGTGGTCATTTCACGAAGTGGTCATTTTAAGAAGTGGTCATTTCACGAAGTGGTCATTTTAAGAAGTGGTCATTTCACGAAGTGGTAATTTTAAGAAGTGGTCATTTCACGAAGTGGTCATTTTAAGAAGTGGTCATTTCACGAAGTGGTCATTTTAAGAAGTGGTCATTTCACGAAGTGGTCATTTTAAGAAGTGGTCATTTCACGAAGTGGTCATTTTAAGAAGTGGTCATTTCACGAAGTGGTCATTTTAAGAAGTGGTCATTTCACGAAGTGGTCATTTTAAGAAGTGGTCATTTCACGAAGTGGTAATTTTAAGAAGTGGTCATTTCACGAAGTGGTCATTTTAAGAAGTGGTCATTTCACGAAGTGGTCATTTTAAGAAGTGGTCATTTCACGAAGTGGTCATTTTAAGAAGTGGTCATTTCACGAAGTAGTCCTTTTTAATTGTGGTCATTAACCACCGAATTGAGCACAGCACATGTGCTGCATAGAACACAATATTATTCCAGATGGTTAGAGTGTTGATAAGGGAGCACAGTTTGAAACAGAAGTGGAACTGGGCAGGGCACTTGTCAAGGTACAAAGATAAAAGATGGACTTACCAAACAACTAAATGGCAGGGCCCTAATGGCAAAATAAATGTGGGAAGACAGAAGAAGAGATGGGCCGACGACATAATGAATGTAGCAGGACAAAGTTGGATGCATACAGCCAAAGACAGGGAAAGGTGGAAAAGAATGGAGGAGGCTTTTACTCATAGAGGCCACATAGCAAAGAAATTAATAGAAATAATTATAATTAGATGTATATTTTTAAGAACTCTTAAGTGGAAAATAAAGCTGTAATAATAATAATAATAAGGGAGCACAGGCACAATCGCTGAAGGATATTTTGGGTTCTCATCAAAAGTTAAGCAGTCTGCACAATATACCCGCCAACAGCTTGGCCTGGTAAAAGGAAAGCAAAGCCGGGGCCGTTAGGGGGCAATGAGAGAATACAGGTGCAGAGTTGCTATGTAAATGATTTTACACTAAATTTCAGACACCAATTACCCTACCTGCAAAGACTTTTCTATAGTATGCTCGGGCAGGAAGATGCAAGATATTGGAACTTGCATACTAGGTTCAGCATGACCCTCAACTATTGTGCCTATATGTTCACTTGTTAACTCCATTTCAACTCGAATTTTATTCATTATTTTTCACTATGAATGACCGCCTCGGGTGGTTGAGCTCAATTTGCTCAGTGCACGGTAGGTAGGTGTGGATAAACTTGTATTATAATAATGTAGGTTCGTAATGGGTTCCATTCTTTTTGGTACTCTGTGGGATAAACAAAGAAAATTTTTAGTATGGAATTAAATGGAAGTACAAAAAAGTTATATTAGTACATACATTTGTACAAACTATTATGCACAAATTATAGAGCTATTATGGTTCATAGTTCATACTTGACTCTTTTTGACAGTTTATGACAGTTATAGTGATGTACCAAAGGTAATGATTGAATTTTTTTTTTCAATCATTCAGTCAATTTATACCTAGTTATTGTAAATAAAAAAATACTACATACATAATTTTACTAAAGTAAATCTGGTAATTGGAAAACGGATGATCGATGTAACTTAGTGGCGAACAATTTACGATAAAAATATTTTTTCTTACACAAAATGAAATTAAGTCAAAATATATTATGGCCATTGACAATAAAAGAAATAGTTTAGCAAAAAATTAATTATTTATTAAATAACAAAAGGGTATAATTTTTAATAATCGTAGAATATTTAATTTTAGATCCTTAATGCGTAGTTTCAAGGTTATGTCAATAATTTGTTTTTTTGATCTAATTATGAGAATTCGTGCAAGTAACGTTATGTACTTATTAATACTGTACAATAAATATGTATATAATACGATTTTCTTCATGGAAAAACTGAAACTGACTTGCATGCGTTATTGCAGTACAATAATTATTGATATTACAAAAATGACGATTGTATAGAAACCACGACTTGACGTACTAGTTGAAAATTTGAAAAAAGATAAATCTGCTCTCTGATAGAACTTTTTTTTTTCATTTGTTAGAAAAAGCTAAGGGGAATAGGAATTCTATTATATAAAATCGAAAAGCTAGAAAGGGACAAAATTCTCGGGAAAGAGTTAGATGGTGCTCTACACACCTTTTTGTGCGCGTTGCACTCACATAAACGCCAAAATCTAAAATAAAATTATGTATTTCGATTCCTTGGACGGTGACAATGATAAACGATATTAATAACATGGGTTTGGATAAGTGATAAAATAATTAAATAATTAATTATGAAATAAAAATATTCCGCGTTTCAGAAACGTCAGATCTGTGTGGCATGTCTAAACGGCCTTTCATACTGTTTCAAAAATGTAACATCATTCAACGCAACTTTCAACGCAAATTGAACATCAAATTATTTTTCCAATTAATTAATTCCAGATATTATCTCCTACATCCAACGTCACTCACAACCGTCTCTCTAGAATTCAAGTGTTTCGGATTTTTATTTTTTTATTATTAATAAAAATTATATTTTCAACGCGGGCAGAGCCGCGGTTACTTCTACTGCAATTTAAAATTGTAATATATTTATAACTTGTATCCATGCCAAACGCGCTGAGGCGAATAGTTAAGTTTGATTTGCAACTTTTATACAAGACTGATATTATACATACTATATCCGATTGATTAATATGATTTGCAATAAGTGCCTATGCTGGATTTGAGTTACGATCTTGACTGCAATCTATAGTTTTAGCGATAAGGATAATTAAGAGGATTTACTTAAGTTTTAAAATACCCTGCATATAGCATTCTAGGGTACTAGAATAATGTTTAATTCATAAATAAAACCAATTGTGTTGTTATTTGAGGACGTACGAAAAAAAAAACTGATAAAAATGTCACAAATGGGAAATTCTGTGAATTTACACAGTTTTATTTTTTCTGAGACATGTTGACAGACGAATATTATCATAATATTTTTAATGACAAACTTGCTTAAGGCTGTAACAAAAAAAAAACCTGCCAAGTGCGAGTCAGACTCGCGTATCTAGGGTTCCGTATTGTGGATGATAAATTTAATGTTGTCATATTTTTCGTAAATTTCTCAACCGCTTTATTTTTCCTATAATGTTTACGTAAGTAAACCTATATGACATTGATTTTTTCATATTTTTTGGTCCACCTATTTCGAGAAATCCTTGAAAATCTATAAAAAATTTATGTCCCCCCCCTTTATCTCCAAACCTGGTGAATGGAAAAATATGAAAAAAACCATGGTTATACGTGTTGACGTAAAGATTAGAGAAATTCATAAATAATTAGATTTTTCATCCACAATACGGAACCCTAGGTACACGAGTCTGACTCGCACTTGACCGATTATTTACTAATATGACCACAACGCATAAATATATCACCCTTTACCGCATGGATTTTTTAAATTGTGAAAAAAAAATACAAGTTATTACACAGCCTGTATAAGACCAAAAAAAAATATTTAAAAAAAAGAAAAGTCTTCGTTCAAAAGTAATTAACAAAAAATTAATTGTTCCAGATATGGAACGCCATGTACTCCAGTTCTAAAATTTTAAAGTTACATATTTGGAACATTATGCAGTCTATTAGTCTGGGCCGCATTTGAGGACATTGACCCCAGATAAGAGTCAAGAGTAGAAACGTGTAACTTAAAACTATCAATTACATTGAAAAAAAAAATTAAACGTTGATATTATTCTACGATATACTAGGAACGCACTAAATTTGTTTATAGAAATAAATAAAACTAAACATATAAGCAAATCCAGTGCGTTTTTAGTATTAAGTAGAAATGGGAATAACATCAACGTATAATTATTTTATTAATGTAAATTGTTCATTATGTAAGTTACGTGTTCTACTCTTGACTCTTTCCTAGGGTCAATGTACTCTATTCTCAATGAATCCGGCCCAGACTATAGTCATTGACCTGTACCCGAATATACTTTTTTTAACTGTTTGTTGGTTTGTCTGTTTGAATGTTTATGAGAGCATCTTGAGAAAATTACTTAACCGTTTAGGATGCGGTTTCCACTATTAAGATTGTGCCGCTTAGGGTCCCAGAAATAATTAAAGGTGTATACATATCAGAAAAAAACTCTTTGATCGTAATAACACAGTTTACGTATGGAATATTTTGATACAATTTTGAAACAAATAAATAATTTATATCAATTCCCGTTTGTGTACCAGACTGCATAATGTTCCAAATTTGCCTTTCGGAACACGTGCCCTAACTCCTCTAATCAACAGTTCCCAAAATTCACACTCACCAAAATCCCTAGGCATCTGTTACTCACTTTCTAAAATGACTATTGCCTATGTTACTCACTTTCTAAAATGACTATTGCCTATAAATACCATTTCCTAAAATTCCCACTTTTTCATGCTGTTATTTACGTTGTTAATGCAATACCCCAAATGTGGGCATTTTTAGCCCCTGTTCCACCTATCCCCCCTGTTCTATCCCCCCTAGGAGGGAAAAACTGAATTTTTTTCCACTTTTCTCTACTAGGGGGGATACTACTTCCACCTATTTCTACTGTGACAAAGTACAGTTCGAAAGAAAAGCTAAACAATGAAGCCACCGACCCCAAAAAGAGGAGTGTTAAAGTTTGAAGTGTGTATGTCTGTGTGTTAGGAGTGAAAACCGTTTTATTTTTAAAAAACCCGTGTTGGGTATCAAATGAAAGACTTATACATCACGATTAAGCAGGTTTTATGGCAATGCAAACCCAATTAAACTTAAAACATAAATGCATCCCTAAGTACAAGAAAAAAACAACATAAATGCATCTTTTTAAGTACAAGAAAAAAACAACATAAATGCATCTTTAAGTACAAGAAAAAAACAATGTCTCTATAAATAGGTCAATCAGTAGGTTAAGAAAGACGCAACCTTAAGTCGCGTTTTAATTCAATTATGTTTTTAAGAAACTGCGAAGAAGAAATGTTCCCATTTTCTAACTGCGTAAGGTACTCGGCATACTTCTTATCAAACAGTATGTCGACAGTTCGTCTATTTCTCTTCAATTTGTTAAATAATGTAAATTTTATTCTGGAATCGGCATGTTTTGCTTCTTTTTGTAGTTTATAAATAAAATGAAAAAAATTTGGTGTTGCTGGAATATTGCCATTCAGGCGCCTATGCCACCCTTCCAGGGCATTTGTTGTTCTTTGAGTTTCATAAGCACAGCTGAGACTTTGCGCAGGCAGTCGAGGATACCATTGTCGCTTAAAATATTTCAAGAACTCTTGAATTTTCGTTGTTTGAGGAGCGGAATTGATTACTGAAGTCCATGCTTCACTCAAAAATCGTGGTGGAAGAAGTGGAAAAAGGGAACATACTCGTACAATTTTTTTCTCACAAGCCGTTGTTATTTCTAGAGCCCCTTTTTTTCTTCCATACTGCTTATTGAAGTGGTGGAAGCAATATGTCACTTTTGCAGTAGGAAAAACTTTTAAGAGTGCATTGCTTTGGGCCTGTTCATAGTCGCATTTGTATTTATTTATTTGTATTCCCAATTTATCTTTTATTAGTTGAAAAAAACGGGTGTATGTGGTTTCGTTTTTATTTGGCAATAATCCATAAATTATTGGTAGGTATAACGTTTGTCGTTTTGTTGTCGGATCCGATGTCGACGTGAATGCTAAACAGCTGATAAAAGTGAGAAGGCGTACACCGAAATGTACCATCTCCAAAATACTGCCGTTGGACAGATTTTTTAATCAGTTTTCTTGATATTTTTGAAGCAAAAATTAAAATTTTCTCGGCAGTACCGTCCTCGCAAACTAGAAAAGCATTAAATGCTTTTGGAACATGGACATCTTCGCGTTTACTAAAAACCAGTCTGTTAACATCCAAATATTTCTTCCTAGCGTTGTATAGTCTATTTTTCATAGAAGACCATTGTGGAACATCGTGTTTGTATTTTCCTTGTTTCATATCTTCAAAGACATTTTCATATATCTTTTGAACTGGGCCTAAATCTTCACAAACTTGCTTTTTACATTCTTCTGCCTTGAGCAAAATTTCATTTTTAGTAAAATCTTGACGGCATAGGTGTTTCTTCTCCCGTATTACTTTAGTTTTTTTTATCATTTATTGCATTGAAATATTTCGATGATTTATTGTAATGCTCGATGAACATTCATGTTTCTCGGCACAACGCCACAATTTTGCCTTTATTTTTTTTGCCGAAATAATAGCGATATCCATTTCGTAGAAGGATTTCACCCCCCTTTTGATTTTTTACAAAAACGAAATCACACATAATTTCACGAAAAATACTTCGTAAAAGCTTCGACGTAAAAGTCGAAAAAAAGAGCTATGACAAACAAGCCGTGACATTGACTAATTATTGACAATAGTGTTTTAATCTAAAGTGGCCAGTTATCATTGTATTATGGAGAGGATGTATATTATCATAAGTGTGTGAATTCTGAAAAAGTGGGAATTTAACCCTTAATTAGTCGCATGGGGTCAAAGCAGTTTCGCATTAAAAAATTAAGCACTTGCCGCTGCCCGAATTTCCCCGCGCCCCCGCTAGCTTCATAACCCGCGTCGAAGTTTGTATTCTGGTAGCGTCCAAGTCACGGGAGTAGAAGGATGCGTCTCTGCGCTCTTGAGCGGTGACCCCGTGCGAGTAATTACGTTACTTTTTTGAAAGAGGGGAGTTGTTTAGTTTATGTATTTTTCTTGTGTATTATTAATTCGATTTGTATTATTATATGTCCAGTGTGTAAATTTATTTTATAAATATGTTTTTTACAGCTTGATAAAATGAAATTATTCAAATACTTCTAAAGTTTTAACTTTGATCTTAGTATAAGTACAAATTGATAATTTTTGATAATAATTTTAATTTAGCTTGTTTTTGTTTGATTGGATATTTAGTTCATGTTGTTTCCTTTTAAATATAATAGAATTAATAAAGCACTTTAATAATAATAAAGTTTTATTTACTTATATATTTCATAAATAATAAAAATTATTCCTACAATTTGGGGTCACCTGTGACCCCATGCTAGTAATTATGTAATTTTCTTAGTGCGCCTAATTAAGGGTTAAGGAAGTAGATATTCCATGAAAGTGAGAATTTGAGGAAGTGTATGTTATCAGGAAGTGATGAAAGTGATCAGTAAGTAAAATAAACGCAATGTTAATTTTGGGAACTGTTAATCAAAGGAGTTAGGGCACGTGTTCCGAAAGGCAAATTTGGAATTTGAAAGCTGTTAGCTGGAGTGCATGCAGTTCCATATTTGTCACAATAGATTTTTCCATTACTACATGTTGTTCCGAATTCGGAACAAACTTGGATTGATAATATTAACATGAATATTATGGTTTTAAATTACGTGTTTTGCCATAGAGTTGTCGCAGATCCATCGTTCTGTAACGTTAATTAGTATTTTTACCTAAAATTTCACGAAAACCAATTTAAAACACGAACTTAAAGGGCTGCGAAGTGTCGCTTGTTCAAAATGGCGAAACCACTGATTTACCGACCGATTTTAGTTCTTAAGCCGTTCTGTAGAGGGGCCACTTGTATGTTATTTAGTAAATTACATTCTAAAGAATGGAATTAAATCCAAACAAAAATTCCGAGATGGCGTGTGTAGTTTTATTTTACGCAAAAATGTGAGTGTTCCAAATTTGTCACAGTATGCGGTAAATATTATTAGTTATATATATATTAATATATATTAGTTGCCAGTATAAATAAATATATACTTTAAATTTATACTGGCAACTTGCTAAACAAGGACAGATGGGCGGCGAGTGTCTCTCTTGCTCGGCCCGTGTTTCGCTTGAATATGCTCTCATAACAATATTAAAATCTAATTTAGTTGAACAAACATTTGACACTGGACATGGACAGAGCACAGTCTGGTTAGGTATCTACTATACAATGTCTTTGTGTTTGATTACTATGGTGGTTGGTGGTGATTTTCACCACCTGTCATTCAATAATTCATTCAACTGAGGTCATTGTACTTTTCGATGTTCTGAAAAACGTGTTCTGTTTGATTACCACCAAAAGAACAAGAACAAAAGGTATCCGATCCCGATTTTTTATAGTGACATAATATATGTACAAAAATTACAGGCCGTGCATTACTGGGTTGCGCACTGGAGTGGACCAGAGTTTTATTTGCTCAGTGCACTGGACGTACATTATAATAATAATTTTAATGTAATAATCAGGCCCTCGACACTCCTAATAAATCTTCATTTTGTATGGACGAGAGAAAAACTTGCTACCAACGTAACAGATTTATGTAATGTGTTCTGTGATCATATCGTGATTGAGGTTTTTTATTACTCTGTATTTGGTTGCCATGGTGGCAGCAATTAAAATAAAATTGTCAATGGTGGAAAAATTTGAATTCTTCTGCAATAATTTTTATGTACAAATTGAATTTATTGTTAAAATGAGTTAAAGTAGATATAAAACATGTGAAGTCTGTGGCACAAAGAAAGGAACTAGCGACAAAATATTCTTCAGATTCTCTCTTCACCTGGAACGGTAAGCAAACAAACCTCTACAAATACTTTCGTATCTTCGCAGATATGAAAAATTGTTTGTTTGAGATACTTCGAAGGGTAGGGACATATCGCTTACTAATTTAAGACTTTCCCAGAGTTTGGTTTAAGTTAGGAAAATGGGGCTAGGTACTTTTTTACCTTGGGCAAATTTCGGTTGCGAAATCCATCTAAAAAAACAACTTGGTTACCATGTAGGTACTAAGTTTCTTAGCAAGAAGAAATTAGCATCCTACCTATAGTTAAATATTAGGTCATTAACTATGAAATTGCTGTTTTTATATAGTTGCTGGTGCTCACAACATAAAAATGCAATGATACGGCGTTTGATGATAAAAATATTTCCTTTGGCAGAGTGAATCCTCTGAACCCTCAGACTATTTTACGAAGGGGAGCCATGTTGACCTTAAGAGGCCCCATTACACCTGGATTTTTCTCAAGATTCATACACGGTGGTGGATTTGCTTTCTTGGTCGCCCTAGGCCATGTAGTACAACCCGCCCCTTTATTAGCTCCCATCATTTAGGTACTGTACTACATATGAATTTACTTTCTTGTCAACTTTTATAGATTCAGTTTAGTTATGTTTATGTCGTGCGTGAACAGAATATAAGTCAGTAAAGATAACAGGAAAAATATAGCGTTTGAGAAATTTCCGAAATCAAAAAGACAAGATAAAATTTTCTTTTCCCAAAACTCGTATTACGGAACCCTAGGTATGCAAGACTAACTCGCACTTGACCAGTTTTTTTTATATTGCAGTGAGCACGAAAATGGAGACATTCTTCTAAAAACTTGTCTTCTAAGTCAAAAGAATATACCATTGGCATGGTAATGCGTTAATGGTGCGTATGGTGCTAACGGTATGAAGCTGTACATACGGACGGACGGGCAACGGAGTCTCACCATAAAGGTTCCTTTTGTACCTTTTAGGTACTACGGAATCCTTAAAATGAAAATTAACATAAGTAATTTAATATTTAGGTTATGCTTGTGATAATAAAATAGTTGTGAGGAAAAATAATAAAATTATGTGTTCATTTTCTCAATTTATTTTGCTAATTATTACCAATAATTATTGTCATACTTATTATTCTAAGTGTCATACTTACTCATTTGGTTCTTATTGGTTTTAGGGTTCGTTTCTCCGGATTTGTAACAAAATATGAAGAAATAATTGTAACGGCCAAAATACAACTTTTGGCAAAAAAACCTCGTTGTTAAAATTTTGCTATATGCATATTTTTAATGATATTTCAATAGCTATAAAACAATTGGCTTTTCCATAGTCGTGGTAACAGCCGTGAATTCTTAAAATAATCGGCTACCTCGTTTATGGAAAATCTAATTGTTTTAAAGCTACCATAATATCATTAAACATATGTTTATACATTATAGTGAACAATTTTTAGTTAAAATTTGTATTTTTGACGTTATAATTATTTCTTAATATTTTCTAACAGAAACTGAGAATGACACTAATTCAAAAATTTAAATGCCAGGACCAGTGGATTTGATAATATCGATAGCAAAAATCTATCGACATCGATAAAATCTATATATCGATATCGATAAGCAACCACTAATTACCTCACTAGGTATTTTATCATATTGGCAAACCTGCCCGCCAAATGTAATTTTGATTCTCAGGTTGGTAGTTAAACTCTCCTGGTTTACAATTAAAAAGTAAAAACTTCAATCGACGTTTTGTATAGAAGTGCCGCGTCTTAAAACGAAGTGGTTATATTGTCTTTGGTAATAATTATAATCATTATTTCGATGATTATAATAGTTATAATAAAAATAAACTGGTCTGGAATTAAATTGTTTTATTATTTATAATATAGTTTAATTTAGGGTCCGGAACGGAACCCGGAAAGTTCAATCATTTGTGTTGTTTATTATCAGGGCTCAGAGGTTTATTTACTTAATCAGTTTACATATTCTCTGAGGGAGGCATAGCCTAACCTAGCCTAGCCTAGCCCCTAGCCAAAACACCTTTGCCTTTTTCATTGTGAAGTTTATTTTATTTTTATTTACTTTTTTTTAGTTGATGTTATTGTTCTGTGACGGCCGTGAACACTAAAATGAATAGTGAAAATAAATAATACATATTGGAGTTGCAATGGAGTTATCTAGCGAAATTACAGGTGCAATAGTTAAGGGTCATCGAGAACCTGGTGTTCAAGTTCCAATAACTTACGTCTTCCTGCCAGAGCATAATACTTTAGCAAAGCCTTTGCAGGTAAATTGTTGTGTTTAAATAAGGTCAGGCTTTGGCATATATTATTGTTAATTAATAGGTGGGGCTTTGATTAGGATATTTAAGCCCATAATAAAGCCAATTCTGAAGGCTTTAAATTTAGTTTTAGTGCTACCAAACCTTAAAATTTTCCAAAGAAATTTAGCTTCTAATCCTAACTCTTAAGGACTATTTTGTATCGAAGAAAACTTAGTTTTGACAGCACTAAAACTAAAATTAAAGCCTTCAGAATCGGCTTTAATATTTATCTAAGGTTAAACCCCTCTTAAGGATTTTAGGTAGAATAATAGGTAGTGTCTAAATTATTGTAAAAAAAGTTTACATTTTAATCTTATAACTCAGCCTCCCAGCCCTGCACCTATTTTCCCTCATTATCTACACTGTATATGTATATATATATTTTTTCCCCAAATACCTATTATTACATGCTTAGCCTAATTCAATAAGTATGGTAACTATTTACATGCTAAATCTTATTTTACTAGCTTATAAATTACAAATATATATAATTATTACAACTACAAAAGCTCCTTATAGCACAGCACAAATAACGCTGTTCTCATAAACTCATTTTGAGCATTATAGAATATAGCAGTTAGGTCCGAAATATGATTTAAGGTGTGGAGCACTTGCGTCAGCGGCGCTTGTGCCAGTAAGTTAGTTTGTGTGCGCGGCACCAGCAGCAGCGGCGGCCGGTGGCGGCGCCCCACGTACACATCTGTTATGCACACACTCCGCACTCTCAGTAGCACTGGATTTACAATCCTACCCACTAGTGCTTCGTGCACATAAGATACCAGAGCGAGGTCCCTCCTTACTATGAGTTCATTGATTTGTACACTGCCCTAACAGAAGAACCGCTATACATAACCTTCATGGCTATTTTTGTATGTCAAACGAATAATTTTTCAGCACAGAAGTGATTGTGCCTGTGCCCCCCTTATCTACACTCTGACCATGACTGATGTCAGCCTGATAGGAAGCTGAAATATATTTTCTTGAACTTTATATTGTATGTCATGGACCTATAAAAAAATGCAAATGGGGTTTCGCTAAACAAAAACTGAAGCACCCTTAGTCAGTCTACTTGCTTGTAGGTACGAGCCCAGCATGCACGAATTTATATCGTAGTAAATCTATGATCCATATTAATTCCACTTACACACTAAGTAGAGCACCATTGCTATGCTTCATGTGTTGCTGAGCAGTGACTCCGTCCACCTTTTTTGTATGTTAATGATTATTATAGTATAATGGTGTCGATTCGGCGCAACACAACTGACAAGACTAACCTTATTTTGAGCGTCCCGTCTTTATCTTTTCAATACAGAAAGAAAAGGACAGAACACTTAAATTAAGTTTAGTCCTGTCAATTAAGTCAAGTTGTGTTGCGCCGAATCGGTGTTATTGTTTTACCTGTTTTGGAAATTTCAAATCCATGATATTCAATCCAATTTCGACTTCATTTAAAATTAAAGTTAATGTCTTTTTCTATTTCAGGCATGTAGAGCGTGTCTTCTGACAGACTGCAGGTTGTACTCTATGGATCAATGTAACCTCAAAGAGATGTTCAAACAACTGACCGGCTTGCAGTTGCTTGATGATAAGTACTCGTCGTCTCTGTGTGCAGAGTGTGCCACGTTCTTGATCAAGTGCAAGAGGTTCAGGGAGAAGAGTCTGACTGTGCAAAAGACGCTGAATGTGTTGTCAAATACAGCATGCACTGTGTGTACTAAATTTTTTCTTCATTTTATAGTTTTATGGGCCTGACAAATTCAAGTGTCCTAATTAGTGTCATAAACTTTTAACTCTTAATAATGTACGAGGGTGAATCCAAAAGTTCTAAGCCCGACCGTGAAAATGAAAGAAAAGTGGGTTCAAAATTATTTTTATTTTTCGACATAGTCTCCATCTAGATCAACACACTTCTTCCACCTGACCTGCAACCAGTTTATACCCTCGAAAAAAAAATATTCCGGAAGGTCGTCAAAATAGTCATTAACTGCGACTATCACTTCTTCTCTAGTCGAATATTTTGATCCCACCAAGTGTTTTTTTAAATTTGGAAAGAGATAATAGTCAGAGGGGGCTAAATCCGGCCAATAAGGTGGGTGAGGCAGCAACTCGTAACCACATTCATGGATCACAGCCATCGTTTCAACCGAAGTGTGAACTCGTGCATTGTCTTGAAGAAACAAAACTCTCTTACGCAACATCCCCGGCCGTTTTTCTTTTATTTCTTCGCGAAGTTTTCGTAATAGGTTACAATAATAGCGTGAATTTATAGTTTCACCTTTAGGTAAATAATCCAATAAAATAACTCCCTTCGAATCCCAAAAAACAGATGCCATGACTTTGTTGGCTGACAAAACGCACTTGGCCTTTTTTGGCGTGGGTGAGCCAGATCTTTTCCGTTTGGATTGCTGTTTTGTTTCAGGAGTATGGTGATGAACCCAGCTTTCATCCATGGTAACAAAACGAGACATAAAATCCTCAGCATCTGCTTCAAAAAGTTCCAAACAGTCACGCGAAATTGTGAATCGAACTCGTTTTTGGTCAGCTGAAAGCAATCTTGGGACCCAGCGAGCAGAAACCTTACGGAACCCCAATTCTACAGTTATAATGTTTTGCACTCGGCCATAACTGATGCCTGTGATCTCAGGTATCCTACTAATGGTCAATCGTCGGTGTCCTAGGATGAGATCACAAATTTTGCCAGTGTTTTCTTTAGTGGTAGACGTTGAAGGCCTTCCGCTCCTTGGGTCATCTTCAATGGTCTCCCGACTTTTTGACAGTGGAATACGATGGAGCAGATTCCCCTAATGTTGTTTCCATATCTTCATGAATCTCTTTAGGTGAAAGACCTTTTTTATTGAGGTACTTAATCACAGCACGGTGTTAAATTTTCTCCATTGTGAAAAATCCCGTCAGACTGCGTTAAACAAAATATCACAAAAAAATAATAGCTTGCAGTATCGAACTTCAACTTCACACAATCAATCACGAAAAAACATACTAACAAATGACGGTAGATTTACAAAGATTTGATACCTCTTTGTAGGTCGGGCTTAGAACTTTTGGATTCACCCTCGTATTAAAGATGGGTAAAGCATCATTAGCTCAGTCAGTAGGATCCCAGACTCCCAATCTTGAGACCTGAGTTTGAAATCTGCTTGGTTGAGTTTTAAGGTGTGTTGAAATTCCCCTTTTTTTCGAATATACTCACTTTTTTATGGGAAATCCTGTGAACTTACAGTTTTTCTTTAAATCTGAGACATTTTATGTTTTTATGAAACAAATCTATAAGATTTTTAACAAAAAAAAAATAGAAATATATTACTGGCAAAAAATTTCATTTTTTGTTTCGTATGTTTTGTAAATCTTTGAATCAAATGAGGACCAGAGGATAGAGTTTAACAATTCAATTTTTTTAATTTGATCTTTTTATAGATCCCTTCAAAGTAATTCCACTGTTACAATATGAAGTTCGAAAAGAGTGGAATTTCGACACATCTTACCGAGCCCAATGAGTTTTTCAGAATTCATGACATGAAGATATTTGTATGATATGCCACTTGCTAAACAGGTGACAAGAGGGTTGTACAAGTCCTGACTGTCCAGGTTACTGTCCACACTCAGGAACACTGACACGTGCTCCGGGACATATGTCGTGACAATATGTTTTTATGTCTGTAGGAGAAAGATCATGTTGCAATAGCGATAAGCTACTATCTATGCGCTTTTGTCAAGCATTATACTAATTTCAGGTAACTTGTGAACAAATAAAACAAGTTAGAAAAGTTAAGAAATTATCTTCCAATTTATCAATAAAAAAAAATTGTCCTAACTTCTATGATACTGAAATTTATGTGGCTGAAGATTATGAAGAAGAATCATCAACAAATTTAAAAGATGAGCAAATACACATTGAATTGACAAGAGATTGTGTAAGAGAGATTGATAGTTATGTGAAATCTTGTAATTCATTAGTAAATCAAGACCCTACTAACAACTTAAATACAGATATTTATGTATGTGACGATGATGAAGAAGAAGAAGAAGAAGAAATACTAACCAGTGTAAAAAGTGAGAAGATAAAAACTGAAGAAAGAGGTTTTGAGGCAAATTTAGCTAAAAGAGAAAATATGAAATTATTCTCTAATTCATCAGTAAAACAAAACCCTCCTAACAACTTTGATACGTGTATTTATGTTTGTGATGATGATGACGATGAAGAAACACCAGTTTATATAAATGAGAAGGAGATAAAAACTGAATTAATAAGTGATGGCCCGAAAAATATTATTAAAGAAGAAAATCCACCTGACTGCTCCGATATTCCATATATTACATACACATATGAGAATTATGAAGAGAATAAAATAACAACACTAAAAGATAACCTATTACCAATTAAATTGCTTAGTGATTCTGATGAAAATGAAAGTGATACAATTAAAACTGAAACAAATATAGAACAAGTAGAAGTAAGCAAAGAAATTAAGGAGAAAAACCTAAAAATGGAATCAAATAATGATGGAAGCAAGCCTGCGACAAAAACTGCAAAAAAATATGTAAAAAAAGTTTATAATTGTAAGCAGTGCGATAAGGTTCTCAAGTACGTATGTATAGTTTATGTTTCTTTTTGTTATAATGAGGTCGTACAAAAATACGTGCCGCCATTTTTAGGGTTCTTTGAAAAGACTAGGCTCAAGTGTCTGTTTGTTGGTGGCGAAACTTGGAAACGGTTGGCCTGATTGAGCTGAAATTTGGCATGCTCTTGGAGACTTACCACACGTCATATTTCCTGAATTTGTGTCTTGTGTCTAAATTTATTGCATTTACGACATTACAGTCCTCCTTGTGGTCTAGTGATAAAATGTCTCAAACACTAATAGAGGCCGATGGCTTCATAACCCTGTTCAGACCGCATGCTTCGGGAAGCACCAAAGCATTTGGGGATTCGTGTCAATGTATATTTTATTAATTACGCTATAGAACGTAATACCATACTTTTTCCACTTTCAGGTCTAAACCGATCTACTTGGCGCATCTCCGATCGGAACATCACTCGACACAACACGTTTGTTGTCTCTGTGGCTTGTCCTTCATCAACAAGAGATGTGTCAGGGAGCATAAGAGAATCAAGCATGTGATAGACAACTTGCATGTAAATATTTTGTATTTTAACTGGCATTGAAATGGTCATTCGTTACCTTACTTTAAAAAGGCTAGCCTTGTTCGTTGATCTTTTGCTGAAAAAGAATGGTAGAAATTACTAATTGGTAGAAAATACTAATTAGTATTAAGTTCGCCTTTGTACAATAACTGTATTCTGTGCAATAAAGGAACAGTCTCGGGCCCTTCTTTTACGAATCTTTTATTAAAAAAACCGGTCAAAAGGTTAGTCGGACTCGCGCACGAAGGTTTCCTTACCATTATCTATAAAAACGGCAAAAAAATATGTCTGTTGTATGGGAGCCCCCTTAAATATTTATGTTATTCTATCTTTTTAGTATTTTTTGTTATAGCAGCAACAGAAATACATCATCTGTGAAAATTTCAACTGCCTAATTATCACGGTATATGGGATACAGCCTGGTGACAGACGGACAGACATACGGACAGCGGAGTCTTAGTAATAGGTTCCCGTTGGTCACCCTTTGGGTACGGAACCCTAAAAAGGTCAACTGCGAGTAGGATTCAGAGTTTTTGAACAAAACATACAAGTTTATATATTATAAAAAAATGTTTGAAAAAAAAAACAAGTATGAAATTAAGTATAATTTTCATATTTATTCGTTCACTTGTGCTGATATTAAAGCAGATTCTGAAGGCTTTAATATTAATTCTAGTGCTGTCAAAACAAAATTTTCTTCATAGCAAAATAGTCATTAAGTGTAAAGTAGAGGAGCTAAATTACTTTGGAATAATTTAAGTTTTAGTGCTGTCAAAACTAAAACTTTTTCAAAGTAATTTAGCTTCTGTTCCTAACATTTAAAGACTATTTTGTAATCAAGTTTAGACAGCACTAAAACTAAAATTAAAGCTTTCAGAATCGGCTTTATTACCTCCTTTCCTAGCAAATTTTAAGATTGTAGATCACCGGTAAATACCCTATAAGTTTTGATAAATCTAATGATTGAAATTTTTAAGAATAAAATAACGTTCGGAAAAAAAATGTTTCCGTGGTTATCTGTGGGTCGAAGCTTCGGTCTAGCGATCCTGACGCACGACCTTGCGGTGAGCGTTGTGTTTTGTCGAAAGAATGAATGTTTGGGAATGTTCTAGACGAAACTCCGGCCGTTCATTCGAGAGAATGATGACGTTTGCAAATGTCAGGGGATAAAACCTTTTTTTTACTGTTTTGCATTTCAATATTTTATATTTATCATGATGATTTTAGGGTAGATTGTATATCCTTAAAAGGTCCCATTTGTAAATAAAAAGTATTTTTGTCGTATATATTTTCCACTTCCTAATACAAAACTTAACGAATCAGCTGACTCAATTTCTACGTAAAAGTTAAAAAAAAGCGCAAAAAATATTATTTTTGGCGAAAAGTTGTCTATTAGCGATACTGTCAAATTATTTCTGTCAAATCAGCAATCATAATGCCTGCAGTATGAATCCTCGACTTTTTGAATCGAAATTTCAGAAAAAGGTTTATAATATCTGCGGTGTAAGGCAGTGTTGTCGTATTATAAAATTGATATACCTTACCAAATAATAAGATCGTATATATATTCTATTCCAGGGTTTTTATTTATAAAAAAAGTTTAAATAATCATGATTTGGATTTATTTTGTCCCATTTGTTGTACCGTTGATATTTTTTTAACGTGCCTTTATTTGCTTTTGTCGTGAAGAAGCTCTTGTTGACTTGTAGTATTTTTTCGAGATATCGCCACACTCCATCTGTCATCATTCTCTCGAATTAACGGCAGCAGTTTAGTCTTTCCCGTCGACGTTTGCGTCACCGGTGAGGAGCATGCGCGGGGTAGCGGGTATCACGCACGCACGCCGTACAACGCAGCATTGCGAGGAGTCAGCTTTGGTCTGGCGATCCCAACGCACAACGTTGCGTTTAACGGTGTGCGTCGTCGAAAGAATGAACGTATGAGAATGTTCTATTCTGGTCATTATTTCCGCAACGTTTGCGTCATCAGTAAGGGGCATTTGAGGGGGCGCGGGGAGCACGCACACCGCAGCGTTGCGTGGAGTCATTGAATACGTTGTCGTGTGACTTGTGCGCTTGCTTGTGCATCAATATGGATTTACGTAGCTAGCTGCGACAGAAGCGTCGTGACGTTGCTTTGAATCGCTCACCGCAAAGTTGTACGTCAGGATCGCCTGACTGAACCTTCATTCACTGCAGAGTGCGTAGTCGTGAGCCAATATGGATTACCAAACTTAGACAACACGCCGCTCGTTGCGCGGCAAAATCGAAAGACCACTATACCTTGACCGTCCTAAAGTTGGCCTTTCCTAGGTTCGCGGGACGTAGGAGGGGGAACACGCTGGGTGCTTCCAATCTCGATCCACGACTTTCAACCCTCGAAAATTTTGTGGCGTGTTCATTTTATTGCCTAACATTATTGGGTAATTTATCCAGACTGCAATATTGGTAACAGATACCTGTATGTATTCTTGATTTTTTTTTGTGATTCCCATACCAAGTTTAATAAGAAAACACAAAAATAAATAATTGATAAATATTTTTAGATTTTTTTTTGCTATCATTACTATCATTACTATCTCAATCAGCCGAAATGTGTAGAGATCGGAACGAATTTAGTCGAAGTTAGAAACGGAATAATTATTTTTGGTTGTGAGTACTTATGAGTCATGGGTTGAACATTTTGTTACGAGTTCGGAAGTACCCAGCGCTTTTCACGCGCATGTGCGCACGGATACACAAGGCATTTCAGTACCCGTTTCGTTGCTAAGCAACGCTTTGTTTTTAAATAAAGCTATGTGCCTGCCACACATTTTGTGTACATGGATTTACCGACTCTGCGTGATAAAAAGTTAAACCATCAAGCAAAAATAATGTTATTAAATGTAGCAAACTATTTTAAAAAGAAAAAAGAAGGAGGAGATGGCAAGTAATAATTTATGGGACATGGGAAAAAAATTGTACCTTGTAATTTTATTTGTGAGACCTTTTTTAGTGTTCCGTACCCAAAGGGTAACCAACGGGACCCTATTACTAAGACTCTGCTGTCCGTCTGTCACCAGGCTGTATCTTATGAACCGTGATAGTTAGACAGTTTAAATTTTCACAGATGATGTATTTCTGTTGTTGCTATAACAAATACTAAAAAACACAATAAAATAAATATTTAAGGGGGCTCACATACAACAGACATGTTTTTTTTACGTTTTTATAGATAATCGTACGAAACCCTTCCTGCGCGAGTCCGACTCGCACTTGGCCGATCTTTTTTATTTTTTACCTCCTTGGAAGATGATTTTCTGAAACAAATCATTCTCAATGTCTTACCAAAAGGTTCAATACCAATTTCCATTGTTCTTTTTATCGTGTATATTTAAAAAATATAACGGGTATATATTGTGTTTCCGTGTATGTATACGTTTACTATTTATTATCAAACTCTCACACCATAGTCATATTTCTTAAATTGGTCTTTAGACACATCATAACTTGGAAATACCGTGTGTAACCGCGCGCACCCGCCCCCTTGCGTCCCGCAAAACTAGGAAAGGCCAACCTTAGGACGGTCAGGGTTATAGGTGGGTAAACGTCGTAACGCTGCGTCATGACGTTATGTTGAACCGCTCACCGCAACGTTGTGCATCAGGATCGCCAGACCTTGAAATTATTTAGCTTGCTTTCTTATTTTTTTCAAACATACACTTTTATTCCGTAAAATTCGTGTTGTCAGATTCCTGATGATGGACCGTCCTGTCCTGAATGCTCGCTGCGTTTTCTCTCTGAAGAAGCTTTACAAACACACTTACAAGGACCCTTAAACGAGAGACACATCCCTGTTACTGAATTTTGTGAAGATTTAAACGCCGAGATCAGTGATAGTCAAGAAAATGAAGAATGCCTCAAATCTGAATTTGAAAGTGACGGAGAAGACAAGATTAATGATAAGAAAGCCAGTACTAAAATAATAAAAAAGCCAGATGCAATTCGAAAACGTAGAACCAGAAAAGTACCGTTAGATTCAAAAGAGACAGTTCAAAAGAGACTTATTCTGAAGAATATGATTGCTGTAAAGAGGCTGACTTTAGAAGAACAGTTAGAAGTGATTCAGAGAAGAAAAGACAATAATCAAGATAAACCTCACAAATGTGATATATGTTCATTTGGAACTAACTTCAAGCAAATTTTAGAAACGCATATGATGAGACATAGCAAGGTTTGTTAAAAATGTTGTTCTTCAAATTAGTCTGTAATTTAAAAGAAAGAAAGAAAGAATACGGATCACCACAATACGTGTTATGGTCGGGAAAGCCGACCAGTTTCAGCAGATTTAGACTGCCTTCATCAGGGCGAGTGAAGACGTTTACGCGACGACGTTACGCCTCACGCTTTACGCTTTTTATATAAATCATGAATTATCCTCAAGTTTCATTTAATTCTATAAAGAAAGAAAATATTTATTTGCTTTGATAAGGGTACATAGGTTATAAGAAAGAACAGATATACAACGTGTAACAGAAAGGTGTAACCATATTTGAAGAGGTTCTTCAGTCAATGGTATAGAACAACTTTTACTACGGATCCATAACCGAAATCTCAAAAAAAAAATTGGCCTTCCATGCATTTCGGCCGATCGGCATTGAATTTTTCTATGAAACAGTAAAATTTCTTTTTCGAGATACAGGTTTTGTTCCATAGTAAAAGTTGTTCTATACCATCGACTGAATAAGCTCTTCAAATATGGTTACACCTTTCTGTTACACGTTGTATATTGAAGTAGTCAGCAAGTTTCTTTGTCTGAATGATATCCTGTAAGTTTCGACAGAAATAAAGCTAGAAAGGCGATCTGAAATCAACCAAATTCTGTTTTTCTTTCAGGAAATGGGCGAACTTTCGTGCACTTTGTGTCACTTCCGTTTCAAGACAAAGAGAGCTTATCGTGATCATAAGGTTAAGCACACATACATGTACAGCTGCGTCGAGTGTCCCTTCACTACGTACATGCAGTATGTAATTTATTTTATGTTTTCTAAAAAACGGTACTGTCATATAGCGCCAGGTGCATAAAGTCAGATTGAGCAGCACACTTTGCACCAATCATAACTGAACTTACATGCAGTATGTGATTTATTTTATGTTTTCTAAAAAACGGTACTGTCATATAGCGCCGGGTGCATAAAGTCAGATTGAGCAGCACACTTTGCACCAATCATAACTGAACTTACATGCAGTATGTGATTTATTTCATGTTTTTTAAAAAACGGTACTGTCATATAGCGCCGGGTGCATAAAGTCAGATTGAGCAGCACACTTTGCACCAATCATAACTGAACTTACATGCAGTATGTGATTTATTTTATGTTTTCTAAAAAACTGTACTGTCATATAGCGCCGGGCGCATAAAGTCAGATTGAGCAGCACACTTAGCACCAATCATAACTGAACTCACATGCAGTATGTGATTTATTTAATGTTTTCTAAAAAACTGTACTGTCATGTAGCGCTGGGTGCATAAAGTCAGATTGAGCAGCACACTTAGCACCAATCATAACTGAACTTACATGCAGTTTGTGATTTATTTAATGTTTTCTAAAAAACTGTACTGTCATATAGCGCCGGGTACATAAAGTCAGATTGAGCAGCACACTTTGCACCAATCATAACTGAACTTACATGCAGTATGTGATTTATTTAATGTTTTCTAAAAAACTGTACTGTCATATAGCGCCGGGTGCATAAAGTCAGATTGAGCAGCACACTTTGCACCAATCATAACTGAACTTACATGCAGTATGTGATTTATTTAATGTTTTCTAAAAAACTGTACTGTCATATAGCGCTGGGTGCATAAAGTCAGATTGAGCAGCACACTTAGCACCAATCATAACTGAACTTACATGCAGTATGTGATTTATTTAATGTTTTCTAAAAAACTGTACTGTCATATAGCGCCGGGTACATAAAGTCAGATTGAGCAGCACACTTAGCACCAATCATAACTGAACTTACATGCAGTATGTGATTTATTTAATGTTTTCTAAAAAACTGTACTGTCATATAGCGCCGGGTGCATAAAGTCAGATTGAGCAGCACACTTTGCACCAATCATAACTGAACTTACATGCAGTATGTGATTTATTTAATGTTTTCTAAAAAACTGTACTGTCATATAGCGCTGGGTGCATAAAGTCAGATTGAGCAGCACACTTAGCACCAATCATAACTGAACTTACATGCAGTATGTGATTTATTTAATGTTTTCTAAAAAACTGTACTGTCATATAGCGCTGGGTGCATAAAGTCAGATTGAGCAGCACACTTAGCACCAATCATAACTGAACTTACATGCAGTATGTGATTTATTTAATGTTTTCTAAAAAACTGTACTGTCATATAGCGCTGGGTGCATAAAGTCAGATTGAGCAGCACACTTAGCACCAATCATAACTGAACTTACATGCAGTATGTGATTTATTTAATGTTTTCTAAAAAAACTGTACTGTCATATAGCGCCGGGCGCATAAATTCAGATTGAGCAGCACACTTAGCACCAATCATAACTGAACTTACATGCAGTATGTGATTTATTTAATGTTTTCTAAAAAACTGTACTGTCATATAGCGCCGGGCGCATAAAGTCAGATTGAGCAGCACACTTAGCACCAATCATAACTGAACTTACATGCAGTATGTGATTTATTTAATGTTTTCTAAAAAACTGTACTGTCATATAGCGCCGGGTGCATAAAGTCAGATTGAGCAGCACACTTAGCACCAATCATAACTGAACTTACATGCAGTATGTGATTTATTTAATGTTTTCTAAAAAACTGTACTGTCATATAGCGCCGGGTGCATAAAGTCAGATTGAGCAGCACACTTAGCACCAATCATAACTGAACTTACATGCAGTATGTGATTTATTTAATGTTTTCTAAAAAACTGTACTGTCATATAGCGCCGGGTGCATAAAGTCAGATTGAGCAGCACACTTAGCACCAATCATAACTGAACTTACATGCAGTATGTGATTTATTTAATGTTTTCTAAAAAACTGTACTGTCATATAGCGCCGGGTGCATAAAGTCAGATTGAGCAGCACACTTTGCACCAATCATAACTGAACTTACATGCAGTATGTGATTTATTTTATGTTTTCTAAAAAACGGTGCTGTCATATAGCGCCGGTGCATAAAGTCAGATTGAGCAGCACACTTTGCACCAATCATAACTGAATTTACATGCAGTATGTGATTTATTTTACGTTTTCTAAAAAACGGTACTGTCATATAGCGCCGGTGCATAAAGTCAGATTGAGCAGCACACTTTGCACCAATCATAACTGAACTTACATGCAGTATGTGATTTATTTTATGTTTTCTAAAAAACTGTACTGTCATATAGCGCCGGTGCATAAAGTCAGATTGAGCAGCACACTTTGCACCAATCATAACTGAACTTACATGCAGTATGTGATTTATTTTATGTTTTCTAAAAAACTGTACTGTCATATAGCGCCGGTGCATAAAGTCAGATTGAGCAGCACACTTTGCACCAATCATAACTGAACTCTGTGACATTTTCCTTTTAGTTTATAACAATGGGCTCTGAGCCGTGATTGTTATCACCACCAAGAAACACGCACTCGCGAAAAATTTGATAACTATTCAAGAAAGTTGAAACTTTTCTGTAACAATTAATAGGCTGATTTTGATTCATTTTTGTAACTAAAGCACTTTTTAAGAGGCTATGCGAATTTTTTTTTGTCACTGTCACTCCAAGCGAAAAATCGCGCAGTGCGAGAGGGGCGGATTCAGGGCAAAAGGGTAAAAAGTTGGTTTTATATTTTTATTAAAAAAACTAAAATACCTAGCAAAATTTCAAATATCAAATCTGTAGATATTGTTGAAACTCATCTAATAAAATATGTTTGAGTTCTGCATATGGTTCCTATTCGTCAGGAGAAGAAGTGTGTTTGAAGACCTCATTTCAACAATTATTTCTATCGAGGAAAATTTATCCAAACATGTTTTCCAATTTCAAAACCCTAGATTATATAGTCGAAATGCATATACCAGAAACTGATTATAATTTTCCGTGTATTTCATGAAATACACAGAAAAGAAACACCCGTACTTTATTCGCATATCGCTTCAAGGGCCTTACTATCGCCAAATGGGTACTTTCTAAAGCCTACTCCTCGTTTACGGCCAAACCAAAAATAATGAAAAAATGCATTATGATATAATCAGCTCCTAGACAACATATGCAACATTTTTCTATTTCATACCACCAAAACTTCTACGTGAAAAAATGTATTAACTAAATAGTGTTTTTGGCTTGAATTTCCTACTGCTCCTAAGTGGCTTGGCCGATTGAATTCATTTATGCTTTGATAAATAGATAAACTTGATAGCTATAAACATAACATAGGATTATTCAATCGAACAATCACGTCCAAGTGAAAAGTATAATTTTCTCCTATTTCGCCCTTTCAAGGACGCAGTGAGCGTCGTAACAGCCACTATGCATTGCGCGCTGATATGAACGTTATTTCAATGTCGTTTCCGTTGATATTCGTACTGACAAATATCGAGCTGCTAATTTGGCGATGGTAATCGCCTTAAGGTGATTTTGTCCGGAACGCATCCCTCGTGTAAAGCGGGGTATTACTGTATACAGATTATATGGTAGCACGATTCGAAGCTTTGTTTGAGAGTACAAAGTTATGTGTTATTTTTCAGTCACCTCGCCTCGACACACGTGAAGCAGTCCCACGAGAAACAGAAGTTTCCATGCGGCAAATGTGGCAAAGTATATTCGTATGTATAATATAGTTTTTTTTTTATTGTTGGCTTTTGCTTGACGTCTATCGCACCTGATGGTAAACCTATGAGACCTAGGTTTTAGTGCGCTCACCCAGAGAGTCACTGTTTACTCTTCTTTAAAGGAGGACTTTATTATATTTAAGTATAAATAAGGAAGCATCTTTCCTAAAATAATACATTACATACTAAACCATTAAACTGGCAACAACTATTTATTTTATATAAACCCGCTCCCAAATTGGTGACCCCGACGTGATACCAATTAACTATATTTGTAACTGGCCGCAGTTACCAGTGGACTTTTTTTTTGTTATCAGATATAAACTATGATATCTACTTAAAACGGCTTAATATAACAGCGAAACAGCGAAATTTTGCAAAACGGCTTTCAAATGAAGGTGAATGGCTGATGGATGAAATCATTAAAAGTGCCTGAATATTTTTTTGTTGATAGGAATAACCTTCCCCATGAGAGGAAAAAAAAACGAAATTTTTAGGTGGCTTTAATTACATAAAAAAATATAAAAACTATTAAATTTTAGATATACGGGGCTATACAGCTGCATACGAATACTTCCTTTGCCTGCATATAAAAAAACCGTTATTAATCTATGGTAACAAAATGACACCAAAACGTAACCTCTCGTGTTGTTATTCTTTTATGGTATTTTGTTTAATTTTGCGACTGCTTACTCACACCTGACCTTTGAATTTGCCTGCTTCGACGACTACCTACGCCTTGTACCCCGGACTAGATCTTGATAGCCACTACGACGATCACTGGAACTGAAACTGGAATTTGAACGCTACCGATATGGATACTGCTGTTTTTGTTAGAGCAAACTCTTGCAATTTGCCAAAAGTTGATACATTTATGCTTTTGGAGTTTATGAAGAATAGTGACAAGCACAATATTGCTGATCAGGCAAATTCAAAGGTCAGGTGTGAGTAAGCAGTCGCAAAATTAAACAAAATACCATAAAATAATAACAACACGAGAGGTTAAGTTTTGGTGTCATTTGTTACCATAGATTAATAACGGTTTTTTTTATATGCAGGCAAAAGAAGTATTCGTATGCAGCTGTATAGCCCTGTATATCTAAAATTTAAAAGTTTTTATATTTTTAATGTAATTAAAGCCTCCTAAAAAATTTAGTTTTTTTTTTTCCTCTTATGGGGAAGGTTATTCCTATGAACAAAAAAATATTCAGGCACTTTTAATTATTTCATCCATCACCCATTGTACTGAAATAAATAAAGATGTAGAAAAAGTGGTTCACTTATTTGATTCGATTTGGAACGGTCTTTTATACAATGTATGAAAATTATTTTCAAATCTTTTCATTTCTTTAGAAACACCGTCAGAAAGTCAAGATATTTTCAAAATTCCATATGAAAGTATATTGTAGTAATCGGTACTATTTATTATTTTTCAATGCAAATGCTCGTAAAGGCCCACTTTTTATGCATCAAAACCGAACAGAAAGTCGATTATTTTGCCTTAGAGCTTTATTATTATTATTTTTTTACGAGAAGTTGGCTAACCTGCAACCTTTCATGTGTACCATAAATGTTATACTTTTTTTCCACTGTTTAACGGCCCTGGATACAGTCCTTTTGAGCCAATCATAATTTAAAGTTCACAAGATTATATTTGTTTTCATTTCCTCACACTATGCATTGAAAAACGTAGTATGATACACGGGCGTAAAAGCAATAAATTACTCGGTTACGTTACTCGCTACGCTCGTGTTTTAAATCGTCCTCGTAATTTATTCCTTTTCGCCCTTGTAGCATAAACTATTAAATTTTGCAGGTCTATAAACACTTTATACGAGCATAAAAAAATGAAGCATCCATCGTCTCAACACGTTTGCTGTCTCTGTGGATACTCTTTTCTTAACGAAAAGGGCATGAAGACGCATCATAATGCGAAGCATTTAGTGGAAAGTATTGAGGTGAGATTTTTATTGGACTTTCACCGCGTTTCCCTATAGACTTTCCATTGTAATAATTTACCGTTTGCCTGTGTTTCTTATGTCTGGACGGTGATTCTGGCAATTGCGAAAAAATTTGCTACGGCAGATTTCGAGTGATTTCACAAGGAATTTTCTACGAAAATTATTGATTTTTCTGCTTTAGTAATTTTCAGCGTCAGAATCATTGTCCAGCGGGCCTATTGTGTATCTCTAGTTGCCTTCTGAACTGGGTGTCTATCATCAAAAACATAGATATACTATCGAATTCCGATGTCCTAAGGATATTTTCGCACTTGAAGTGACGACACAGATTGTTAATAGTTCAATACCCACTAAAGGCAATTTTGAAATTTCAGTTTTTAGCTATGTTTTTGATGATAGGCACCTCGTGCAGTTGGCAACTAAAGATACACAATAGGGGGGCAGCCCCTGTATTCTGTATCTTTAATTGCCAACTGGACTAGGTGCCTATCATCAAAAACATAGCTAAAAACTGAACTTTCAAAATTGCCTTTAGTCGGTATTGAACTATTTACGAACTGTGTCGTCACTTCAAGTGCGAACATATCCTTAGATAATCGGAATTCGATAGTATATCTATGATTTTGATAATAGACACCAAGTCCAGATGGCAACTAAACATACATAATAGGCCCTCTGGACCAAAAATTCAGAGTTTGCGGGGTATTTAAATTAAATCTTTCCAGTAAGTAGCTACTATAATAGCTTTGTCATTAGCCTGCATCAGGTCTAAGTGAGTGCAGGAAGCTGAACACAGTGTGCACGACATGAGATGGTCTGTCGTTTGTGGAACACCACATAGACATTTCATGCTAGCATTTTCGGCGGAAATCCCCCAGCGTTTAAGGTTATTCTTGAACCTTCCGACTGAAGTGCAAGCTGCCCACGTTTTAACTACGATTATTAAGTCCTAACGTGGTAGGTGGGGAGGCCTATCGCCGTACTTTGGCTACAAATATGGACCCATAGCTACCGCGTGTTGACACATTTGTGTTAGGTTTGTGACTGCGTGCATCGGAACGCACGTTGAGCCACAAAATAGTTACAGTGCGCGCCAATCTCTTAGTCGCCTCTGAAGATAGCCGCAAGAGGCGACGCAATAGCCGTTTTACGGTGTCAGGGGGACGTTACAGGAGCGAGAGCGCGGAGCACAACCGACTGCGTGCCGCACCACACCCCCCGCTCGCCATTTAGCAGTGTCAACACTATGCGTTAGTGTTAGTGCTACGTCCGTACACTACACACGCGCGCGTTGCATGAAAAGTACCTTCGAGGAAAAAATTCTATGATTCGTTAAGTTTATCGTTGAATCTGTTTGTTAAAGTTTATTGTTTTTGTTGCCTTTATTTGTTAGAGGCGACTAAAAGATTGCCGCGCACTATACTATCAGAAGGCCGACTCCATACAACGAGCGAAAACAGACGCACACATGCATAGACGCGTACGTATGATGGTCTCGGTTGAAGTCGGTCGAATGCCAATACGAAATTTTAGTTTACAAACTGACAATAAAAACGAAATTTAATACGTTGTAAAACTTTGAAATCAACTTTCAAACAAAAGCAAACAATGGAAATAGTTATTGAATTACAGAAATTATGAACTCATGAATCTGTAAAGGGCACGAGATCGAGAGAAAAATGGCATTCACGTGAGCTTCGCTATAAACCAGCTACCTCCCTGTCACAGATGCCGACGCTCGCAGACGGTCCGTCCTGCGCGGAGTGCTCGCTGCGGTTTATGAACGAGAAGGCTTTGGAAACGCACATGAGAGTCTCTCATACTACTGGGAGAGGCAAGTAAGTATTGTAGTGTATAAACCAGCTACCTCCCTGTCACAGATGCCGACGCTCGCGGACGGTCCGTCCTGCGCGGAGTGCTCGCTGCGGTTTATGAACGAGAAGGCTTTGCAGACGCACATGAGAGTCTCTCATACTACTGGGAGAGGCAAGTAAGTATTGTAGTGTATAAACCAGCTACCTCCCTGTCACAGATGCCGACGCTCGCGGACGGTCCGTCCTGCGCGGAGTGCTCGCTGCGGTTTATGAACGAGAAGGCTTTGCAGACGCACATGAGAGTCTCTCATACTACTGGGAGAGGCGAGTAAGTATTGTAGTGTATAAACCAGCTACGTCCTAAAGTTCAGGGTGTTATCTTTGGTGGTTCAAAAGTTAGGAGGCTGTGACACGGATGGACAATCCTTTTTACCCGTCACCAGTCGGTTTTATGGAAATGGATATACCGTCATCAATAGGTCCCAGGCGTGGTGGACTACCTGGTTGCGCCTGTTTGAGAGCTGTCCTCTTACTCTCCCCTGGAGGTTACAGTATTATTACCTACATACTTGGTAAGAATAGTAAGCATTTATATAAATATGTCTTCTTCTTTCTCTAGCCCTGTTCCCATTTCAGCTGGGGTCGGGCCTCCTCGTATGTCGGCGCCAGGATATTCTATCCCGGGTTGTTATTGTGGGCAGGTTCTGGTCTTTAATTTCTCTCTCGATATTGGACCACCAGGTTGATGGTGGCCGTCCTCTCCCTCTTGGTTTATTTGGAATGTTAATAGCTTTCTTTACGACGTAATTTTCCTCTCGCCTCATCACATGTCAATACCATCTCAATCTGCTTTCCGTTAACTTCTCAGTAATAGGTGCAACCTTAAAAGAGCCTCTCGCATATTCGTTTCGCACTTTATCTAGACGCGTGACACCGCCAGCCCAGCGCAGCATTTTCATTTCAGCTACGTGCAGTTGTTGTTCGTGGGTTTTCTTTGTCGTCCAGCATTCTGAACTATACATAAGTACGGTGGGTCTACCGCGTAATTCTCATTTTCAACAACATCAACTTGAGATTGAAATTTGACGTGCGTGCGACGACGCCCGCCTAACATGCCATATCTTTTGCACGCGTTGAATTTCGTATGCATTTGCTTGAAGTTGATACAAATGATAATTACGCGGTAGAGCCCCTGGTCTAATTACAGTCTTGTATACCCTGCGTTTAGTTTTAATTGGCATTCTGGAATCACACAGCACACCAGTCAGGGATCTCCATTTAAGCCATCCCGCGGTCACCCGATGGGTAACATCTTCGTCTACATTTATATAAGTATGGACCTACTTGAAAATGTTCTCACAACAATACGCTGTTGTTTCGGGAGACAGTTCATCCCTTCTCATGACTTTGAACCATTGCTTGGGTAGATTAACATGTTGCGGTACCATTTTAAATATTACAGGAATTTATTTATATCTTTGCCAGATTCATTATTTTCAAAAAATAATGCCTTTTCTTTTCTTAGCTATGAAGCGAAATTTAAATACGGGAGATTTCAGTAGCATTCCTGGAGCTGGAATATTTTAAAAATGTGGAGCCTTTTCCGGGTGAATACCGGAATTGCAGGAAGGTAGGGTAACCAATGGGACCCTATTACTAAGACTCCGCTGTCCGTCTATCTGTCCGTCTGTCTGTCCGTCTGTTAGTCTGTCACCAGGCTGTATCTCATGAACCGTGATAGTTAGACAGTTGAAATTTTCACAGATGATGTATTTCTGTTGCCGCTATAGCAACAAATACTAAAAAATAGAATAAAATAAATATTTAAGGGGACTCCCATACAACAGACATGTTTTTTTGCCGTTTTTATAGATAATGGTACGGAAACCTTCGTGCGCGAGTCCGACTTGCACTTGGCCGGTTTTCTTACATACAAAATGGTATTAACAACGATGTGTATTTGTTGCAGAAAGATGTTGAACAGCGCTCAATACCGAACACCTGATAGCAAAGTAGTCTGCGAGACGTGTGGCAAGCTGGTGATGGTACGTGTTACTTTATATACTGGGTGTTAAGATGATGTTGCGGAAACCGGAAACTGGCGATAGTACTCGTCCATTCGAACAACTTTAACTATGGAGTCGACCCCGGAATCACGAAAATGAAACACAATAAAACATGTGTTTTATTTTCGCGATTCCGGGGTTGACTCCATAGTTAAAGTTGTTCGAAGCCAGACGATTTTTCATGACGCTAAGAAAACTCATCTCACAGGTCCCGGCATGGTTCTAGAGGCATGAGCAGCAAAGTAGTGGGGATCTGCGCATACAGTTCTATACGGACAGACCCAAAAAATTAAATTCAAGCTCATGCCCCTAGAATTGTGCTGGTAATAACGATTATACGCTTTGAATTTAATTAATTTTGAAATTCTAATTTACAGAAACTAATGGAAACTTTGCGAATGCAGCATACACAATATGTAGGTAATAAGGTTTTGCTGAATAACTATTGAGTGAATTTTGAATTTAAGGGGCTGCACAATGCTAAAATTCAGTCCTGCTCTAACGCTTTTGTTTTTTAACCGTGTATCCTGCTCTAATCAGATACCGCGCACGCAAAACTTCAGTTATTTTGACTTCGTGGCTACATTAGAACATTAACTATAATTTATTTAAGTAATAGATATGTTTTTTTCTAGTTATTATCTGCGTGTGTTGGTTTCGTTTCAATCGGTTTTGAAATATGGAAACTGAATCGCTTTTTTCGTAAAAATCATGCTTTTTTAAAAGTATTATAATTAAAAGAAGATTGAAAATATGTTTACTTATAAAGTGTAATTAATAATAGCCTTGAGTCAAAAAGCACGCCATATTTTTTTCAAATTTTTGCCATCTCTATTGACGTAACTGAATCCAATGCAAAACTAATGTTTTGTTGCATTGTGGAGCCCCTTAAGTGTTCTGTTTCGATCAATTAGAAAAAGGCGGGTTTTTCACAATCCCGCTGCGAAGCCGGGTCAAATCAGTGCCGGATTAACCCATAAGCAAATTAAGCAACTGCTTAGGGCATCACGTCTCGGGGGGCACCTATAAACAGCATTGATAAAATATTTTCTAGCTCATGAAAGGTGAGACTTACTGAAAACCCGCGCGTAATCAAATTGACTAGCTTGATTAATGCGATATCGTTGCATACACCCCACGTGAATTTGCAAATCTTCCGAAAAGTAAGGTATTAAAACGAACGAAAATGCTACAAGAGAGGCTCAAAGCTTTATCAATATTAAATATAGAGGAAGAGGTGCATATAGAACTTCGACGCTATCGTTCGAGAATTTGCTGTCCGTAAAAGTCACAAGTCGCATCTCAATATACAATGTGTAACAGAAAGGTGTAACCATATTTGAAGATCTCGAAAAACAAATCTGCCCTTCCATACGTTTCGGCCGAGCGGCATTGCATTTTTCTATGAAAAAGTTAATTTTTTTTTTCGAGATACAGGGTTTGTTCCATAGTAAAAGTTGTTCTATACCATTGACTGAATAAGCTCTTCAAATATGGTTACACCTTTCTGTTACACGTTGTATAATGAAAAAATAATGTGCTTTGGTTTTTATTATAAATACACTTATCTCTTTCGTAAATATTCTACGAAAAATATAAGAGTATTCTTTTTACGAAATGATTGATCTCTTTGTAATAAATACGTAACATTTTTGAAAGAACGACACTTTTCTATCAGTGGATAGGGGGCCCATAGGCGCGGATTGCTTAGGGCATCAAGTAGTCTTAATCCGGCACTGGGTCAAATATGTATCACTTGCAAACAGAGATGCACACTCTAAGCACTGACATTATGTTGACATGCGAGAGTGAGCCAAATCCCGGGTATATCCATATTAACATCAACATAGCACATAGCATAATGGCATATGCATAGCATATGTACGTGTTATAGCATATGTACGTGTTAGTATGTATTATTATTTATATAACTTGGCTTCTACTTTATATACCTTATTTTACATGTATATCGCCTCTTCAGCATTCTTAATGTAATTTTTTTTCCACCTAAAGGTTCTTTGGACGAGATCGCTTTAAGTGATAAGACCGCCTATTTGTACTTACCCTTTGTACTCTTATTTTTAAGTTCAATTTATTGTATTCTTTTTTTTGTAGTGTGACAATAAAGACAAGACAAATACTCCTTATTGTACACCAGAGTTAATAAAATAAGGTAAAAGAACAAACTTATGAGAGAAGGTAACAAGTGGCGGCCTTATCACTTATAGCGATCTCTTCCAGACAACCTTTGGGTGGAAATTAATCGTTGGAAAAAATAACGCGAAGGTGGTGCACAAAATAAATAATAATAATAAAATGGATAGCAAAATACCTAAGATAAATACACAAGTATAACATTGTACATACAAATACATATAATACGATAAATATACAAGGTGACTTTTTGATCATCGTCCAAATTCATACTGGAGGCTTGATAAGTGATCAGTATCTTGGATCAGTAACATTTTTTGTGAAATTCGTAAAATAAAATTTCGGCTTCCCATATAAATTCAGTTCCAGTCCCGAGTAAATCACTATGGGGAGTCGAAATTTCATTTTACGAATTTTTCCAAAATTGTTATTGATGCATGATACTGATCACTTACCAAGCCACCAGTATGAATTTGGACGATGATCAAAAAGTCACCTTGTATATACTAATATATAACAAAAATAAATACTATAATACGTAAACCAAAAGTAAATAAATATTAGTGGCAGAAGTAGGGATTTAACTAACATTTACAAAGAAAGAAAATGATCCTTAAGTAATCTTCTAATCTTGTAAAGCTATATTGTATTGTATAAGCACAAGTACATAAATCACACTACCTAATATAAACCTTATAAATTAAATTTTTCAGTCACGATACATGAACTCTCACTTAGAAGACCATGCCGGAAAGAAGTTTCCCTGTCCCATATGTGGTACAATATTCGGAACAAAGAGCAGAATGTACCAACATAGGTATCATAAGCACGGTGGTGGTAAAAATGCTGTAACGAAGCAGGAGCGAGTCCAGTGCAAGGTTTGCGAGAAAATGATATCCACGCCTATGAATCTCAAAAGGCACATGAATAGCGTGAGTTGATTACTATATTTTAGCGTCTAGCGCAGGGATGGGCAAACTTTTTCCTACACGGGCCGATTTACAAACAGTATATGTTCTATCATCCATCCATCCATCAGCCTAGTTCGTCCACTGCTGGACATAAGCCTTTCCAGGACTTTGCCACTCCCGACGGTCACCAGTGACGCCGCTGCCCGTCACCAGATATAAGGCCCGGTTATTAGGGATGGATATACCGCCATACATCGGTCCCAGGCATGGTGGGCCTCCTGGTTTTTTGCCTGTGCGCTGTCCTCTTACTCTCCCCCGAATTACTTCGAGGGGGTCTCCAAGTAAGATGATGGTACCTCCACAGTCGAGCCCGGCATCAGCTCTACCACCTGATATATGTTCTGTATCCTCTCATTTGGATCGCTGACCGGTTCAGACGTGTAAACAAAGTAAACGGCAATATAATTTTATTAAAAATCGGAGGCCTAGTTATACCAGACGGAAAGGCTATTTGGTCCAAATCGTCGATCGCTATCCAGTTAACGTGACCCATGAGAAAGTGAACGTTCGCGAAGTGCCCGCTGCAGGTCTCAATTCACTGGACGGAAAGGATAGTCGTTCAAGATCGTCGATCGGCGCCCAGTGTGAGTGACCTATAGCCTCAGTGCTTGTGTTTTACAAAGCCACGTTGTGACGGCGGCGGCGGCTGGCCAAATATTTCGTACGCCGATTATTTTGTCCACTTACCTACATCCCCGCCGCAAAAGGATTCGTAGCTAAAAAATATGTCTAGTCCCATCAACAAATCATTGTCTGATACTGATCTTACCCCTCAAAACCAAAATGACTTTATTACCACTCGCAACAGAAGAAAGGGAGTAAACAACAGCGATTTTTCAGAGTTTAGAGAAGAAATGAAAGAGTTAATCCTAAAAATGACGTCCACACAAGGCGATGAGCTTAAAAAAATAGCTCCAAGCCTGTCAGAGATTCAAAAATCAAACCGCAATATTGAAAATGCAATTGCATTCCTAACAGCTCAAAATGAGGAATACAAAAAGAAGATAGAGAAGCTAGAATATCAAGCTAAAGAGGATAGGAAATATATTGCTGTGTTAGAAGATAGAGTCGAGGACATGCAAAAAGGAATGAGGAAAACCTGCTTTGAAATTAAAAATGTCCCAAAGAGACAAAATGAAACTAAAGAAGATTTAATTGAAATGGCAAGGTGTCTATCTATAAGTATTGGCTGTGAAATAAACAAGGCAGACATAAAAGATATATACAGAATTCGCGAAAAAAAAGAGGGACAAAAAAATACTCCTATTATAGTAGAATCTTCCTCGACCCTAATCAAAAATGAAATCCTCAAAAAATGCAAGACATTCAACATCCAACAGAAAACCAAGATTTGTGCAAAACATTTAGGATTCCGCACAGCAGAAGACACACCTATTTTCGTGTCAGAAAATCTTACAGCCAAATCATCTCGTCTGTACTTTCTCGGAAGGGAACTTGTCAAATCTAAAATATACAAGTTTTGCTGGACTTCTTACGGCAAAGTTTACTTGAGAAAAAATGAGAATTCTCCTGTCATTTTAATAACCAACGAGATGCAAATCCAACAGATACAAATTAAAATATGACTAAGGCTGGCTCCCGTAAATTTATTATTAAGTTTCGTAATTAACTCTTGCCAGAACTATTTGCTCGTTCTTGTAATAATAATAGTTGTAATTCACACATTCAGAACACACACACTCACACATCCTACTTTATCACATTTACTCACACTTCACACTCCATTCACCCATTCATGCCTCAACAGAAACTTTCAGTATTTTTTGAAGCAGCCCCCCAACGAAACGTCTCATACGCTTATGTTTATTTCCTACAATAAAAACCTAATCAACTTATCCACGGAACACTTTATTTTTGTAAACAAATATTTTTTCTATTTAAAATCTCAGTATGATTAATACACTAGAAACAATAAAAGAATTAGACGAAGCTGAAATAGCTGACTCTATAAACTGCGATATCGAAAACTTACATCAACACCTTGAAGTTTATAAAAACGATTTGAAAATTATTACCCAAAATATCAGAAGCATCTATAAAAATATAGATAATCTGCAAGTTACACTTGCTAGCCTGAAATTTGACAATGACATCTTAGTATTAACAGAAGGTCAACTGGATTCCAATAAACCTACTCCACAAATAAAAAATTACACATCTTATGTTACTACTCAACATCTCAATCAGAACGATGGAGTAGTCATATTTGCTAAAAATAAACTTAAGCCTAAAATCAAAGAAATAAAAATAGAACATGCATCATGTTTACAAATAGAAGTCTTTAATTATGTCGTCCTAGGTATTTACAGATCACCCTCAAACAAAAACGCTAATACATTTATTGACTCACTCCACAAACATCTTAACAGTATTAAAAGTCGTAAAAATATTGTAATTACTGGGGATATAAATATTAACATTTTACCTAAAGTCAACGAAAAATCTGTTGAACAAAATAACAGACAACACTACCTAAATATGTTATCCGAACATGGTCTTTTACCAGGACATTTGTACCCAACGAGAGAGAAGAGCTGTTTAGATCATGTCATTTTAAAATTGAATAAAAGTAAAACCTCTACAAAAATAGCGATTCTAAACACAACGGTTACAGATCACCAAATGGTTTTCTTTTGCTTCTCAAAAGTAAAAGATATCATCAATTGTCCAAAAACAAAAAAATACACCAACTTTGCCAAGGCCGTTGATAGCTTAGCTAGAAAAAACATATCAAACCTTCTCTTTTGTGATGATCCAGATACCGTAACTGAAGTGCTCATTCAGAAAATAACCGAATCATTAGAAGAAAATACAACTATAAAAACCCTTCCTAAAGGTAGTCGAACAATTAAACCCTGGATTACTCCTGGTATCTTACGCTGTATAAGTAATAGAAACCGCATGCAAAAAAAACTAAAAACTAATCCTACTGACGAAATACTAAGAATAACATACAAGAGATATCGTAACTATTGCAATAACTTGATAAAAAAATTAAAACGCTCATACGAAAGAACAGAATTGGCTAAATCTCTTAAAAACTCTAAATCACTTTGGAATAACATTAAAAACATAACAAATTTAAAACAAAAACAGACAACTAACAGAGATTTACTAGATATGGTACAGGACCCCCAACAATCAGTAAATCTAGTTAATAGTTTTTTTGCTAATGTTGGGCGGGAACTGGCTGAACAAATTATGACTAATAACCCTACTCTTCAAACCAATACCCCTCTCACTTTTGATACTCAACCAACTTCTTTTGTACTTTTTGAAACCGATCCTTTGGAAGTAAATCAAGTCCTCATGAAATTAAAATCTGATAGTGCACCTGGATGTGACAACATACCAACTAAATTCCTTAAACTTTCACAAGAACTTGTTGTCCCCGTAATCTGTCATTTGACTAATCTCTGTTTCTCTAAAGGTATCTTCCCATCAGTGCTAAAACAATCTATCATTACACCTGTCCATAAGAGTGGCGACAGAGACGACGTGAACAATTTCAGACCAATTTCCATTCTACCAGCAATATCCAAAATTTTAGAAAAACTACTAAATAACAGGTTAATTAAGTATCTTGAAAAATTTAACATATTATCATCCTCGCAATACGGTTTCAGACAAGGAAAATCTACACAAGATGCAACCAGGGAACTAACCTCAAAAATTATTGAACAACTAGACGACGGAAAAAAATGTCTCACGGTCTTCATAGATTTAAAAAAAGCATTTGATACCGTCTCGGTCCCCACACTAGTGCGTAAATTGGAAAGAATAGGGATAAGAAATACTCCGCTGGACCTGATTAAGAACTATTTAAGAGACCGAAGACAAAAAACCACAATTGGAGAGTATACTAGTAATGACCTACAAATGACCTTTGGAGTCCCGCAAGGAAGCGTTTTGGGTCCAACATTGTTTTTAATTTATATCAATGATTTGTGCAATCTAAAAATTAATGACGGATATATTTTTTCATACGCTGACGACACAGCAATTGTCTTTACAGAAAGCTCATGGGAAGCGGTGTACAAGTCTGCGGAGATTCAAATGGCTAGAGTGGCTGCTTGGCTAGAACAAAATTTACTTACCTTAAACACCTCAAAAACTAATTACATATGTTTCAGTATTACCAACCGCTCTCAACCTAAAAACCTAACCCTTAAAATACACAAATGCGACAAACAGACGAAAGACTGTAGCTGCCCTATAATTGACCAAGTTCCTAGGACTAAATACCTAGGAATAGTCATAGATAACCGTCTCTCTTGGCATCCACATCTCGAAGTTACAACTAATAGAATTAGGAAACTTATCTTTACATTTAAAAGCTTGAGGTATGTTGCCTCCAAAAGTCTTCTTAATCAAATATACATCGCATTGGGACAATCAATACTAACATACTGTATTCCCATATGGGGAGGAGCATCAAAAAACAAATTTTTGGAGCTAGAGCGAGGTCAAAGATCACTAATTAAGGTTATGTATTCCAAGCGATTGAGATTTCCAACTGAGGAACTGTACTCTGTCTCACAATTACTTACCGTTCGAAAACTGTATATCCTTCATTTGCTACTACAAAAACACAAAACTTTGCCCTATAATCCGGTCAATGGAAAAAGGAGAAAAGACATTGTAGACAAATCCCGAGTTAAATCAGAATTTGCAAGACGCCAATATAGGAATCAATCTGTTTTCGTTTACAATAAAGTAAACGGGTTATTAAACATTTATCCACTACAACTTTATAACTGCAAAAATACAATCACTACATGGGTAAGAAATCTGATCTATAGTGAAGTTGAGGCACTAATGCAGGTCACTAAATAAATAAAATAAATTTTACAAATCCCCCCCCCCCACACACACACACACACTCTAACACACCCTGACACAAATAACAACTTATTCTTCCAATCATACAAACATTGGCAGCCGCTCCCTAGATTATTATAATACTGATCCCAAGACATTCGTAGGGCTAGAGAGCGACTCTCAAAACCACAATCTCACACACACTACTTCCCTTATCCAACTTCCACGCACTAACACATTCACTTAGCTTACAAAATAATATATTATTAAGTTAGAATTACTATTTACCTTCTTCGTCGTTTACTTTGTAAAATTGTAATGTACATATATTATAATGATACAAATGGAGGTGCGGGGCATCCTGGCACAGGTATTGTTTAAATACTTAATAGGATGTTCCAGCAACAATATTTCTATTTTTAAGCTTTTTTTCGCAATAAATACATTTTTCATTTTCATTTTTTTTCATATCAGTAACCTAAGCATGAAAACATCTCCGTATAGTTGCGTTTGAAACTAAACTTAGGTTGCCATACGTAGCTGTCAGTTCCGCTACTGCCCGCTTTGAGCGGTTTTCTAGATTCCATATGATTTTTATGTATAGGCAAACCATGTAACTCGCGGGACGCCCGCGGTACGAGGGGAGCGTCGGGCAACGCGGAGGTAGAAGCGACCCTGCCCCGCGCTCGCACCTCCCCACCCCGTTCGACTCTTACCTCCGCGCCGCCCGACGCTCCGCTCGTACCGCGGGCGTCCCGCGAGTTATATGGTTTGTTTTAAACGCAATTATACGGAGATGTTTTCATGCTTAGGCTACAGGGGTCAGGTTTTTGAATTTTTGGTTAAAAAATATATATTTTTGCACTTTCCGAAATAAAGTTATTTAGTGACTTATATGTTTTATCAAAATTAAAAGATTATGTTTATTTTGCGAAATCCATCGCTATGAATACTCTTAATATTATTGGAGTGCATTACAAACTAGAAAATATCAACCAGAAACCAATCCAAAGACAAGAATTTGAAAAAATTCCCGGGCCAGGATTCGAACCTGCGACCTCTTGTTATCAAGACAAGCGCGCTACCAATTGCGCCACCAAGGTTCCTACCTAGACCGGTGAATTCTTCCATCATACTTGTCCACTGTTATTTTTGCATCTGCTTGATATACTAGCTTGTACTGCTTGTACTGCTGAATTTTCTTCAAATTCTTGTCTTTGGATTTGTTTCTGATTGATATTTTCAAGTTTGTAATGCACTCTAATAATATTTAGAACATTAAAGGATCTTATATTGATGCAAAATTAAATAATATGAATTTTAGATACTTGTACAAATCAGGTACACTATGAAATAGGGAAATTGTAGTTAATGTATAAAATAAGAACAAAAATTTATTAATATACTTAAGCAAGTGCACTATTTTAATGATCGATGATCGCGGGTCGGATTGCAACCATTCACGGGCCGGAGATGGCCCGCGGGCCTTAGTTTGCCCATCCCTGGTCTAGCGAGAACCTTACATCTCGACACCAATAATTCTCCTGGTTTGACAATTTACAATGACATGAACTGCAATTATATTTTATTAGATGGATTGTAACGGTATCCAGGACCTGGTTAAACAAAATTTTATATTAATAAAAAAATTCTAAATTAATAAATATTTTTTGTTTTATTAAAACATTGTATTAAAATTATTTTCGAAATATATTTCGGCCCACTTTGGGGCCGGCGTCAGTCGAATTAAAAACAGTAAATGCCTTCCGGCAATACAATAACAATATGTATATTATTAACAATTTACAGAAAACAAATATATACAACATGTAACAGAAAGGTGTAACCATATTTGAGCTTATTCAGTCAATGGTATAGAACAACTTTTACTATGGAGCTAAGCCTGAAATCTCGAAAAAAAATCTGCCCTTCCATACATTTCGGCCGAGCGGCATTGCATTTTTCTATGAAACAGTAAACATGGAAACAGTAAATATGGTTACACCTTTCTGTTACACGTTGTATTATGTATTATTCTTTAGAAATGAGAGCTTTACGTTCTCGCCTAAAACGTATTTTATTGGCTTATAAGTTTCAAGGAAAAACAACACATGTCGGGCTTTGCAAATCTTACAATAGAAACAAAAAATATATAAATATATTTTGACATAGGCAGGTTCTTTTTCAAAAAAAAATTGTGAACAGGTTGGGAAAAAACCGGCTTGACTTGTGTTGGTTTTCTAATACTTAGCCTACATTTATTTTCTTGTCATATTTCGTGCTCCGTGCTCGATGGCGAGGGCATATAATATTGAGTCAAGGATAAAATGCGTTTTATGCCAGAGTTATACACTCTGCTTTTCACTTCGATTGCAAGGAAATGAAACAGTGATATTGCTAGCAAATGACATATTTAACATTCAGTAGGTAATATTTAATGCAAATTTAAATAAACAACTTAATATAAGTATGTATATGTACCTATTGAGAAAAAACAACAGCTCTTTCCCGCCACACAATTTTTTTTTAATTTTCCCGCGGAGAATTTGAAGGCAAAGGGCACTAAGCCCATACAGCCATGTCTAAAGAACCTAAATAAAAAATCAGACATGCATGTCTGTTTATTTATTTTATATTAACTCCCTTTAAAGTCACTGTATATAATATCATTCTTGACCATCATCTGAAGCTTCTGTCCTATCAGTTTGCGCTAATATGATAGAATCCTAGCGTGAACATTATTGAGTTTCAAAAAGTTTGTCTATGAAGTTGAACTGTGTACTGGCTGTATGGTCTATTGCCTATAGTTATAAAAGAAAACTACTTTATGCCCAAATAGATAAAATTAAATTTTATGCCGCTTATACCTAGCATAAACAAAAACTTTACGAGCATGAGAAGAGAAAAAAATGTTTTTTTTGACTATTGTTCTTTTTTCTCGTAACTAGAAATTATTAGATACCTAACGATGAAAACGCTTGTACCTTTCCACAAAGAAGTACTTCTATGATAAGTTTTACTAAATGCGGACAATCACAACAATCAACTTCCCAATTATATTATTTATTTCCAGGTACATTCACGCAACATCCTCCGCGTAAATTGCGATTACTGCGACAAACAGTACCCTTTAGGGGAAAATCTAAAAAGACACGTCGATCACGTACACCTCAACAAGCCGTGGTACAGGAAACGAGCGAGATGTGTGAGGGAGACAGCTACAGTTAGCGGAAGATCTAAAACAGCACGTCGATCACGTACACCTCAACAAGCCGTGGTACAGGAAACAAGCGAGATGTGTGAGGGAGACAGTTACAGTTAGCGGAAGATCTAAAACAGCACGTCGATCACGTACACCTCAACAAGCCGTGGTTCAGGAAACAAGCGAGATGTGTGAGGGAGACAGCTACAGTTAGCGGAAGATCTAAAACAGCACGTCGATCACGTACACCTCAACAAGCCGTGGTTCAGGAAACAAGCGAGATGTGCGAGGGAGACAGTTACAGTTAGCGGAAGATCTAAAACAGCACGTCGATCACGTACACCTTCAACAAGCCTTACCGATAATATACAGGGTATAAAAATACTGCGACCTTTAAACAACAGAATCTAATGATCATACTGAACAACTCTCTGAAGAAAACAACGCGCAAAACATCATAGAAGAAGATATTCAACACTAACTTAAAGACTTAAACTCGCTGGAGGAAGGTCTATTTTAGAACGCTGCGCGTGAACAGCTATTTCACGGACGACGCTGCCACAAAAAGCGCCCGTATCTCATACATTTTTTTTTGATACTCAAATATTACCTAAACTAGTGGTTCACGCGGTATGTTTGTCGGGACAAGTGGTTCAGTATGATCGGTAAATATGAAGTTTCATTTAAACGTAGCAGTTTGTTTACGCCCGATGTAGTAAGTCAGATTCTGAAGCAATTATTTTTATTCTGAAGAATATTTTTAAAATGTTAGTTCGAAACTAAATTTTCTCCATTGCAAAATACGTATAGTTCTCAAGTGTTAGGGACAGAAGCTAAGGCTAAATTACTTTGGAAAAATTCAAGTTTTGACAGCTCTATAACTAAAAGAAAAGCCTTCAGAATCTGCTATCTTACTTTACTTTCAACTAAGTAGCTTAAATGTAAACGCTGCTTTCAAAGTACTTGGAATAGGGTAGCTATTTTATTGGATAACTTTCAGTAGATTATTTCATCCAATCAGACATTGCGATCGCAGCGCGCCACTCATCTCTCAGAAATGTTGGTGGGTCTTTATAGTCATAGCACTGGGGCTCTACCTCGTAATTCTTATTTGTATCAACTTCAAGCAAATGCATGCGAAATTCAACGCGTGCAAAAGAGATGGCATGTTAGGCGGGCGTCGTCGCACGCACGTCAAATTTCAATCTCAAGTTGATGTTGATGAAAATGAGAATTACGTGGTAGACCCGCTGTCTGTTTATAGAATAATGTTATAAGATATATGTATGAGTTGTGGTTTTTTATTAATATTTTGTATGCACGAAAAATTCAAGTTTGAAATGTAAAAACTATTTATTTTATTGTTACTTGTAAATAATTTCAATAAAGAATTTTTATTATATTGGTCGTTTCAATGAATATGTTATAGATTCCAAGAACGATGCTGTATTCAGCGAGACGGTGCATGCAGAGCGATCCATTTTACACCTCAATAAGTATTGGTGTCGATTCAGTGTAGCACATCTTAACTTATTTGACAGGACTAAACTTAATTTAAGCGTTCTGTCCTTGTCTTTCCGATTAAGAAAGAAAAAGACAGGACGATTAAAATAAGGTTAGTCCTGTCAAATAGCTCATTATATTAAGAAATCAGTAACAAGAAAATCTACATTAGTCTGCTTCCATCAGTTACTGTAACAAGTCCTATTCAATTTTAAAGGGTAATATAAACTAGCTTAAGGAGTTAATTACTTAATAAATATCCCACTGATGCAATGTTTCTGAATTCAGTCAGACCCCCGTTCATTAATTAACACTTTCGTCAGGTTCTAACACTGACAGCAGGATAGCGTATACAATTTTCAACGCGTACGACAGAGATGGCAATAGAACCCGTGTCGCGACCCTTAGTTTATGAACGCGCCCCTGGAGGTTCTGAAAGTTTGACAGTTTTTTATAATGACAAAGTCCTGTTAAGAGTCGGTGTAATGACAAGTTATGTTAAAGGCCAGTATAATGTTAAAGTTCTGTTAAGGGTCCGTATAGTATCGAATGTACAGCTTCAAATTACCATTTCATCATGCATAGCTTGGTCAATCGGTTTAATAGAGTAATATAGAAAAGTAGTTAATTAAGATTCTGATGAGTATTTTATAGTAGGCATACAACAGCTTTGAGCTCACTCTTGCCTGTCAAACATGATTGTGCAGCTAACTTCAAATCAAGCCACTACAAATGACCATGATATACTATGGTGGTTGGTGGTGGTTTATCGCCATCTTATCAAAAAGCGGGTGAAAAGAGGAAAAGGAATGAAAATATCGGAGCAGTATGGAACTATGGGAACCGTCACCTAATAATAATTCCTTACAGTACTTTCGATGTTATGAAAAACGTGTGCTGTTCACAGAAATTCATAGTCAGTGGTTCTGTTCGAGTTTAAACAATGAGGGATTTTCTGAAATTTATTGAATAAAAAGAAATAGTTCAGAATATCTCAATAGATGGCGTTGACGAGACATGGCTAGAATTGCCAACTCAAAAACATGTTTGGTGTGAACAAATTTATTTCTTATAAAAAATTAAAATTAATAATTAATAAAAAAAAATTGTAATCGATTAGATCGAGGGAGCTGACCAAAATAGCATAATGATAAACCATTTATCTGCTGGACTAGAATAGGTACATTATTACTGTCGCCTGTAGGATCTTCTGTTTCTTTAGTATACTGAATATTTGCAATATGAAAAGTATGGATCAAAATATAGGAAGTTAAGGGGCTCCAAAATGCTAAACATCAGTTTTGTGTTGGATTCAGTTCCGTCAATGTAGATGGTAATAAAAAAATATGGCGTGTTTTTTGACTTAAGGCGATTATTAATTACACTTTAAAAATAAACACATCTTCAATCTTCTTTTAATTTTATTACTTTTAAAAAAGCATGAATTTCACGAAAAAAGCGATTCAGTTTCCATATTTCAAAACCGATTGATACGAAACCAAATCGCGCAAATACACACTAGAAAAAAACATATTTATTGTTGATGATATGAGAGGAGTACGCCTTAAGCCATGGGCTTAAGTATAATGTTGCGAAAAGTCAGTACCATGTCTTTGAGGCCGGTACAAGGAGCCCTCATAGCGTGCCGCCTGTTCGGCTATACGGTGGTCCTTTAGTCAGGGTTGAACAGTTCAAACATCTAGGTCATCTTATCACAACCGACCTCAGGGATAATGCTGACATCGAGCGGGATCGGAGAGCCTTGTCGATTAGAGCAAATATTTTGGTTCGCAGGTTTGTACGTTGTTATACTGAGGTAAAGCATACCCTATTAGGGCTTTCTGTACATCGCTTTACACGTGCAGCCTGTGGGCTAACTATACTCAAAGGTCGTACGGGGCTGTCCGAGTCCAGTACAATAACGCGCTCAGGGCGGTTTTGAGGCTGCCCCGCTACTGTAGCGCCTCGGGCATGTTCGCCTGGGCTCGCATTGACTGCTTCCATGCGACCATGCGCAGATGATGCGCGTCTCTGCTATACAGAGTGCGGGCTAGCTCCACCACAATCCTGGCAATGATCGTGGACAGGCTTGATTGTCCCTATATACGCCACTGTTGCAACAGGCATGTGAGTGTAGCCGTAGTGAGCAGTTATTGTATTCCAGGCAAATAACAAATCCAAAAAAAAAAGGAAGAGGAATAATTAAAAAAGTGGCAACATTTTGCTTTTCGAGGAGTTGTCATTCCTCGAAAAACTCTACTTTTTTTTTAGCTACTAATGGATAGTGAAATAGATAATTAATAAATATTGGAGTTGCAATGGAGTTATCAAGCAAAGTTACAGGTGCAATAGTTGAGGGTCATCCAGAACCTGGTGTTGAAGTTCCAATAACTTGCATCTTCCTGCCATATACTATAGAAACATCTTTGCAGGTAAATTGTTTTAATAAGTTCGGGCTTTGGCGTATTTTATTGTTTATTATTGGCGATATGTAAAAGTTTTAGCGTCCCTGTTACTCCATATGCGAAAAAACCCTCAGTTCGAGAGGGACGGATTCGTGGAAAAGTAGCAAAAAGTCGGTTTTTTATTAATATAAAATGTACTAAAGTTGCTATCAAAATTTCGTTTAACCAGGTCCTAGGTACCGTTAAAACCCATCTAATAAAATATAATTACAGTCCATATGTCATTCTAAATTGTAAAACCAGGAGAATTGGTGTCGAATCATTTCAATAAATATTTCTATCGAGCCGAATTTCTCCAATCACGTTTCTATTTTAACAGATCCCTAGAAAAAGATTCCAAAAATAATATACTATTTATATAATATACTCTAAGCATTTTAAGTAGAATAATGGTCAGTATCAAATGGAAGGACTAAATTCATTCCGACTGGATTTTGAAATCCATGTCTTTCGTTATGTTAGGTTACATTTAAGGCATTGTGTTGTATGTCACAAGAAGCGCAATGAAATGGACTAATGTATTACAGTAACTTCGAATATAATCCTATGTTGGCATTTTCGTCGATTATTTTTCAAAATAACACAAATCTACACCATCACACATTTTCATTCACCATTTTTCACAGACACAAATTCACCACAATAATATATCACTAGAACACTCTCATTCATTCATAGAACAACAAATTACATTTGTATTATTTTTGTATAAATATCACTATTACCTTCAAAAACATAAATAATTACAGACACAGAAGCAAAGGCTGCCGCCCATTCGCCATTTGCAATTGTACAGAAAAAGATTTAATTTAATTTTCAGGGGAGTGAATGCTTCTAAAAAATGGAGACGATTCTTACATAACGTCAACAAATTTACAATAATTTTGGTGTTTAACTAACCAACATACAACAAAAAATGTAAAACAAAACTTTTCTTTGATTAACATCTGTTTCTGTGCACACTAACTGCGAGTGAATGATACAACCGGCACTTTATAGATCTCATGCTGAGCATCTTGAAAATTCAAAAGGTATAAAAACCGGATTATAGGGTCTAAGAACTTTAAGAAACCGGACTCTAAGAAAAAGGACAAGAGGTCAAAAAGGCTAACATTGTCCGGATGGATGGCAACACTATCTACACCTTATATGATTTGTACACTGCCCTAACAGAAGAACCGCCATACATAACCTTCATGGCTATATTTGTATGTCATACAAATAATCCTTCAGCACAGAAGCGATTGTGCCTGTGCCCCCCTTATCTATACTCTGACCATGACTGATGTCAGCCTGATAGGGAGCTGAAATATATTTTCTTAAACTGTATATTGTATGTCATGGACCTATAAAACAGTACAAATGGGGTTTCGCTAAACAAAAACTGAAGCATCCTTAGTAAGTCTACTTGCTTGTAGGTACGAGCCCAGCACGCACACATTCACATCATAGTAAGTCTATGATCCATATTAAGTCTTTAACAGACTAAGTAGAGCACCATTGCTATGCTTCAGTTGTTGCTGAGCTGTGACTCCGTCCACCTTTTTTGTATGTTAATGTTTATTATAGTATATTGTTTTACCCGATTTGGAAATTTCAAATTCATGCTAATTAATCCAATTTCGACATCATTTAAAATTCAAGTTTTTGTCTTTTTCTATTTCAGGCATGTAGAGCGTGTCTTCTGACAGACTGCAGGTTGTACTCTATGGATCAATGTAACCTCAAGGAGATGTTCAAACAATTGACCGGCTTGCAGTTGCTTGATGATAAGTACCCGTCGTCTCTGTGTGCAGAGTGCGCCACATTCTTGATCAAGTGCAAGAGGTTCAGGGAGAAGAGTCTGACTGTGCAAAAGACACTGAGTGTGTTTTCAAATGCAGCATGCCCTGTATGTATTACATTTTTTCTTAACTGTTATAGTTAACTATTTTATGGGCCTGATATACTGAAGTGTCCTGATTAATTAATGTTAATTATGTCAATTAATGTCAAACTTTTAACTCTTAATAATGTGTTAAAGACTAGCGCCTGTAGCTTCGCCCGCGTGGCCTACAGAAAACAAATGACATTTTTTTTTTCAGAAACAAACATAAGCGCTTTTACTCCCTCTCAATTGAATATACAAACTGACGATATCCCGAATAAAACTAGCGAGGCGGAAAAACTCGCATGTTCTGACTACGAACGCGCCCGGCTCGGCATTCTGCCTCGCGGGCGCGTTCTCTGTACTTGTTTCTCGGCTTCGCTAGATACTCCCGGCTTCCGCGACTTAGAGAAGATCTTTATAAACTCAAGTCGCACAATTACTCACTTAACAAATATATTCAGATGTTAGTCAGACCCCGCGTTCATTCAACTCTACCCCTTTTTCGGCTTGGGCGTTATTTTATTAATACCCCTTAAAGCTTGATGTTGAACAGGGTCACTATGATAATAAAAAAAAACCGCACCTAAATCCGTTCAGTGGTTTTGGAGATTTGCGTGAACAAACAGAAAGACAGAAAAGAATTCTATAAATAGCTGATTTGTGTTCTATTACTCTTGTTTAGTCACCCCCTTTCTATTTTTATTACTTTTCTTCCGTGTGTAGACACACCAGGCTCTACTCTTTTATTATATGTATGATAGGTAAAGCAGTAGGATCACAGACCCCAGTTCGAAACCTGCCTGGTTGAGCATTAAGGTGTGCCGATATTCCCCTTTTTTTAATGTACTCACTTTTTTGTTTTTTGGGAAATTTTGTGAATTTACAATTTTTATTTTATTCTGAGACATGTTAAGTGACGAATATTTTTCAATGATTATTACTTAACATAAGACAAAAAAAATATACAAAAAATATTACAGATGAAAAAAACATTTTTTTCCCTTCCCTTTAAAGTTCCCTTTAAAGTTATTCCACTATTATAGTGTGAAGTTAGAAAAAAGTTGAATTTCGACACACCCTACTGAGTATGCCCAATGAGTTTTTCAGTATGATATACCACTTGCTAAACAGGTGACAATCGTTGGTGACAAGAGGGTTGTACAAGTCCTGACTGTCCAGGTTACTGTCCACACTCCGGAACACTCTGACAAGTGCTCCAGGACATATGTCGTGATAATATGTTTTTATGTCTTTTAGGAGAAATATCATGTAGCAATAGTGATAAGCTATTATCTATGCGCTTTTATCAAGCATTATACTAATTTCAGGTAACTTGTGAACAAATAAAACAAGTTAGAAAAGTTAAGAAATTATCTTCAAATTTATCAGTTAAAAAAATTCGTCCTAACTCCTATGATACTGAAATTGTAGCTGAGGATTATGAAGAAGAATCACCAACAAATTTAAAAATTGAGCAAATTCACTTTGAATTGCCAAGAGATTGTGTAAGAGAAACTGATAGTTATGTGAAATCTTCTAATTCATTAGTAAAACAAAACCCTCTTAAAAACTTAGATACAAATATTTATGTATGTGACGATGACGACGAAGAAGAAGAAATACTAACCAGTGTAAAAAAAGAGAAGATAAAAACTGAAGAAAGAGGTTTTGAGGCAAATTTATCTAAAAGAGAAAATATGAAATTATTCTCTAATTCATCAGTAAAAAAAAAACCTCCTAACAACTTTGATACGTGTATTTATGCTTGTGATGATGACGACGATGAAGAAACACCAGTTTTTATAAATTGCAACGAGATAAAAACTGAAATAACAAGTGGTTGCAAGCAAATGTTTGTCAAAGAAAATCCACCTGACTGCTCTGATGTTCCGTATATTACATACACATACGAGAATTATGACGAAAAAAAAGTAACAACTTTGAGTGATAAACTATTACCAATTGAATTGTTTAGTGATTCTGATGATAATGATACAATTAAAACTGAAACTGATCATGAACAAGCAGAAGTGTATACAAGCAAAGAAATTAAGCAGAAGAACCTAAAAACGGAATCAAAAAAAGCATGTGATGGAAAAAAGCCTGCGACAAAAACTGCAAACAAAAAAGTAAAAAGGATTTATAATTGTAAGCAGTGCGATAAGGTTCTCAGGTATGTATGTATATATGTTTTTATTGCGAAATCCATCGCTTTGAATACTCTAATTATTATTATAGTGCATTACAAACTTGAAATCAATCAGTAACAAATTTAAAAGCACAAATATTTTTGAAAAAACTCCTTGGGCCAGGATTTGAACCTGCGACATCCTGCTTACATGACAGGCGCGCTGCCGAGGTTAAGAAATTCACAGCTCTCATTAACCAAGATTATATGTTTTTATTGCGAAATCCTTCGCTTTGAATATTCTAATTATTGTCAGAGTGCATTAAAAACATATAATCTTAGTTAATGAAAACTGTGAATTTCTTAACTGTCTGATGCAACAGGTATTGTAGCGACGACAGCGCCTTCTTTTCAAAATGAGCAAAGCATGAAATCACATAACCCCCTCGTAAGCGTTCAGTATGTGCATTACAGGCTGGTATATCAAGTAGTTACAAAATTCGGTGTACAGGTATGGTGAAAAAATTCGTCGTTCCAGAACCTCGGCAGCGCGCCTGTCATGTAAGCAGGAGGTCGCGGGTTCAAATTCCTGACGGAGGAATTTTTTCAAAAATATTTGAGCTTTCAAATTTGTTTCTGATTAATTTCTAGTTTGTAATGCACTCCAATAATAATTAATAGAATAGAAATTCGTATGAATAGTTTGTTTCTATTTGTTGTTATAATGAGGTCGTGCATAAATACATGCATCCATTTTTAGGGCTCTTTCAAAATACGGAACCATCTAGGACTAGGCTCGGTGTCTATTTGTCGGCGCGCCGGCGGCGGCGGCGCGGCGTAACCTCGGAAACGGTTAGGCTGATTGAGCTTAAACTTGACATGCTCTTGGAGACTTATCACACATCATATTTCCTGAATTTGTGTGTTGTGTCTAACGTATATAAATATATTACACCTACGACATTACAGTTCTCCGTGTGGTCTAGCAACTCTAATGTCTCAAACCGTTTGTCCCAACGGGTCACACCTGAACCTGTCAATGTGTGACTCGTTGGGACAAAAAATAAGAAAATGTCCCAACCAGTCACACTATTACTCGATGGGACAAATACTTACCTGTTCATAACCCATAGGTGTACATTTGTATTCAATTTACATGCTTTGGAAAGCGCCAAAACATTTGGGGATTCATGTCTATATTTTTTAATAAGGGTAGTATTTAAACGAGCGAATGTAAGATTATGTTTTTATTTTGCGAAATCCATCGCTATGAATACTCTAAATATTATTAAGAGTGCATTACAAACTAGAAAATATCAATCAGAAACAAATCCAAAGACAAGAATTTGAAAAAATTCCCGGGGCCAAGATTCTTGTCTTTGGATTTGTTTCTGATTGATATTTTTTAGTTTGTAATGCACTCTAATAATATTTAGAGCGAATATAAATTGAAATTTAAGGTGTCAAAAAATATAGCTATGAATATAGCATACTAAAATACTAAGTGGGCGAAAGACTGGGCGAACAAAAATGTTGAAAACGGTGACATGAAAATACAAATTTGAGTAATTCTCAGGCGAACAATTTTCTATTTTAGTGACAATTTAATTTTAAGTAATAAAGCTGGGGACGTCGCCTCGCTCCGCTCCGCTTCGCTCGGCTCCTTATTTTATCTTACATGTAAACCTAACACGCTCCTCCTCGCTTCGCTCGTCGTCGCAGCTATTTCTTGACTTTTTGTGAAATATTTTCGATTTCATACTTTAAATTCGCCCACTCGATATTTTTAGTCGCACGCTTTAGCATTTATTCCGGACACTTGAAGTCGCTCATTATATTGTTCAATATTCGCCCGATTTATAATTTTCCTTTTATTAATTACGGTACAGAACGTAATGAATGATGTACGACCATACTTTTTCCACTTTCAGGTCTAAACCGATCTACTTGGCGCATCTCCGATCGGAACATCACTTGACACAACACGTTTGTTGTCTCTGTGGCTTGTCCTTCATCAACAAGAGATGTGTCAGGGAGCATAAGAGAATCAAGCATGTGATAGACAACTTGCATGTAAATATTTTGTATTTTAACTGGCATTGAAATGGTCATTCGTTACCTTACTTTAAAAAGGCTAGCCTGTTGTTCGTAGATCGTTTGCTGAAAAAGAATGGTAGAAAATACTAATTACTATTAAGTTCGCCTTTGTACTATAACTTATTATGTGCAATAAAGGAACTGTACCAGTCCAGGCACCTATTTACGAATCTTTTATATAAAAAACCGGCCAAGTGCGTGTCGGGCCACGCGCAGTGTAGGTTTCCGTAGTTGCCCTGCACAATATGCGGACTTGTTCTCCAAGTACATTTTATAAGTTGTCGACTAATACAGATCGCGCCAAACTTCTAGTACGCTAGGAAGTTGCTCTTCGAAGTGGATCAAAAACTGGTCTTCTCACAACCCCAATATTTTTAAATTACCTATCCAACAACACCCCACACTAGGGGATAGACGAGAAAAAAAAATCATCCTCAATTTACGTGTCCCCTAAACTTAAAAAATTACATTAAAAATGACATAACAAAAATTAAAGTAGAAAAAAAAAACATAACATCCAGGCATCACTCTAACAGAACCCTAAACAGTCCTTATAAACGTTCTTTAAGCTATCAGCAAACAGATCCCTCTGTGCTGACAGCAGTGCGTTCAGGTAATAGAGGGTGCGCGGGAGCGGAGAGTGACGCCGCGCCACGGTCGCGACCCTCGGCTTGTGGGGAACCGCTCACCGCAACGTTGTGCGTCAGAATCGCCTGACCAAACCTTCATTCACTGCAGTGTGCGTAGTCGTGAGTCAATATGGATTACCAAACAAAGACAACACGCCGCTTGTTGCGTGGCAAAATCAAAAGACCACTAGGTGGGTAAACGTCGTAACGCTGCGTCATGACGTTGTGTTGAACCGCTCACAGCAACGTTGTGCGTCAGAATCGCGAGACCTTGAAATTCATTAGCTAACTTTCTTATTTTTCTCAAACATGCACTTTTATTTATTAAATTTCGTGTTGCCAGATTCCTAATGATGGACCTTGCTGTCCTGAATGCTCGCTGCGTTTTCTCTCTGAAGAAGCTTTACAAACACACTTACAAGGACCCTTAAACGACAGACACATCCCTGTTACTGAATTTTGTGATGATTTAAACGCCGAGATCAGTGATAGTCCAGAAAATGAGAAATGCCTCAAATCTGAATTTGAAAGTGACGGAGAAGACAAGGTTAATGATAAGAAAGCCATTACTAAAATAATAAAAAAGCCAGTTGCAACTCGAAAACGTAGAACCAGAAAAGTCCCGTTAGATTCAGAAGAGACAGTTCAGAAGAGACTTATTCTGAAGAATATGATTGTTGTAAAGATAATGACTTTAGAAGAACAGTTAGAAGTGATTCAGAGAAGAAAAGAAAATAATCAAGATAAACCCCACAAATGTGATATTTGTTCATTTGGAACCAACTTGAAGAACCTTTTAGAAACGCATATGATGAGACATAGCAAGGTTTGTTAGAAAAAAATTTCTTATTAGTCTGTAAAATATTTATTTGCTTTGAATTCAACACATTTGGCTCGATTTTTCGGTGTTATTCTGATGCTCATTTTACACAGCATAGATATTTTTGCCAGAAGCTCCTCAAGGCTTGAAAACTAACTTTTTTTTACTTTGTGATAAACCTTGACAAAATGGCGCACCCAAAATCGAACCGTGGATCCGCCCTTTCATTTAATTTTAATAATTAACTCTCAGCCAGCAGCACATTAAATAACAAGTGTACGTTATAACCAAGCTAGTTGAAAAATCAAAATGAAAATTTGTTTATTTTCTTCACTTACAAATGGGACATCCTTTTAAGTTCATGAAAATACTTGTGCCAGGATACCCTGCTCTTCCATATATAGGTTTTACAAAAATAAACGTGTCTTAATTTACAAAAATCTTTTACAACAATAAAACTTCTTCCATCCATCCATCATCCATCAGCCTAGTTCGTCCACTGCTGGACATAAGCCGTTCCAGGACTTTGCCACTCCCGGCAGTCATCCTGGAAGAATTGCACATACTCACACACGCTGGGTAGACGGGTTGGTGAGCGCGGTGCCGGAACCCTCGCACCAGTGACGCCGCTGCCCGTCACCAGTCTGTTCCATATAAGGCCCGGCTATTAGGGATGGATATACCGCCACGCCATCCATCGGTCCCAGGCATGGTGGGCCTCCTGGTTTTTTGCCTGTGAGCTGTCCTCTTACTCTCCCCCGAATTACTTCGAGGGGGTCTCCAAGTAAGATGGTGGTACTTCCACAGTCGAGCCCGGCATCAGCTCTACCACCTGATAAAACTCAAGCTAACTTAATTATGCATGCAAATGTTAGTATGAAGTGTGTTAGAGAATATGTAAAATGTGATATGAATAGGTGTGATAAATAAGTGAGTCCCTAGCCCTAAGACCGAAGTCTTGGGGTCAGTATTAGTTATAGAGTGAACGATAATATACGGTTCAGGCCAGTACAGGAGGCGCGCGTCACGTTGGTCACTTGGCGCCTCAGTTGGAGCTTCGACAGGGGTGAAGGGGCGATGCGCTTAGGGATACTGCGCAAGTGACCGCTAACTTCACGAGTGCCTTTTGTACTGACCCGAACTGCATTTTCTTAGGCCCACTTGCAGCATGATCGAGAAAAAATCCTTAACCCTTGGGTTAACTAACCCGACATTTCATTAGTCCTATTCCACCATGTTAATACCGAAGCGGGTTATTAAACCCGTGCTAAGCGATTGTTTGACATTTGACATTTATTTAGAATGTTACCATAAAGTAATTAGTTGCAACCAACGAGGTATAGTATCTATATACGAGTAATGTCATTGGAAACAACACAATTTAAGTAAAACTGGTAACATTACTTCGCTAACCCGAGTTTAACTCGAGGCGAGAGTCAGGTTAAATTCTGATGAATTTCTCATAGTTTAACCCGAGATTTTGATTGGTGCAAGAGAGCTTTTTCTTTACCCTCTATTTTTTGACTTAACCCGAGTTAAAGCCGAGTTAAGAACATGCTGCAAGTGGACCTTAGCATAGTAAAACCAGGACAGTAGGTTAACTCTCGCCCCGTACGAGACTTAAATATCTACTGTTGTAGGGTTGTCCCTTCTTTTAGTTTCGTAGCTAATAAAAAATTAGTTAATTGACTAATTCAAAATCATAGCACAGTTACGATCATATGTTAACCTATGGTACCTATGTTAAATGTGAACAAAGAAAATACGGTTTACATTTCACATTATTATTTATATATACCATCAATTGTGTACTCAACTTTCTTGTTGAGTAGGTATTGAGAAGAATGATAATTCTGGATTTGAGGAATTATTATTGAGCCATCCGAAGACAGTAAAATATGTTCGATTGCGTGCTGTCGACATATTTGAAGTGGTCGGCGCCGCCGCGCGGCGTAGCGTCTTGTTCGAGAGACTTGACTGAGCGTGACCGCGGTGTGACCCCGACTAGCGCCTACCTTGCACGCTAAGATATTGCTGTTGCGTGCGTACTGTACTAGTACGCACACATATTAGCCGCGCGATGTACCTTTGCTTGATGATAAACCACTGTTCTGGTTTTACTATGACCTTAGTCTGTCTGAATAATATCCTGTAAGTTTCGACAAAACTAAAGCTATAAAGGCAACGTGAAATCAACCTAAATCTGTTTTTGTTTCAGGAAATGGGCGAATTTTCGTGCAGTTTGTGTCACTTCCGTTTCAAGTCAAAGAGAACTTATCAACATCATAGGCTTAAGCACACATACATGTACAGCTGCGTCGAGTGTCCCTTCACTACGTACCTTTAGTATGTGATTTGTTTTATATGTTTTCTAAAAAAACGGTGCTGTCATATAGCGCCGGTGCATAAAGTTAGATTGAGCAGAACACTTTGCACCAATCATAACTGAACTCTGTGACATTACCTTTTAGTTTTAATAGCGTGCTTTGAGTCGTGGCTGTTAATTTCAACAGGTGGTAGAGCTGATGCCAGGCTCGACTGTGGTTCTACCACCATCTTACTTAGAGACCCCCTCGAATAAATTTGGGGCAGAGTAAGAGGACAGCTCACAGGCAAAAAATCAGGAGGCCCACCATGCCTGAGACCGATGGATGGCGGTATATCCATCCCTAATAGCCGGGCTTTATATGGAACAGAGTGGTGATGGGCAGCGGCGTCACTGGTGCGAAGGTTCCGGCACCGCGCTCACCAACCCGCCTTCCAAGCGTGTGTGAGTATGGACAATTCTTCCAGGATGACCGCCGGGGGTGGCAAAGTCCTGGAAAGGCTTATGTCCAGCAGTGGACGAACTAGGCTGTTGGATGGATGGATGGGCGATTCGAAGTACTGTTTGTGAGTCTAAAATGATAAGATTTTAAATTTACACGGTCATTATAATAGTAGTTTATGCTACAAGGGTGAGAAGGAATAAATTACGAGGACGATTTAAAACACGAGCGTAGTGAGTGTTTTAAACGTAACCGAGTAATTTATTGCTCTTACGCCCGTGTATCATACTACGTTTTTCAATGCATAGTGTGAGGAAATAAATATAATCTTGTGGACTTTAAATTATGATTGGCTCAAAAGGACTGTATCCAGAGCCGTTAAACAGTGGAAAAAAAGTATTACATTTATGGTACACAGGAAAGGTTGCAGGTTAGCCAAACATTGTAAATAAATAAAAAAATAATAATAATAAAAAGGCCCTAGGGCAAAATAATCGACTTTCTGTTCGGTTTTGATAAAAAGTGAGCCCTTACGAGCATTTGCATTGAAAACATTATTAGGAGTACGAGACTCACTGTGTTTGACTTTTATATTATTTCGAATTTTCGGCAGTCTCATCAGCCATGATCGCGGGATGACTGCTCGGTTAATATAAAACCGGCCAAGTGCGAGTCGGACTCGCGCACGAAAGGTTCCGTACCATTGTCTATAAAAACGGCAAAAAAATCACGTTTGTTGTATGGGAGCCCCCTTAAATATTTATTTTATTATATTTTTTAGTATTTGTTGTTATAGCGGCAACAGAAACACATCATCTGTGAAAATTTCAACTGTCTAACTATCACGGTTCGTGAGATACAGCCTGGTGACAGACGGACAGCGGAGTCTTAGTAATAGGGTCCCGTTGGTTACCCTTTGGGTACGGAACCCTAAAAAACCAAACATGGCGAGTCCCGTACTCGTTACAATGTGCATTAAGTGATGTGTTATTTTTCAGTCACATCGCCTCGAAACACGTTCTGCAGTTCCACGAGAAACAGAAGTATACATGCGAAAAATGTGGCAAAGTATACAAGTACGTATTTATTTTATTGATTGGGAAACAAACAGTTATCTTAAGGGTCGGAGTTCCGAGATTGGGCATAACAGGATTCGGGGTTATGGCTTTTTAAGATAGTAAAATATAAATTGCTGAACAAAATAAATACCACTTGTTACCTTACAAGATGAAGTACAGGTTCATTAAAAAAAATCTTGGCACTAATGTATAGTAACTTCAGAAAAAAAACAGGATTTTCAAGTTAAGGTGTAAGTAGCGCCGCAATGCTATTCAAGAGATTTTCTTGATATTCCTGTTTGTTTTTCTGAAGTTACTATACATTAGTGCCGTGATTTTTTTTAATGAGCCTGCACTTCATCTTGTAAGGTAACAAGTGGTATTTATTTTGTTCAGAAATTTTAATTTTTACCGTCTTAAAAAGCCATAACCCCGAACCCCGGATCTCGGAACGTCGACCCAATAAATTAATCTTAAAACCAAACAAGTTTCCACATAAATCTTGTAAGTAAATAAATTTATGTGCACGGCATTATAACAACGCAACATGTACTTACGTTATAAGTTACTCAGTAAAGTTACACAAAACAAAGCAAATTGAAAAGGGAAAAGATATATATAAATTACCAAATTAACAAAGCAAATTGAAGAGAGGAAAATGTACATAAATTAAAAATTAACACTAACACAAAGTTAAGTATCACTAAGAAAACATTTAGTACTTTTTTAAAAACGTTTTAAACAATGAAGATTTAAATAGATAATATCATAGATAAATAAAGGAAGGATAGATTGCTATCTCCTTGTACTGTTCGCAATACTAAAAATAACGTTGCTAGATGGCGTTACTTGTCTCGCTGGAAATAAAATTTGTCTGAAATCGACGAAATATAGCATTTTACTGTTCTGGTTCATCATATTTATTTATTTTATGAATATAAACGCACAATGTTCATAACATCGCATCAGAAAATAGTGAATTCTTAATCAGGTGTTTTTAACATTTTTTTCATTAAACTTTCGGTGGTAAGCTGGCAATCTAACTAAGCGTGCAGATGGTTATTCTGGATTCCGGTAGATGGCGCACAACGATCAATTAAACAAAATATGTGCATTAAAATACGCTTTATTTACATAACACAACACTACTCATACATACCGGTATATAACTGTACTTTTTGACTCAACTGTCATGCACGGTTGAGCGATTTATCGTATGCCATGTGTCGCGTATTGTCGTATTCTAGCAAATTTTTGTTTTTGTGGACGCAGTATAGTTGCTACACACACACACACACACACACACACATCGAATTTCGTTTCATCAACTGTTCGATAGATGGCACTAAGTATGTCACAATTTATCTAGTATAGTAGCGACATCAGAAATAATACGTCGACCTACTAGGTACCGGCGAAAATAATAAGTTTGTTCTAATGTATGGAGTGAGCAATCTATCCTTCCTTTATTTATCTATGATATTATCTAGAATGTACTTTTTTTTATTGACAGTGGGCTTTTGTTTGACCTCTATCGCGCCTGATGGCAAACATCGATAACCTAGGATTAAGTGCGCTCACCCAGAGAGTAACTATTTACTCTTCTTTAAAGGAATCTGTTTTGTCAATATCCGGGTATCCGGCTCCGGCTGAGAGTTAAGTGTGCCGTCTCCCGCGTTATTCATTTACCGCGCCGCTCACGGCCCGCTTTACGCCAGGATCACAGCTTCAGGCTCCTGGCGGCGCTTCTTGCTGCGCTTCCAGGCGGTTTTTGCGACGGGCTTTGCCCTGCCACGACACCCGTCGGCGCCTTCATGTATAGCGCGCTCGCTCGCTCAAAGCGCTCGACACTCGGTTCGACCTGTGCGCTCGATCACTGTTTCAACCGCCCGCCTCCCCGCACACCGCCGTCCCGAGAGCGCAAGTCACTCGAAGCCGGACAAGACGCGCGAGCGGCGACCCAAGGCCGGCTCTATACAACTTCATACATTTGTTCTCGACGCCAGCGCCGTCACAAGAAGAACCGCTTGGCGCGCCCCTCGAAGCCTGAAGCTGTGGCCGAGGGGTTAGATGTGGAGACCTCAAGGTTAAACGTCAGTCACATAGCGCAAAGTGCATAACTTAACTTTGTATTTTTGTTTAGAAGTTAAAAATTGAACAACTCTTTGGTATGTGGCATTTGACGCCAATAATTCAGTATAAGTGAGGTTTATAAAGTGTTCGGGCCAATACTTGTCACCAAACACCATCCATTGACGTCACAGCGGCGTGTGCTGCGTGGCGCTGTCGATCAGTGTGCATTCGGACAGCAGTCGAGTACATTCGTACCATTAAATTAGTGAACACAATACATAAACATTTTATCATTTACTCTTTCTGCCCAATAACTCCAGCTATCACCAGACATAAAGCATGAGTTTGAAATTTAAGGCACAATTAGTCATGATCTTATCTAAACAAAGTTAAAACAGCATTTTAAGTTGGTTTTGAGAAGATCGTGACTAATTGTGTATACAATTTCAAACTCTTGCTGTATAAACCTCACTAATACTAAACTATTGGCGTCAAATGGCACAGATTAAAAAACATTAAAATTTTAAATTTCTTAACAAAAAAAAAAACAAAGCTAAGTTATGCACTACTGACGTTTAACCTTAAGATGGATTGTACTGAAATAAACAAAGATATAGAAAAAGTGGTTCACTTATTTGATTCCATTTGGAACAGTCTTTTGGACTTTATTTTGGACTTTAAGATGGATAGTCCAAGGCAATCTTCATACAAACTTGTGGGAACCAATAACGACGACAGAAGTATTATTATTTAATTCTGTTACTTTTTTCCACACGTTCCATCTACTTAATACCCGCGAATAATCAGTTTTTTTTACAAACAAACTTTTTTAGAATCTAATTTTGTTATTTAAAACTTTTGTAATCCAATGTATGAAAGTTTTAAATTGCAAAATTAGACTGTTAAAACATTTTGTTTTTAAGAAAAACTGATTATTCGCGGGTGTAAAATTGATGGAATGTGTGGAAAATATTACTTCTCTCGTCGTTATTGGTTAAAGATTACCTTAAAGATTGCTTACTTTGGATTTCCTATTTGGCTATTAAATCGGGTCCATGAATGAAATGCGTGTTCTGTTAAACTGAAGATCTGTATTGATTGTTAGTTCGCTAACATGTGCACTTCTGACTAATTGTCAACTCAGCAGAACGCCGAGCGCCTACAAGACCATGTATGAAAATTATATTAAAATCTTTTCATTTCGTTATAAACACCGCAAAAAGTCGGGAGTTATTTTCAAAACTTCAAATGAAGGCTCTTGAGTCATCCATCCATCGCCCGTATTCGTTCACTGCTGGACATAAGCCTCTCCAATATTACGCCACTCTTGGCGGTCCTCAGTCATCCTCATCCAGCCGCCACCCGCAACGTCTTTCAGATAGTCAGTCCAGCGGGCCTACGCTGCGGTTTGCCGTACGTGGTCTCCATTCCAATGCCTTACGGCCCCAACGGTTATCACGTCGGCGACAAATATGGCCAGTCCACTGCCACTTCAACTTACTGATTCGGCAGGCTATGTCGGTCACCTTCGATCTCTGACGGATATCTTCGTTTCGGATTTTAACAATCGGAGATATTTTATCCATCAGGCTCTTGAGTAATCAGTACTATTTATTATGTATTTCGCAGGTCTATAAATACTTTATACGAGCATAAAAGAGTGAAGCATCCATCGTCTCAACACGTTTGCTGTCTCTGTGGATACTCTTTTGTTAACGAAAAGGGTATGAAGACGCATCATAACGCGAAACATTTGCTGGAAAGTATTGAGGTGAGTTTTTTATTGGACTTTCACCGCGTTTCCCTATAGACTTGAGTAATAATAATTCACCGATCGCCTGTGTTTCTTATGTCTGGACGGTGATTCTGGCAAGTGCAAAAAATTTGCTACGGCAGATTTCGAATGATTTTCTACGGAAATGATTGATTTTTCTGCTTTAGCAACTTTTGCGCACGCGCTAGAATCACCGTCCAGGACCCGTAATTCGGAGGTCGCGGGGTATGAGACCGAAGTGCAAGCTACCCACGTTTCATCAAGGATTATTACATCCCAGCGTGCTAGCTGGGGAATTCTATCGCCGTACTTCAGCTACAAATATGGACCCTCAGTTACCGCGTGTTGTGTTGTAAATAAAGCAAAATCAACTGTTTTTTACTAGACTAGCGACCGGTTTCGTTAAATTAACATCTTCAGGCTTTTATGACATGGGTATAGTGCGCGCCAATCTTTTAGTCGCCTCTGAATGAGTTACGAGTGCAAGCTTGCGCAGGTACAGTCAAGGAAACAATAATATCAACGATTGATTATTAAATGTTTACTATAAGTGGGAAGGTGTACTTGTTGTACCTACCTATTTAATTATTTTAGTGCAATCTTAACTATATAAATAAAACGCATTAATATAAACACCATTTTCCTACATTGTCACCTTAAAACGCCATAACGTCCGCGAGGCATAACAACAACAATAAACTTTAACAAACTAAATCAACAAAACTTTAACAAACTATATCAACAAAAGAACAAATAAAGGCAACAAAAACAATAAACTATAACAAACAGATTCAACGATAAACAACGAATCATAGAATTTTTTCCTCGAATGTACTTTTCATGCAACGCGCGCGTGTGTAGTGTACGGACGTAGCACTAACACTAACGCATAGTGTTGACACTGCTAAACGGTGAGCGGGGGGTGTGGTGCGGCACGCAGGCGGGTGTGCTCCGCGCCCTCGCTCCTGTGACGTCCCCCTGACACCGTAAAATGGCTATTGCGTCGCCTCTTGGGTCTATCTTCAGAGGCGACTAAAAGATTGGCGCGCACTGTACGAATCATGAGATGGAATATTTCGCAAATGTATTTTTGGTTGCGCAATAAACGAGCAGTAGGCTTTAGAAAATACCCTTTGGCGATACCAAGCCCTTTAAGGGGCTCCACAATGCTAAGCATCAGTTTTGTATTGGATTCAATTCCGTCAATGTAGACGGTAAAAAATTGAAAAAGATATAGCTTCTTTTGTGACTCAAGGCGATGATTAATTACACTTTATAAATAAACATACTTTCAGTTTTCTATTAATTATATTACTTTTAAAAAAGCATGAATTTCACGAAAAAAGCGATTCAGTTTCCATATTTCAAAACCGATTGAAACGAAACCAACACACGCAGATACTAACTAGAAAAAACCATCTTTATTACATAAAGAAATTATAGTTAATGTCCTAATGTAGCCACAATTTCAAAATAACTGAAGTTGTGCGTGCGCGGCATCGGGTTAGAGCAGGATAGAGAGTTAGAAAACAAACGCGTTAGAGCAGGACTGAATTTTAGCATAGTGCAGCCCCTTAAAGCCGATACAGCCGGGTTGCGTGCGCGTGACAGCACTAGTTGTATGAAATTAGACTGACGCATTGACCATATTTGCGTCAAATACGTTATATTTATGAAATAAAATTAGTACGATAAGATAAACAAGTACTTCATAATAAACTGTAAGGGATCAAACTTTGTAAGGGATTGAAAAATCGTACAGTGCCCTCCGGGTACAGTATAATAACGCGTTTTGGAGTTTGCTGGGGCTGTCCCGACGCTGCAGTGCGTCAGGTATGTTTGCGGAAGCGCGCACAGATTGCTTCTACACAACAATACGCAAGCGTGCCGCCTCGCTGGTGCGCCGTGTGCGGGCCAGCTCCAACATTCTCCTGTCTACCATTGCGGCCAGGCTCGACTGTCCCTATCTGAGTCGCTGCTCCCTGCTGCACGCAAGCGTCCCAGCCTGGCGGAGAGCACTCACATAGGTACAGTCCAATATGATTAAATGATTAAATTTCAATATGATTTATTTATTTACTAATGCTAGAATAAGAACTATTGTTACTAACAAATTATGGGTTGTTATTGAAGCCTGAAATAAATGGATTTATTATATTATTTATAATAAAAACTTACCGAAAATTTTAGTTAAACAAACACTAAGGTGCACATCGAACAAGCTTCCATCGAAGTCTACAAGTGTCTCTCAAAACTAAACTACCGTCTACCGGGCAATATTATTATAAAAGTAAATTCGTTGTGCACCCGTTAATTGTCGCCTATAATTATTAAAACAAAATGATAGATGGCAGCACTTGTATACAGTGTGTCCCTCGTACAAGTTCACATCCGAAAAGGGGAGAAACTAGACCTTATTTTATGGACATAAAAATGTTTTTTTTTTAGAAAATCTTCGTTTTATAAAGGAGATGGTCAGAATATGCCTTAACCGCGTACATGAAATAAATTTATGCTATAATTTCTGTTAGAATTATTCGTAGCTAGTTTCACTTTCATAATAACACGGACACACATTTTAAAATAATATAAGTACTTAATGTCGCAGCCAGTCATGAGAGCGAACACCAACGAAACGAAAGGGCGCCATCTACCAAATAGTCCACAAACTACGCTTCCAGCGTGCTTTGATAGAGTCATGCGTGACGCAATCGGCAGTCACAGCTTTTTATTTCACGATTCATGCTTTTCTTCTGGATTCTGATAGAGATTACATTACGACTGACATTTGAGCATGACCCTTTTAAATATATCAGAATCATCGTGAAACATTGTTACAACTATGAACGTTTCAAACGCGCTTAAGTTTATTTTCGCAATGCCATATGAAAATAACCTCAAAATAAAAACGATTTATCATAAAAAGTTATTATAAAATGGTGTCCGTTTTAAATGGATAGTCAAACCGTGTTATTTTGAATTTGTTCTTTATCATTGACCACAATATATTTGTGTACACTCTTAAGGCATTTTGCTTATGGGGAACTGACCATCTCCTTTACGTTCTAAATTTTTTTTTGCCTACCGTGGAGACTATGTATAAAATATGTCGTAACTTTTGATCTATCGCGAGTAATGCAATAAAATAAAACTGTTATAATCCTTAAGAATAGACGTTGCATACCAAATCAAAAACAAAACATAATCAACTACCATTTTCATAAAAATGATAAAAGATTATTTCTTTAATTTTTCCGTCTTTTTTTTCAGTAATAGTAAATTTTTTCAAAATAATGTCCCCGTTTCACTATACTTTTATTCCTGTTTATCATTGCCTATTCCATTATCTTTCTAACAAAAAAAAAACATACAACGTTCTATCATAAATACAATATTTTCTACGAGCGGTTAACCAAAGGCACTGCGCTCGCGTCCCATACAAAAATACCCAGGTAGAGTATTTTCTCAAGATAAAAAAAAAATTCAATAACATTTTTTTCTTTGTTATTGACGATATATTTAGATCTAGTTTCACCCACTTTCGGATACGCACTTGTACGAAGGACACACTGTATAAACTAAAAATTAAATAAGTATATCTAGGCAGAAACAATATATATCTATAAAATACACATCTACATATGCGTCACCTACAGTAAACCATAATTAGATAGAATAGAATAGAATATGATTTTGAATAGAATAGAATATGATTTTATTCATCTAAAAATTACACAATAACAGAATAGGATTACCTTGACGCCTACAAGGGTGTATGTACTGGTGCAGATTTCTGTCTCTTTCATAAAAAATCAGTAAAGTTCATAAAACCCATTGAATCAACGATAAACAACGTCTGGCATTATCGACACTACGTTTTTTCTAGGGCATAAAATACAAATACGATTTGTTAATTTTACGGTGAATAAGTCAAAGAAACTTGTAACAAAACCATTATTTTAGCTTCATTCAAACTTTCTGAAGTTTTACATCGTTTGCCGGGCGAATCTGTCATACATACATGGATGGAGCAATTAACTCCTAAAATATATATTTTTTAAATTTTTTTTCAGAGAATATGCGCCGTTTTAGGACATAGTTTTCATTATTTTGGTATACAAATTAAATATTATTTAAAAAAAATTGTCCAATATGACGTCGCTTGAGAATTTTAGACATTATACTGATTGTGATGTGTAATGTGCTTATAAAAAGAAAATGGTCTGTCTCTGTCTGTCTACTCATCTGTCATCCATGTATCAAATCAGTCGGCAGCAAATTTTTATAAATTCATGTTGATAGCAAAGGACACATTTCTTAACAGCCATTTCTCAAGTAACGTCACACGAATGCAAATGGAAGTTGCAGCTTTTTCGTAAAAATATTCAACATCATGAGGTTTTTTAAACCACAAAATCTAAAATACGGATTATTAAACCTAAATCTTGAAATGGTTTTCGAATTAACACACCTTAACATAATTTAATCTGAACGAATTGAGTTGCGCAGACAGCCACCCGGCAGTCCGTTTTCACGTCTCGTTGTAACTCAGAACCAGAGAGAGAGAGAGAGAGAGTATTATATTCCTTGCTCAGAACGCCACCGGCAGTCAGAGCAGGCGCATGTCGCTTTTAGTTAGAAATACACAAAATATAGTTCGCGTAAATTTTGTTGTATACATACAGGGTGTAAAAGCAAAAGCAAGAATCCTTCTAGGCAGTGGCGTGCACAGAGTTTTTACACAGGGTAGACATAAAAACCGGTCAAGTGCGAGTCAGACTCGCGTACCTAAGGTTCCGTATCGTGGATGAAAAATGTAATTTTGTTTTTGTGAATTTCTAAACTGCTATATTATTCCTGTAATCTTTACGTAAGCACATATTACCATGATTTTTTTTTATTTTTCGATCAACCAATTTTAGAGATAAGTTGAGGGACATCAATTTTTTTTGTAGTTTTTCGAGGATTTCCCAAAATAGACGCAAGTAATATATGTATTTTTATGCGCATCTGTAACCGGCATCGTTCCAAACAGTTTGGTTATTTGAACATAACAAGCAGAAGAAACAAAACAATCGATTAGTATGTTTACAACCTGTCAGCCAGTTAAATGTTTCATATTGTTTTGGATTGAATTTTCTAGTTGCGTTACCTTTTATTTGAATCCGGTACGAAGCGGCCTTTCTCGATTACTTCTTTTTTTTTCAGTAAAACACAGTTTTGAAAACGTACCATTTCTTAATTTTTGCACACACACATTCCCAGCACAACTTTCACAGTAGTTACTACCACCACTAGCCATTTTTTGCAATCTTTAGACCCAATTTTATTTTATTTATACTGCTTGTCATCAATTTGCGTAACGAACGAACGAAAAACAATAATGGATGGCGCCGGCTAAGCCGCTAAGGTGGCTTCGTAAGACTTCGGTAATTTTCGGTGAATGTCGTAAAACTAAAAAGCCGTCGGCTTTTTGCAGAGTTTTCGCCTACATCTCGCACGCAAACAAGCAAAAGCTTTTGCATTTGTGTGCCATGTACTTACAGTAACGCACACAACAAAGATACTGTTGGAATAATGACCCACACATATAAACCGGCAGCCACCATTCCGCGATGGCTGGTCCGAAATTGAATTACAACGAATCATAAGCCATTCACTTCATAGTCTTTCGTAATCGATTTTAGCGATGTAATTCTATTTCGGAATGCTCGAGTGAGCGAGCGACTCGCAGCTGTGAACTGACACTCGCAGTTCCCGCTAATGACAATTGATGGCGGTCGGTGTCCCTACACTAGCAGATTTTTTTTTACGATATGCGTAAAAATGCGTAAATGATGTGTATTTGTCAGGGTAGACAGTGTATTTTTGTCTGTATGGACCGCACACCACTGCTTCTAGGGTATGTTAGTATGAATCATACAGTGTTTAAAAAAAATAGCGGCAATTTTTTTTTTATGCAGCAGTACCACATAATAACCCGATTTGTTAAACTTGAAATTCTCTAATCCGGCGGACACTCTCGCTGGTCGTTGACCTCTGATAGCGTCAGTAGCACAGAACATAATTACTCAATGTGATTGGTCGTTTCCGCACTACGGGGTGAATGAACTGCATTGATAAGAGTGCGTAGCTGGATCTTAGGAAAACAATATAGTTTTTGGTAAAAATTTAAGGTATACTTTTTTTCATCGAAATCGTATCAGTATCGTGTATACTTTCATACCCTAAAAGGATTCTTGGTTTTGCATTTACACACTGTATACAGTACATATACAAGGTGTAACAGAAAACTGTAACCATATTTGAAGAGCTTATTCAGTCAATGGTTTAGAACAACTTTTACTATGGAGCCAAACCTGAAATCTCAAAAAAAAATCTGCCCTTCTATACATTTCAGCCGAGCGGCATTGCATTTTCCTATGAAGCAAGTAATATTTTTTTTCGATATACAGGATTTATTCCATAGAAAAAGTTGTTCTAAACCATTGACTGAATAAGTTGTTCAAATATGGTTACACCTTTCTGTTACACTTTGTTTGGCATTCACGCGAGCAACGCTACAGGTGTATAAACCAGCTACCTCCCTGTCACAGATGCCGACGCTCGCAGACGGTCCGTCCTGCGCGGAGTGCTCGCTGCGGTTTATGAACGAGAAGGCTTTGCAGACGCACATGAGAGTCTCTCATACTACTGGGAGAGGCAAGTAAGTATTGTAGTGTATAAACCTGCTACCTCCCTGTCACAGATGCCGACGCTCGCGGACGGTCCGTCCTGCGCGGAGTGCTCGCTGCGGTTTATGAACGAGAAGGCTTTGGAGACGCACATGAGAGTCTCTCATACTACTGGGAGAGGCGAGTAAGTATTGTAGTGTATAAACTAGCTACGTCCTAAAGTTCAGGGTGTTATCTTTGGTGGTTCAAAAGTTAGGAGGCTGTGACACGGATGGACAATCCTTTTTACCCGTCACCAGTCGGTTTTATGGAAATGGATATACCGTCATCAATAGGTCCCAGGCGTGGTGGACTACCTGGTTGCGCCTGTTTGAGAGCTGTCGTCTTACTCTCCCCTGGAGGTTACAGTATTATTACATACATACTTGGTAAGAATAGTAAGCATTTATATAAATATGTCTTCTTCTTTCTCTAGCCCTGTTCCCATTTCAGCTGGGGTCGGGCATCCTCGTATGTTGGCGCCAGGATATTCTATCCCGGGTTGTTATTGTGGGCAGGTTCTGGTCTTTAATTTCTCTCTCGATATTGGACCACCAGGTTGATGGTGGCCGTCCTCTCCCTCTTGGTTTATTTGGAATGTTAATAGCTTTCTTTACGACGTAATTTTCCTCTCGCCTCATCACATGTCCATACCATCTCAATCTGCTTTCCGTTAACTTCTCAGTAATAGGTGCAACTACTTGAAAATGTCCTCACAACAATACGCTGTTGTTTCGGGAGACAGTTCATACCTTCTCGTGACTTTGAACCATTGCTTGGGTAGATTAACATGTTGCGGTACCATTTTAAATATTACAGGAATTTATTTATTACTTTGTAGGTGGTAGAGCTGATGCCGGGCTCGACTGTGGAGGTACCACCATCAGACCCCCTCGAAGTAATACGGGGGAGAGTAAGAGGACAGCTCACAGGCAAAAAACCAGGAGGCCCACCATGCTTGGGACCGATGGATGACGGTATATCCATCCCTAATGGCATCGCGCTCACCAACCCGCCTGCCCAGCGTATGTGAGTATGGGCAATTCTTCCAGGATGACCGCTGGCAGTGGCAAAGTTCTGGAAAGGCTTATGTCCAGCAGTGGACGAACTAGGCTGATGGATGGATGATTTATTACTTTGATTTTCAAAATATAATTCATTTTCTCTTCTACGGGAGATTTCAGTAGCATTCCTGGAGCTGGAAGATTTTAAAAATATGACAGACAGACAGACAGACCGCGCTTGGCTGGTTTTCTTACATATAGAATGGTATTAACAACGATGTGTATTTGTTGCAGAAGGATGTTAAATAGCGCTCAATACCGAAAACCTGATAGCAAAGTAGTCTGCGAGACGTGTGGCAAGCTGGTGATGGTACGTGTCATTTTATACAACGTGTAACAGAAAGGTATAACCATATTTGAGGAGCTTATTCGGTCAATGGTATAGAACAACTTTTACTATGGAGACAACCCTGAAATTTCAAAAAAAATCTGCTCTTTCATAAATTTCGGCCGAGCGGCATTGCATTTTCTATGAAACAGTAAAAAATTTTTTTTGGCAGGTTTTGTTCCATAGTAAAAGTTGTTCTATACCATTGACTGAATAAGCTCTTTAAATATGGTTACACGTTTTTGTTACATATTGTATACTGGGTGTTACGATGAAGTTGCGGAAACCGGAAACTGGCGATAGTACTCGTCCATTCGAACAATTTTAAGTATGGAGTCAACCCCGGAATCGTGAAAATAAAACACAGATTTCCTTTTCTCCATTTTCTTTTTCACGAAAAATTGTTTGTGTGGACGAGTATTATCGCCAGTTTTCGGCATGCGCAACTTTATCCTAACAACCTGTTATAATTTATAAAATAAATAGATGCGCAATGACACATTTGTTCTAGCATATACTAAGTGTTACTACGTATAGACTAGCAGTTTCACATACATCAGTTTGTAGCCACAAAAAAGGTGTAACATTCTAACGAAATCTAGATGGCGTTGCTAAATCCTCTAACGAACATGATGCTAAAAGAGACCGATTGGTGACGCTAGAGGTACAGCGATATCACGTGACATAAAAATAATTCCCACTTTATAGACTGTCGGTCTATGCTGGAACTACCAATGATGGCAAAGCAGCCAGACGATTTTTCATGACGCTAAGACAACTCATCTGACAGGTCCCGGCATGGTTCTAGAGGCATGAGCAGCAAAGTAGTGGGGATCTGCGCATACAGTTCTATACGGACAGACCCAAAAAATCAATTCAAGCTCATGTCTCTAGAATTGTGCTGGTAATAACGATATACAGTGCTCCCAAAATAATAATGCGCATACAAATCTTCGCCACTGTTCGGCAAAGTTCGTATTTCCTTGCACTTTCTATACAAGCAATACGGTCACGTGGTACGTCCGGTCGCTCGGCTATAGATTTGTATGCGCATTATTACTTTGGAAGCACTGTAAGTATCATTATTATACGCTTTGAATTTAATAAATTTTGAAATTCTAATTTACAGAAACCAATTTAAACTTTGCGAATGCAGTATACACAATACATAGGTAATAAGGTTTTGTTGAATAACTATTGAGTGAATTTTGAATTTAAGTGTTCTGTTTCGATTAATTAGAAAATGGCGGGTTTTGCACATTCCGGCTACGAAACCACTCTTAAGCAACACTACTAAAGCCGGATCAAATATGTATCACTTGCAAACAGAGATGCACACTCTATGCACCGACATTATGTTGACATGCGAGAGTGAGCCATATCCCGGGTATATCCATATTAACATCAACATAGCACAAGTACATAAATCACACTACCTACTGCTTTACCGTCGTAAAGTTGGCCTTTCCTAGGTTAGCGGGACGCAAGGGGGCGGGCGCGCGCGGGTACACAAGTTATTTCACGTCATGATGTGTCTTAAGACTAATTTAAGAAATATGACTACAGTAGAGAGTTTGACAATAAATAATAAACGTATGCATACACTGTAACACAAACATGTTTTTTTTTAAATATACAAGATAAAAAGAACAATGTCATGTTGGCAATTCTTTTTTATACGCGTAATAATCATTTATTTTTCGTCGTATTACGCCTTCTGTAAAATTGTCAACTTCAAGTGTTGGATTGCGTTTTCTCTTCTTTCTTGGTGACTTTATAACCTCTTCAATATTTTGAGAACGATTGTGGGATATTTTTTTTTATATGGACACGCCAGTAGCCTCTGAAATTGCCTTATATTACCTTATATTGCGTTTATATTTTCACCTAAAATTAAAAAGATAATCAAAACATACGACATAGCAGAAGAATATTAAAGAACACAGGCCCGCAAACCTAGGAAAGGCCAACTTTACGACGGCCAAGCTATAAATTATAAACCTTATAAATTTAATTTTTACAGTCACGACACATGAACTCTCACTTAGAAGGCCATGCCGGAAAGAAGTTTCCCTGTCCCATATGTGGTAAAATATTCGGAACAAAGAGCAGAAGGAACGAACATAGGTATCATAAGCACGGTGGTGGTAAAAATGCTGTAAGGAAGCAGGAGCGCGTCCAGTGCAAGGTTTGCGAGAAAACGATATCCACGCCTATGAATCTCAAAAGGCACATGAATAGCGTGAGTTGATTACTATATTTTAGCGTCTAGCGCAGGGATGGGCAAACTATCAGTAGCCTAAGCATGAAAACATATCCGTATCGTTGCGTTTGAAACTAAACTTAGGTTGCTATACGTAGCTGTTAGTTCCGCTACTGTCCGCTTGGAACGGTTTTCTAGATTCCATACGATTTTTATCTATAGGCAAACCATATAACTCGCGGGACGCCCGCGGTACGAGGGGAGCGATAGGCGACGCGGAGGTAGAAGCGGCCCTGCGCCGCGCTCGCACCTCACAACCCCGCTCGACTCTTACCTATAGATGACCCACACAACTGAAGGAACGCCCGTGGTACGAGGGGAGCGTCGGGCGACGTGGAGCTAGAAGCGACCCTGCCCCGCGCTCGCACCTCCCCACCCCGCTCAACTCTTACCTATAGATGAATCACACAACTGAGGGGAGCGTCGGGCGACGCGGAGCTAGAAGCGACCCTGCCCCGCGCTCGCACCTCCCCACCCCGCTCGACTCTTACCTATAGATGAATCACACAACTGAGGGGAGCGTCGGGCGACGCGGAGCTAGAAGCGACCCTGCCCCGCGCTCGCACCTCCCCACCCCGCTCAACTCTTACCTATAGATGAATCACACAACTGAGGGGAGCGTCGGGCGACGCGGAGCTAGAAGCGACCCTGCCCCGCGCTCGCACCTCCCCACCCCGCTCGACTCTTACCTATAGATGAATCACACAACTGAGGGGAGCGTCCGGCGACGCGGAGCTAGAAGCGACCCTGCCCCGCGCTCGCACCTCCCCACCCCGCTCGACTCTTACCTATAGATGAATCACACAACTGAGGGGAGCGTCGGGCGACGCGGAGCTAGAAGCGACCCTGCCCCGCGCTCGCACCTCCCCACCCCGCTCGACTCTTACCTATAGATGAATCACACAACTGAGGGGAGCGTCGGGCGACGTGGAGCTAGAAGCGACCCTGCCCCGCGCTCGCACCTCCCCACCCCGCTCGACTCTTACCTATAGATGAATCACACAACTGAGGGGAGCGTCGGGCGACGCGGAGCTAGAAGCGACCCTGCCCCGCGCTCGCACCTCCCCACCCCGCTCGACTCTTACCTATAGATGAATCACACAACTGAGGGGAGCGTCGGGCGACGCGGAGCTAGAAGCGACCCTGCCCCGCGCTCGCACCTCCCCACCCCGCTCGACTCTTACCTATAGATGAATCACACAACTGAGGGGAGCGTCCGGCGACGCGGAGCTAGAAGCGACCCTGCCCCGCGCTCGCACCTCCCCACCCCGCTCGACTCTTACCTATAGATGAATCACACAACTGAGGGGAGCGTCGGGCGACGCGGAGCTAGAAGCGACCCTGCCCCGCGCTCGCACCTCCCCACCCCGCTCGACTCTTACCTATAGATGAATCACACAACTGAGGGGAGCGTCCGGCGACGCGGAGCTAGAAGCGACCCTGCCCCGCGCTCGCACCTCCCCACCCCGCTCGACTCTTACCTATAGATGAATCACACAACTGAGGGGAGCGTCGGGCGACGCGGAGCTAGAAGCGACCCTGCCCCGCGCTCGCACCTCCCCACCCCGCTCGACTCTTTCCTATAGATGAATCACACAACTGAGGGGAGCGTCGGGCGACGTGGAGCTAGAAGCGACCCTGCCCCGCGCTCGCACCTCCCCACCCCGCTCGACTCTTACCTATAGATGAATCACACAACTGAGGGGAGCGTCGGGCGACGCGGAGCTAGAAGCGACCCTGCCCCGCGCTCGCACCTCCCCACCCCGCTCGACTCTTACCTATAGATGAATCACACAACTGAGGGGAGCGTCGGGCGACGTGGAGCTAGAAGCGACCCTGCCCCGCGCTCGCACCTCCCCACCCCGCTCAACTCTTACCTATAGATGAATCACACAACTGAGGGGAGCGTCGGGCGACGCGGAGCTAGAAGCGACCCTGCCCCGCGCTCGCACCTCCCCACCCCGCTCGACTCTTACCTATAGATGAATCACACAACTGAGGGGAGCGTCGGGCGACGCGGAGCTAGAAGCGACCCTGCCCCGCGCTCGCACCTCCCCACCCCGCTCGACTCTTATTTCCGCGCCGGCCGACGCTCCGCTCGTACCGCGGGCGTCCCGCGAGTTATATAGTTTGTTTTAAACGCAATTATACGGAGATATTTTCATGCTTAGGCTACAGGGGTCAGGTTTTTGAATTTTTGGTTTAAAAATATTTTTTTATTTGCACTTTCCGAAATAAAGTTATTTAGTGACTCATATGTTTTATCAACATTAAAAGATCTTATATTGATGCAAAATTAAATAATATGAATTTTAGACACTTATAAAAATCAGGTACACTATGAAATAGAGAAATTGTAGTTAATGTATAAAATAAGAACAAAGATTTATTATATAACTTTAAACTCTCGCGTTTCGTACACATTATAATATATATAATCGGGTCTACCGCGATCAATTTTTACCTTTTTTACGAAAATGGTTTCAAACTGTCTCCCACATGGAGTCCAGTTATCGGGAAATTTAAATCGCGGGTTTCTTCTCTTAGTGCATCTCCGGATACTGTGAGTGTTGTGTGCCGTGCGTGAATAAGATAACAATTAATTTTAAAGACTAAAGTGTTTATGCGGGTAAAAGAAAAATACTTCGGTCGTCACCTGCATCTCATCACTGCGCCTCGCCATACTTGCCAGTTTCCCGTAGACCACGAGACATGCAACTGTCTCGAAACGTCGGGTGTCCCCTTTTCGTAAAAAAGGTAAAAATTGATCGCGGTAGACCCGATTATATATATTATAAAGATTTATTAATATAAGCAAGTGCACTATTTTAATGATCGATGATCGCGGGTCGGATTGCAACCATTCGCGGGCCGAAGATGGCCCGCGGGCCTTAGTTTGCCCATCCCTGGTCTAGCGAGAACCTTACTTCTCGACACCAATAATTCTCCTGGTTTGACAATTTTCAATGACATGGACTGCAAATATATTTTATTAGATGGATTGTAACGGTATCCAGGACCTGGTTAAACAAAATTTTATAGTAATAAAAAAAATTCTAAATAAATAAATATAACATAAAATGATAATAGACTTTCTTGTCTTTTCGATTAAAGAAATTATATATATATACCGTCTTCTTTTACTATGGAGCTAAGCCTGAAATCTCGAAAAAAAATCTGCCCTTCCATACATTTCGGCCGAGCGGCATTGCATTTTTCTATGAAACAGTAAACATGGAAACAGTAAATATGGTTACACCTTTCTGTTACACGTTGTATTATATATTATTCTTTAGAAACGAGATCTTTACGTTCTCGCCTAAAACGTATTTTATTGGCTTATAAGTTTCGAGGAAAAACAACACATGTCGGGCTTTGCAAATCTTACAATAGAAACAAAAAATAAATGAATATACTTTGATAGGTTCTTTTAAAAAAAAAAACGTGCACGGCTTGGGAAAAAACCGGCTTTTTCAAATAAAACCGTGAACAGGTTGGGAGAAAACCGGCTTGACTTGGGTTGTTTTTCTAATAGCCTACATTTATTTTCTTGTCATATTTCGTGCTCCGTGCTCGATGGCGAGGGCATATAATACTGAGTCGAGGATAAAATGCGTTTTATGCCAGAGTTATACTCTGCTTTTCACTTCGATTGCAAGGAAATGAAACAGTGATATTGCTAGCAAATGACATTTAACATTCAGTAGGTAATATTTAATGCAAATTTAAATAAACAACTCAATATAATATATGTACCATGATACGTACCCATTGAGAAAAAACAACAGCTCTTTCCCGCCACAAAAGTTTTTTTTAATTTTCCCGCGGGGAAGTGGGAAGGCAAAGGGCACTTAGCCCATACAGCCATGTCTAAAGAACCTAAATAAAAAATCAGACATGCATGTCTGTTTATTTATTTTATATTAACTCCCTTTAAAGTCACTGTATATAATATCATTCTTGACCATCATCTGAAGCTTCTGTCCTATCAGTTTACGCTAATATGATAGAATCCTAGCGCGAACATTATTAAGTTTCAAAAAGTTTGTCTATGAAGTTGAACTGTGTACTGGCTGTATGGTCTATTGCCAATAGTTTTAGAAGAATACTACTTTATGCCCAAGTAGATAAAATTCAATTTTATGCCGCTTATACCTAGCATAAACAAGAAATTTACGAGCATGAGAAAAGAAAAAAAATTTTTTTTTGACTATTGTTCTTTTTTCTCGAAACTACAAATTATTAGATACCTAACGATGAAAACGCTTGTACTTTTCCACAAAGAAGTACTTGTATGATAAGTTTTACTAAATGCGGACAATCACAACAATCAACTTCCTAATTATAATTATTTATTACCAGGTACATTCACGCAACATCCTCCGCGTAAATTGCGATTACTGCGACAAACAGTACCCTTTAGGGGAAAATCTAAAAAGACACGTCGATCACGTACACCTCAACAAGCCGTGGTACAGGAAACGAGCGAGATGTGTGAGGGAGACAGTTACAGTTAGCGGAAGATCTAAAACAGCACGTCGATCACGTACACCTCAACAAGCCGTGGTACAGGAAACAAGCGAGATGTGTGAGGGAGACAGTTACAGTTAGCGGAAGATCTAAAACAGCACGTCGATCACGTACACCTTCAACAAGCCTTACCGATAATATACAGGGTATAAAAATACTGCGACCTTTAAACAACAGAATCTAATGATCATACTGAACAACTCTCTGAAGAAAACAACGCGCAAAACATCATAGAAGAAGATATTCAACTCTAACTTAAAGACTTTAACTCGCTGGAGGAAGGTCTATTTTAGAACGCTGCGTGTGAACAGCTGTTTCACGGACGACGCTGCCACAAAAAGCGCCCGTATCTCATACATATTTTTTTTGATACTCAAATATTACCTAAACTAGTGGTTCACGCGGTATGCTTGTCGGGACAAGTGGTTCAGTATGATCGGTAAAATATGTAGTTTCATTTAAAGGTAGCAGGCTGTTTACACCCGATGTAGTAAGTCAGATTCTGAAGCAATTATTTTTATTCTGAAGAATATTTTTAAAATGTTAGTTCGAAACTAAATTTTCTCCATTGCAAAATACGTATAGTTCTCAAGTGTTAGGGACAGAAGCTAAGGCTAAATTACTTTGGAAAAATTCAAGTTTTGACAGCTCTATAACTAAAAGAAAAGCCTTCAGAATCTGCTATCTTACTTTACTTTCAACTAAGTAGCTTAAATGTAAACGCTGCTTTCAAAGTACTTTGAATAGGGTAGCTATTTTATTGGATAACTTACATTAGATTATTTCATCCAATCAGACATTGCGATCGCAGCGCGTCACCCATCTCTCAGAAATGTTGGTGGGTCTTTATAGTCATAGCACTGGGGCTCTACCGCGTAATTCTCATTTGTATCAACTTCAACGCGAAATTCAACGCGTGCAAAAGAGATGGCATGATAGGCGGGCGTCGTCGCACGCACGTCATATTTCAATCTCAAGTTGATGTTGATGAAAATGAGAATTACGTGGTAGACCCGCTGATCTGTTTATAGAATAATGTTATAAGATATATATGTACATATGTATGAGTCAGTGGTTTTACGGCTATGGTTATATTGTATGCACGAAAAATTCAAGTTTGAAATGTAAAAACTATTTATTTTATTTTTAGTTGTAAATAATCTCAATAAAGAATTTGTATTATATTGATCGTATCAATGAATATGTTATAGATTCCAAGAACGATGCTGTATTCAGCGAGACGATGCATGCAGAGCGATCCACTTACACCTCAGTAGGTATTGGCTTTGATTAATAATCAAAGGGTATTGGTGTCGATTCGATGTACAGTGGAGACCACATCAAGCTATACACTTGCAGTACGACAATAGCCCCTATAGAGAAGAATATAAGATAGGTGCAAAGTCCAATGTGTCTTACTTGATGCGGTCTCCACTGTACCACATCTTAACTTATTTGACAGGACTAAACTTAATTTACGCGTTCTGCCCTTGTCTTTCTGATTAAGAAAGAAACAGACAGGATTATTAAAATAAGATTAGTCCTGTCAAATAAGTCGTTAAATTAAGAAATCAGTAACAAGAAAATCTACATTAGTCTGCTTCCATCAGTTACTGTAACAAGTCCTATTCAATATTAAAGGGTAATATAAACTAGCTTAAGGAGTTAATTACTTAACATGAAATTATGCATAAATGTCCCACTGAGGCAATGTTTCTGAATTCAGTCAGACCCCCGTTCATTAATTAACACTTGTCAGGTTCCAACACTGACAGCAGGATAGCGTATACAATTTTCAACGCGTACGACAGAGATGGCAATAGAACTCGTGTCGCGACCCTTAGTTTATGAACGCGCCCCTGAAGTTTGTTCATTAAATAGCCCTGGGCTGGGTAGGAACACTGGGGTTGTAACGCTGAGTTTTTGAACGGGTTTCGTCGTGTAGCGACACTCCAAACGTCAGTTGTCATTTTTGCATTATATTTAGTATAATAACGTTGAGAGGACCCCCTCTGTACGAAATTTAACGTAAATATATCAACTATAACGTTGAGAAGACCCCCTCGGTACAAAAATTAACGTCATTTCATTTACGAAAATTTACGTGAATGTCAGGTGACGTTTGGAGCCTATACGAACCTTGCGAACCCTGCTCAGAGTTGATGTTGAAAAATTCGACACCAGTGTAGCGACACTGTCATTTTTGAACGGTCGGTGTTGAGACGCGAGTTCATTTTTGAACGGGTTAGTGTTGCGACCCGGGTAGGAAACCCAACTCGGTGTGAGTTTATGAACGACTATCTGATAGTCGTTCATAAACTCACACCGAGTTGGGTTTCCTACCCGGGTCGCAACACTAACCCGTTCAAAAATTAACTCGCGTCTCAACACCGACCGTTCAAAAATGACAGTGTCGCTACACTGGAGTCGAATTTTTCAACATCAACTCTGAGCAGGGTTCGCAAGGTTCGTATAGGCTCCAAACGTCACCTGACATTCACGTAAATTTTCGTAAATGAAATGACGTTAATTTTCGTACCGAGGGGGTCTTCTCAACGTTATAGTTGATATATTTACGTTAAATTTCGTACAGAGGGGGTCCTCTCAACGTTATTATACTAAATATAATGCAAAAATGACAACTGACGTTTGGAGTGTCGCTACACGACGAAACCCGTTCAAAAACTCAGCGTTACAACCCCAGTGTTCCTACCCAGCCTAGGGTTATTTAATGAACGCACTTCTGGAGGTTCTGAAAGTTTGACACATGTTTGACAGTTTTTATAATGACAAAGTCCTGTTAAGAGTCGGTGTAATGACAAGTTATGTTAAAGGCCAGTATAATGTTAAAGTTCTGTTAAGGGTCCGTATAGTATCGAATGTACAGCTTCAAATTACCATTTCATCATGCATAGCTTGGTCAATCGGTTTAATAGAGTAATATAGAAAAGTAGTTAATTAAGATTCTGATGAGTATTTTATAGTAGGCATACAACAGCTTTGAGCTCACTCTTGCCTGTCAAACATGATTGTGCAGCTAACTTCAAATCAAGCCACTACAAATGACCATGATATACTATGGTGGTTGGTGGTGGTTTATCGCCATCTTATCAAAAAGCGGGTGAAAAGAGGAAAAGGAATGAAAATATCGGAGCAGTATGGAACTATGGGAACCGTCACCTAATAATAATTCCTTACAGTACTTTCGATGTTATGAAAAACGTGTGCTGTTCACAGAAATTCATAGTCAGTGGTTCTGTTCGAGTTTAAACAATGAGGGATTTTCTGAAATTTATTGAATAAAAAGAAATAGTTCAGAATATCTCAATAGATGGCGTTGACGAGACATGGCTAGAATTGCCAACTCAAAAACATGTTTGGTGTGAACAAATTTATTTCTTATAAAAAATTAAAATTAATAAATTAATAAAAAAAAATTGTAATCGATTAGATCGAGGGAGCTGACCAAAATAGCATAATGATAAACCATTTATCTGCTGGACTAGAATAGGTACATTATTACTGTCGCCTGTAGGATCTTCTGTTTCTTTAGTATACTGAATATTTGCAATATGAAAAGTATGGATCAAAATATAGGAAGTTAAGGGGCTCCAAAATGCTAAACATCAGTTTTGTGTTGGATTCAGTTCCGTCAATGTAGATGGTAATAAAAAAATATGGCGTGTTTTTTGACTTAAGGCAATTATTAATTACACTTTAAAAATAAACATATCTTCAATCTTCTTTTAATTTAATTACTTTTAAAAAAGCATGAATTTCACGAAAAAAGCGATTCAGTTTCCATATTTCAAAACCGATTGATACGAAACCAAATCGCGCAAATACACACTAGAAAAAAACATATTTATTGTTGATGATATGAGAGGAGTACGCCTTAAGCCATGGGCTTAAGTATAATGTTGCGAAAAGTCAGTACCTTGTCTTTGAGGCCGGTACAAGGAGCCCTCATAGCGTGCCGCCTGTTCGGCTATACGGTGGTCCTTTAGTCAGGGTTGAACAGTTCAAACATCTAGGTCATCTTATCACAACCGACCTCAGGGATAATGCTGACATCGAGCGGGATCGGAGAGCCTTGTCGATTAGAGCAAATATTTTGGTTCGCAGGTTTGTACGTTGTTATACTGAGGTAAAGCATACCCTATTAGGGCTTTCTGTACATCGCTTTACACGTGCAGCCTGTGGGCTAACTATACTCAAAGGTCGTACGGGGCTGTCCGAGTCCAGTACAATAACGCGCTCAGGGCGGTTTTGAGGCTGCCCCGCTACTGTAGCGCCTCGGGCATGTTCGCCTGGGCTCACATTGACTGCTTCCATGCGACCATGCGCAGATGATGCGCGTCTCTGCTATACAGAGTGCGGGCTAGCTCCACCACAATCCTGGCAATGATCGTGGACAGGCTTGATTGTCCCTATATACGCCACTGTTGCAACAGGCATGTGAGTGTAGCCGTAGTGAGCAGTTATTGTATTCCAGGCAAATAACAAATCCAAAAAAAAAAGGAAGAGGAATAATTAAAAAAGTGGCAACATTTTGCTTTTCGAGTTGTCATTCCTCGAAAAACTCAACTTTTTTTTAGCTACTAATGGATAGTGAAATAGATAATTAATAAATATTGGAGTTGCAATGGAGTTATCAAGCAAAGTTACAGGTGCAATAGTTGAGGGTCATCCAGAACCTGGTGTTGAAGTTCCAATAACTTGCATCTTCCTGCCATATACTATAGAAACATCTTTGCAGGTAAATTGTTTTAATAAGTTCAGGCTTTGGCGTATTTTATTGTTTATTATTGGCGATATGTAAAAGTTTTAGCGTCCCTGTTACTCCATATGCGAAAAAACCCTCAGTTCGAGAGGGACGGATTCGTGGAAAAGTAGCAAAAAGTCGGTTTTTTATTAATATAAAATGTACTAAAGTTGCTATCAAAATTTCGTTTAACCAGGTCCTAGGTACCGTTAAAACCCATCTAATAAAATATAATTGCAGTCCATATGTCATTCTAAATTGTAAAACCAGGAGAATTGGTGTCGAATCATTTCAAGAAATATTTCTATCGAGCCGAATTTCTCCAATCAGGTTTCTATTTTAACAGATCCCTAGAAAAATAATATACTATTTATATAATATACTCTAAGCATTTTAAGTAGAATAATGGTCAGTATCAAATGGAGGGACTAAATTCATTCCGACTGGATTTTGAAATCCATGTCTTTCGTTATGTTAGGTTACATTTAAGGCATTGTGTTGTATGTCACAAGAAGCGCAATGAAATGGACTAATGTATTACAGTAACTTCGAATATAATCCTATGTTGGCATTTTTGTCGATTATATTTCAAAATAACACAAATCTACACCATCACACATTTTCATTCACCATTTTTCACAGACACAAATTCACCACAATAATATATCACTAGAACACTCTATTAAATTACATGTATTATTTTTGTATAAATATCACTATCACCTTCAAAAAACATAAATAATCACAGACATAAAAGCAAAGGCTGCTGCCCGTTCGCCATTTGCAATTGTACAGAAAAAGATTTTATTTAATTTTCAGGTGAGTGATTGCTTCAAAAAAATTCAGACGATTCTTACATAACGTCAACAAAACAACAATAATTTTGGTGTTTAACTGACCAACATACAACAAAAATGTAAAAGAAAACTTTTCTCTGATTAACACCTGTTTCTCTGCACACTAACTGCGAGTGAATGATACAACCGGCACTTTATAGATCTCATGCTGAGCATTTTGGAAATTCAAAAGGTATAAAAACCGGATTATAGGGTCCCAATGCCGGACTCTAAGAAAAAGGACAAGAGGTCAAAAAGGCTAACATTGTCCGGATGGATGGCAACACTATCTACACCTTATACGATTTGTACACTGCCCTAACAGAAGAATCGCCATACGTAACCTTCATGGCTATATTTGTATGTCGAACAAATAATCCTTCAGCACAGAAGCGATTGTGCCTGTGCCCCTCTTATCTACACTCTGACCATGACTGATGTCAGCCTGATAGGGAGCTGAAATATATTTTCTTAAACTTTATACTGGTACCGATTCGGTGAAGCACATCTTAACTTATTTGACAGAACTAAACTTAATTTAAGCGTTCTGTCCTTGTCTTTTCAATAAAGAAAGAAAAAGACAGGATGCTTAAAATAAAGTTAGTCCTGTCAAATAAGTTAAGACATGTTATGCCGAATCGATACCATTGTATGTCATGGACCTATAAAAATGCAAATGGGGTTTCGCTAAACAAAAACTGAAGCATCCTTAGTAAGTCAACTTGCTTGTAGGTACGAGCCAAGCACACATTCACATCATAGTAAGTCTATGATCCATATTAAGTCCACTAACACACTAAGTAGAGCACCATTGCTATGCTTCAGTTGTTGCAGAGCTGTCACTCCGTCCACCTTTTTTGTATGTTAATGTTTATTATAGTTATGTTGTTTTACCCGTTTTGGAAATTTCAAATCCATGCTACTCAATCCAATTTCGACGTCATTTAAAATTTAAGTTTTTGTCTTTTTACTATTTCAGGCATGTAGAGCATGTCTTCTGACAGACTGCAGGTTGTACTCTATGGAGCAATGTAACCTCAAGGAGATGTTCAAACAACTGACCGGCTTGCAGTTGCTTGATGATAAGTACCCGTCGTCTCTGTGTGCAGAGTGCGCCACATTCTTGACCAAGTGCAAGAGGTTCAGGGAGAAGAGTCTGACTGTGCAAAAGACACTGAGTGTGTTTTCAAATGCAGCATGCCCTGTATGTATTAAATTTTTTCTTAACTGTTATAGTTAACTATTTTATGGGCCTGATATACTGAAGTGTCCTGATTAATTAATGTCAATTATGTCAATTAATGTCAAACTTTTAACTCTTAATAATGTGTTAAAGACTAGCGCCTGTAGCTTCGCCCGCGTGGCCTACAGAAAACAAATGACATTTTTTTTTCAGAAACAAATATAAGCACTTTTACTCCCTCTCAATTGAATATACAAACTGATGATATCCCGAATAAAACTAGCGAGGCGGAATAACTCGCATGTTCTGACTACGAACGCGCCCGGCTCGGCATTCTGCCTCGCGGGCGAGTTCTCTGTACTTGTTTCTCGACTTCGCTAGATACTCCCGGCTTAAGCGACTTAGAGAAGATCTTTATAAACTAAAGTCGCACAATTACTCACTTAACAAATATATTCAGATGTTAGTCAGACCCCACCCGCGTTCATTCAACTCTACCCCTTTTTCGGCTTGGGCGTTATTTTATTAATACCCCTTAAAGCTTGTATGTTGAACAGGGTCACTATGATAATAAAAAAACTGCATCTAAATCCGTTCAGTGGTTTCGGAGATTTGCGTGGACAAACACAGACAGAAAAGAATTCTTTAAATCGCTGATTTGTGTTCTATTACTCTTGTTTAGTCACCCCCTTTCTATTTTTATTATTCTATCGTCTATTCCGTGTATAGACTCACCAGGTTCTACTCTTTTATTATATGATAGGTAAAGCAGTAGGATCACAGACTCCAGTTCGAAACCTGCCTGGTTGAGCATTAAGATGTGCCGATATTCCCCTTTTTTTAATGTACTCACTTTTTTGTTTTTTGGGAAATTTTGTGAATTTACAATTTTTATTTTAATCTGAGACATGTTAAGTGACGAATATTTTTCAATGATTATTACTTAACATAAGATAAAACCAAAAAAAAAAAAAATACAAAAAATATTACAGATGAAAAAAACATTTTTTTCTTCTTTACATTTTGTAAAACTTTGAATTTAGAATTAATGGGGCAGAAGATGAAGTCCAGCAACAATATAATTTTTTTTTAAATCTTTTTATAGATCCCTGTAAAGTTATTCCACTATTATAGTGTGAAGTTAGAAAAAAGTGGAATTTTGACACACCCTACTGAGTATGCCCAATGAGTTTTTCAGTATGATATGCCACTTGTTAAACGTGACAAGAGGGTTGCACAAGTCCTGACTGTCCTCATTACTGTCCACACTCAGGAACACTCTGACACATGCTCCGGGACATATATCGTGACAATATGTTTTTATGTATTTTTTTTTTTTTTTTTTTTTTTTTATCAATCAATATATTTATTGCATTAAATTACATGTCAGTTGTAGATGTTATAAATATGTACATAATTTTGGCTCAATGTAATTTTACCCATTGGGTGTAACAATATTCTTAATTTTAGTATTAAAATATATATAGGAGAAATATCATGTAGCAATAGCGATTAGCTATTATCTATGCGCTTTTATCAAGCATTATACTCATTTCAGGTAACTTGTGAACAAATAAAACAAGTTAGAAAAGTTAAGAAATTATCTTCAAATTTATCAGTTAAAAAAATTCGTCCTAACTTCTATGATGCTGAAATTGTAGCTGAGGATTATGAAGAAGAATCACCAACAAATTTAAAAATTGAATTGCCAAGAGATTGTGTAAGAGAGATTGATAGTTATGTGAAATCTTCTAATTCATTAGTAAAACAAAACCCTCTTAAAAACTTAAACACAAATATTTATGTATGTGACGATGACGAAGAAGAAGAAATACTAACCAGTGTAAAAAAAGAGAAGATAAAAACTGAAGAAAGAGGTTTTGAGGCAAATTTATCTAAAAGAGAAAATATGAAATTATTCTCTAATTCATCAGTAAAAAAAAACCCTCCTAACAACTTTGATACGTGTATTTATGCTTGTGATGATGACGACGATGAAGAAACACCAGTTTTTATAAATTGCAACGAGATAAAAACTGAAATAACAAGTGATTGCAAGCAAATTTTTGTCAAAGAAAATCCACCTGACTGCTCTGATGTTCCGTATATTACATACACATACGAGAATTATGACGAAAAAAAAGTAACAACTTTGAGTGATAAACTATTACCAATTGAATTGTTTAGTGATTCTGATGATAATGATACAATTAAAACTGAAACTAATTTTGAACAAGCAGAAGTGTATACAAGCAAAGAAATTAAGCAGAAAAACCTAAAAACGGAATCAAAAAAAGCATGTGATGGAAAAAAGCCTGCGACAAAAACTGCAAACAAAAAAGTAAAAAGGATTTATAATTGTAAGCAGTGCGATAAGGTTCTCAGGTATGTATGTATATATGTTTTTATTGCGAAATCCTTCGCTTTGAATACTCTAATTATTGTCAGAGTGCATTAAAAACGTATATATATTCTTAACTGTCTGATGCAACACGTATTCTAGCGACGACAGCGCCTTCTTTTCAAAATGAGCAAAGCATGAAATCACATAACCCCCTCGTAAGCGTTCAGTATGTGCATTACAGGCTGGTATATCAAGTAGTTACAAAATTCGGTGTACAGGTATGGTGAAAAAATTCGTCGTCCCAGAACCTCGGTAGCGCGCCTGTCATGTAAGCAGGAGGTCGCGGGTTCAAATCCTTGACGGAGGAATTTTTTCAAAAATATTGGAGCTTTCAAATTTGTTTCTGATTAATTTCTAGTTTGTAATGCACTCCAATAATAATTAATAGAATAGAAATTCGTATGAATAGTTTGTTTCTATTTGTTGTTATAATGAGGTCGTGCATAAATACATGCATCCATTTTTAGGGCTCTTTCAATATACGGAACCATCTAGGACTAGGCTCGGTGTCTATTTGTCGGCGCGCCGGCGGCGGCGGCGCGGCGTAACCTCGGAAACGGTTAGGCTGATTGAGCTTAAACTTGACATGCTCTTGGAGACTTATCACACATCATATTTCCTGAATTTGTGTGTTGTGTCTAACGTATATAAATATATTACACCTACGACATTACAGTTCTCCTTGTGGTCTAGCAACTCTAATGTCTCAAACCGTTTGTCCCAACGGGTCACACCTGAACCTGTCAATGTGTGACTCGTTGGGACAAAAAATAAGAAAATGTCCCAACCAGTCACACTATTACTCGATGGGACAAATACTTACCTGTTCATAACCCATAGGTGTACATTTGTATTCAATTTACATGCTTTGGAAAGCGCCAAAACATTTGGGGATTCATGTCTATATTTTTTAATAAGGGTAGTATTTAAACGAGCGAATGTAAGATTATGTTTTTATTTTGCGAAATCCATCGCTATGAATACTCTAAATATTATTAAGAGTGCATTACAAACTAGAAAATATCAATCAGAAACAAATCCAATGACAAGAATTTGAAAAAATTCCCCGGGCCAAGATTCTTGTCTTTGGATTTGTTTCTGATTGATATTTTCTAGTTTGTAATGCACTCAATAATATTTAGAGCGAATATAAATTGAAATTTAAGGTGTCAAAAAATATAGCTATGAATATAGCATACTAAAATACTAAGTGGGCGAAAGACTGGGCGAACAAAAATGTTGAAAACGGTGACATGAAAATACAAATTTGAGTAATTCTCAGGCGAACAATTTTCTATTTTAGTGACAATTTAATTTTAAGTAATAAAGCTGGGGACGTCGCCTCGCTCCGCTCCGCTTCGCTCGGCTCCTTATTTTATCTTACATGTAAACCTAACACGCTACTCCTCGCTTCGCTCGTCGTCGCACCTATTTCTTGACTTTTTGTGAAATATTTTCGATTTCATACTTTAAATTCGCCCACTCGATATTTTTAGTCGCACGCTTTAGCATTTATTCCGGACACTTGAAGTCGCTCATTATATTGTTCAATATTCGCCCGATTTATAATTTTCTTTTATTAATTACGCTATAGAACGTAATGAATGATGTATGACCATACTTTTTCCACTTTCAGATCTAAACCGATCTACTTGGCGCATCTCCGATCGGAACATCACTCGACACAACACGTTTGTTGTCTCTGTGGCTTGTCCTTCATCAACAAGAGATGTGTCAGGGAGCATAAGAGAATCAAGCATGTGGTAGACAACTTGCATGTAAATATTTTGTATTTTAACTGGCATTGAAATTTCTATTCGTTACCTTACTTTAAAAAGGCTAGCCTGTTGTTCGTAGATCGTTTGCTGAAAAAGAATGGTAGAAAATACTAATTACTATTAAGTTCGCCTTTGTACTATAACTTATTATGTGCAATAAAGGAACTGTACCAGTCCAGGCACCTATTTACGAATCTTTTATATAAAAAACCGGCCAAGTGCGTGTCGGGCCACGCGCAGTGTAGGTTTCCGTAGTTGCCCTGCACAATATGCGGACTTGTTCTCCAAGTACATTTTATAAGTTGTCGACTAATACAGATCGCGCCAAACTTCTAGTACGCTAGGAAGTTGCTCTTCGAAGTGGATCAAAAACTGGTCTTCTCACAACCCCAATATTTTTAAATTACCTATCCAACAACACCCCACACTAGGGGATAGACGAGAAAAAAAAATCATCCTCAATTTACGTGTCCCCTAAACTTAAAAAATTACATTAAAAATGACATAACAAAAATTAAAGTAGAAAAAAAAAACATAACATCCAGGCATCACTCTAACAGAACCCTAAACAGTCCTTATAAACGTTCTTTAAGCTATCAGCAAACAGATCCCTCTGTGCTGACAGCAGTGCGTTCAGGTAATAGAGGGTGCGCGGGAGCGGAGAGTGACGCCGCGCCACGGTCGCGACCCTCGGCTTGTGGGGAACCGCTCACCGCAACGTTGTGCGTCAGAATCGCCTGACCAAACCTTCATTCACTGCAGTGTGCGTAGTCGTGAGTCAATATGGATTACCAAACAAAGACAACACGCCGCTTGTTGCGTGGCAAAATCAAAAGACCACTAGGTGGGTAAACGTCGTAACGCTGCGTCATGACGTTGTGTTGAACCGCTCACAGCAACGTTGTGCGTCAGAATCGCGAGACCTTGAAATTCATTAGCTAACTTTCTTATTTTTCTCAAACATGCACTTTTATTTATTAAATTTCGTGTTGCCAGATTCCTAATGATGGACCTTGCTGTCCTGAATGCTCGCTGCGTTTTCTCTCTGAAGAAGCTTTACAAACACACTTACAAGGACCCTTAAACGACAGACACATCCCTGTTACTGAATTTTGTGATGATTTAAACGCCGAGATCAGTGATAGTCCAGAAAATGAGAAATGCCTCAAATCTGAATTTGAAAGTGACGGAGAAGACAAGGTTAATGATAAGAAAGCCATTACTAAAATAATAAAAAAGCCAGTTGCAACTCGAAAACGTAGAACCAGAAAAGTCCCGTTAGATTCAGAAGAGACAGTTCAGAAGAGACTTATTCTGAAGAATATGATTGTTGTAAAGATAATGACTTTAGAAGAACAGTTAGAAGTGATTCAGAGAAGAAAAGAAAATAATCAAGATAAACCCCACAAATGTGATATTTGTTCATTTGGAACCAACTTGAAGAACCTTTTAGAAACGCATATGATGAGACATAGCAAGGTTTGTTAGAAAAAATTTTCTTATTAGTCTGTAAAATATTTATTTGCTTTGAATTCAACACATTTGGCTCGATTTTTCGGTGTTATTCTGATGCTCATTTTACACAGCATAGATATTTTTGCCAGAAGCTCCTCAAGGCTTGAAAACTAACTTTTTTTTACTTTGTGATAAACCTTGACAAAATGGCGCACCCAAAATCGAACCGTGGATCCGCCCTTTCATTTAATTTTAATAATTAACTCTCAGCCAGCAGCACATTAAATAACAAGTGTACGTTATAACCAAGCTAGTTGAAAAATCAAAATGAAAATTTGTTTATTTTCTTCACTTACAAATGGGACATCCTTTTAAGTTCATGAAAATACTTGTGCCAGGATACCCTGCTCTTCCATATATAGGTTTTACAAAAATAAACGTGTCTTAATTTACAAAAATCTTTTACAACAATAAAACTTCTTCCATCCATCCATCATCCATCAGCCTAGTTCGTCCACTGCTGGACATAAGCCGTTCCAGGACTTTGCCACTCCCGGCAGTCATCCTGGAAGAATTGCACATACTCACACACGCTGGGTAGACGGGTTGGTGAGCGCGGTGCCGGAACCCTCGCACCAGTGACGCCGCTGCCCGTCACCAGTCTGTTCCATATAAGGCCCGGCTATTAGGGATGGATATACCGCCACGCCATCCATCGGTCCCAGGCATGGTGGGCCTCCTGGTTTTTTGCCTGTGAGCTGTCCTCTTACTCTCCCCCGAATTACTTCGAGGGGGTCTCCAAGTAAGATGGTGGTACTTCCACAGTCGAGCCCGGCATCAGCTCTACCACCTGATAAAACTCAAGCTAACTTAATTATGCATGCAAATGTTAGTATGAAGTGTGTTAGAGAATATGTAAAATGTGATATGAATAGGTGTGATAAATAAGTGAGTCCCTAGCCCTAAGACCGAAGTCTTGGGGTCAGTATTAGTTATAGAGTGAACGATAATATACGGTTCAGGCCAGTACAGGAGGCGCGCGTCACGTTGGTCACTTGGCGCCTCAGTTGGAGCTTCGACAGGGGTGAAGGGGCGATGCGCTTAGGGATACTGCGCAAGTGACCGCTAACTTCACGAGTGCCTTTTGTACTGACCCGAACTGCATTTTCTTAGGCCCACTTGCAGCATGATCGAGAAAAAATCCTTAACCCTTGGGTTAACTAACCCGACATTTCATTAGTCCTATTCCACCATGTTAATACCGAAGCGGGTTATTAAACCCGTGCTAAGCGATTGTTTGACATTTGACATTTATTTAGAATGTTACCATAAAGTAATTAGTTGCAACCAACGAGGTATAGTATCTATATACGAGTAATGTCATTGGAAACAACACAATTTAAGTAAAACTGGTAACATTACTTCGCTAACCCGAGTTTAACTCGAGGCGAGAGTCAGGTTAAATTCTGATGAATTTCTCATAGTTTAACCCGAGATTTTGATTGGTGCAAGAGAGCTTTTTCTTTACCCTCTATTTTTTGACTTAACCCGAGTTAAAGCCGAGTTAAGAACATGCTGCAAGTGGACCTTAGCATAGTAAAACCAGGACAGTAGGTTAACTCTCGCCCCGTACGAGACTTAAATATCTACTGTTGTAGGGTTGTCCCTTCTTTTAGTTTCGTAGCTAATAAAAAATTAGTTAATTGACTAATTCAAAATCATAGCACAGTTACGATCATATGTTAACCTATGGTACCTATGTTAAATGTGAACAAAGAAAATACGGTTTACATTTCACATTATTATTTATATATACCATCAATTGTGTACTCAACTTTCTTGTTGAGTAGGTATTGAGAAGAATGATAATTCTGGATTTGAGGAATTATTATTGAGCCATCCGAAGACAGTAAAATATGTTCGATTGCGTGCTGTCGACATATTTGAAGTGGTCGGCGCCGCCGCGCGGCGTAGCGTCTTGTTCGAGAGACTTGACTGAGCGTGACCGCGGTGTGACCCCGACTAGCGCCTACCTTGCACGCTAAGATATTGCTGTTGCGTGCGTACTGTACTAGTACGCACACATATTAGCCGCGCGATGTACCTTTGCTTGATGATAAACCACTGTTCTGGTTTTACTATGACCTTAGTCTGTCTGAATAATATCCTGTAAGTTTCGACAAAACTAAAGCTATAAAGGCAACGTGAAATCAACCTAAATCTGTTTTTGTTTCAGGAAATGGGCGAATTTTCGTGCAGTTTGTGTCACTTCCGTTTCAAGTCAAAGAGAACTTATCAACATCATAGGCTTAAGCACACATACATGTACAGCTGCGTCGAGTGTCCCTTCACTACGTACCTTTAGTATGTGATTTGTTTTATATGTTTTCTAAAAAAACGGTGCTGTCATATAGCGCCGGTGCATAAAGTTAGATTGAGCAGAACACTTTGCACCAATCATAACTGAACTCTGTGACATTACCTTTTAGTTTTAATAGCGTGCTTTGAGTCGTGGCTGTTAATTTCAACAGGTGGTAGAGCTGATGCCAGGCTCGACTGTGGTTCTACCACCATCTTACTTAGAGACCCCCTCGAATAAATTTGGGGCAGAGTAAGAGGACAGCTCACAGGCAAAAAATCAGGAGGCCCACCATGCCTGAGACCGATGGATGGCGGTATATCCATCCCTAATAGCCGGGCTTTATATGGAACAGAGTGGTGATGGGCAGCGGCGTCACTGGTGCGAAGGTTCCGGCACCGCGCTCACCAACCCGCCTTCCAAGCGTGTGTGAGTATGGACAATTCTTCCAGGATGACCGCCGGGGGTGGCAAAGTCCTGGAAAGGCTTATGTCCAGCAGTGGACGAACTAGGCTGTTGGATGGATGGATGGGCGATTCGAAGTACTGTTTGTGAGTCTAAAATGATAAGATTTTAAATTTACACGGTCATTATAATAGTAGTTTATGCTACAAGGGTGAGAAGGAATAAATTACGAGGACGATTTAAAACACGAGCGTAGTGAGTGTTTTAAACGTAACCGAGTAATTTATTGCTCTTACGCCCGTGTATCATACTACGTTTTTCAATGCATAGTGTGAGGAAATAAATATAATCTTGTGGACTTTAAATTATGATTGGCTCAAAAGGACTGTATCCAGAGCCGTTAAACAGTGGAAAAAAAGTATTACATTTATGGTACACAGGAAAGGTTGCAGGTTAGCCAAACATTGTAAATAAATAAAAAAATAATAATAATAAAAAGGCCCTAGGGCAAAATAATCGACTTTCTGTTCGGTTTTGATAAAAAGTGAGCCCTTACGAGCATTTGCATTGAAAACATTATTAGGAGTACGAGACTCACTGTGTTTGACTTTTATATTATTTCGAATTTTCGGCAGTCTCATCAGCCATGATCGCGGGATGACTGCTCGGTTAATATAAAACCGGCCAAGTGCGAGTCGGACTCGCGCACGAAAGGTTCCGTACCATTGTCTATAAAAACGGCAAAAAAATCACGTTTGTTGTATGGGAGCCCCCTTAAATATTTATTTTATTATATTTTTTAGTATTTGTTGTTATAGCGGCAACAGAAACACATCATCTGTGAAAATTTCAACTGTCTAACTATCACGGTTCGTGAGATACAGCCTGGTGACAGACGGACAGCGGAGTCTTAGTAATAGGGTCCCGTTGGTTACCCTTTGGGTACGGAACCCTAAAAAACCAAACATGGCGAGTCCCGTACTCGTTACAATGTGCATTAAGTGATGTGTTATTTTTCAGTCACATCGCCTCGAAACACGTTCTGCAGTTCCACGAGAAACAGAAGTATACATGCGAAAAATGTGGCAAAGTATACAAGTACGTATTTATTTTATTGATTGGGAAACAAACAGTTATCTTAAGGGTCGGAGTTCCGAGATTGGGCATAACAGGATTCGGGGTTATGGCTTTTTAAGATAGTAAAATATAAATTGCTGAACAAAATAAATACCACTTGTTACCTTACAAGATGAAGTACAGGTTCATTAAAAAAAATCTTGGCACTAATGTATAGTAACTTCAGAAAAAAAACAGGATTTTCAAGTTAAGGTGTAAGTAGCGCCGCAATGCTATTCAAGAGATTTTCTTGATATTCCTGTTTGTTTTTCTGAAGTTACTATACATTAGTGCCGTGATTTTTTTTAATGAGCCTGCACTTCATCTTGTAAGGTAACAAGTGGTATTTATTTTGTTCAGAAATTTTAATTTTTACCGTCTTAAAAAGCCATAACCCCGAACCCCGGATCTCGGAACGTCGACCCAATAAATTAATCTTAAAACCAAACAAGTTTCCACATAAATCTTGTAAGTAAATAAATTTATGTGCACGGCATTATAACAACGCAACATGTACTTACGTTATAAGTTACTCAGTAAAGTTACACAAAACAAAGCAAATTGAAAAGGGAAAAGATATATATAAATTACCAAATTAACAAAGCAAATTGAAGAGAGGAAAATGTACATAAATTAAAAATTAACACTAACACAAAGTTAAGTATCACTAAGAAAACATTTAGTACTTTTTTAAAAACGTTTTAAACAATGAAGATTTAAATAGATAATATCATAGATAAATAAAGGAAGGATAGATTGCTATCTCCTTGTACTGTTCGCAATACTAAAAATAACGTTGCTAGATGGCGTTACTTGTCTCGCTGGAAATAAAATTTGTCTGAAATCGACGAAATATAGCATTTTACTGTTCTGGTTCATCATATTTATTTATTTTATGAATATAAACGCACAATGTTCATAACATCGCATCAGAAAATAGTGAATTCTTAATCAGGTGTTTTTAACATTTTTTTCATTAAACTTTCGGTGGTAAGCTGGCAATCTAACTAAGCGTGCAGATGGTTATTCTGGATTCCGGTAGATGGCGCACAACGATCAATTAAACAAAATATGTGCATTAAAATACGCTTTATTTACATAACACAACACTACTCATACATACCGGTATATAACTGTACTTTTTGACTCAACTGTCATGCACGGTTGAGCGATTTATCGTATGCCATGTGTCGCGTATTGTCGTATTCTAGCAAATTTTTGTTTTTGTGGACGCAGTATAGTTGCTACACACACACACACACACACACACACATCGAATTTCGTTTCATCAACTGTTCGATAGATGGCACTAAGTATGTCACAATTTATCTAGTATAGTAGCGACATCAGAAATAATACGTCGACCTACTAGGTACCGGCGAAAATAATAAGTTTGTTCTAATGTATGGAGTGAGCAATCTATCCTTCCTTTATTTATCTATGATATTATCTAGAATGTACTTTTTTTTATTGACAGTGGGCTTTTGTTTGACCTCTATCGCGCCTGATGGCAAACATCGATAACCTAGGATTAAGTGCGCTCACCCAGAGAGTAACTATTTACTCTTCTTTAAAGGAATCTGTTTTGTCAATATCCGGGTATCCGGCTCCGGCTGAGAGTTAAGTGTGCCGTCTCCCGCGTTATTCATTTACCGCGCCGCTCACGGCCCGCTTTACGCCAGGATCACAGCTTCAGGCTCCTGGCGGCGCTTCTTGCTGCGCTTCCAGGCGGTTTTTGCGACGGGCTTTGCCCTGCCACGACACCCGTCGGCGCCTTCATGTATAGCGCGCTCGCTCGCTCAAAGCGCTCGACACTCGGTTCGACCTGTGCGCTCGATCACTGTTTCAACCGCCCGCCTCCCCGCACACCGCCGTCCCGAGAGCGCAAGTCACTCGAAGCCGGACAAGACGCGCGAGCGGCGACCCAAGGCCGGCTCTATACAACTTCATACATTTGTTCTCGACGCCAGCGCCGTCACAAGAAGAACCGCTTGGCGCGCCCCTCGGAGCCTGAAGCTGTGGCCGAGGGGTTAGATGTGGAGACCTCAAGGTTAAACGTCAGTCACATAGCGCAAAGTGCATAACTTAACTTTGTATTTTTGTTTAGAAGTTAAAAATTGAACAACTCTTTGGTATGTGGCATTTGACGCCAATAATTCAGTATAAGTGAGGTTTATAAAGTGTTCGGGCCAATACTTGTCACCAAACACCATCCATTGACGTCACAGCGGCGTGTGCTGCGTGGCGCTGTCGATCAGTGTGCATTCGGACAGCAGTCGAGTACATTCGTACCATTAAATTAGTGAACACAATACATAAACATTTTATCATTTACTCTTTCTGCCCAATAACTCCAGCTATCACCAGACATAAAGCATGAGTTTGAAATTTAAGGCACAATTAGTCATGATCTTATCTAAACAAAGTTAAAACAGCATTTTAAGTTGGTTTTGAGAAGATCGTGACTAATTGTGTATACAATTTCAAACTCTTGCTGTATAAACCTCACTAATACTAAACTATTGGCGTCAAATGGCACAGATTAAAAAACATTAAAATTTTAAATTTCTTAACAAAAAAAAAAACAAAGCTAAGTTATGCACTACTGACGTTTAACCTTAAGATGGATTGTACTGAAATAAACAAAGATATAGAAAAAGTGGTTCACTTATTTGATTCCATTTGGAACAGTCTTTTGGACTTTATTTTGGACTTTAAGATGGATAGTCCAAGGCAATCTTCATACAAACTTGTGGGAACCAATAACGACGACAGAAGTATTATTATTTAATTCTGTTACTTTTTTCCACACGTTCCATCTACTTAATACCCGCGAATAATCAGTTTTTTTTACAAACAAACTTTTTTAGAATCTAATTTTGTTATTTAAAACTTTTGTAATCCAATGTATGAAAGTTTTAAATTGCAAAATTAGACTGTTAAAACATTTTGTTTTTAAGAAAAACTGATTATTCGCGGGTGTAAAATTGATGGAATGTGTGGAAAATATTACTTCTCTCGTCGTTATTGGTTAAAGATTACCTTAAAGATTGCTTACTTTGGATTTCCTATTTGGCTATTAAATCGGGTCCATGAATGAAATGCGTGTTCTGTTAAACTGAAGATCTGTATTGATTGTTAGTTCGCTAACATGTGCACTTCTGACTAATTGTCAACTCAGCAGAACGCCGAGCGCCTACAAGACCATGTATGAAAATTATATTAAAATCTTTTCATTTCGTTATAAACACCGCAAAAAGTCGGGAGTTATTTTCAAAACTTCAAATGAAGGCTCTTGAGTCATCCATCCATCGCCCGTATTCGTTCACTGCTGGACATAAGCCTCTCCAATATTACGCCACTCTTGGCGGTCCTCAGTCATCCTCATCCAGCCGCCACCCGCAACGTCTTTCAGATAGTCAGTCCAGCGGGCCTACGCTGCGGTTTGCCGTACGTGGTCTCCATTCCAATGCCTTACGGCCCCAACGGTTATCACGTCGGCGACAAATATGGCCAGTCCACTGCCACTTCAACTTACTGATTCGGCAGGCTATGTCGGTCACCTTCGATCTCTGACGGATATCTTCGTTTCGGATTTTAACAATCGGAGATATTTTATCCATCAGGCTCTTGAGTAATCAGTACTATTTATTATGTATTTCGCAGGTCTATAAATACTTTATACGAGCATAAAAGAGTGAAGCATCCATCGTCTCAACACGTTTGCTGTCTCTGTGGATACTCTTTTGTTAACGAAAAGGGTATGAAGACGCATCATAACGCGAAACATTTGCTGGAAAGTATTGAGGTGAGTTTTTTATTGGACTTTCACCGCGTTTCCCTATAGACTTGAGTAATAATAATTCACCGATCGCCTGTGTTTCTTATGTCTGGACGGTGATTCTGGCAAGTGCAAAAAATTTGCTACGGCAGATTTCGAATGATTTTCTACGGAAATGATTGATTTTTCTGCTTTAGCAACTTTTGCGCACGCGCTAGAATCACCGTCCAGGACCCGTAATTCGGAGGTCGCGGGGTATGAGACCGAAGTGCAAGCTACCCACGTTTCATCAAGGATTATTACATCCCAGCGTGCTAGCTGGGGAATTCTATCGCCGTACTTCAGCTACAAATATGGACCCTCAGTTACCGCGTGTTGTGTTGTAAATAAAGCAAAATCAACTGTTTTTTACTAGACTAGCGACCGGTTTCGTTAAATTAACATCTTCAGGCTTTTATGACATGGGTATAGTGCGCGCCAATCTTTTAGTCGCCTCTGAATGAGTTACGAGTGCAAGCTTGCGCAGGTACAGTCAAGGAAACAATAATATCAACGATTGATTATTAAATGTTTACTATAAGTGGGAAGGTGTACTTGTTGTACCTACCTATTTAATTATTTTAGTGCAATCTTAACTATATAAATAAAACGCATTAATATAAACACCATTTTCCTACATTGTCACCTTAAAACGCCATAACGTCCGCGAGGCATAACAACAACAATAAACTTTAACAAACTAAATCAACAAAACTTTAACAAACTATATCAACAAAAGAACAAATAAAGGCAACAAAAACAATAAACTATAACAAACAGATTCAACGATAAACAACGAATCATAGAATTTTTTCCTCGAATGTACTTTTCATGCAACGCGCGCGTGTGTAGTGTACGGACGTAGCACTAACACTAACGCATAGTGTTGACACTGCTAAACGGTGAGCGGGGGGTGTGGTGCGGCACGCAGGCGGGTGTGCTCCGCGCCCTCGCTCCTGTGACGTCCCCCTGACACCGTAAAATGGCTATTGCGTCGCCTCTTGGGTCTATCTTCAGAGGCGACTAAAAGATTGGCGCGCACTGTACGAATCATGAGATGGAATATTTCGCAAATGTATTTTTGGTTGCGCAATAAACGAGCAGTAGGCTTTAGAAAATACCCTTTGGCGATACCAAGCCCTTTAAGGGGCTCCACAATGCTAAGCATCAGTTTTGTATTGGATTCAATTCCGTCAATGTAGACGGTAAAAAATTGAAAAAGATATAGCTTCTTTTGTGACTCAAGGCGATGATTAATTACACTTTATAAATAAACATACTTTCAGTTTTCTATTAATTATATTACTTTTAAAAAAGCATGAATTTCACGAAAAAAGCGATTCAGTTTCCATATTTCAAAACCGATTGAAACGAAACCAACACACGCAGATACTAACTAGAAAAAACCATCTTTATTACATAAAGAAATTATAGTTAATGTCCTAATGTAGCCACAATTTCAAAATAACTGAAGTTGTGCGTGCGCGGCATCGGGTTAGAGCAGGATAGAGAGTTAGAAAACAAACGCGTTAGAGCAGGACTGAATTTTAGCATAGTGCAGCCCCTTAAAGCCGATACAGCCGGGTTGCGTGCGCGTGACAGCACTAGTTGTATGAAATTAGACTGACGCATTGACCATATTTGCGTCAAATACGTTATATTTATGAAATAAAATTAGTACGATAAGATAAACAAGTACTTCATAATAAACTGTAAGGGATCAAACTTTGTAAGGGATTGAAAAATCGTACAGTGCCCTCCGGGTACAGTATAATAACGCGTTTTGGAGTTTGCTGGGGCTGTCCCGACGCTGCAGTGCGTCAGGTATGTTTGCGGAAGCGCGCACAGATTGCTTCTACACAACAATACGCAAGCGTGCCGCCTCGCTGGTGCGCCGTGTGCGGGCCAGCTCCAACATTCTCCTGTCTACCATTGCGGCCAGGCTCGACTGTCCCTATCTGAGTCGCTGCTCCCTGCTGCACGCAAGCGTCCCAGCCTGGCGGAGAGCACTCACATAGGTACAGTCCAATATGATTAAATGATTAAATTTCAATATGATTTATTTATTTACTAATGCTAGAATAAGAACTATTGTTACTAACAAATTATGGGTTGTTATTGAAGCCTGAAATAAATGGATTTATTATATTATTTATAATAAAAACTTACCGAAAATTTTAGTTAAACAAACACTAAGGTGCACATCGAACAAGCTTCCATCGAAGTCTACAAGTGTCTCTCAAAACTAAACTACCGTCTACCGGGCAATATTATTATAAAAGTAAATTCGTTGTGCACCCGTTAATTGTCGCCTATAATTATTAAAACAAAATGATAGATGGCAGCACTTGTATACAGTGTGTCCCTCGTACAAGTTCACATCCGAAAAGGGGAGAAACTAGACCTTATTTTATGGACATAAAAATGTTTTTTTTTTAGAAAATCTTCGTTTTATAAATTTACGTTCTAAATTTTTTTTTGCCTACCGTGGAGACTATGTATAAAATATGTCGTAACTTTTGATCTATCGCGAGTAATGCAATAAAATAAAACTGTTATAATCCTTAAGAATAGACGTTGCATACCAAATCAAAAACAAAACATAATCAACTACCATTTTCATAAAAATGATAAAAGATTATTTCTTTAATTTTTCCGTCTTTTTTTTCAGTAATAGTAAATTTTTTCAAAATAATGTCCCCGTTTCACTATACTTTTATTCCTGTTTATCATTGCCTATTCCATTATCTTTCTAACAAAAAAAAAACATACAACGTTCTATCATAAATACAATATTTTCTACGAGCGGTTAACCAAAGGCACTGCGCTCGCGTCCCATACAAAAATACCCAGGTAGAGTATTTTCTCAAGATAAAAAAAAAATTCAATAACATTTTTTTCTTTGTTATTGACGATATATTTAGATCTAGTTTCACCCACTTTCGGATACGCACTTGTACGAAGGACACACTGTATAAACTAAAAATTAAATAAGTATATCTAGGCAGAAACAATATATATCTATAAAATACACATCTACATATGCGTCACCTACAGTAAACCATAATTAGATAGAATAGAATAGAATATGATTTTGAATAGAATAGAATATGATTTTATTCATCTAAAAATTACACAATAACAGAATAGGATTACCTTGACGCCTACAAGGGTGTATGTACTGGTGCAGATTTCTGTCTCTTTCATAAAAAATCAGTAAAGTTCATAAAACCCATTGAATCAACGATAAACAACGTCTGGCATTATCGACACTACGTTTTTTCTAGGGCATAAAATACAAATACGATTTGTTAATTTTACGGTGAATAAGTCAAAGAAACTTGTAACAAAACCATTATTTTAGCTTCATTCAAACTTTCTGAAGTTTTACATCGTTTGCCGGGCGAATCTGTCATACATACATGGATGGAGCAATTAACTCCTAAAATATATATTTTTTAAATTTTTTTTCAGAGAATATGCGCCGTTTTAGGACATAGTTTTCATTATTTTGGTATACAAATTAAATATTATTTAAAAAAAATTGTCCAATATGACGTCGCTTGAGAATTTTAGACATTATACTGATTGTGATGTGTAATGTGCTTATAAAAAGAAAATGGTCTGTCTCTGTCTGTCTACTCATCTGTCATCCATGTATCAAATCAGTCGGCAGCAAATTTTTATAAATTCATGTTGATAGCAAAGGACACATTTCTTAACAGCCATTTCTCAAGTAACGTCACACGAATGCAAATGGAAGTTGCAGCTTTTTCGTAAAAATATTCAACATCATGAGGTTTTTTAAACCACAAAATCTAAAATACGGATTATTAAACCTAAATCTTGAAATGGTTTTCGAATTAACACACCTTAACATAATTTAATCTGAACGAATTGAGTTGCGCAGACAGCCACCCGGCAGTCCGTTTTCACGTCTCGTTGTAACTCAGAACCAGAGAGAGAGAGAGAGAGAGTATTATATTCCTTGCTCAGAACGCCACCGGCAGTCAGAGCAGGCGCATGTCGCTTTTAGTTAGAAATACACAAAATATAGTTCGCGTAAATTTTGTTGTATACATACAGGGTGTAAAAGCAAAAGCAAGAATCCTTCTAGGCAGTGGCGTGCACAGAGTTTTTACACAGGGTAGACATAAAAACCGGTCAAGTGCGAGTCAGACTCGCGTACCTAAGGTTCCGTATCGTGGATGAAAAATGTAATTTTGTTTTTGTGAATTTCTAAACTGCTATATTATTCCTGTAATCTTTACGTAAGCACATATTACCATGATTTTTTTTTATTTTTCGATCAACCAATTTTAGAGATAAGTTGAGGGACATCAATTTTTTTTGTAGTTTTTCGAGGATTTCCCAAAATAGACGCAAGTAATATATGTATTTTTATGCGCATCTGTAACCGGCATCGTTCCAAACAGTTTGGTTATTTGAACATAACAAGCAGAAGAAACAAAACAATCGATTAGTATGTTTACAACCTGTCAGCCAGTTAAATGTTTCATATTGTTTTGGATTGAATTTTCTAGTTGCGTTACCTTTTATTTGAATCCGGTACGAAGCGGCCTTTCTCGATTACTTCTTTTTTTTTCAGTAAAACACAGTTTTGAAAACGTACCATTTCTTAATTTTTGCACACACACATTCCCAGCACAACTTTCACAGTAGTTACTACCACCACTAGCCATTTTTTGCAATCTTTAGACCCAATTTTATTTTATTTATACTGCTTGTCATCAATTTGCGTAACGAACGAACGAAAAACAATAATGGATGGCGCCGGCTAAGCCGCTAAGGTGGCTTCGTAAGACTTCGGTAATTTTCGGTGAATGTCGTAAAACTAAAAAGCCGTCGGCTTTTTGCAGAGTTTTCGCCTACATCTCGCACGCAAACAAGCAAAAGCTTTTGCATTTGTGTGCCATGTACTTACAGTAACGCACACAACAAAGATACTGTTGGAATAATGACCCACACATATAAACCGGCAGCCACCATTCCGCGATGGCTGGTCCGAAATTGAATTACAACGAATCATAAGCCATTCACTTCATAGTCTTTCGTAATCGATTTTAGCGATGTAATTCTATTTCGGAATGCTCGAGTGAGCGAGCGACTCGCAGCTGTGAACTGACACTCGCAGTTCCCGCTAATGACAATTGATGGCGGTCGGTGTCCCTACACTAGCAGATTTTTTTTTACGATATGCGTAAAAATGCGTAAATGATGTGTATTTGTCAGGGTAGACAGTGTATTTTTGTCTGTATGGACCGCACACCACTGCTTCTAGGGTATGTTAGTATGAATCATACAGTGTTTAAAAAAAATAGCGGCAATTTTTTTTTTATGCAGCAGTACCACATAATAACCCGATTTGTTAAACTTGAAATTCTCTAATCCGGCGGACACTCTCGCTGGTCGTTGACCTCTGATAGCGTCAGTAGCACAGAACATAATTACTCAATGTGATTGGTCGTTTCCGCACTACGGGGTGAATGAACTGCATTGATAAGAGTGCGTAGCTGGATCTTAGGAAAACAATATAGTTTTTGGTAAAAATTTAAGGTATACTTTTTTTCATCGAAATCGTATCAGTATCGTGTATACTTTCATACCCTAAAAGGATTCTTGGTTTTGCATTTACACACTGTATACAGTACATATACAAGGTGTAACAGAAAACTGTAACCATATTTGAAGAGCTTATTCAGTCAATGGTTTAGAACAACTTTTACTATGGAGCCAAACCTGAAATCTCAAAAAAAAATCTGCCCTTCTATACATTTCAGCCGAGCGGCATTGCATTTTCCTATGAAGCAAGTAATATTTTTTTTCGATATACAGGATTTATTCCATAGAAAAAGTTGTTCTAAACCATTGACTGAATAAGTTGTTCAAATATGGTTACACCTTTCTGTTACACTTTGTTTGGCATTCACGCGAGCAACGCTACAGGTGTATAAACCAGCTACCTCCCTGTCACAGATGCCGACGCTCGCAGACGGTCCGTCCTGCGCGGAGTGCTCGCTGCGGTTTATGAACGAGAAGGCTTTGCAGACGCACATGAGAGTCTCTCATACTACTGGGAGAGGCAAGTAAGTATTGTAGTGTATAAACCTGCTACCTCCCTGTCACAGATGCCGACGCTCGCGGACGGTCCGTCCTGCGCGGAGTGCTCGCTGCGGTTTATGAACGAGAAGGCTTTGGAGACGCACATGAGAGTCTCTCATACTACTGGGAGAGGCGAGTAAGTATTGTAGTGTATAAACTAGCTACGTCCTAAAGTTCAGGGTGTTATCTTTGGTGGTTCAAAAGTTAGGAGGCTGTGACACGGATGGACAATCCTTTTTACCCGTCACCAGTCGGTTTTATGGAAATGGATATACCGTCATCAATAGGTCCCAGGCGTGGTGGACTACCTGGTTGCGCCTGTTTGAGAGCTGTCGTCTTACTCTCCCCTGGAGGTTACAGTATTATTACATACATACTTGGTAAGAATAGTAAGCATTTATATAAATATGTCTTCTTCTTTCTCTAGCCCTGTTCCCATTTCAGCTGGGGTCGGGCATCCTCGTATGTTGGCGCCAGGATATTCTATCCCGGGTTGTTATTGTGGGCAGGTTCTGGTCTTTAATTTCTCTCTCGATATTGGACCACCAGGTTGATGGTGGCCGTCCTCTCCCTCTTGGTTTATTTGGAATGTTAATAGCTTTCTTTACGACGTAATTTTCCTCTCGCCTCATCACATGTCCATACCATCTCAATCTGCTTTCCGTTAACTTCTCAGTAATAGGTGCAACTACTTGAAAATGTCCTCACAACAATACGCTGTTGTTTCGGGAGACAGTTCATACCTTCTCGTGACTTTGAACCATTGCTTGGGTAGATTAACATGTTGCGGTACCATTTTAAATATTACAGGAATTTATTTATTACTTTGTAGGTGGTAGAGCTGATGCCGGGCTCGACTGTGGAGGTACCACCATCAGACCCCCTCGAAGTAATACGGGGGAGAGTAAGAGGACAGCTCACAGGCAAAAAACCAGGAGGCCCACCATGCCTGGGACCGATGGATGACGGTATATCCATCCCTAATGGCATCGCGCTCACCAACCCGCCTGCCCAGCGTATGTGAGTATGGGCAATTCTTCCAGGATGACCGCTGGCAGTGGCAAAGTTCTGGAAAGGCTTATGTCCAGCAGTGGACGAACTAGGCTGATGGATGGATGATTTATTACTTTGATTTTCAAAATATAATTCATTTTCTCTTCTACGGGAGATTTCAGTAGCATTCCTGGAGCTGGAAGATTTTAAAAATATGACAGACAGACAGACAGACCGCGCTTGGCTGGTTTTCTTACATATAGAATGGTATTAACAACGATGTGTATTTGTTGCAGAAGGATGTTAAATAGCGCTCAATACCGAAAACCTGATAGCAAAGTAGTCTGCGAGACGTGTGGCAAGCTGGTGATGGTACGTGTCATTTTATACAACGTGTAACAGAAAGGTATAACCATATTTGAGGAGCTTATTCGGTCAATGGTATAGAACAACTTTTACTATGGAGACAACCCTGAAATTTCAAAAAAAATCTGCTCTTTCATAAATTTCGGCCGAGCGGCATTGCATTTTCTATGAAACAGTAAAAAATTTTTTTTGGCAGGTTTTGTTCCATAGTAAAAGTTGTTCTATACCATTGACTGAATAAGCTCTTTAAATATGGTTACACGTTTTTGTTACATATTGTATACTGGGTGTTACGATGAAGTTGCGGAAACCGGAAACTGGCGATAGTACTCGTCCATTCGAACAATTTTAAGTATGGAGTCAACCCCGGAATCGTGAAAATAAAACACAGATTTCCTTTTCTCCATTTTCTTTTTCACGAAAAATTGTTTGTGTGGACGAGTATTATCGCCAGTTTTCGGCATGCGCAACTTTATCCTAACAACCTGTTATAATTTATAAAATAAATAGATGCGCAATGACACATTTGTTCTAGCATATACTAAGTGTTACTACGTATAGACTAGCAGTTTCACATACATCAGTTTGTAGCCACAAAAAAGGTGTAACATTCTAACGAAATCTAGATGGCGTTGCTAAATCCTCTAACGAACATGATGCTAAAAGAGACCGATTGGTGACGCTAGAGGTACAGCGATATCACGTGACATAAAAATAATTCCCACTTTATAGACTGTCGGTCTATGCTGGAACTACCAATGATGGCAAAGCAGCCAGACGATTTTTCATGACGCTAAGACAACTCATCTGACAGGTCCCGGCATGGTTCTAGAGGCATGAGCAGCAAAGTAGTGGGGATCTGCGCATACAGTTCTATACGGACAGACCCAAAAAATCAATTCAAGCTCATGTCTCTAGAATTGTGCTGGTAATAACGATATACAGTGCTCCCAAAATAATAATGCGCATACAAATCTTCGCCACTGTTCGGCAAAGTTCGTATTTCCTTGCACTTTCTATACAAGCAATACGGTCACGTGGTACGTCCGGTCGCTCGGCTATAGATTTGTATGCGCATTATTACTTTGGAAGCACTGTAAGTATCATTATTATACGCTTTGAATTTAATAAATTTTGAAATTCTAATTTACAGAAACCAATTTAAACTTTGCGAATGCAGTATACACAATACATAGGTAATAAGGTTTTGTTGAATAACTATTGAGTGAATTTTGAATTTAAGTGTTCTGTTTCGATTAATTAGAAAATGGCGGGTTTTGCACATTCCGGCTACGAAACCACTCTTAAGCAACACTACTAAAGCCGGATCAAATATGTATCACTTGCAAACAGAGATGCACACTCTATGCACCGACATTATGTTGACATGCGAGAGTGAGCCATATCCCGGGTATATCCATATTAACATCAACATAGCACAAGTACATAAATCACACTACCTACTGCTTTACCGTCGTAAAGTTGGCCTTTCCTAGGTTAGCGGGACGCAAGGGGGCGGGCGCGCGCGGGTACACAAGTTATTTCACGTCATGATGTGTCTTAAGACTAATTTAAGAAATATGACTACAGTAGAGAGTTTGACAATAAATAATAAACGTATGCATACACTGTAACACAAACATGTTTTTTTTTAAATATACAAGATAAAAAGAACAATGTCATGTTGGCAATTCTTTTTTATACGCGTAATAATCATTTATTTTTCGTCGTATTACGCCTTCTGTAAAATTGTCAACTTCAAGTGTTGGATTGCGTTTTCTCTTCTTTCTTGGTGACTTTATAACCTCTTCAATATTTTGAGAACGATTGTGGGATATTTTTTTTTATATGGACACGCCAGTAGCCTCTGAAATTGCCTTATATTACCTTATATTGCGTTTATATTTTCACCTAAAATTAAAAAGATAATCAAAACATACGACATAGCAGAAGAATATTAAAGAACACAGTCCCGCAAACCTAGGAAAGGCCAACTTTACGACGGCCAAGCTATAAATTATAAACCTTATAAATTTAATTTTTACAGTCACGACACATGAACTCTCACTTAGAAGGCCATGCCGGAAAGAAGTTTCCCTGTCCCATATGTGGTAAAATATTCGGAACAAAGAGCAGAAGGAACGAACATAGGTATCATAAGCACGGTGGTGGTAAAAATGCTGTAAGGAAGCAGGAGCGCGTCCAGTGCAAGGTTTGCGAGAAAACGATATCCACGCCTATGAATCTCAAAAGGCACATGAATAGCGTGAGTTGATTACTATATTTTAGCGTCTAGCGCAGGGATGGGCAAACTATCAGTAGCCTAAGCATGAAAACATATCCGTATCGTTGCGTTTGAAACTATACTTAGGTTGCTATACGTAGCTGTTAGTTCCGCTACTGTCCGCTTGGAACGGTTTTCTAGATTCCATACGATTTTTATCTATAGGCAAACCATATAACTCGCGGGACGCCCGCGGTACGAGGGGAGCGATAGGCGACGCGGAGGTAGAAGCGGCCCTGCGCCGCGCTCGCACCTCACAACCCCGCTCGACTCTTACCTATAGATGACCCACACAACTGAAGGAACGCCCGTGGTACGAGGGGAGCGTCGGGCGACGTGGAGCTAGAAGCGACCCTGCCCCGCGCTCGCACCTCCCCACCCCGCTCAACTCTTACCTATAGATGAATCACACAACTGAGGGGAGCGTCGGGCGACGCGGAGCTAGAAGCGACCCTGCCCCGCGCTCGCACCTCCCCACCCCGCTCGACTCTTACCTATAGATGAATCACACAACTGAGGGGAGCGTCGGGCGACGCGGAGCTAGAAGCGACCCTGCCCCGCGCTCGCACCTCCCCACCCCGCTCAACTCTTACCTATAGATGAATCACACAACTGAGGGGAGCGTCGGGCGACGCGGAGCTAGAAGCGACCCTGCCCCGCGCTCGCACCTCCCCACCCCGCTCGACTCTTACCTATAGATGAATCACACAACTGAGGGGAGCGTCCGGCGACGCGGAGCTAGAAGCGACCCTGCCCCGCGCTCGCACCTCCCCACCCCGCTCGACTCTTACCTATAGATGAATCACACAACTGAGGGGAGCGTCGGGCGACGCGGAGCTAGAAGCGACCCTGCCCCGCGCTCGCACCTCCCCACCCCGCTCGACTCTTACCTATAGATGAATCACACAACTGAGGGGAGCGTCGGGCGACGTGGAGCTAGAAGCGACCCTGCCCCGCGCTCGCACCTCCCCACCCCGCTCGACTCTTACCTATAGATGAATCACACAACTGAGGGGAGCGTCGGGCGACGCGGAGCTAGAAGCGACCCTGCCCCGCGCTCGCACCTCCCCACCCCGCTCGACTCTTACCTATAGATGAATCACACAACTGAGGGGAGCGTCGGGCGACGCGGAGCTAGAAGCGACCCTGCCCCGCGCTCGCACCTCCCCACCCCGCTCGACTCTTACCTATAGATGAATCACACAACTGAGGGGAGCGTCCGGCGACGCGGAGCTAGAAGCGACCCTGCCCCGCGCTCGCACCTCCCCACCCCGCTCGACTCTTACCTATAGATGAATCACACAACTGAGGGGAGCGTCGGGCGACGCGGAGCTAGAAGCGACCCTGCCCCGCGCTCGCACCTCCCCACCCCGCTCGACTCTTACCTATAGATGAATCACACAACTGAGGGGAGCGTCCGGCGACGCGGAGCTAGAAGCGACCCTGCCCCGCGCTCGCACCTCCCCACCCCGCTCGACTCTTACCTATAGATGAATCACACAACTGAGGGGAGCGTCGGGCGACGCGGAGCTAGAAGCGACCCTGCCCCGCGCTCGCACCTCCCCACCCCGCTCGACTCTTTCCTATAGATGAATCACACAACTGAGGGGAGCGTCGGGCGACGTGGAGCTAGAAGCGACCCTGCCCCGCGCTCGCACCTCCCCACCCCGCTCGACTCTTACCTATAGATGAATCACACAACTGAGGGGAGCGTCGGGCGACGCGGAGCTAGAAGCGACCCTGCCCCGCGCTCGCACCTCCCCACCCCGCTCGACTCTTACCTATAGATGAATCACACAACTGAGGGGAGCGTCGGGCGACGCGGAGCTAGAAGCGACCCTGCCCCGCGCTCGCACCTCCCCACCCCGCTCGACTCTTACCTATAGATGAATCACACAACTGAGGGGAGCGTCCGGCGACGCGGAGCTAGAAGCGACCCTGCCCCGCGCTCGCACCTCCCCACCCCGCTCGACTCTTACCTATAGATGAATCACACAACTGAGGGGAGCGTCGGGCGACGCGGAGCTAGAAGCGACCCTGCCCCGCGCTCGCACCTCCCCACCCCGCTCGACTCTTACCTATAGATGAATCACACAACTGAGGGGAGCGTCCGGCGACGCGGAGCTAGAAGCGACCCTGCCCCGCGCTCGCACCTCCCCACCCCGCTCGACTCTTACCTATAGATGAATCACACAACTGAGGGGAGCGTCGGGCGACGCGGAGCTAGAAGCGACCCTGCCCCGCGCTCGCACCTCCCCACCCCGCTCGACTCTTTCCTATAGATGAATCACACAACTGAGGGGAGCGTCGGGCGACGTGGAGCTAGAAGCGACCCTGCCCCGCGCTCGCACCTCCCCACCCCGCTCGACTCTTACCTATAGATGAATCACACAACTGAGGGGAGCGTCGGGCGACGCGGAGCTAGAAGCGACCCTGCCCCGCGCTCGCACCTCCCCACCCCGCTCGACTCTTACCTATAGATGAATCACACAACTGAGGGGAGCGTCGGGCGACGTGGAGCTAGAAGCGACCCTGCCCCGCGCTCGCACCTCCCCACCCCGCTCAACTCTTACCTATAGATGAATCACACAACTGAGGGGAGCGTCGGGCGACGCGGAGCTAGAAGCGACCCTGCCCCGCGCTCGCACCTCCCCACCCCGCTCGACTCTTACCTATAGATGAATCACACAACTGAGGGGAGCGTCGGGCGACGCGGAGCTAGAAGCGACCCTGCCCCGCGCTCGCACCTCCCCACCCCGCTCGACTCTTATTTCCGCGCCGGCCGACGCTCCGCTCGTACCGCGGGCGTCCCGCGAGTTATATAGTTTGTTTTAAACGCAATTATACGGAGATATTTTCATGCTTAGGCTACAGGGGTCAGGTTTTTGAATTTTTGGTTTAAAAATATTTTTTTATTTGCACTTTCCGAAATAAAGTTATTTAGTGACTCATATGTTTTATCAACATTAAAAGATCTTATATTGATGCAAAATTAAATAATATGAATTTTAGACACTTATAAAAATCAGGTACACTATGAAATAGAGAAATTGTAGTTAATGTATAAAATAAGAACAAAGATTTATTATATAACTTTAAACTCTCGCGTTTCGTACACATTATAATATATATAATCGGGTCTACCGCGATCAATTTTTACCTTTTTTACGAAAATGGTTTCAAACTGTCTCCCACATGGAGTCCAGTTATCGGGAAATTTAAATCGCGGGTTTCTTCTCTTAGTGCATCTCCGGATACTGTGAGTGTTGTGTGCCGTGCGTGAATAAGATAACAATTAATTTTAAAGACTAAAGTGTTTATGCGGGTAAAAGAAAAATACTTCGGTCGTCACCTGCATCTCATCACTGCGCCTCGCCATACTTGCCAGTTTCCCGTAGACCACGAGACATGCAACTGTCTCGAAACGTCGGGTGTCCCCTTTTCGTAAAAAAGGTAAAAATTGATCGCGGTAGACCCGATTATATATATTATAAAGATTTATTAATATAAGCAAGTGCACTATTTTAATGATCGATGATCGCGGGTCGGATTGCAACCATTCGCGGGCCGAAGATGGCCCGCGGGCCTTAGTTTGCCCATCCCTGGTCTAGCGAGAACCTTACTTCTCGACACCAATAATTCTCCTGGTTTGACAATTTTCAATGACATGGACTGCAAATATATTTTATTAGATGGATTGTAACGGTATCCAGGACCTGGTTAAACAAAATTTTATAGTAATAAAAAAAATTCTAAATAAATAAATATAACATAAAATGATAATAGACTTTCTTGTCTTTTCGATTAAAGAAATTATATATATATACCGTCTTCTTTTACTATGGAGCTAAGCCTGAAATCTCGAAAAAAAATCTGCCCTTCCATACATTTCGGCCGAGCGGCATTGCATTTTTCTATGAAACAGTAAACATGGAAACAGTAAATATGGTTACACCTTTCTGTTACACGTTGTATTATATATTATTCTTTAGAAACGAGATCTTTACGTTCTCGCCTAAAACGTATTTTATTGGCTTATAAGTTTCGAGGAAAAACAACACATGTCGGGCTTTGCAAATCTTACAATAGAAACAAAAAATAAATGAATATACTTTGATAGGTTCTTTTAAAAAAAAAAACGTGCACGGCTTGGGAAAAAACCGGCTTTTTCAAATAAAACCGTGAACAGGTTGGGAGAAAACCGGCTTGACTTGGGTTGTTTTTCTAATAGCCTACATTTATTTTCTTGTCATATTTCGTGCTCCGTGCTCGATGGCGAGGGCATATAATACTGAGTCGAGGATAAAATGCGTTTTATGCCAGAGTTATACTCTGCTTTTCACTTCGATTGCAAGGAAATGAAACAGTGATATTGCTAGCAAATGACATTTAACATTCAGTAGGTAATATTTAATGCAAATTTAAATAAACAACTCAATATAATATATGTACCATGATACGTACCCATTGAGAAAAAACAACAGCTCTTTCCCGCCACAAAAGTTTTTTTTAATTTTCCCGCGGGGAAGTGGGAAGGCAAAGGGCACTTAGCCCATACAGCCATGTCTAAAGAACCTAAATAAAAAATCAGACATGCATGTCTGTTTATTTATTTTATATTAACTCCCTTTAAAGTCACTGTATATAATATCATTCTTGACCATCATCTGAAGCTTCTGTCCTATCAGTTTACGCTAATATGATAGAATCCTAGCGCGAACATTATTAAGTTTCAAAAAGTTTGTCTATGAAGTTGAACTGTGTACTGGCTGTATGGTCTATTGCCAATAGTTTTAGAAGAATACTACTTTATGCCCAAGTAGATAAAATTCAATTTTATGCCGCTTATACCTAGCATAAACAAGAAATTTACGAGCATGAGAAAAGAAAAAAAATTTTTTTTTGACTATTGTTCTTTTTTCTCGAAACTACAAATTATTAGATACCTAACGATGAAAACGCTTGTACTTTTCCACAAAGAAGTACTTGTATGATAAGTTTTACTAAATGCGGACAATCACAACAATCAACTTCCTAATTATAATTATTTATTACCAGGTACATTCACGCAACATCCTCCGCGTAAATTGCGATTACTGCGACAAACAGTACCCTTTAGGGGAAAATCTAAAAAGACACGTCGATCACGTACACCTCAACAAGCCGTGGTACAGGAAACGAGCGAGATGTGTGAGGGAGACAGTTACAGTTAGCGGAAGATCTAAAACAGCACGTCGATCACGTACACCTCAACAAGCCGTGGTACAGGAAACAAGCGAGATGTGTGAGGGAGACAGTTACAGTTAGCGGAAGATCTAAAACAGCACGTCGATCACGTACACCTTCAACAAGCCTTACCGATAATATACAGGGTATAAAAATACTGCGACCTTTAAACAACAGAATCTAATGATCATACTGAACAACTCTCTGAAGAAAACAACGCGCAAAACATCATAGAAGAAGATATTCAACTCTAACTTAAAGACTTTAACTCGCTGGAGGAAGGTCTATTTTAGAACGCTGCGTGTGAACAGCTGTTTCACGGACGACGCTGCCACAAAAAGCGCCCGTATCTCATACATATTTTTTTTGATACTCAAATATTACCTAAACTAGTGGTTCACGCGGTATGCTTGTCGGGACAAGTGGTTCAGTATGATCGGTAAAATATGTAGTTTCATTTAAAGGTAGCAGGCTGTTTACACCCGATGTAGTAAGTCAGATTCTGAAGCAATTATTTTTATTCTGAAGAATATTTTTAAAATGTTAGTTCGAAACTAAATTTTCTCCATTGCAAAATACGTATAGTTCTCAAGTGTTAGGGACAGAAGCTAAGGCTAAATTACTTTGGAAAAATTCAAGTTTTGACAGCTCTATAACTAAAAGAAAAGCCTTCAGAATCTGCTATCTTACTTTACTTTCAACTAAGTAGCTTAAATGTAAACGCTGCTTTCAAAGTACTTTGAATAGGGTAGCTATTTTATTGGATAACTTACATTAGATTATTTCATCCAATCAGACATTGCGATCGCAGCGCGTCACCCATCTCTCAGAAATGTTGGTGGGTCTTTATAGTCATAGCACTGGGGCTCTACCGCGTAATTCTCATTTGTATCAACTTCAACGCGAAATTCAACGCGTGCAAAAGAGATGGCATGATAGGCGGGCGTCGTCGCACGCACGTCATATTTCAATCTCAAGTTGATGTTGATGAAAATGAGAATTACGTGGTAGACCCGCTGATCTGTTTATAGAATAATGTTATAAGATATATATGTACATATGTATGAGTCAGTGGTTTTACGGCTATGGTTATATTGTATGCACGAAAAATTCAAGTTTGAAATGTAAAAACTATTTATTTTATTTTTAGTTGTAAATAATCTCAATAAAGAATTTGTATTATATTGATCGTATCAATGAATATGTTATAGATTCCAAGAACGATGCTGTATTCAGCGAGACGATGCATGCAGAGCGATCCACTTACACCTCAGTAGGTATTGGCTTTGATTAATAATCAAAGGGTATTGGTGTCGATTCGATGTACAGTGGAGACCACATCAAGCTATACACTTGCAGTACGACAATAGCCCCTATAGAGAAGAATATAAGATAGGTGCAAAGTCCAATGTGTCTTACTTGATGCGGTCTCCACTGTACCACATCTTAACTTATTTGACAGGACTAAACTTAATTTACGCGTTCTGCCCTTGTCTTTCTGATTAAGAAAGAAACAGACAGGATTATTAAAATAAGATTAGTCCTGTCAAATAAGTCGTTAAATTAAGAAATCAGTAACAAGAAAATCTACATTAGTCTGCTTCCATCAGTTACTGTAACAAGTCCTATTCAATATTAAAGGGTAATATAAACTAGCTTAAGGAGTTAATTACTTAACATGAAATTATGCATAAATGTCCCACTGAGGCAATGTTTCTGAATTCAGTCAGACCCCCGTTCATTAATTAACACTTGTCAGGTTCCAACACTGACAGCAGGATAGCGTATACAATTTTCAACGCGTACGACAGAGATGGCAATAGAACTCGTGTCGCGACCCTTAGTTTATGAACGCGCCCCTGAAGTTTGTTATATTGAAGAACTATCTGATAGTCGTTCATAAACTCACACCGAGTTGGGTTTCCTACCCGGGTCGCAACACTAACCCGTTCAAAAATTAACTCGCGTCTCAACACCGACCGTTCAAAAATGACAGTGTCGCTACACTGGAGTCGAATTTTTCAACATCAACTCTGAGCAGGGTTCGCAAGGTTCGTATAGGCTCCAAACGTCACCTGACATTCACGTAAATTTTCGTAAATGAAATGACGTTAATTTTCGTACCGAGGGGGTCTTCTCAACGTTATAGTTGATATATTTACGTTAAATTTCGTACAGAGGGGGTCCTCTCAACGTTATTATACTAAATATAATGCAAAAATGACAACTGACGTTTGGAGTGTCGCTACACGACGAAACCCGTTCAAAAACTCAGCGTTACAACCCCAGTGTTCCTACCCAGCCTAGGGTTATTTAATGAACGCACTTCTGGAGGTTCTGAAAGTTTGACACATGTTTGACAGTTTTTATAATGACAAAGTCCTGTTAAGAGTCGGTGTAATGACAAGTTATGTTAAAGGCCAGTATAATGTTAAAGTTCTGTTAAGGGTCCGTATAGTATCGAATGTACAGCTTCAAATTACCATTTCATCATGCATAGCTTGGTCAATCGGTTTAATAGAGTAATATAGAAAAGTAGTTAATTAAGATTCTGATGAGTATTTTATAGTAGGCATACAACAGCTTTGAGCTCACTCTTGCCTGTCAAACATGATTGTGCAGCTAACTTCAAATCAAGCCACTACAAATGACCATGATATACTATGGTGGTTGGTGGTGGTTTATCGCCATCTTATCAAAAAGCGGGTGAAAAGAGGAAAAGGAATGAAAATATCGGAGCAGTATGGAACTATGGGAACCGTCACCTAATAATAATTCCTTACAGTACTTTCGATGTTATGAAAAACGTGTGCTGTTCACAGAAATTCATAGTCAGTGGTTCTGTTCGAGTTTAAACAATGAGGGATTTTCTGAAATTTATTGAATAAAAAGAAATAGTTCAGAATATCTCAATAGATGGCGTTGACGAGACATGGCTAGAATTGCCAACTCAAAAACATGTTTGGTGTGAACAAATTTATTTCTTATAAAAAATTAAAATTAATAAATTAATAAAAAAAAATTGTAATCGATTAGATCGAGGGAGCTGACCAAAATAGCATAATGATAAACCATTTATCTGCTGGACTAGAATAGGTACATTATTACTGTCGCCTGTAGGATCTTCTGTTTCTTTAGTATACTGAATATTTGCAATATGAAAAGTATGGATCAAAATATAGGAAGTTAAGGGGCTCCAAAATGCTAAACATCAGTTTTGTGTTGGATTCAGTTCCGTCAATGTAGATGGTAATAAAAAAATATGGCGTGTTTTTTGACTTAAGGCAATTATTAATTACACTTTAAAAATAAACATATCTTCAATCTTCTTTTAATTTAATTACTTTTAAAAAAGCATGAATTTCACGAAAAAAGCGATTCAGTTTCCATATTTCAAAACCGATTGATACGAAACCAAATCGCGCAAATACACACTAGAAAAAAACATATTTATTGTTGATGATATGAGAGGAGTACGCCTTAAGCCATGGGCTTAAGTATAATGTTGCGAAAAGTCAGTACCTTGTCTTTGAGGCCGGTACAAGGAGCCCTCATAGCGTGCCGCCTGTTCGGCTATACGGTGGTCCTTTAGTCAGGGTTGAACAGTTCAAACATCTAGGTCATCTTATCACAACCGACCTCAGGGATAATGCTGACATCGAGCGGGATCGGAGAGCCTTGTCGATTAGAGCAAATATTTTGGTTCGCAGGTTTGTACGTTGTTATACTGAGGTAAAGCATACCCTATTAGGGCTTTCTGTACATCGCTTTACACGTGCAGCCTGTGGGCTAACTATACTCAAAGGTCGTACGGGGCTGTCCGAGTCCAGTACAATAACGCGCTCAGGGCGGTTTTGAGGCTGCCCCGCTACTGTAGCGCCTCGGGCATGTTCGCCTGGGCTCGCATTGACTGCTTCCATGCGACCATGCGCAGATGATGCGCGTCTCTGCTATACAGAGTGCGGGCTAGCTCCACCACAATCCTGGCAATGATCGTGGACAGGCTTGATTGTCCCTATATACGCCACTGTTGCAACAGGCATGTGAGTGTAGCCGTAGTGAGCAGTTATTGTATTCCAGGCAAATAACAAATCCAAAAAAAAAAGGAAGAGGAATAATTAAAAAAGTGGCAACATTTTGCTTTTCGAGTTGTCATTCCTCGAAAAACTCAACTTTTTTTTAGCTACTAATGGATAGTGAAATAGATAATTAATAAATATTGGAGTTGCAATGGAGTTATCAAGCAAAGTTACAGGTGCAATAGTTGAGGGTCATCCAGAACCTGGTGTTGAAGTTCCAATAACTTGCATCTTCCTGCCATATACTATAGAAACATCTTTGCAGGTAAATTGTTTTAATAAGTTCAGGCTTTGGCGTATTTTATTGTTTATTATTGGCGATATGTAAAAGTTTTAGCGTCCCTGTTACTCCATATGCGAAAAAACCCTCAGTTCGAGAGGGACGGATTCGTGGAAAAGTAGCAAAAAGTCGGTTTTTTATTAATATAAAATGTACTAAAGTTGCTATCAAAATTTCGTTTAACCAGGTCCTAGGTACCGTTAAAACCCATCTAATAAAATATAATTGCAGTCCATATGTCATTCTAAATTGTAAAACCAGGAGAATTGGTGTCGAATCATTTCAAGAAATATTTCTATCGAGCCGAATTTCTCCAATCAGGTTTCTATTTTAACAGATCCCTAGAAAAATAATATACTATTTATATAATATACTCTAAGCATTTTAAGTAGAATAATGGTCAGTATCAAATGGAGGGACTAAATTCATTCCGACTGGATTTTGAAATCCATGTCTTTCGTTATGTTAGGTTACATTTAAGGCATTGTGTTGTATGTCACAAGAAGCGCAATGAAATGGACTAATGTATTACAGTAACTTCGAATATAATCCTATGTTGGCATTTTTGTCGATTATATTTCAAAATAACACAAATCTACACCATCACACATTTTCATTCACCATTTTTCACAGACACAAATTCACCACAATAATATATCACTAGAACACTCTATTAAATTACATGTATTATTTTTGTATAAATATCACTATCACCTTCAAAAAACATAAATAATCACAGACATAAAAGCAAAGGCTGCTGCCCGTTCGCCATTTGCAATTGTACAGAAAAAGATTTTATTTAATTTTCAGGTGAGTGATTGCTTCAAAAAAATTCAGACGATTCTTACATAACGTCAACAAAACAACAATAATTTTGGTGTTTAACTGACCAACATACAACAAAAATGTAAAAGAAAACTTTTCTCTGATTAACACCTGTTTCTCTGCACACTAACTGCGAGTGAATGATACAACCGGCACTTTATAGATCTCATGCTGAGCATTTTGGAAATTCAAAAGGTATAAAAACCGGATTATAGGGTCCCAATGCCGGACTCTAAGAAAAAGGACAAGAGGTCAAAAAGGCTAACATTGTCCGGATGGATGGCAACACTATCTACACCTTATACGATTTGTACACTGCCCTAACAGAAGAATCGCCATACGTAACCTTCATGGCTATATTTGTATGTCGAACAAATAATCCTTCAGCACAGAAGCGATTGTGCCTGTGCCCCTCTTATCTACACTCTGACCATGACTGATGTCAGCCTGATAGGGAGCTGAAATATATTTTCTTAAACTTTATACTGGTACCGATTCGGTGAAGCACATCTTAACTTATTTGACAGAACTAAACTTAATTTAAGCGTTCTGTCCTTGTCTTTTCAATAAAGAAAGAAAAAGACAGGATGCTTAAAATAAAGTTAGTCCTGTCAAATAAGTTAAGACATGTTATGCCGAATCGATACCATTGTATGTCATGGACCTATAAAAATGCAAATGGGGTTTCGCTAAACAAAAACTGAAGCATCCTTAGTAAGTCAACTTGCTTGTAGGTACGAGCCAAGCACACATTCACATCATAGTAAGTCTATGATCCATATTAAGTCCACTAACACACTAAGTAGAGCACCATTGCTATGCTTCAGTTGTTGCAGAGCTGTCACTCCGTCCACCTTTTTTGTATGTTAATGTTTATTATAGTTATGTTGTTTTACCCGTTTTGGAAATTTCAAATCCATGCTACTCAATCCAATTTCGACGTCATTTAAAATTTAAGTTTTTGTCTTTTTACTATTTCAGGCATGTAGAGCATGTCTTCTGACAGACTGCAGGTTGTACTCTATGGAGCAATGTAACCTCAAGGAGATGTTCAAACAACTGACCGGCTTGCAGTTGCTTGATGATAAGTACCCGTCGTCTCTGTGTGCAGAGTGCGCCACATTCTTGACCAAGTGCAAGAGGTTCAGGGAGAAGAGTCTGACTGTGCAAAAGACACTGAGTGTGTTTTCAAATGCAGCATGCCCTGTATGTATTAAATTTTTTCTTAACTGTTATAGTTAACTATTTTATGGGCCTGATATACTGAAGTGTCCTGATTAATTAATGTCAATTATGTCAATTAATGTCAAACTTTTAACTCTTAATAATGTGTTAAAGACTAGCGCCTGTAGCTTCGCCCGCGTGGCCTACAGAAAACAAATGACATTTTTTTTTCAGAAACAAATATAAGCACTTTTACTCCCTCTCAATTGAATATACAAACTGATGATATCCCGAATAAAACTAGCGAGGCGGAATAACTCGCATGTTCTGACTACGAACGCGCCCGGCTCGGCATTCTGCCTCGCGGGCGAGTTCTCTGTACTTGTTTCTCGACTTCGCTAGATACTCCCGGCTTAAGCGACTTAGAGAAGATCTTTATAAACTAAAGTCGCACAATTACTCACTTAACAAATATATTCAGATGTTAGTCAGACCCCACCCGCGTTCATTCAACTCTACCCCTTTTTCGGCTTGGGCGTTATTTTATTAATACCCCTTAAAGCTTGTATGTTGAACAGGGTCACTATGATAATAAAAAAACTGCATCTAAATCCGTTCAGTGGTTTCGGAGATTTGCGTGGACAAACACAGACAGAAAAGAATTCTTTAAATCGCTGATTTGTGTTCTATTACTCTTGTTTAGTCACCCCCTTTCTATTTTTATTATTCTATCGTCTATTCCGTGTATAGACTCACCAGGTTCTACTCTTTTATTATATGATAGGTAAAGCAGTAGGATCACAGACTCCAGTTCGAAACCTGCCTGGTTGAGCATTAAGATGTGCCGATATTCCCCTTTTTTTAATGTACTCACTTTTTTGTTTTTTGGGAAATTTTGTGAATTTACAATTTTTATTTTAATCTGAGACATGTTAAGTGACGAATATTTTTCAATGATTATTACTTAACATAAGATAAAACCAAAAAAAAAAAAAATACAAAAAATATTACAGATGAAAAAAACATTTTTTTCTTCTTTACATTTTGTAAAACTTTGAATTTAGAATTAATGGGGCAGAAGATGAAGTCCAGCAACAATATAATTTTTTTTTAAATCTTTTTATAGATCCCTGTAAAGTTATTCCACTATTATAGTGTGAAGTTAGAAAAAAGTGGAATTTTGACACACCCTACTGAGTATGCCCAATGAGTTTTTCAGTATGATATGCCACTTGTTAAACGTGACAAGAGGGTTGCACAAGTCCTGACTGTCCTCATTACTGTCCACACTCAGGAACACTCTGACACATGCTCCGGGACATATATCGTGACAATATGTTTTTATGTATTTTTTTTTTTTTTTTTTTTTTTTTTATCAATCAATATATTTATTGCATTAAATTACATGTCAGTTGTAGATGTTATAAATATGTACATAATTTTGGCTCAATGTAATTTTACCCATTGGGTGTAACAATATTCTTAATTTTAGTATTAAAATATATATAGGAGAAATATCATGTAGCAATAGCGATTAGCTATTATCTATGCGCTTTTATCAAGCATTATACTCATTTCAGGTAACTTGTGAACAAATAAAACAAGTTAGAAAAGTTAAGAAATTATCTTCAAATTTATCAGTTAAAAAAATTCGTCCTAACTTCTATGATGCTGAAATTGTAGCTGAGGATTATGAAGAAGAATCACCAACAAATTTAAAAATTGAATTGCCAAGAGATTGTGTAAGAGAGATTGATAGTTATGTGAAATCTTCTAATTCATTAGTAAAACAAAACCCTCTTAAAAACTTAAACACAAATATTTATGTATGTGACGATGACGAAGAAGAAGAAATACTAACCAGTGTAAAAAAAGAGAAGATAAAAACTGAAGAAAGAGGTTTTGAGGCAAATTTATCTAAAAGAGAAAATATGAAATTATTCTCTAATTCATCAGTAAAAAAAAACCCTCCTAACAACTTTGATACGTGTATTTATGCTTGTGATGATGACGACGATGAAGAAACACCAGTTTTTATAAATTGCAACGAGATAAAAACTGAAATAACAAGTGATTGCAAGCAAATTTTTGTCAAAGAAAATCCACCTGACTGCTCTGATGTTCCGTATATTACATACACATACGAGAATTATGACGAAAAAAAAGTAACAACTTTGAGTGATAAACTATTACCAATTGAATTGTTTAGTGATTCTGATGATAATGATACAATTAAAACTGAAACTAATTTTGAACAAGCAGAAGTGTATACAAGCAAAGAAATTAAGCAGAAAAACCTAAAAACGGAATCAAAAAAAGCATGTGATGGAAAAAAGCCTGCGACAAAAACTGCAAACAAAAAAGTAAAAAGGATTTATAATTGTAAGCAGTGCGATAAGGTTCTCAGGTATGTATGTATATATGTTTTTATTGCGAAATCCTTCGCTTTGAATACTCTAATTATTGTCAGAGTGCATTAAAAACGTATATATATTCTTAACTGTCTGATGCAACACGTATTGTAGCGACGACAGCGCCTTCTTTTCAAAATGAGCAAAGCATGAAATCACATAACCCCCTCGTAAGCGTTCAGTATGTGCATTACAGGCTGGTATATCAAGTAGTTACAAAATTCGGTGTACAGGTATGGTGAAAAAATTCGTCGTCCCAGAACCTCGGTAGCGCGCCTGTCATGTAAGCAGGAGGTCGCGGGTTCAAATCCTTGACGGAGGAATTTTTTCAAAAATATTGGAGCTTTCAAATTTGTTTCTGATTAATTTCTAGTTTGTAATGCACTCCAATAATAATTAATAGAATAGAAATTCGTATGAATAGTTTGTTTCTATTTGTTGTTATAATGAGGTCGTGCATAAATACATGCATCCATTTTTAGGGCTCTTTCAATATACGGAACCATCTAGGACTAGGCTCGGTGTCTATTTGTCGGCGCGCCGGCGGCGGCGGCGCGGCGTAACCTCGGAAACGGTTAGGCTGATTGAGCTTAAACTTGACATGCTCTTGGAGACTTATCACACATCATATTTCCTGAATTTGTGTGTTGTGTCTAACGTATATAAATATATTACACCTACGACATTACAGTTCTCCTTGTGGTCTAGCAACTCTAATGTCTCAAACCGTTTGTCCCAACGGGTCACACCTGAACCTGTCAATGTGTGACTCGTTGGGACAAAAAATAAGAAAATGTCCCAACCAGTCACACTATTACTCGATGGGACAAATACTTACCTGTTCATAACCCATAGGTGTACATTTGTATTCAATTTACATGCTTTGGAAAGCGCCAAAACATTTGGGGATTCATGTCTATATTTTTTAATAAGGGTAGTATTTAAACGAGCGAATGTAAGATTATGTTTTTATTTTGCGAAATCCATCGCTATGAATACTCTAAATATTATTAAGAGTGCATTACAAACTAGAAAATATCAATCAGAAACAAATCCAATGACAAGAATTTGAAAAAATTCCCCGGGCCAAGATTCTTGTCTTTGGATTTGTTTCTGATTGATATTTTCTAGTTTGTAATGCACTCAATAATATTTAGAGCGAATATAAATTGAAATTTAAGGTGTCAAAAAATATAGCTATGAATATAGCATACTAAAATACTAAGTGGGCGAAAGACTGGGCGAACAAAAATGTTGAAAACGGTGACATGAAAATACAAATTTGAGTAATTCTCAGGCGAACAATTTTCTATTTTAGTGACAATTTAATTTTAAGTAATAAAGCTGGGGACGTCGCCTCGCTCCGCTCCGCTTCGCTCGGCTCCTTATTTTATCTTACATGTAAACCTAACACGCTCCTCCTCGCTTCGCTCGTCGTCGCAGCTATTTCTTGACTTTTTGTGAAATATTTTCGATTTCATACTTTAAATTCGCCCACTCGATATTTTTAGTCGCACGCTTTAGCATTTATTCCGGACACTTGAAGTCGCTCATTATATTGTTCAATATTCGCCCGATTTATAATTTTCTTTTATTAATTACGCTATAGAACGTAATGAATGATGTATGACCATACTTTTTCCACTTTCAGATCTAAACCGATCTACTTGGCGCATCTCCGATCGGAACATCACTCGACACAACACGTTTGTTGTCTCTGTGGCTTGTCCTTCATCAACAAGAGATGTGTCAGGGAGCATAAGAGAATCAAGCATGTGGTAGACAACTTGCATGTAAATATTTTGTATTTTAACTGGCATTGAAATTTCTATTCGTTACCTTACTTTAAAAAGGCTAGCCTTGTTCGTAGATCGTTTGCTGAAAAAGAATGGTAGAAAATACTAATTACTATTAAGTTCGCCTTTGTACTATAACTTATTATGTGCAATAAAGGAACTGTACCAGTCCAGGCACCTATTTACGAATCTTTTATATAAAAAAACCGGCCAAGTGCGTGTCGGGCCACGCGCAGTGTAGGTTTCCGTAGTTGCCCTGCACAATATGCGGACTTGTTCTCCAAGTACATTTTATAAGTTGTCGACTAATACAGATCGCGCCAAACTTCTAGTACGCTAGGAAGTTGCTCTTCGAAGTGGATCAAAAACTGGTCTTCTCACAACCCCAATATTTTTAAATTACCTATCCAACAACACCCCACACTAGGGGATAGACGAGAAAAAAAAATCATCCTCACTTTACGTGTCCCCTAAACTTAAAAAATTACATTAAAAATGACATAACAAAAATTAAAGTAGAAAAAAAAAACAACATCCAGGCATCACTCTCACAGAACCCTAAACAGTCCTTATAAACGTTCCTTAAGCTATCAGCAAACAGATCACTCTGTGGTTCAGCTGACAGCAGTGCGTTCAGGTAATAGAGGGCGCGCGGGAGCGGAGAGTGACGCTGCGCCACGGTCACGACCCTCGGCTCGTGTGGAACCGCTCACCGCAACGTTGTGCGTCAGAATCGCCTGACCAAACCTTCATTCACTGCAGTGTGCGTAGTTGTGAGTCAATATGGATTACCAAACAAAGATAACACGCCGCTTGTTGCGTGGCAAAATCGAAAGACCACTAGGTGGGTAAACGTCGTAACGCTGCGTCATGACGTTGTGTTGAACCGCTCACCGCAACGTTGTGCGTCAGAATCGCCAGACCTTTAAATTCATTAGCTAGCTTTCTTATTTTTCTCAAACATGCACTTTTATTCATTAAATTTCGTGTTGCCAGGTTCCTGATGATGGACCCTGCTGTCCTGAATGCTCGCTGCATTTTCTCTCTGAAGAAGCTTTACAAACACACTTACAAGGACCCTTAAACGACAGACACATCCCTGTTACTGAATTTTGTGAAGATTTAAACGCCGAGATCAGTGATAGTCCAGAAAATGAGAAATGCCTCAAATCTGAATTTGAAAGTGACGGAGAAGACAAGGTTAATGATAAGAAAGCTAGTACTAAAATAATAAAAAAGCCAGATGCAACTCGAAAACGTAGAACCAGAAAAGTCCCGTTAGATTCAGAAGAGACAGTTCAGAAGAGACTTATTCTGAAGAATATGATAGTTGTAAAGAGAATGACTTTAGAAGAACAGCTGGAGGTTATTGAGAAAAGGAATCAAAATAATCAAGATAAACCCCACAAATGTGATATTTGTTCATTTGGAACCAACTTGAAGAACCTTTTAGAAACGCATATGATGAGACATAGCAAGGTTTGTTAAAAATGTTGTTCTTCAAATTAGTCTGTTATTTAAAAGAAAGAAAGAAAACGGCTCACAAAGAACAGATATACAACGTGTAACAGAAAGGTGTAACCATATTTGAAGAGCTTATTCAGTCAATGGTATAGAACAACTTTTACTACGGCTCCAAAACCGAAATCTCAAAAAAAAAACTGGCCTTCCATGCATTTCGGCCGAGCGGCATTGAATTTTTCTATGAAACAGTAAAATTTCTTTTTCGAGATGCAGGTTTTGTTCCATAGTAAAAGTTGTTCTATATCATTGACTGAATAAGCTCTTCAAATATGGTTACACCTTTCTGTTACACGTTGTATATTGAAGTAGATGACGCAAGTTTCTTTGTCTGAATGATATCCTGTAAAATATTTATTTGCTTTGAATTCAACACAATTGGCTCGATTTTTCGGTTTTATTCTGATGCACATTTTACACAGCATAGATATTTTTGCCAGAAGCTCCTCAAGGCTTGAAAACTAACTTTTTTTTACTTTGTGATAAACCTTGACAAAATGGCGCCACCCAAAATCGAACCGTGGATCCGCCCTTTCATTTAATTTTAATAATTAACTCAGCCAGCAGCACATTAAATAACAAGTGTACGTTATAACCAAGCTAGTTGAAAAATCAAAATGAAAATTTGTTTATTTTCTTCACTTACAAATGGGACATCCTTTTAAGTTCATGAAAATACTTGTGCCAGGATATCCTGCTCTTCCATATATAGGTTTTACAAATAAATACCTAATAAAAAATTAGTTAATTGACTAATTCACAATCATAGCACAGTTACGATCATAGGTACCTATGTTAAATGTGAACAAAGAAAATACGGTTTACATTTCACATTATTATTTATACATACCATCAATTGTGTATTCAACTTTCTTGTTGAGTAGGTATTGAGAATAATGATAATTCTGGATTTGAGGAATTATTATTGAGCCATCCGAAGACAGTACAATATGTTCGATTGCGTGCTGTCGACATATTTGAAGTGGTCGGCGCCGCCGCGCGGCGTAGCGTCTTGTTCGAGAGACTTGACTGAGCGCGACCGCGGTGTAACCCCGACTAGCGCCTACCTTGCACGCTAAGATATTGCTGTTGCGTGCGTACTGTACTAGTACGCACACATATTAGCCGCGCGATGTACCTTTGCTTGAAGATAAACTACTGTTCTGGTTTTACTATGACCTTAGTCTGTCTGAATGATATCCTGTAAGTTTCGACAAAACTAAATCTAGAAAGGCAATCTGAAATCAACCAAATTCTGTTTTTATTTCAGGAAATGGGTGAATTTTCGTGCAGTTTGTGTCACTTCCGTTTCAAGTCAAAGAGAACTTATCAACATCATAGGCTTAAGCACACATACATGTACAGCTGCGTCGAGTGTCCCTTCTCTACGTACCTTTAGTATGTGATTTGTTTTATATGTTTTCTAAAAAAACGGTGCTGTCATATAGCGCCGGGTGCATAAAGTCAGATTGAGCAGAACACTTTGCACCAATCATAACTGAACTCTGTGACATTTCCTTTTAGTTTTAATAGCGTGCTTTGAGTCGTGGCTGTTAATTTCAACAGGTGGTAGAGCTAATGCCGGGCTCGACTGTGGAGGTACCACCATCTTACTTAAAGACCCCCTCGAAGAAATTTGGGGGAGAGTAAGAGGACAGCTCACAGGCAAAAAATCAGGAGGCCCACCATGCCTGAGACCGATGGATGGCGGTATATCCATCCCTAATAGCCGGGCTTTATATGGAACAGAGTGGTGATGGGCAGCGGCGTCACTGGTGCGAGGGTTCCGGCACCGCGCTCACCAACCCGCCTTCCCAGCGTGTGTGAGTATGGGCAATTCTTCCAGGATGACCGCCGGGAGTGGCAAAGTCCTGGAAAGGCTTATGTCCAGCAGTGGACGAACTAGGCTGATGGATGGATGGATGGGCGATTCGAAGTACTGTTTGTGAGTATAAAATGATAAGATTTTAAATTTACACGGTCATTATAATAGTAGTTTATGCTACAAGGGTGAGAAGGAATAAATTACGAGGACGATTTAAAACACGAGCGTAGTGAGTGTTTTAAACGTAACCGAGTAATTTATTACTCTTACGCCCGTGTATCATACTACGTTTTTCAATGCATAGTGTGAGGAAATAAAACAAATATAATCTTGTGGACTTTAAATTATGATTGGCTCAAAAGGACTGTATCCAGAGCCGTTAAACAGTGGAAAAAAGTATTACATTTATGGTACACAGGAAAGGTTGCAGGTTAGCCAACCATTGTAAATAAATAAAAAAATAATAATAATAAAAAGGCCCTAGGGCAAAATAATCGACGTTCTGTTCGGTTTTGATAAAAAGTGAGCCTTTACGAGCATTTGCATTGAAAACATTATTAGGAGTACGAGACTCACTGTGTTTGACTTTTATATTTTTTCGAATTTTCGGCAGAGTTATATCTGCCATGGTCGCGGGATGACTGCTCGGTGAATATAAAACCGGCCAAGTGCGAGTCGGACTCGCGCACGAAGGGTTATTATTATTATTAAAAAAAAATTATTGCACAAATAAAAACATGTACATAGGCGAGCTTAATGCTAATTAGCATTTTCTTCCAGCTAACCTTTGGCGATGTAGAACTTGTCAAGGGTAGTGCTTCGATGAGGACTGTTTCTATGTTTCTATATTATGACTAGGCATATTAATATAATACAATTAATTTTAACTTAAATAATGATATAGGTAAAATACATAAATAGGTAACTTATAATTTATAATCAAATACATATACTACCTCTATATAATACATACACTGACACATATAAATATATAAACTCAAATAGTATTTACGAGAGGTTACGAGGGTTCCGTACCATTGTCTATAAAAACGGCAAAAAAATCACGTTTGTTGTTTGGGAGCCCCCTTAAATATTTATTTTATAATATTTTTTTAGTATTTGTTGTTATAGCGGCAACAGAAACACATCATCTGTGAAAATTTCAACTGTCCAACTATCACGGTTCGTGAGGTACAGCATGGTGACAGACGGACAGCGGAGTCTTAGTAATAGGGTCCCGTTGGTTACCCTTTGGGTACGGAACCCTAAAAAACCAAACATGGCGAGTCCCGTACTCGTTACAATGTGCATTAAGTGATGTGTTATTTTTCAGTCACATCGCCTCGAAACACGTTCTGCAGTTCCACGAGAAACAGAAGTATACATGCGAAAAATGTGGCAAAGTATACACGTACGTATTTATTTATTTATTTTATTGATTGGGAAACAAACAGTTTTCTTAAGAGTCGGAGTTCCGAGATTGGGCATAACAGGGTTCGGGGTTATGGCTTTTTAAGATAGTAAAATATAAATTTTTGAACAAAGTAAATACCACTTGTTATAGTACATTTCAAATACCATGGCCCGATTCCACTTGAAACTTAACAATGGGGCTCATAATGTTTGCCTTTTGTTATCTAATTTGGAGCACTTCAAATTGGCACGCGTCGGTGCAATCTGTATGTAACTAAAGCGTGACTAAGAAATTTTGGTACTTGAGAATAAAAATACGTATGATTAGTTATTTACATTAATGTTTAATTATAATACTATGGTATCTTTATATTTATTACATGTAACGTCTAATAATTAACAAGTACAGACATTCAGATAACTTAAGTTACGACTAGCTTAATTGATTTACGTTTAACATATAGGTACATTAATTATAAAAAATATAAGATTCATTCGCTTTCTGACACATTTTCTTCCGAACTTGAGGTTTCGCAGGTGTTTATGATGAATGGATACACAGGGTGGGTTAAAAAGTCGTTCTCCACTTTGATGACATGCTCACAAGCATTTTTCCAAAGCGTGGGGTTCGTATTGTCTACCACAGTTCTTAAATTTTGAATTACGGTATCACCCACTGTTGGTGTAATGTTCGTCTTACGAATTTGTTTTTTCACATGACTCCACATAAGCTCGATTGGGTTTAACACACAATAATAGGGGGGAAGCCTTAAAATTTCATGCCCAGCCTCAGCCTCAGCCTCAGACGGGTCACTTATGGATGTTACCCAAGGTCGAAACATTGTTATTGACAGTATACGTGTAATCACTAACGTAGTCAGATGACAACTAACATGAAATATTGTTTACATTCATAAAGATTACTTGGTTAAACGATCAAGATCATTAGGTTGCGTGTAAAATACCAACTGCAAAAGGGTCTGGCCAGGTATCTTTTGTTATCACTAATCCTATTGTTAACACCTAATGACCGTCTTAAGTGGAATCGGGCCATGGTATTTGAAATGTACTATACCATACAAGATGAAGTACTGGTTCATTAAAAAAAATCTTGGCACTAATGTATAGTAACTTCAGAAAAGTTTCTTTTGTAATCGGTACTATTTATTATTGAAAGTGTCTAGCCTGCCACCAGCGGCCGTTTAGTAAAATAATATATTCTGCCACTAGCGGCAGATTAACAAAAATAATTATTCTACCACAAGTTTATGATTATTGAAATGTACTTCCTAACGTCAACTACATAAGGTACAATATTCAATACACGTTGGTTGAACGTAGTGAGTATAGCGTGGCTAAATAGCAGAAACGGCTATCCTGCCGCAAGTTAATTTATGGGCCTTTTGAACTTATCAATTCTGAAGTATTTTTATGACAAAAATTCATTTGTGCATCGGCTACGGCGCTGCGGGAAGTGCAGCCCCTTCGCCCTTGCGTAACAAAGGTCAGGCACCCGCGTGAGCCGTAGCAGCTGAGGCTGGTCGCCGAAGGCCGTTGTTACGGCGGGCGAGGGCTGCCCTCCCTTCGCGCCTTCGGCTTTTTGATATACACTCTAGATGTAGTAGCCAAAAGACTGTATAGCGTCGGGGTGTGCTGAGTCTTGCCCTTTTTCTTGGCAAGACTAATCGAATGGGCGGAGTTAGACATATATTTACATTTCAATAATCATAAACTTGTGGTAGAATAATTATTTTTGTAATTCTGCCGCTAGTGGCAATAGTACATTACGATACGAGAGCGATGAAACGTTTTCTGACGAGTGTGAGTTCACACGAGTCACAATCACACAATCACACGAGTCGAGAAAAAGTTTCTCGCACGAGTTTCGTATAATTTTTTATAGCACAAGTGCGGAAAATGCCGACTTTACGCAAAGTGGTAATTTTACGCACGGTGTGCTATAAAATATATTATTTTGCTAAACGGCCGCTGGTGGCAGGCTAGACACTTTCTTTATTATTTATTTCGCAGGTCTATAAATACTTTATTTGAGCATAAAAAAATTAAGCATCCATCGTCTCAACACGTTTGCTGTCTCTGTGGATACTCTTTTGTTAACGAAAAGGGCATGAAGACGCATCATAATGCGAAACATTTGCTGGAAAGTATTGAGGTGAGTTTTTTATTGTACTTTCACCGCGTTTCCCTGTAGACTTTCCATTGTAATTTCTTATGTCTGGACGGTGATTCTGGCAAGTGCAAAAAATTTGCTACGACAGATTTCGAATGATTTTACAAGGCATTTTCTACGGAAATGATTGATTTTTCTGCTTTAGCAATTTTTGCGCACGCGCCAGAATCACTTTCCAGCCCCCCTATTCTGTATCTTTAGTTGCCAGCTGTACTAGGTGCCTATCATTAAAAACAGATAAAAACTGAAATTTCAAAATTGCCTTTAGTGGGTATTGAACTATTAACAATCTGTGTCGTCACTTGAAGTGCGAACATATCCTTAGGAAATCGGAATTCGATGGTATATCTATGTTTTTGATGATAGGCACCCAGTACAGAAGGCAACTAGAGATACATAATAGGCCCGCAGGACCCATAATTCGGAGGTCGCGGGGTATGAGACTGAAGTGCAAGCTACCCACGTTTCAGTTTAAAAATTTAAGGTATACTTTTTTTCATCGTAATCGTATCAGTATCGTGTATACTTTCATACCCTAAAAGGATTCTTGGTTTTGCATTTACACACTGTATACAGTACATATACAAGGTGTAACAGAAAAGTGTAACCATATTTGAAGAGCTTATTCAGTCAATGGTTTAGAACAACTTTTACTATGGAGCCAAACCTGAAATCTCAAAAAAAAATCTGCCCTTCTATACATTTCGACCGAGCGGCATTGCATTTTCCTATGAAGCAAGTAATATTTTTTTTCGATATACAGGATTTATTCCATAGTAAAAGTTGTTCTAAACCATTGACTGAATAAGTTGTTCAAATATGGTTATAGCTGGGTCCGTTAGCTCATCCAGTTTAGTTTTCCGGAAGAAAGGATGCCACTTGCCACAATTGTTTATTGGACCAATATCTATCGATAAAGATCGGTAGCCTTCGGGAGCCTCTTCAATTTGGGGGGGGGAAGGGGGTTCAAAGATGTACTGCGCCAAGCGTCATTTAAAAAAATTAAACTGTCTGAGTTTGTCAACTACATCAAGATGGGTGTCTTTTTCAGGTAAATTAAGGACGTAGAATTCATTTCTGGCATAAAAAATTGTGATATTTTAAGTAGTTTCTTGAAAATTTTTACATAGATTAAAATTTTATGAAATACTTTTTACTTTCAGGCGCCACCAAAAAAAAACCTCAGGTTTTTTTAAGTAACAAAAAATACGTTACGAAAGCTTATTTTATGCAGATAAATAAAAATATAAGTTTTATTGGATTTTAAAGGAAAAAACCATAAAAAAAAATAAAACAATGTCGGTGAGCTCTTATTTTACTACTACTTATTAACTAACCTGATAAAAGTATATTTATGTATAGTGTATTTATAAAAGTATATATATGCATAAAAACTATAAACACGTAAAAATGCTTTTCTATGGTTTTAAAAGAGTATTAACTATTTAATTATCATTTTCATTTTTTGTAGCTTCTACCGCAGTGGTACAATTCGGTACATGTTAAATTTATTTTAACACAGTTGCATCTTTTTTGCATCCTACTTTGCATTGACACCTTGTTATTTCGAGGCAAATGCTGTCCGCAGCTGGGTTGTCAGACCAGTGGGGTATCTATTGGCTAATTTTCTGCTTCCAGCTTCAATCGGGGGGACTAGGCATAATTTGTTGTAGCACTAAAGCCTGGCCCCACTCATGAACTCCCTGGCAAGCTGCGCGTAAAATATGCTGACAAAGGGCCGCTTCTGTTGGTGGTAAATTTTCAATTTGCCGATCTGTTTTTGTAAAAAGATATTTACGGCAATGATTGATAGTCGTGCAGGGACAGGGACTTGATCTGAAAAAGTTCATGTAATATGACTTTTTGCTACGATGAATTTAACTTTATATTAATGTTTTAGTTAGTACTCAGTGATTGGCTAGCATACCTATCATACATGGCTATGACAAACTTATGTAGCACAATCTCTGCCTCATTTATATTGCCATCTTTAAGATCCTTAAACCCTTTAGTGGCAAAAGAGAATAAATTCCATGCTTCAAAAGCACTTTTCTTTCCCCTGCCGTTAAAAGACGATACTGTATCGCATCCACTAAGTTCGTGGAACACAGGCAAGACCTCCGCTCTTTCAGGACCTTTAAACAAAATAAATTGTCTTATGCACACTCACGCTATTAAACTGATTATTTATATATTATAACTTCTTGACTATTAAAAGAAACGCTCATACCTAGAGCTGATTCAATCTAGAGGCATGCCAAGAAATTGTGGTTTTTCCCCGTTACCACATGAACCCATAATACCTCTAATCTTGGCAATTTCAGTACACATGCCAGAGCGATAACTACCACATCGGTGTTTGCTGTGCATTAACTTCGTATGACCCTGGTCTACTGTATCCGCCAAGTGAACCATCATTCGTGTGTCAGACGCTTCAAGTTAAATGGCTCCAATTTTGGCAGTTCACGAGCAACATTGGAAAGAACAGATTACCCTTCGCTACATAAATTTCTTTATAGCACACCGTGCGTAAAATGACCACTTTACGCACGCTGCGCGTGCGTAAAGTCGGCAATTTCCGCACTTGTGCTATAAAAAATTATACGAAACTCGTGCGAGAAACTATCGTAACGTATCGTAATGTACTATTATTGATGGGCAAGTCCATCGGGTGATATTTGGACGACAGGAGTCCAAACAGCTCTTCTTTATTCGTGTCATCCTGGAGAAAATATTACGCACTGTTTGCCAGGGAGTTCATGAGTGGGGCCAGGCTTTAGTGCTGCAACAAATTCTGCCTAGTCCACCCGATTGGGGCTGGAAGCAGAAAAATAGCCAATAGATACCCCACTGGTCTGACAACCCAGCTGCGGACAGCATTTGCCTCGAGATAACAAGGTGTCAATGCAAAGTAGGATGCAAAAAAGATGCAACTGAGCTAAAATAAATTTAACCCCCACTTCATTCTGGACTCATCTGGGTCGAGAATCCCCTCAAATACCAAAAGTCTAGCTAAATCAACGTACAGTGTGCAGCCACCGTGCCTCGAGTATCTACGTTTCATCAACCCCTTTTTCTAACCCAAACAACTGCAATATTATATTTTACACACACACCCACACACTTTACTATGGTATCCAATAATTACATAATCATTTATCTAATTAAAAATATAACGTCGCGCGCAAATTACGAAGCTATGAAAGTGGTATTCGTTAAACGTCTTACGGAATGTCGAATCAAAAGTGGTTTTACATTGTGATTTAGTCATTAATGTGTTTCGTTTTCCCTTGGATTTTCAATGGCAATAATAGCCTTGAACTATAGCTGAGTTCCAGAATACAGCTAAGTCGTATCATTTAACAAATACCTAGTACATTAGTTTTTCTTGAATACTTTATTTTCCTTTGTTGAATTATGATATACATTGTTTTGAGCATAGCCGTTTTGTAACATAACGTAGTGTCCTAATCTACTAGACGATCACACAAATAAATCACGGCCAATGATTTAATTTGTAATTAATAAATCGATGTACTCCTCAAGTATGTCATAATAACGTAGGAGACGTAGAGAGGTATATATGCATTACTATAACCTCATTCTACGGATGGTACTGTGATGTGCACACCGTGTACTCGGGATCTCGTAGGGATTTTGTTTAGTTACACCACTTTGTATTTTTAGTTTATCTTCTTTTATATTTTCTTTTCATTTGATGCACCCTAATTATCAAGTATATATTAAGGGAGGGGAGCTCTAAATCTGGTAGAGCACTCGCTTGTTGTATTTCTTCAAAAACTCTAGAAGGAATATTTATAGATGGAGAACCACGTCCGCACTAATCGGACACTCTAAGGAATCTTCTTTATGGAGAGCCACCTTCACATCGATGGGACTCTCTAAGGAATCTTCATGGAATCTTGCTCGTGTTTCGTCTGAAAGATCTTTTATATTCGATCTGTATTTATTTTTTGGAAAACACGAAAAAATTTCGTCAATGCCACGTATGTCGATCCATAAAGGTTATCGATTGCCAACTAAACACGAACAAATAGTCCTTTAACCTACCTATAAAACCTAGGCTTACCTAAACCTAACATATTGCCTAGCTATATGTTACAGTACCGCTTCCAGCGGTCATCGTTTAATTATTAAATAAATACATACTAAGTACTGTAAGTACATATGACTGTACATAATACATATGTATATACATCTATAAGCAGGATATTTATTTCTCTTACAGAAGATAGGACTAGTCCAGAACCTATTTGTTAAAGATTGGTACTCGTGACCAGGAACACAATTGTCTTCTTACAGCAGTACTTACTTACTTCACACCTAGAACTATTTGCTATAGATGGTAGAAGCTGCAAAAAATGAAAATGATAATTAAATAGTTAATACTCTTTTAGAACCATAGAAAAGCATTTTTACGTGTTTATAGTTTTTATGCATATATATACTTTTATAAATACACTATACATAAATATACTTTTATCAGGTTAGTTAATAAGTAGTAGTAAAATAAGAGCTCACCGACATTGTTTTATTTTTTTTTATGATTTTTTCCTTTAAAAATCCAATAAACCTTATATTTTTATTTATCTGCATAAAATAGGCTTTCGTACTTACCTGAAAAAGACACCCATCTTGATGTAGTTGACAAACTCAGACAGTTTAATTTTTTTAAATGACGCTTGGCGCAGTGCATCTTTGAACCCCCTTCCCCCCCCAAATTGAAGAGGCTCCCGAAGGCTACCGATCTTTATCGATAGATATTGGTCCAATAAACAATTGTGGCAAGTGGCATCCTTTCTTCCGGAAAACTAAACTGATGCCTTTTTTGGGGGCTAACAGTCTAAGCTATTACACCTTTCTGTTACACTTTGTATACAATTTAATGTATAATTAAATTGTATAAACCAGCTACCTCCCTGTCACAGATGCCGACGCTCGCGGACGGTCCGTCCTGCGCGGAGTGCTCGCTGCGGTTTATGAACGAGAAGGCTTTGGAGACGCACATGAGAGTCTCTCATACTACTGGGAGAGGCAAGTAAGTATTGTAGTGTATAAACCAGCTACCTCCCTGTCACAGATGCCGACGCTCGCGGACGGTCCGTCCTGCGCGGAGTGCTCGCTGCGGTTTATGAACGAGAAGGCTTTGCAGACGCACATGAGAGTCTCTCATACTACTGGGAGAGGCAAGTAAGTATTGTAGTGTATAAACCTCCTAAATGTCAAGTCTTCATCTTTAACTGTTCAAAAGTTATGAGGCTTTGACATACGGACGGACAATCCTTTTTATCCTTTAGGTACTACTAAACCTAACAAAAAGAACGCGGCACAGATCGTGACTCAAATCCATCGTACAGGTTAAGTAGCACAATAGCACTTGGTACGTTATACTGTTTGGGCCAGTACAGGAGGTGGTGTGAAGTTAGTCACAGATGACGTCGCAGTCGCGCGTTCTCGGAGTTTGTACGGATTGCCGCCGGCCGCCTGTCACTTTTAGTAGATTGCTCACAGTGCAAATGCTCTGAAACATGCGCGATGATAGCACAACATGGCGTAGTTCACGATGTCATCTATGACGTCTAAGCCACCATAGTAGGGCTATCGTTATCGGGCTCACAGTGACTCGGAATGACGATAGACGCGACAAATCGATTGTGTCGTCACTCGGAACGCACTCCTAGGGGGCTATTCCGGAGAAACAATCGAAGCGAGACTTTTAAAACTCGAGCTAAAAATGTATGGAGTTCGACAGATAAAACAGGTTTTTGCAGTCGAGAAGGCTATTCGACAGGCTGGGAATTGCCCCACTGCTTTCGGAAATATAATCCTTGCAAATTGCAATGCGCTTGCGCGTCATTTGTTTTCGGCCGCTTAGTACCGTTAGCATCGCTGTCGAGTATATTATGGTCTAAGATATTTTGTTCTTAGTATCTGCCTACCTATGTATAATATATGGTTTGTTTTCTGTCTTTCAGTAAATATTTTTATTGCTTATTTTTCTGACCGTTCTAAAACAAACGTTATTGTGAATTATTTAGACAAATTCTCGAATCGAATGAAACTTGAGAATAAAAAAATCAGTAAGTATTTTTGATCGTGATAGCCGACCAATTTCAGCAGATTCAGACTGCCTTCTTCTGGGCGAGTGAAGACGCGTCCGTGACGACGTTGCGCCTCGGGTGAGAAGAAGGCAGTCTGAATCTGCTGAAACTGGTCGGCTTTCCCGATCAAAAATAATTATTGAGGTGAGCCGTTTTGCAATAATAATTTTTTTATTCTCATGTTTCATTCGATTCGAGAATTTGTCTAAATAATTATATTAGACAAAGTTCTAACGCATTAGCTATTTGCGATGATAGTACCTCTGATACCTCCTCAGGGATTCGTGTCGTGGCGATATGTTTTTTTCTTGTATACACAATTGTTTTACGCTTGTAAACTATTAAGAGGCTATGCGAATTTTATTTTTGTCACTGTCACTCCAAGCACAAAATGTTAGTTTTATAATTTTTATTAAAAAACTTAAATAGCTAGCGAAATTTCAAATATCAAATATCTAGATATTGTTGAAACGCATGTAATAAAATATGTTCGAGTTCTGTATACGGTCCCTATTCGTCAAACGAGAAGAAAAAGTGTGTTTGAAGACCTCATTTCAACAATTATTTCTATCGAGGAAAATTTATCCAAACATGTTTTCCAATTTCAAAACCCTAGATTATATAGTCAAAATGCATATACCAGAAATTTATTAAAATTTTCCGTGTATTTCATGGAATACACAATAAAGAAGCACCTCTATTTTTTTACATATCGCCTATAACAACGATATGTTTTTGTTGCAGAAAAATGTTGAACAGCGCTCAATGCCAAAAACCTGATAGCACAGTAATCTGTGAGATGTGTGGCAAGCCGGTGATGGTAAGCTTAATATAATATAGTAGTTTATGCTACAAGGGCGCAAAAGAATAATTTACGAGAACGATTTAAAACACGAGCGTAGCGAGTGTTTTAAACGTAACCGAGTAATTTATTGCTTTTACGCCCGTGTATCATACTACATTTTTCAATGCATAGTGTGAGGAAATGAAAACAAATATAATCTTGTGAACTTTAAATTATAATTGGCTTAAAAGGACTGTATCCAGAGCCGTTAAACAGTGGAAAAAAAGTATAACGTCTATGGTATACAAGAAAGGCTGCAGGTTAGCCAACCATTGTAAATAAATTAAAAAAAATAATAATAATAAAGCCCTAGGGCAAAATAATCGACTTTCTGTTCGGTTTTGATGCATACAAAGTGGGCCTTTACGAGCACATGCATTGAAAATTACCTATATATTCCTAGTGGTACGCAAAAATATACTGCAAGCACAAAATAGATACAACCAGAAGGCCGACTCGACGACAGAGCGAAAACAGACGCACACATGCATAGACGCGTACGTATGATGATCTCGGCAGAATTTTGTATTGACATTCACCCGAGTATCTCCGAGATCGTCGTACGTACGCGTATATGTGTGCGTGCGCCTGTTTTCGCTAGTTATGCGGAGTAAACATTCTGTAAGTGGTTATTTTGTGCTGCAAGTGGTAAAAGCATGAAAATCAGCGTAGCTTGGACGTGTCATCGCAAAACAAAGAAAAAACCGGCCAAGTGCGAGTTGGACTCGCGCACGAAGGGTTCCGTACCTTTATCTATAAAAACGGCAAAAAAATCATGTCTGTTATATGGGAGCCTTTAAATATTTATTTTATTCTGTTTTTTAGCATTTGTTATTACATCTCCAAAATCACTTCCCTCAGGCGCAGCTGCAGGGTTCAAAACAAAAAATCGGCCCAGTAAGTGCGTGTCGGGCCACGCGCAGTGTAGGGTTCCATAGTTGCCCTGCTCAATATGCGGACTTCTTCTCCAAGTACATTTTATAAGTTTGTCGGCTAATAAAGATCGCGCCAAAATTCTAGTACGCTCGGAAGTTGCTCTTCCCAAGAATGGCCCATAGATTTTGTTCCTGCTGATGCGAATCGCCCCGAGTTTAGAGGGGACTAAAAGTTTGGTGCGATCTGTACTCGATAACTTGTAAAGTCCACTTAGCTGTGATAGTTTTCCTTTTAATTTCGTTATGTATACTACTACCGTGATTTTTTTCACGTCTCCAAATACAACCGTTTCGCTAGCGGAGGGGGGGGGGGGGGCGGGACACTTGACTCTAACAAAAATTAACACTTAAGCTTAATATTACGCAAACGGAACCCTGGATGGAAAAATAGTCTTCTCACACGCCCAATACTTTTAAATTACCTACCCAATGACACCCCACACTAGGGCATAGACGAAAAAAAAAATCATTCCCACTTTACGTGTAGGGGAGGTACCCTAAAAAAAACTTTAAAAATTTTACTGTACCACTTTATCGGTGTGATAAATATGTATACTCATGCAAAATTACATCTTTCTTGTACTAATAGTCTCTAAGCTAAGCTGCGGACAGACAGACAGACGGACATGGCGAAACTATAAGGGTTCCTTGTTGTTGACTACGGAACCCTAAAAAAAAAGCTGTAACTTTTAAGGTATTCATCGTAAGTTGTTAGACAGCGCCATCTTTGAGATTTTTATGGAAGCTAGATTGTAAAACTGCTCATTGATTTAAGTATCTGGGGCACAAAATAACCACATACAGAATGTTTACTCCGAATAACTAGCGAAAACGGCGCACGCGCACATAGACGCGTACGTACGACGATCTCGAAGATACTCGGGTGAATACCAATACGAAATTCTGCCGAGATCATCATACGTAGGCGTCTATGCATGTGTGCGTCTGTTTTCGCTCCGTCGTCGAGTCGGCCTTCTGGTTGTATCTATTTTGTGTCTGGGGGTCTGTGCCACGCCCATTCCGCGGATCAAAGCAGAAACGTGTACCATTTAACTTTATAGACAGCCCGAGAAAGAATAAAAAATATAAATACAAAAAAAAAATACAAAAATCTTTATTTATCATTCAAAGCGGTTTAACATAGCTGGGTTGGAGACTCCTTTTAAGTACGTAAATACTTGTATTAGGAGACCCCGCTCTTCCACACAGTTTTTTAGTTTTTATATAAAGTTAACAATGACAAGTAAAGATGCAATGCAATTAAATTAAAGTAACTTAACTTATTCTATTACTTTGTAGTGAGTGTGAGGGTGCGTATGTAAGGGTGTGTGTGAGGGTGTGTGTGTGTGTATGTGAATATTAGTTATTTATATGTATACTAAATAACAATAAAGGATAATTATTTAAACTCTTATTTCCTTCTTTCTATGTATATATTTCAACATATATATTTCAATATATAAATTTCAACAATTTTACATTTTTTATTTTGCCAAGCAATTTTAGTTATCGCGAGGGCCAATCAGTTTTAATACACAATATAACAAAGCCGGGTCAAATATGTATTACTTGCACACTCTAAGCACCGACATTGTGTCGACATACGATTGTGAGCCAAATCCTGAGAATATCCATATTATAATATATTATTAAAACTCGCGTGAGCTGACATGCTAAATTATTATTACATACGGCTTGAACACTCACGTGTGATTGTTGTTGACTATATGCCAACCGTTTTACCGATACAATTTCGGCATTATCAAGGCGAGTGTCGTTCTTAGGACGACGACGCGGCGTTCACCCGTCGTTGTCAAACGGGCAGCCCGTTTACTATCCATATTAACATCAACACAGCACAAGTACATAAATTACACTACCTAATATAAACCTTATAAATATTTAATAAAACATATTATGAATGTAAAGTAACACTGACTGCTTGGCTCAAGACTCTAAGGTACGAAGAAACAGAGAAACTTCTTCATCCTATATTATAAATTTAACAAAAGATGTTAATAGTGTTAAGTATTATATGTATACCATGGTAATATCATATTTTTACCGAAACAATAAAAAAATAAAATATATATATATAGATACCTACAATACGCACAAAATAACTCTTCACATTAACTCACCTACCCCTTACTTACTTACACACGCACCCACACACTACACACTCACACACACCCTTATATTCTCCCATTTCACACATATCCACACATTTACACACGCTCACGAATAAGACCGTGCATTTAATTTTAATTGTCATGTATAAATATTTAAATTTTTGTTATAAAGTTTATTACAATTATTTGTTTTGGTATAAATTTTAATAATTTATGGCTATGGAAGAGTGGGGTCTTCTGTTACAAGTATTTTTATACTTACAAGAAGGCCTCAACAATGCTTTTGTTAAAATGTGTTTTTTTTTTTCAAAAGCCTCGACTATTAAATACTATAAATAAGGCTATAAAGTTGTACCAATATCCGAATAACAAATTCAAAAACATAATAAACAGCTTCCTGATAGAAAAAGACTACGAACAAACTGAATCATTATTGATCGTCATAAAATAAGAAAATGGCTAGACATGAAATATAAGGTTTTATTTAAGATTTTTATTTTTTGTTATTATTTATCACTTATCATATAGTCACGATGTGAATATTGAAATTACTGTTAATTACTTATCAATATAAATTTCAAATTTCTAAATATTAATTTTTAATTCTACTTTGTGTTATCAGATGCATAAAAATTTAAATAATGCATGTTTAGTTTTAGTTTTAGTTGTTAATATATATGTTGTGCATGTGAATGTAAATTTCTCAACTTAAAATGTCATGTTATGATTAGGTTTATGATTGCCGATGTATCAAAATTTCAATTATATTTATTTTATGTGGACCTTTACCCTGAGAGGCGGGTTTTTTTCTCAGTTCAGGGTAAATTTAATACTTCATTATTGATGCTGCATTTTTTATGAGGATAATAAATAATTTGTATTTGTATTTGTATTTTTACCGAAATAAATATTTTTGTATTAATTTTCAGACACGACACATAAAGTCTCACTTAGAAGAACATGCCGGAAAGAAATATCCCTGCTCCATATGTGGTAAAGAATTCGGAAACAAGAATGGAATGTACTATCATAAGAAACTTCAACATAATAACCGTGGTAAAACTCCTGTGAAAAAAATGGAGCCCATCCAGTGCAAGGTTTGCGGAAAAATGATATCCACGTGGCCTGGGAATCTCATCAGGCATATGAAAAGGGTGAGTTGATTTCATGACTTCATTTTAGCTCCCAGTGGAACCTTACAATCTGGTTGTCTCCGTTTGTTTATACAACAAGGCCCCTCTCAGCCGCGTACTTCGTTTATTTTTTTTTTATTTATTTCAAATTCAAAAAATTATTTAAAATTATTTATTTACCGAATACGAACAAAGATTCTTACAGTAAAAAGTTAATTACTAAGAAAAAAACCTAAATATAAAGTATTTTACATATTTTACAAATGGAGTATTCTTGTGGCCCCAGACTAAGCAAGCTTGACTCGTGGGTACCGACAGTAATTTTTTCCAAGATTTATGGTTTTCGCAAAAAGTTAGGCAGTATTAGTGTTAGTCAGTCAGTCAGTTTAGAATTTAAGATAAAAATTAAAAACAGGTTATTTACAATTATGCTAACTACATTCCATCTACATTCTAACTAAAAATAAAAGCAAAACAAAAAGAAAATAATTACGGATTCATCACACACTAATTGAATGTTGTTTTTCCTTATATATATAAATATAGACATAAATAAATTTATTAAATTTATTTATACATTTATTAAATTTATTTATACACATACAGTTGCACAAACATATTTCAAATATACACCACTTAAACCTTTAGGGGTTTGTTTGTTTGTTTGCGGTGCTATTACAATCTACCACATAAGTAAATTAATTAATCTAACTTAATACATAGTTATGTTTCATGTTAAATTAAGTGTTCATAATACGATTTTATCTTAGTGGGTAGGTCAAAGAAAAAATTACATTTTGATTTCTACTACAAATCCACAAACATATCCGTGGCATCACGATGTTCCATAATGTTTTAATATTAGAGCGCCTTATTGATTGTGATGAATCCACCGACAAGTTTGTAGTCTTACAAAGGAAGGTGCAAAATCAAATACAATAGGAGCGTCAATTGTAACAGAAACGAGTTATTTTATGTTTGATGAATTTATCTACAATTTACTCAACGGTATGGCTAGAGATCAACCAGAGGTGGATGTTTTCTCTGCATCACTGACCCAAATCCACACACGTGTGGTGAAATACTTGGAGCAGTAACCATTATTATTCTAAGTGTATGTATATTTTGATTTTTAGTGTATTAAAATTTCTTTCTGTTTTCCATGTATACGCATTGGACTTTGTGTCTGTAATGTATTCATGTGTATTAATAAATAAATAAGGTCTTTCAATTTAAATGGAAAGTAATTTAGGAGGTGATTCAGTAACGTTAATACATCACATTCCACTGCAAAGCACTTTTTTGCGTGAACTTTTTTTTCATTTCTCAGTACAAAGTGGTCCGATCAGCTGACTCAGTTTGTAAGGACAAGTGAAGAAAAAGTTTGCGTAAAAAAATGTACTTTGCAGTGGAATGTGATGTATTAACGATACTGAATCACCTCTTAAATTACTTTCCATTTAAATTGAAAGACCTTATATATGAAGGGGCTGCCCAATGCTAAAATTCAGTCCTGCTCTAACGCTTTTGTTTTAAACTGTCTATTCTACTCTAATCAGATCCCGTGCAACGAAAACTTCAGTTATTTTGAAATCACAGCTACATTAGGGCATTAAGTATAATTTTTATTGTCTAAATGAAGAGTTTAATATTTAACACAATGAAATAGTTTTCAAAATCGGTCTAATACTTATTCATAACTATGTCCCTAGGGAACTGCCCGTCCGTCCTCAGAGAATAAACTATAGCGCATATATGGCCAATTTTTTTTCATTTTTTTCCAGGCACATTCAGGCATCATCACTCGGGTCAATTGCAGTTACTGCGACAAACGGTTCGCGTTCGGTGAAGATCTAAAACAGCACGTCGATCACGTACACCTCAACAAGCCGTGGTACAGGAAACAAGCGAGATGTGTGAGGGAGACAGTTACAGTTAGCGGAAGATCTAAACCAGCTCGTCGATCACGTACACCTCAAGAAGCCGTGGTACAGGAAACAAGCGAGATGTGTGAGGGAGACAGTTCCAGTTAGCGGAAGATCTAAAACAGCACGTCGATCACGTACACCTCAAGAAGCCGTGGTACAGGAAACAAGCGAGATGTGTGAGGGAGACAGTTCCAGTTAGCGGAAGATCTAAAACAGCACGTCGATCACGTACACCTCAACAAGCCGTGGTTCAGGAAACAAGCGAGATGTGTGAGGGAGACAGTTCCAGTTAGCGGAAGATCTAAAACAGCACGTCGATCACGTACACCTCAAGAAGCCGTGGTACAGGAAACAAGCGAGATGTGTGAGGGAGACAGTTCCAGTTAGCGGAAGATCTAAAACAGCACGTCGATCACGTACACCTCAACAAGCCGTGGTTCAGGAAACAAGCGAGATGTGTGAGGGAGACAGTTCCAGTTAGCGGAAGATCTAAAACAGCACGTCGATCACGTACACCTCAAGAAGCCGTGGTACAGGAAACAAGCGAGATGTGTGAGGGAGACAGTTCCAGTTAGCGGAAGATCTAAAACATCACGTCGATCACAGACACCTCAACAAGCCGTGGTACAGGAAACAAGCGAGATGTGTGAGGGAGACAGTTACAGTTAGCGGAAGATCTAAACCAGCTCGTCGATCACGTACACCTCAAGAAGCCGTGGTACAGGAAACAAGCGAGATGTGTGAGGGAGACAGTTCCAGTTAGCGGAAGATCTAAAACAGCACGTCGATCACGTACACCTCAAGAAGCCGTGGTACAGGAAACAAGCGAGATGTGTGAGGGAGACAGTTCCAGTTAGCGGAAGATCTAAAACAGCACGTCGATCACAGACACCTCAACAAGCCGTGGTACAGGAAACAAGCGAGATGTGTGAGGGAGACAGTTCCAGTTAGCGGAAGATCTAAAACAGCACGTCGATCACGTACACCTCAACAAGCCGTGGTACAGGAAACAAGCGAGATGTGTGAGGGAGACAGTAACAGTTAGCGGAAGATCTAAAACAGCACGTCGATCACGTACACCTCAACAAGCCGTGGTACAGGAAACAAGCGAGATGTGTAAGGGAGACAGTTACAGTTAGCGGAAGATCTAAAACAACACGTCGATCACGTACACCTCAACAAGCCGGGGTACAGGAAACGAGCGAGATGTGTGAGGGAGACAGTTACAGTTAGCGGAATATCTAAAACAGCACGTCAATCACGTGCACCTCAACAAGCCGGGGTACAGGAAACGAGCGAGATGTGTGAGGGAGACAGTTCCAGTTAGCGGAAGATCTAAAACAACACGTCGATCACGTACACCTCAACAAGCCGGGGTACAGGAAACGAGCGAGATGTGTGAGGGAGACAGCTACAGTTAGCGGAAGATCTAAAACAGCACGTCGATCACGTATACCTTCAACAAGCCGTTGTACAGGAAACGAGCGAGATACCTGCTGTGTGAGGGAGACAGCTAGTAAAACCCGTTTTTATATGAGTTACGTATATGTTAATCACGTGGTTTGCTCAGGCTTACTTTTATTATTATTATTATTAGAGTGCATTACAAACTTGCAATCAACGAGAAACAAATTTAAAAGCACAAATATTTTTGAAAAAATTCCTCGGGCCACGATTTGATAATAATTTAGAGTATTCAAAGCAATGGATTTCGTAATAAAAACATATAATCTTAGTTAATGAGAACAGTGAATTTCTTAACTGTCTGATGCAACAGGTATTGTAGCGATGACAGCGCCTTCTGTTCAGAATGAGCAAGGCGTCAAATCACATAACGCCCTCGTGAGCGTTCAGTATGTGCATTACAAGCTAGTATATCGAGTAAGTTACAAATAAATTCGAGGTACAGATATAGTGGAAAAATTCGTTGTTCGAGATACGAACCTCGGTAGCGCAGTCGGTAGCGTGCCTGTCATGTAAGCAGGAGGTCGCAGGTTCAAATCCTCGCCCAAGGAATTTTTCCAAAAATATGTGAGCTTTTTAATTTGTTTCTGATTGATTTCAAGTTTGTAATGCACTCTAATAATAATTAGAGTATTCAAAGCGATGGATTTCACAATAAAAACATATAATCTTGTTTTCTGCTGTTTATATATTTGCACCAATTTCACTATTATAATAATATTCAACCATTGTACAGTTTCCATTGGTTTCTGTCAATTAGAATTTCAAAATAGTTAAAATTAAAATTTTTTAAATTCTGTTTTACAGAAACTAATGAAAATTTTGCGATAGCAACATAGATAAGTAATAAGGTTTTATGCCTGGGACCGATGGATGGCGGTATATCAATCCCTAATAGCCGGGCCTTATATGGAACAGACTGGTGATGGGCAGCGCCGTCACTGTTGCGAGGGTTCCGGCACCGCGCTCACCAACCCGCCTGCCCAGTGTGTGTGAGTATGGGTAATTCTTCCAGGATGACCGCCGGGAGTGGCAAAGTCCTGGAAAGGCATGTCCAGCAGTGGACGAACTAGGCTGATGGATTAAATTTTTAAATTATCAACTCAGCCGGCAAGGTAAAACTATTCTAGGAAGCCTTAAAAGGATTGTAAGCTACCATCTGCTACGATCCAAACACACCTCTTTCATTTTATTTATGTTGCATTTAAAATTTTAATCGGCTCAACTACTGAATCTGGAAAATTCCTAAGTCTTTAAGAAATTGTAAACTACCATCAATTACGATCCTGACACACCTTTTTCGTATTTTTGTTCCCTTTTAACGATTTATGCACTGAAATCAACCTTGACAAATTGTGGTGAAATGGTTAAATCCTGACAAAAACGTAACGCAACAAACAGTCACTGGGCACGTGGCAGCCCTAGTGCGTGTTTACGTATCGAGCGGCCGTAGGTATTTATTTCAAGGACACTCCCCAGTCGTAATACTGCTTCCTTTTCCTTATACTGTGACCAAGTCTAGATGGCAACTAAATTAACGGAATGCGGAATATTGCAAATTATTAATATATCCACAAATTTATAATTATAGTATTTACACTACAATTTGATATTGAGTACTATATACTATCGTCCGTATAGGATAGTACACCTAAATACTATAATTTGTCCTAATACTACAGAAGACCTTACGATTTACGATGGTTATTTTTGAACGCATCCTCGATGACCTTCATCGCTCTGGGAATCCCTGAGTTTCGGTGTTGCCATACATACTCATCACCTCATCTATGTTTTCTGTATACTGACAGCAGGATGGCGCAAACATTATTATTTAGGTGCGAGAGAAATAGCAATACAGATTGAATGTTTCATCCACAGTTTGATCTTACTATACGAATAGATCTATATAAGATAATCTAAGCTTCTTACTTAATCTTACTTGCGCATTCAGATTGTTGTTGTGAGTTGTTGTACTGTGTGATCGAGTTAAGGCGTACAAACGGTTTAAGCACTTACTTAAACAATAAAGGCAGACATGAACAGGTGGAAAGAATATCTCGACAGATGTAAAGATTTCCTCACTGAAGCTGCTATGCAAATTAGAAAAAGATGGAATTTTGACGAAAAAGCAAATTTCTTTATTTAAAAATGTCTTTATCAAGTATCAAAAACCAAAATCCTACAATCCTGCCAATTGCTGCAGCTTTTCCGAGAGTGATAGATGTCAATGATATGAATGCTTTGCAAAGGCTCGATGACCAGTGGCGCATACTTCCATTGGCTCAGTTTGAAGAAGATAATAAGGAGGAAAAAAAAGTTGACATGTTTTGGGCCAAACTTGCGAGATGGTGCGATGTGACAAGCCCTTTGAACAGCTGGCAAATGCAGATTGCGAAGGTTTTTAGCAAAGTGAATCTGACAAAAACAAAACACGTAACCATTGAACTCACGTAACAAACTGGCAACTCGGTCAATTGATGCTTTGTTGCTATTAAGGAAAGCAAATTTAAAAATTGCATTGATTTTGAACCAATCGAGTAATATGATTCGTTGAATTAAATGCGAAAGACGATGTTGCCATCGAAGAAATAGTCGATGTTGAAGTAATTCGGTATGGGAAGTCTAAGCCAAGGAGTGCTAATTCCAAAACCGTTTCGAGATAATACATTATTTGGCCATATTTCATTATTTTTGCGGCAAATTAACTAAAGATTATAGATATTTTTAGGATTTAACTTATGACCTTCATTTGACCCTATGCTATGGCTGAACACAAGAATGTGCCCTTTGGCCATCCACATATTAAAAAGTGAAAAATATTTATGAATCAACCCATAATACCCATTTCCATCAACGTCAGCCAACATTTTGCATAATACGTAACAAAATGATTTTCTTAATACAACATTTTGACAACGTCCAATATACACCCACACACACATGAGTATGTCTCGCCCTCAGAATAAGGAATACTAATAGAAGCCTGGCTAAAATAATACGCGGAGAAAGACACCCATCCTTGATTTTCTTACGACATTCTAGTGCGTTAGAGAGAGATGGATGTGTATTACTTTTTTCTTAATTAGGTAGGTTGTCACTAGTTCGTTGCTTTGCTAGTGATGTAACAATTTCGATTTTTGACTACGATAAATAAACCAAATCGAAATGAACCACGACCAATCTGCTTACCACACATTATATCGTATCAAAGTGTGAAAAAAAAGAGAATGCAGGAGGCACCGACCTTTCTGGTGACATCCTCTTGCTTTGGAAGGAGGCCAAGAGAATTAATAGCAAAGTGGTCTCTGTCTACCCCAGTGGGACACATGTTATAATTGTGTAAATAAGGAATTAATAAAAGGATATCTTTCTTTTAGCATAATATTTTTTATTAAGTACAAATTACTATAGCGTAGGCAAGTAGGTACATAAGTTAAGTCCAAAATTGTGCTTGTTTCTAGTACAAAAAATGATGAGCGATGAGAGCGCAATTACTACAGAGGTAATTTAATTTTTTTTATTATTATATCAAATAAACATCAACTTATCTTGAATAATAACTGATAACAAATAATGAACGATTAAAATACCTTATAACCTGTAATAAGAAATCAAATTATGTGCAGTTCAAGTCAATAAGCATTCCCAAAATTCATTTCACGAAAGAACTACCCTGTCAAAGTACTTTTATTGTCAACCACTAAGTACGAAAATGTCTTGATCTGCGGAATTTTTTCGTGAAGTCGATCATGGAAGTAACGTACAAGTTGAACAGGCCTTTCAGAACGATTTGCGAACATAGAAGTATGCACTTTTCTACACCACAAACATCCATAGGTACTGGTTCTCTTGCCTTAAATTGAAAAATTATCGAGTTAATATACTATAGTATAGTACAAGCACGTACCTACAAACAAGATTGATAATGCAAATATACATAATTATTTAAAGGTTACCAATGTGTCTGTATCTGGTAAATATAACGTCGCTAAAGCATCTGCTTTTAACCGCCTCCATGTTAAATTTTCGTTTGGTAAAGTGTTTCGAACAAATATGACTGCTTTTTTTAATTGGCCAATTGGGTCTAATTATTCGTCTAAGCCATCCACTTTTTAATTCTTCCCTTTTTGGAAATCTGTAACAAAAAGATATGGCAATATTTATTCAGCATTATTTTTCTTTTAACTCGCGCTGCAATTAATCTGCGGTTTCATCCTTTATGCACGGCTGCCACGGGAACCAATGTTCGATAGTTTGCGACACGGACTATAGTACATCACTATGCGAAAAAACATAACCTCTACTAGTCTGCAGAAAATCTATATAAAACAGGCAAATATCGGTGTAGAATTGAACACGAGTATAATTTACAAGAACTACTATTATTGTTACTGAGTTCTAGGTATGATCCTGCAACTTATTAACATAAAAACTATCAGAACTCACCGATGAAATGATATTGCTTCATTGTTGTTTTCTTTTCTTCCTGTATGCGATTTACAGCCTTCAATCGGACAAGACATTTTATTACAATGTTAAAAAAACAATCGACACAAACAATAATAAATCACACTTTCACGAATTTTGAGAGGAAGAGCACCAAAATATTAAATTTCTCTCGGTGAAGCTGTAAACTTTCGCAAAATGCATTCGACATTTCGATGCCACCAAATTAAGATGTGATGCCCGCAACGAACGATATTACAACACAACGGTACAATGAGAGACATATTTAATTTGATGGTATTATAATATTTAAAATACATCCAAATTACATCCATCTGACATTTGTTTGGTTCAATCTAGTGACACACTAGGAAAAAATATAAAGTAAGTGCGGTTTGGTGTTTCATTCACTCGTACACAGGAGTAATTTATGTTAGATGAGTACAATGGCTAATGCCCAGTTCTTATTTTAGTCAGGTTTCTATTTGTATTCCTTATTCTGAGGTCTCGCCCTTCCTTCTCTTTGACAGTTGACACCAGTGGTGTTACACTTACCACTTATCTTTACTTTCGGTATCGATACTTTTTATCCAAGTAGGTGTCGGTTGCTCTTAACAGATTTAAGTATTTGATGAGACGCCTACGTAGGTAATTTAGCTTTTATTTATTCAATTTAACAACTTTTTTTCAATTAAGAAGTTTTAGTTTTGTCGGCACCAAACCAAAAACTAAAGCTTTTAACGTTAGCAATACTATCACAGTTTTAAAAGATTGTATGGTGCATGGACGTTTTACCAGAATATTTTGGCCCAGGACGGTGCTAAAAAAAAGAAATCTAAAAATATTTTAGTTTTTAAAAGCTAGCACGACAGGTTACAGGTACGCGAAACCGTTTATTGTGAAAATATCGAAAATTAGTTTCGTTTCTTTACACAAGTAAATAAGTAAGTTTTTGTCATTACATGTAGAACCACATACCTACTTGCTTAATGCTGTTTTTATTTGCGTCTAATCCTAAAAAATTTATAACTGGTACGAGTAAGTATCGATACTTTTTTTCGATAAAGATGTTGCATTACTACATCCCTAGCGCTTGTCATATGCCAAATGTTTTTTTTTTTTACTAATGCAAAGGATAATGTTGATTAAGCCTTAGGGAAACAAATGACGTCACAAGTAACGAAAATATAAAAATTTATAAAAAAAAACTGACTGCATAAAACTGAAATTGCTTTAAATTAAGTTCATCAAATAGTCTATATTTTACGAAAAAAAATTAAAATCGAATGTCGTCTGCCTGGTGAACATGGCGAATTCTGCCATAAAAACTGTGTGAGATAGTTATATAGGTATGTTTGTATGTACTTACTTACATAATTATTCAAATAAAGCTTATTAAAAAATTGTACTATAATTTTCCTCAAAAACTATCTTTTCAATATCTATAGACTATAATTTTTAGACAGCCCGAATGCAACACTGATTCCTCAGACGGCTGTTTGGGCTAAAGGTAAAGGTGCCTTTGCCTTTCTACTTAGCGGTAAAATGAACGAAAAAAAAAAAGGTTGGAAAAAAGGCGCGAAGATGTGATGGCGTCGTTTTTTTGTTTTATTGAAAAATATTGCATTTTGGGTGTTTTGATCAACAATAGTGATAGAATATTGTGAATTAAAATCGCCGTAACCTGTGTAGTGTGTTGTTCAATGGAACAAAAGTGCGGGCTCTGCCTTTTCGTGTGTTTTTTCTAACCCTGTTGTATTTGCGTTATAAGGCTATCATTATAGCGGAAACGACAGGACAGTGACTTAGACAGGACAGACTTTTCAGATGATCCTCAACAGAAGAGGATAGTGCATATAAACAGATAATAACTATAACGTCAGACGTGGCTGTATGGGCTAAGATCCCTTTGCCTTTCCACTTAGTGGGAAAATGAAAAAAAAAAAAAAAAAAAAAATGGAAATTGCAAAATTGAATTGAATTAAAAAATGTGGATTAAATATTGTATAAAATGGAGGTAACAAAGGAAATTACAGGTGCAAAAGCTGCGGGTCAGTCAGAGCATACTACAGAAAAGTCTTTGCAGGTAAATTGGGGTCAGGCATTAGCGTATATTATTGTTTATTATAACCCTACTTGGGCGTTTATTTACGTGGAACAATGGTTAAGAGTGTCTAAAAGTTATTGTGAAAAAAGTTTACATAGCTATCTACCAGCTCGGCTTGTCAGCCCTGCACCTATTTTCACTCATTGCTCCAACGGTAGCTTAGCGTGTTTATTTTGTTTAATCTGATGACCACACTCATAGCGTACTATATGATCGGTAATGATTATATGAAAATAGTTTCACCAATATAATTTTGGCATTTTCAAGGGGAGTGTCTTTCTTAAAAACAATGACGACGAAGACCGCATCGTCAATACTAAACTAAGTTAACATTCCAGTACCCCTATCAGCAAGCAATTCTAGTCGGATGAGCAATACGTTGCCGGTCTTCAGACTAACTTTGGTGAGATTCGGAATGGACATAGAGTAATATGTCAAAAAAAAAGTTTGGTGGGAAGACGAAAATGTTTCAATGATGGATGAGTTTTTATCTACAGGTTTTATAATTATAGGGAAAACTTACGGATAATCAAGTCTCAGAGTCGTAGGAAATGACAAGAAACACATTCAATTGGCAAGGCATTAAAATATCGTTCTAGGCGAGAAAATAGAAAATTTTAATATCCATGTAAACATATAAAACTCATACAATGTATAGGGTCATGCTTTTGACAGGAGCAATATATTCCTGGCGATTTTTGCAAAGCAAAATATTGGTCGTGCGTGTCAGTAGAAAAAGTTACTCAGGTTTGATCATTAAAAAACTATCCCATTTGAGGTTTTGGAACCAGCATTAAGCTACTTTTATCTGACGGATATTAATATATTCTACTTCATCGGACAATATACGGTGTTTTATAGACCTAAATCGCTATAACAATAGATTGTTTCGGTAAGTGCTAGAAAGGGTTACCTCTTCAGAAAAGGTATGTGGTTCCGGTCCCTGCTAAAAAGTAATAAAAATAGAAAGGGGGTGACTAAAGAAGGGTAATAGAACACAAATCAGCAGTTTTTAGAATTCTTTTGTGTCTGTCTGTCTGTTTGTTCGTGCACATCTAGGAAACTACTGAACGGATATGGATGTAGTTTTTTTATTATCATCATAGTGACCCTGTTCAACGAATAAGCTATAAGGGGTGTTAATAAAATAACGCCTAAGCCGAAAATGGGGCAGAGTGTAATAAACGTGGGTGGAGCTGCGGGCAAAAGGTATGTAACATTTCTCTGTCCTGTTTGTCCATATGTCCAAAGGCTTATTGTAAAACATGATGACCAGGGTCTGATGGTGGGACTGGAAGGTGGATAAGGGATCTCCTCGACGGACAATAGCAGACCTCTCAAGTTTAGGCTTTTTTGGTTGGTCTTGATGAGTGTGTTTGTAAAATATAGTGACCAGAGTTTGCCGATGAGACTGGAAGGTGGATACGAGATCTCCTTAATGGACACCAGCAGACCCTTGAAGTTTGTGCTTATTTGATTGGTCTAAATTAGTTCTTTAGTAAAACATGGGGATGGTTGACGGTAAAATCATGAAGCTCGAGAAATTTTGTTCCTTTGTTTACGTTATTTTCACGAAAATCTAATCAACGCGGGCGAAGCCGTGGGCAAATGCTAGTTGACAATATTTGGTGAAAGATCCTTTAAAAGCGATTGTGTAATAACGGCCTAAGAATGACACTCATCTTGAAAATGTCAAAATTGTAACAGTGAAACAGTTGGCATATATAGTCAACAATAATCATAATGCTATAGCTTTTATTAATAATAATTTAGTATATCAGACAAAATATTTATTTTCAAATATCATTTGTTTCCATTGCAACAAAAGTTTTTGTTCTTTTTCTATTTCAGGCATGTAGAGCGTGTCTTCTGACAGACTGCAGGTTGTACTCTATGGATCAATGTAACCTCAAGGAGATGTTCAAACAACTGACCGGCTTGCAGTTGCTTGATGATAAGTACCCGTCGTCTCTGTGTGCAGAGTGCGCCACATTCTTGATCAAGTGCAAGAGGTTCAGGGAGAAGAGTCTGACAGTGCAAAAGACGCTGATTGTGTTGTCAAATACAGCACGCAGTGTATGTACTAGATATTTATTCATTATTTCTAGTTGACTTTTTTAAGGGCTTGAGAAATTTAATTTATAAAATATATCATCATGACATGAATCTCCAAGGGAGTGTCAGAGGTGTTCCGAGTGTGAACGGTGAAATGCAAGTCACAAAAATTTAATTGTCCTGTTTAATGTCATCTCTTAATAGGTATATTAAGGGTCTGCGTTCCGAGATTCGGGGTTATGGCTTTTTAAGACGGTAAAAATTAAAATTTCTGAACAAAATAAATACCACTTGTTACCTTACAAGTTGAAGTGCAGGTTTATTAAAAAAATCACGGCACTAATGTATAGTAACTTTAGAAAAAAACTGGAATTTCAAGAAAATCTCTTTAATAGCATTGCGGTGCTACGGGTGTAACCTGAACTTGAAAATCCTGTTTTTTGTCTGAAGTTACTATACAACAAATGGTATTTATTTTTTTCAGAAATTAATATTTTACTATCTTAAAAAGCTATAACCGCGAATCCTGTTTTGCCCAATCTCGGAACTCCGACCCTTAAAGCAGTGATAGCTCAGGCAGTAGCAGTAGACTCCCAATTATAATCACCTTCCTCTCCAATCCATTGAGAGCATCGGGTCTACCGCGTAATTCTCATTTTAATCAACATCAACTTGAGATTGAAATTTGACGTGCGTGCGACGACGCCCGCCTAACATGCCATCTCTTTTGCACGCGTTGAACTTCGCATGCATTTGCTTGAAGTTGATACAAATGAGAATTACGCGGTAGAGCCCCAGGTCTTCCCCCCCCCCCCCCCCTATATACATACCGTACCCTCGGTGTGCCGGCCGCTAGACCGGATCAGGACTGTTCCTGGCTGAGGGATACTAGGTTACTGTTACTGTTACTCAGTGGCGTGCACAGAACAGAATAACAATAAAAAAATATGAAAAAATTTAAATATCTCTTTGAAAAAAAAAAGTTTGCATTGGAAATTTTCACTCTAGGGTTAGACAATTGTCTGGCGTCATACAATTTTTTTTTCAAAGTGTAAATTAAGTTTTTTCTTATTATTTTTATTGTTATTCTTGACCAAATGCTTGCTTTTCCAGCAAAAAGTTCTGTGCACGCCACTGTGTTACTGTTACGGCTTAAGGGGCTGCGAAATGCTAAAATTCAGTCCTGCTCTAACGCGCTTGTTTTTTAACTCTCTATCCTGCTCTAATCAAATGTCGCGGACGGAAAAGTTTAGTTATTTTGAAATCATGGCTACATTATGACATTAACTATAATTTCTTTATGGAATAAAGATGGTTTTTTCTCGTTAGTATCTGCGTGTGTTGGTTTCGTTTCAATCGGTTTTGAAACACGGAAACCGAATCGCTTTTTTCGTGAAATTTATGTTTTTTTAAAAGTAATATAATTAATGGAAGATTGAAAGTATGTTTGTAATTAATAATTGCCCTGAGTCACAAAAACACGCCATATTTTTTTCAAGTTTTTACCACCTACATTGACGGAACTGATTCCAATACAGAACTAATGTTTAGCATTGTGGAGCCCCTTAAGAGTGGTTTAGCAGCCAGATTGTAAAAAACCCGCCTTTTTCTAATTAATCGAAACAGAACACTTATATTAAAAAAAATTATTCACTAGTTTCTCAACAAAACCTTATTATTGCGTATACTGACATAGCAAAGTTTCCATTGGTTTCTGTAAATTAGAATTTTTAAATTTAAACCTTTAAAATTCTAATTTACAGAAACCGATTGAAACTTTGCGATGACATTTTTACACAAAAGATTTTGTTGAAAAAGGCGGGTTTTTTGCAATCCGGCTGCTAAACCGCTCTTAACACTGAAGGAAATTCAAGGGAAACACTTACTTACTTATTTGAATCACAAGTGTGAGGAGCGTGACATACTGTTTAATTGCAAAAACATCGTGTCACGCTTCTCGCACTTATGATTTAACTAACTAGCATCGCGCGCAATTAAATACTGTACTACGGGTGCTGCACTGCACGCCCTAAAAGTGTATATGTGCCTACAGAAAGGCGATAAAGCCCCCCTCCAAGCATCACCCCCATCAGGTTAGGACGTAACAATCGTCGGTGATAAGAGGGTTGGGTGAATGTTGACTGTCTTAGTGACAGTCCACAATCGGAAACACCTCTGACACGCAATAGGGGATATAAGTGGTGACAACATGATTCTATGTCTATTAGGAGAAAGCACTTTTATCATGCAACATAATAATTTCAGGTCACTATTGAACAATTAAAACGAATGAGAAAAGTTAAGAAATTATCTTCCAATTTGTCTGTTAGAAACTGTGATACTGAAATTTATGTGTCTTGGGATTATGAAGAAGAATCACCAACAAATTTAAAAGTTGAGCAGATTGACACTGAATTGACAAGAGATTGTAAGGATAATTGTGTGAAATTATCTACTAATTTATTAGTAACACAAAACCCTCCTAACAACTTTGATGATCTTTATGCATGTGAGGATTGGGAAGTAGAAGAAGAAGAAGTCGAAGACGAAGACGAAGACGAAGACGAAGAAGAAGAAGAAGAAGAAGAAATACCAACAATTTTAAAAGGTGTGAAGATAAAAACTGAATTGACAATAGGTTGTGAATCAAATTTAGCTCAAAGAGAATATATAAAATTATCTTCTAATTCATCAGTAAAACAAAATCCTCTTAACAACTTTGATACAGATGTGTATGTGTGTGAAGATGGCGAAGAAGAAACGCCAATTAATATAAATGATAAAAAAATTAAAACAGAACTGCCAAGTGAATATGGTAAAGTTGTGAACGCACCTTCAATATTGTCAGTTAAAGAAAATCCACCTCACTTCTCTGATAATCCATGTATTACATACACATATGAGAATTATGAAGAAAATACATTAACAACTTTAAATGATAACCGATTAACAATCGAATTGTTTAGTGAATCTAATATAAATTATAATGATAAAATTAAAACTGAAACTAATCATGAACAAGCAGAAGTAAACGTGAACAAAGAAAAAAAGCAGAAAGTGGAATTTAAAAAAACAGGTGTTGGAAGCAAGCCTGCGACAAAAACTGCAAAAAAATTTGTAAAAAATCTTTACGATTGTGAGCAGTGCGATAAGGTTCTCATGTACGTATAATAATTTATGTTTCTTTTTGTTGTTGTAATGAGGTCGTACAAAAATACATGCCGCCATCTTTAGGGTTCTTTCAGAATACGGAACCACTCTGTATTTTTCGTCAGTTTGATGCGAAACACAATTTTAAATATTTTTCTCGTCTTTCCCATGTTTTTGTAAAAAGCAGGGCCAGTTCATATTGGCCATCTAAATTGATGCCTAAAATTTATTACATTGAATTGTTTTTCCTTTGCGAGTTATTTTGGTACTTACGACTCGCTCCGAATCGTTCTTTTTAAGAGGCTATGCGAATTTTATTTTTGTCACAGTCAATCCAAGCGAAAAATCGCGCAGTGCGAGAGGGGCGGATTCAGGGCAAAAGGGAAAAAAGTTGGTTTTGTATTTTTATTAAAAAAACTAAAATAGTTAACAAAATATCAAATCTCTAGATATTGTTGAAACACACCTAATAAAATATGTTTGAGTTCTGTATATGGTTCCTATTCGTCAAACGAGGAGAAAAAGTGTTTTTGAAGACCTCATTTCAACAATTATTTCTATCGAGGAAAATTTATCCAAACATGTTTTCCAATTTCAAAACATGTTTATATAATCAAAATGCATATACTAGAAATTAATTAAAATTTTCCGTGTATTTCATGAAATACACAGAAAAGAAACACCCGTATTTTTTTCGCATATAGCCTTAAATTCAGGCTTTTAAGTGTGTGTGCCCATACATTTACAACGTAATGCAAAACATAACAAAATTTTGTCGTAAAAGTTTAACTGACACTAAACTATGTTCGTGAAATGATAAAATCACATTTATTTAATATATTTAATTCAAAAATAAGAAGAACCATCTTAAGGTGTGTGTTTCGTAGACGATACGAATCATTTCACTTAAAAGAGCCACAGAGCCGCGGGTTGCCGACCACTGGTCTAGTGCAGGGGTTTCCAAACTTTTTTGCCTAAGGGCCACAATGATTCCGCCACTAAGTCCCGAGGGCCAAGACTATAATAGCTCTTGATTCCAAAATACTGTAGTTTTGACGTGCAAATTTTCGTATCGGGACTAGCTGGTCAGTGAGATATCTATTGTGAAGGACGCAGTGGTGTACTCCGCTCCGTTCGCAATTTCGGTTGGTACTTCGGGCAACATTAACCATTGTGACGGAATTAGCCGCAGCGCGTGCTGTGCGCAGACCTTAAAATAGGGTTGTAAATAATATTCTTATAATAACGCTACTTTTAGACAAATACGCATGATACCGTGTTGTGAATTTTAATCCTATTATAAATAGCATCATGTTAATATTATATGTTTGTGAATTTTAAATAAACTATATCGTAATAGAAACCGGGCATGTCTCGCCAGCGACCGCGGGCCGGATTGGTGGTGCTCGCGGGCCGGTTTTGGCCCGCGGGCCGTAGTTTGGAGACCCCTGGTCTAGTGGATCGATCATCTCGAATCTGTAGGTTCCGGGTTCAAACCGCGTAGCACATTTGTGTCAGTCTCCATTGCTTCGTTCCAATATTTGTGCCCAAATTATGGCGTTAGAGCTCGACCTATCACGCTGGGACGTGATAGTAGTCGGTAAAACGTGGTGAACTGTGTGGACTGTGACTTGAATTTCACAGTAACTCGCAAACACCTCAGACACCCTCTCAGGGATTGAAAATATGCCGATGTATTTTTTTACGGTTCCGTACCCAAAGGGTAACCAACGGCACCCTATTACTAAGACTCCGCTGTCCGTCTGTCTGTCCATCTGTCCGTCTGTCACCAGGCTGTACCTCATGAACCGTGATATTTAGGCAGTTCAAATTTTCACAGATGATGAATTTCTGTTGCCACCATAATAACAAATACTAAAAAACAGAATTAAATAAATATTTAAGGGGGCTTTTATACAACAGACATGTTTTGTTGGCGTTTTTATAGATAATAGTACGGAACGCTTCGTGCGCGAGTCCGACTCGCACTAGGCCTGTTTTTTTTATTACTCTAGGGGGTATATCGTCAAAATCGACCCTTTTTGAAGTTATTTATCTGCTGTTCAAACCAACTTCCAAGTTAAATAAATTAGTATAATAATTTTGGGACCTTTTTCTAGATTCTGGTCTATCAGAAACGCGATTGGAGAAATTTTACTCGATAGAAATAATTAATGAAATGAGGTCTAAATTTACACTTTTTTAATATTCTGACAAATTGGGATAGCATACAGACTACAAAAATATTTAATTAGATGGGTTTTAACAATAACTAAATTACTGGTTATGGAAATTTCCATAACTATTTTAGGTAATTTTGTATTAATTTAAAACCAACTGTTTGTCAATTTTCCCCGATTCCATCCTTTTCGCACTGCGGGTCTTTCCGCTTGGAGTAACGGGGACCTTTGCACAGACGATATTATCACCTTAACCCTGATAGAAACTATGACGTAAGACCATAGTTTTTCCTCATTTGTGCAGGTCTAGACAAGCCTACTTGGCGCATCTCCGGTCGGAACATCACTCCACACAACACGTTTGTCGTATCTGCGGCTTGTCCTCGATCAGCAGGAGATCTCTCGGAGTGCATCAGAGTCGCTTGCATGTGATAGACAACTCGCATGTATGTATTTTGTATTTTGATCGGCATTGAAACATACATTCTCTACCTTAGGTACTTAAGAAAAGCTAGCATGTTGTTTCATCGATGGATGAGCTGCAAGAGATGGTAACAATTATGTTATTTATAATTATTAAATAGTCCTGCACTGATTCTCCGCAATCGTGAATATTGTGCACTTCCCCCCGGTCAGTCAGCCCAGCCAGGACAGCTCCTTAAAATAGAGCTGAACAGCTTCAGCATTCTGACACATAAACTGGTCCAGTGAAGGGAAGTCGGAGCTCGTCGTGATATAGGTACCCTATAAATGAAATTACGCTTTGAAAGGCCATATCGTAATTTTTTGACGTCAAAAAGCTTCTGATAGTAAAGTTCGCCTATGGGTCTTCGGATCAAAGTGTTCGAGCCAGGTCTTTTAACATATCTGGGGGCACCATAGTGCCCCCCGCCAAGACGAGCCAAAGGAAGCGGGGCACTACGTACCTTTTCTCGAAGCGTTTCGTCATATTTTCGAACCCTCATAGCTTCGGTCTAGATAATACTAGAGATACCAAATTCTCAAGATAACATGTAGGAAGCAGTCTTATTAAACACGATAAGTTTCATTTGACTAGCTTTTATACTTTGAAAAAGTATGGCTTTGCCGTTTCGCGGCCGTCAAACAGACACTCCCATTTGTGTCATGCAATAATGCCATGAAACGGCCAAGCCATACTTTATGATCAAGATGTAGGGTTTTGTAGAGTTAAGGCTTGTAGAGTTAGGCCTTGTAGAGTTAAGGGCTTGGCTCTACATGAGATCTGATAACTTTTTAACAGTAAAAGCGTATTGAGCTTGTGTCTTGGCGATAGTTTACATGAAATGTTTTTGATGGCATTTCTTTTATTTCCATACTTTAAAATGCTTTAAGCTCATAGTTGTATAAGTTTGCTTCCTAATTTTTCTTAACGTGCTCTTATGTTGGAACGATATTCCGCCACCCCTTCGTAACCTTACAAAAAAACTTTGCTTTTAAGCGAAGTATCGGTTGCATTTGCTGGCCATGCAAAGAAAAACTGTAGCAAAGTCCCATTAAGGCAAGCAGTGGTGCATTATTTTAGTACAAATTTTGTTAATTTATTATTATTTTTATTTCATATTACTTTCATATGTTTTCATACCATATTACATAAATATATATTAAATATAATATTCACTCATAAGTATTACACTCACATAAATTCTATAAAACCATATAATATATTATATCTTTACATACTAACCCCCGGTTTCTGAAAGGCCAATCAAAGTTAACAGTAGATTAAAAAAACTTTAACCGCAAATAACGGTGAAAATAAAGCATATATGAAGTCTGAATAGTGATGAATCAATAATTAACTTAGTTAATTTTTGATTTCAATGTAAAATTCCCACTTTTTCTGGCTTAATCCGCAGATAATTATTTTTTAATCTACTGTTAACATTGATTAGCCTTTCAGAAACCGGGGGTATATTATTTATTTCTTAATTAAGTTACACAACATTAAAAGTTCAGCACGTCGCTCTTCCACGGTTCCGGCAGAATGATCAGTGCTGCATTGTAAATCTTTGCAGCAAATACTGAGTCGGAGCCCTTTTACTATTGTAATATGTCCATAATTAAGTATATGTCACATTATTATTATTGTTAAAACTTGTTCCGTGTCTTTTATTGTTAATGTAAATATTTAATTGTGTTGAATGTGATTTGTGTACGTATTGTAGTAGTGAATATAGTAGTTTATGCTACAAGGGCGCAAAGGAATAAATTTAAACGTAACCGAGTAATTTATTGCTTTTACGCCCGTGTATCATACTACATTTTTCAATGCATAGTGTGAGGAAATGAAAACAAATATAATCTTGTGAACTTTAAATTATAATTGGCTCAAAAGTACTGTATCCATAGCCGTTAAACGGTGTAAAAAAAGTATAACGTCTATGGTACACAGGAAAGGCTGCAGGTTAGCCAACCATTGTAAATAAATTAAAAAAAAATAATAATAATAATAAAGCCCTAGGGCAAAATAATCGACTTTCTGTTCTTTTTTGATGCATAAAAAGTGGGCCTTTACGAGCACATGCATTGAAAAATGTTTTATCTATCTATCTATGTTCGTGTTGCCAGGTTCCTGATGATGGACCCTGCTGTCCTGAATGTTCGCTGCATTTTCTCACTGAAGAAGCTTTACAAGCACACTTACAAGGAACCTTACCAGTGAGACGCATCCCTGTTAAACATTCAGATTCTGAATTTGATGAAGATTTAAGCGCTGAGATCAGTGATAGTTCAGAAAATGAAGAAGACCTCAAGAGCGGAGGAGAAGAAGATAATGTTAAGAAAGCCAGTACTAAAATAATAAAAAAGCCAGTACCAACTCGAAAACGTAAAGCCCCAAAAGTCCCGTTAGATCAGAAGAGAATTGTAATGAAGAATATGATTGCTGTAAAGAGGCTGACTTTAGAAGAACAGTTGGAGATTATTGAGAAAAGAAAAGAAAAGAATCAAAATAAACCTCACAAATGTGATATATGTACCTTTGGAACTAGCTCGAAAAAAATTTTGGAAACGCATGTAATGAGACATAGCGAGGTGAGTTTAAGATATAAGTTTGATATATTCTTAGTATAATATAAATCATAAATTACTTAGAAGTGGGTATCTCTAAATATCATTGCTGTATGGGAAAGCACGAGTTGTGTTGAGATCTGGATAGGTCAGTTGGTAGAGCAATCGCCCGGTAAGCGAGAGGTCCCTGGTTCGAATCCCGGTTCAGAGCTCCTCACATCCAGATTTACTTTTCTTTCTGCGTTTCTATACTGCAATGATAAAATGTAAATTTATATCTCCTTGCGATGGATAAATCGGCAAGTGTTCAAACATAGACATTTATTTCTGTCATAGTTTTTGTTATTTCATAGTATTTGACCTGAATACCCATGCAAACTAGTGTTTTGTGCAACTGTGACATAGTGAGAGCCATTGGGGCACGAGAGGCATTGGGACACGAATGTCCCAATGGTTTATTGTCGTAGAAAGAGAATACTATAGAATGCTGGACGTCTTCCTTTCCACTCGCACAAATAAACATAGAAAATAGCTAATTTCCTGTGAAAAAGAGACAGAGCTTGACATTTTTTGTCCCTTATCGCGTGCCAGCTTTTTCAAGGTCAGCACATCATGTGCTAAACAAAGTTTGACGTTTATTACGCGTTCGAAGGAGGTTGTTGGTAAAACGAGTTGAATTTTGTGTGTTTAACCCGAAATATATGAAATATTTGTTTCAAATTGAAGTGGCTAGACCTACAAAATGGTGCGGTGCAGTGTTTTGGGCTATAAAAGCGATAGCGAGACGAAAATTGACGGATTGTCCTTTCACTTGTAATTAATTGAAATTTTTTGTTAATTGAGTTATTAGATCCGATTTTTCACATTCTGTGGTTCTTTACCGGTTTTAATAAAACATCTAAACGTGTTTCAAGATAAAATAAGTGCTCTTTTATGCATTTTTAGTTGATGATTTTATATAACCTCGAAACTTTAGTGTTGCCATTTTTTTTCCGCGAATAGTATGAGGGGAAATAGTACGCAAATGAAATAAATAAAGTTGATATTGGATCTGCTCACAGATTTCCCGACAAACCAGAGTTACTCAATTTATGGATTGCAGCTAATGGAAGAACTGGCTGGGTACCTAAAAAGAGTTGTTATAAAGTTGCACTCCACCATATAGTAAATTTCGTTTTCCATACTCAGTCATAAAATTCTCAAGTGACGTCATAGCCGACAATTCTTTCAGAAATCATAATAAAATAATTTTAATTTTTTCCCAAAATAATGAAAACCATGTCCTAAAATGGCGTATAATCTGTTAAAAAAATATTTTAGATATTAAGGTTCATTAGGAAATAACATTTTATTGCATTGTTTTTTAAGGTAAGTAGGTACTTATTAAAGCCGATTCTGAAGACTTTAATTTTAGTTTTAGTGCTGTCAAAACTAAATTTTCTTCATTGCAAAATAGTCCTCAGGTTTTAGAAATAGGAGTTAAATTACTTCGGAAAATTTTAGGTTTTGACGGCACTATAACTAAAATTAAAGCCTTCAGAATCGGCTTTACTATGTACTTAAATAAAAATATTTTGTAAATGTTTGAGTTATGATTTTATTTATTACCTTTATCTTTCCATTCACTGTTTGACTTTTACAAGTATACCTTAATATTAATTACGTAACACGAAATCTGAAATTAGTTTGTTAAAAATCACTAAAACTTCTCTAGAATACCCAACACAGAACTGATATATGCATCGTTCAAATATATGACCGAACGGGAATTGAAACTGAAACCCTCGGCCTTGCCTCGCCAATGAAGGCAGTACCCATTACACTATACGGGTTGTCTCATGAATATAACTATTACGAAACCCGGGGTAAAATTACATAAGAATGGGCAACCCTAATTATTTACGTACTTGTGTCTTCTGTCCCTTTCGGTGACACGCTAGGCCGCAGTCTATGGTATCTTATGTCTATGTTTATTGTGGTCGGTTGGACACAATTCTTATCTACGACCATCAAAAATATCATCAATCACACACTGTTGTCCTCAGCACCAGAGTGTGATTTATTTACTGATAGATTGATGACTGTGATTGAGAAATGCCTGAAGTTCTGCGAGCGTGATGAATGACAGGAATGTCCCTATTCATAATTTAAAATTGATGTTTTATATTTGATTGTATTTTTTTGAATTTAATTTTAGTTTTAATTTATTAATTTTGAGTTTAATTTTTAACATTAATATTATAATTGTATAACGTATTAGTTAATATACTGTAATGTTATACATTTTAAATAAATAAATAATAAATAAATAAATCTTCTCTTATCAAAAAAAAAAAAAAAACCGGCCAAGTGCGAGTCGGACTCACGCAGGAAAGGTTTCCGTACCATTATCTATAAAAACGCCAAAAAAAAATGTCTGTTGTATAAGAGCCCCCTTGAATATTTATTTAATTCTGTAAAAAAAAATGTCTGTTGTATAAGAGCCCCCTTAAATATTTATTTAATTCTGTTTTTTAGTATTTGTTTTTATAGCGGCAACACAAAATTTCAACTGTCTAACTATCACGGTTCATGAGATACAGCCTGGTGACAGACGGACGGACAGCGCAGTTTTAGTAATAGGGTCCCGACCCTTACCCTTTGGGTACGGACCCTAAAAAAGAAAAAGAAAACGCGGGATTTTAATTTTTTAGGGTTCCGTAGTCAACAAGGAACCTGTTATTTGGCGTGGGTATACGTATTAGTCACGCCGACAAAGTGGTAAAATGAAATCTTGAAATATTTTTTTTGGGTTACCTCCCCTACCCCTAAAGAATATATGACTTTTTTTTTCTCCCTTATCCCATAGTGTGGGGTGCCGTTGGATAGGTCATAATAGTAGTTTATGCTACAAGGGCGAAAAGGAATAAATTACGAGTTAAACGGAACCGAGTAATTTATTGCTCCTACGCCCGTGTATCATACTACTAGACTGAGAGCTAGCGACCAAATCGGTCATGTGGCTTCAGCTGTATTGAAACTCCGTTAGCTACTTCCCTGAACAACCTTTTCCGATAATCTTCGTGCTGGCAGGCCGCGGACGGTGGGTGCGGGTGTAGTGGGGTGGGGAAAAAAATGAAAAAAAAATGTGGGCTCAGCGACTTTAATTTTTTTTTTCAAACAGTTGCTCTGTACTCCCTGTGCACCCAAAAGAAATTTTAAATCGATCGGGTGGTGGGAAGGGGTTGCCAGCGTTAATTAAAAGTACCAATATAATAATAATTTTCATGTGGGCTCAGATATGAGCCGGCGAACGCATCATCGCGCTCACGGCTCTCGGCGGCGGCTTGGTACTTTTAATTAACGCTGGCAACCCGTTCCCACCACCCGATCGATTAAATTTTTTTTTTGGGTGCACAGGGAGTACAGAGCAACTGTTTGAAAAAAAAATTAAAGTCGCTGAACCCACATTTTTTTCCCCACCACACTACACCCGCACCCACCGCTCGCGGCCTGCCAGCACGAAGATTATCGGAAAAGGTTGTTCAGGGAAGTAGCTAACGGAGTTTCAATACAGCTGAAACCACATGACCGATTTGGTCGCTAGCTCTTAGACTATACGTTTTTCAATGCATAGTGTGAGGAAATAAAACAAATATAATGTTGTGAACTTTAAATTATGATTGGTTCAAAAGGACTGTATCCAGAGCCGTTAAACAGTGGAAAAAAAAGTATTACATTTATGGTACATAGGAAAGGTTGCTGGTTAGCCAACTACTCGCTAATAAATAAAAAAAAAATAACAAAGCCCTAGGGCGAAATAATCGACTTTCTGTTCGGTTTTGATGCATAAAAAGTGGGCCTTTACGAGCACTTGCATTGAAAAAAATATTATTTTCTTAATCTGTCTGAAAGCTAGAATGACTTGAAATCAATCGAATTCTGTTTTAATTTCAGGAAATGGGCGAATTTTCGTGCAATTTGTGTCACTTCCGTTTCAAGACGAGTAAAGCTTATCACGCTCATATGTTACGCCACGCATACCTGTACAGCTGCGTCGAGTGTCCCTTCACTACAGGCATGCAGTATGTGATCATTCTTTATGTCTCTAGTTACAGTTTAGAAGTGAAAAAAAAGTTCGCGCAAAAAAAAGTGCTTTGCAGTGGAATGTGATTAATTAACGATACTGAATCACCTCCTAAATTACTTTCCATTTAAATTGAAAGACCTTATATATCTTCCATATCCTTTCTTCTGCTTGCCGTGTATCGCAATAAACTGGATTTACGTGTACCTGTACAGGACTCTCAATCGATTCCAAACCTCGGTTCCTGTAAACCTGCACACTACAACTAACTATACATCCAGATGTCTTTTGAATTATTGTTATAATTATTTATTAAAATAGATTGTACAGCATTACAGTAAATCAAATCGCTACATAATTAAAACTTATGTTTTACAAAAAATACAGTAACGAATTTACATTAAAAAAAACAAAAAAATGTCATGAAATTAAAACCAACTGTCTGAAATTTTACCGCATTATTTACGAAATGACACTTCAGCCAAAAGTCTTCATTCATGAAGGTCGAAAAGGTGTTGACACGTAACACAAATTACGATTATTGTGGCTGGACTCCAATCGCTGAACCCTCAGTTAGATCTTTCAATGGAGAAGTGCAAACGGAACACGTACAGCTGCGTCAAGGAAGCAAGATTGAAACGTTCAAGCGCGAAGTCAATACGCGGCTTTATAATTTTAAATATTAGTGACGTATCGTCTGCAAACATAACGTTGTTATTATTTTTTTCCACAAATAATGGTAAATCACTTATATATGTTAAATAAAAATGGACCTAAAATTGATCCTTGGGGAAAACACATTTTTATCGCCGAGCTAGCTAACGTAACACCATTAACATCCACGTGTTTAATGCTATTTAACAGGTAAGAGTTAATCAAACGAAGGTCCTTATTCTCTACGCTATAAAATTCTAATTTATATAGAACGGTTGTGTGATCGACACGGTCGAATGCTTTTTGGAGATCATAAAAACTTTCAAAATGCAATCCTTCCAGACATACACTGTCGTGTCCGTTACTGCGGCGTCACTGTTGTCAAATCAAACTGCTTGCTGATGATGTGACCTCAGCGAATGTATCCACGTAAACAAATTATATGGTGGCAGGATCGGTGTTTACCCGTGGTCCCGGTGGGTCGACCCATTACTGGGTCCACGGGTAATTTTAATTACCCATGGTCCCATGGCATTAGAGATTGTTCCCTGGACTTCTGAATATATCGATACAAAATGAAAACCACAGTTACATACAATAAAGTTTACTTTATAATGAGTAAACTTCATTGTATGTAACTGTGGTTTTCATTTTGTATCGATATAAACGGAATTATTTTGTTTGCTTTATAAAGTTTACTTAATTAAAGTTTACAATAAAGCAAACAAAATAATTCCATTAAACCATTGGTTGAGAGTACGGCAACCTAGCGACGCTGCTTTTAAAAAATGGTTTTTTTTTCAGTCACTTCGCCCGGAAACATGTTTTGCAGTTCCACGAGAAACAGGAATATACATGCGGCAAATGTGGCAATGTATATCGGTACGTTTAATATATAAAGCCTGACCAAGAAAATAAAAACCTCGCCATATTGCGGAATTAATTTTTTAACTAATTTTTTCTACTGGCAACCTCAACTTTAAAACGTCATTATGTCGATTGCTGTCAAAGTGTGGTGTTCTTTTTTCGTGTGTGCTGTCAGAGTGTTGAAATCATAAAATAAAAATCATAAAAGAAAATGAGTAGGTTTTTAATTTTCCTGGTCAGGCTTTAATTCATATTTTTTTGACTTTAGCTTACTCACTATCGCGCCTGATGGAAAACACCGATTAGATCTAGGATTCATCCAGAAATCTGAATCTGAGTTATAAACTAATGCAATCGGCCGAGTTAGGCATATATTTAATATACGTATCAGTGGCGAAGCGTACATATCACACGATCCCCAACGGCTTTTCTTTTAAAATCAGGCAACAACTATTATATTACAAAATTAACCTGCCATCTCTCGATGATTAATTACAACATTGCACGTACAATTCAAAAGTTTAATTTGTCTAATATGTAAGTAAGTCAAAAACACCTGCGTTAAAAATTATAGCAAAAATCTCTACACATTCGGCTACGCTTTTGGTAAAAAACCGTTAAATCTACATATTTTAGGAGTTTTTTGTTAAGATATAACTCAAATTTCACAGTTTTTAATTCCTTTTAAGGGGCTTCAGAAGCAAAACTGCGTTTTCAGACGTTTTTAAATTGGTTTAAACTTTCTATATGAATATTACAAAACTTTGAAAAAAATATATCACACATATTGACCCATGTCCCGTAATTGTGATGTTTTAAGATCTTAAAAGATTTAACCTACAACAAGAAAATAAATACCTTTAATAACCTTTCAAATGCTTCAAAAAACTGATAAATAGTTTAAACTTTTTAAATTCAAAAGAGACAAGGTTAAAACTTATACACACACACGAGCAATACAAAAATCTAACAGAATGATGTTTAAAACTTTTAAATATCAAACTTAACACATGTGAAAAGCATTATTTTCTCTATTTTGCGCTACCCAGCGAAACAGCGATCGTCGTAACAGCCACTTTGCAATGCACTCTGACATGAACGTTATTTCTATTTTGTTATTGTCGATATTTGTACTGACATATTTCGAGTTGCTAATTTAGCTTACTGAAGCCTCTTAAACATAGATCTACAGGTAGATTCAATAGACCCAGCCTAAAATATTATAATAACATTCCATATACAACTCACAATTTTGTGATAGCGTTTGTATGGAGGTTTGCACGTGATGACGCCAACTCCGATGCAAAGCGAGACGTATCGCGACAATAAAGCGCATATTTGGCTGGCTGATCTAAACAAGCGCCTCACGCTTTGCCCCACGCCGTTCGAACTGTGCTGAGCGAGTCTCGCCCTTTACGTTGAAAATAATTATTATTTTCGAATACCTTGATTGTGCCTCGATTACTTGTTATTTTTTATTCTGTTTTAATTAATTAGAATATTGATGATACTTCCAAGTGGTGTATATGCTTACTTTGCTTGTTAAATGTTCATAAGTCACTTAACGAAGCCTTGTAAAAGTACTCGATTTTAGGGCGAAAACCCATTATTTTAAATATTTTTCTGATCTTTAACGCGATGTTTAATGTTTGTGAAAATAATCAGAGACATACACCACTTCATATTTACCGTCTAAATGAAAACCTAAAATTTATTTGATTGAATTGTTCCACTTTCGCGAGTTATTACGGTTTTTAGATATGTATGAAGTACGATTCGGAGCGGGTTCTTAACTGGGGTTGGCTATTTCGCATATCGTTCTAAAGTTGGTTTAGAGTAATTAATTAGTAATAGTACACCGAGGGAAGAAAGGGGAAGATTACCAACGAGGGTGTAGTCCTCGGGCCTCAATACACACGGGTTGAGAATCGCACTTTCTCCCGAGTGATACATAGTGCTTTATACTACACCTGCGAGGGAATAGTATAATTTTACTTTTAATCAAGATACAATAAAAGAAACTGACTGACTCGCGTGCGATTGTCACTTTTTATTTCCTTCTTATTTTTATTATGTACAGGAAAAGCAAGTGGCCAGTATCATTTTTCTAGTTTTATGTACGAGTTCTCAAAATAATACTGGCCACTTGGCCACTTGCTCATTTTTGGTGTTGTTAAAAAAAAAAAACAACACGTTAACAATGGATTTGCATATAATACTTTTTCTGCCCGCTCAAGCACGTTAACAATGAATTTTCATACACTTTTTCCGCCCGCAATTTGTATGACAGTAATGACGTATTTTCTGCATCGTTTTCAAAAAAGTAAGAAGGTACTTTCCGAGCAAGTGCAGTATAAATATAATTTATTTTGCAGGTGTATAAGTAGTTACTATGAGCACCAAAAAAGAAAGCACCCATCGTCTCAACACGTTTGCTTGCTCTGTGGCTACGCGTTTGTCAGCAAAAATGGCATGGAATCGCATCACCTTGCGAAACATTTGCAAGAGAGTATTGAGGTGAGATTTTTGTTAAAACTGTTAAATTCAAATTAAAATTCAAAATTCAACTAGTTTATTTTGCAAAATAGGTATACATAATACACTTTTTACACGTCAAATTTAATGTAATAAAATAATAAATGTACATGAACTAAATTAAAGGTTTATTTAATTTATGTAGCAATATATACAAGGTGACTTTTTGATCATCGTCCAAATTCATACTGGAGGCTTGGTACGTGATCAGTATCTTGGATCAGTAACAAAGTTTGTGAAATTCGTATAATGAAATTTCGGCTTCCCATATAAATTCAGTTCCAGTCCCGAGTGAATCACTATGGGGAGTCGAAATTTAATTTTACGAATTTCACCAAAATTGTTATTGTTTCATGATACTGATCACTTACCAAGCCACCAGTATAAATTTGGACGAAGATTTAAAAGTCAACTTGTATATCTTATGTAATATACAAGGTCACTTTTTGATCATTGTCCAAATTCATACTGGTGGCTTGGTAAGTGATCAGTATCATGCATCAGTAACAATTTTGGTGAAATTCGTAAAATGAAATTTCGACTCCCCATAGTGATTCACTCGGGACTGGAACTGAATTTATATGGGAAGCCGAAATTTCATTATACGAATTTCACAAAAATTGTTACTGATCCAAGATACTGATCACTTATTAAGCCTCCAGTATGAATTTGGACGATGATCAAAAAGTCACCTTGTATATATAAGATTAAAATGATAGGGAATAATTTACATTATACAAGGTGAAATCCAATCCACCGCCCGAACCCATACCGGACCCTCAAGCCCCCAGCACGATTCCAGGTGGCCGACCAAACATCCTATATACTACATACTAATAGGTCACATATACAAAAACACATGCCCGTTACCCGTCTTGTATCGCGAAGTTTGACATTTCCTTGCGGCGTATTTGACAAAATATCTCAAAAAAATTACACTGTGCTGATATGTAATTGAAATTATTGGCACATAGCACAGGTGCGAGCAAGGTTGCACTTTATTGCCGCGTGTTGAGAGTAGCTATTTATTTAAGTGTATTTGCAGACTGTTGCTTCTGAATGACTTCTGACTGGTAGTCCGTTTTGGGTTTCGAGATAAATAAGGTTATATCTACCAATTTAAGCCAAAAACTCCGACACTGTTTAAATAGTTAATATTACAAATATAGTAATCAGAAGCAGTAATCGCTCAAAGATTTCAAAAGTTTTGATGAGCCCTGGCACCTAAAATCTACTGCATTGTTTTTGAATGTGTGCGTTAACATAATGCCGACGGCGCGCTCACTTATGAATGCGCAATCTGTCTACCTACGGTCAGCAAACTGATCAGACTACTAAAGTTGTTAAAATGATTAACTTTCTTAAGGCGTCCATACAACTATCACTGTGTTTAGATGAGCACTGATTCCAATCGTGTGAGCGTCACCCATTTAAAGGTGGAAACATTTTGGTGCTGTCATAGTACGGTAAAGGCTTATCTTTACTTTTGAAATCTTTGGGAGCAGAAGCGACAGAGTGCTCGCGCCATCCAGGAAAAGCAGTATAAGTGGATAATAGTTGGCGGTAGCATGCTGTCTTCAAGAGCTTCGTAATACTATTATGTATTCGCTAGAATGTTTTAGAAAATTCCCACGAGCTAAACGGATTTCACTTGTGCAACGCCTAGAAGTGAATAAAACCAGCTACCTCCCTGTCACAGATGCCGACGCTCGCGGACGGTCCGTCCTGCGCGGAGTGCTCGCTGCGGTTTATGAACGAGAAGGCTTTGCAGACGCACATGAGAGTCTCTCATACTACTGGGAGAGGCAAGTAAGTATTGTAGTGTATAAACCAGCTACCTCCCTGTCACAGATGCCGACGCTCGCGGACGGTCCGTCCTGCGCGGAGTGCTCGCTGCGGTTTATGAACGAGAAGGCTTTGCAGACGCACATGAGAGTCTCATACTACTGGGACAGGCAAGTAAAGCCTTTACTTGCTCGTGTCGGCACTTGGTGAAGCACTATCTACATCAATAGGTGTTAAGATGAAGTTGCGGAAGCCGAAAACTGGCGATAGTACACAAGCACACAAACATCTTTCCGTGAAAAAATATTGAGAAATCGAGAAAAAGAAATCTATTGTTTCATACATTTTGATTGGTAGCTATGTAACTTTTCTATGGAAGAGCTGATTTTTTTTTCGCGATTCGATTGTTGGTATAAATTTTAATAATTTAGGGCTATGGAAGAGTGGGGTCTTCTGTCACAAGTATTTTTATGCTTAAAAGAAGGCCTCAACAATGTTTTTGTTATAATGTGTTTTTACCGAAATAAATATTTTTGTATGTTGTATTTGTATTGTATCGTAGCGTCATCTCTGTCGCACGAAGCATTGGACTAACAGTCCAATGACAGAGACAAGATAGCCGATGTGCATTATTTACTGCCGACTCATACGCAAATCATGTCCCGGAGCGGATTGGACATGGAAAGGTTTCTTTACGTACAGGAACTATGTCCAGGAAACATGTTCGTGGAACTATCTAGTTTCCCGAACCTAGCCGATCGGCCGCTGCAAGTTGACTGTCCAGCCCCCCTATTCTGTATCTTTGGTTGCCAACTGGACTGGTTGCTTATCATCAAAAACATAGATAAAAACTGAACTTTCAAAATTGCCATTAGTAGGTATTGAACTATTTACGAACTGTATCGTCACTTCTAGTGCGAACATATCCTTAGACAATCGGAATTCAATAGTATTGAAAAAACTAGATCTATTTTTTTACTAACTGTTTTGTTCAGCTTAAATATATATTTTAATTACAAACGTATTTTATTTATATTATTATATTAAAATGATATTATTTACTTATTTTTATTTTTATTTATTTATTTTTGTAACTTTTATTTATCAGGTATTTTTTATGTACTTATATACCTATATTATTGTTTTCTGTATAAAAATTATTGCATAAATCACTGTAATCGTTGTTAAAGTAATTAATTATTCTGTTTTCCGCTAATAATATACAAAAGCATAGCAAACTGTGTACTCCCATTTAAATCATAATATTTGTAACCTTGGTCTAGACCCCCAGGACAAGTCCGACTTAGTGTGGGGTCTGCTACTAACCATTATTTATTGTTAAGTATATGCTCAAGTACTTTTTAATTTTTTGACGTATGCGTAACGCCTAGTGTAGTTTAATACTGTACTATTACTGTTACTGTTTATTAGTTTACCCACATTGTAAAGCTTATTATCTTGTGCTATGAGAAATAAATAATTTTTGTCTTTGTCTTTTTGTATCTATGTTTTTGATGATAGGTACCCAGTCCAGTTGGCAACAAAAGATACATAATAGGCCCTCTGGTCCACAAACTTACCAATTATTCAATTAACTTTCGACTTAAACGCACAGCGTTAGCTCGATCGTAGGGTTCGGGTGGAGTCGTTTGTAAAATGTCCCGATCTATAGTTCGCTCGCTCAATCTCGCTCCACTGAACATGCGGATTGCGGAACTGTCTGGACATGTGAACATGTTTCATTTGACATCTTGGATTGGACCGATATCGTTCCCGTAACGGATATAGTTCCTGGAAATATTACGATCCGGAACTACCCATGTCTATTGTCTATCCCACCCCTCTCCCCTATACTCCCCCCCCTTAATTCGTGCGGAAATAATCAAACGACCTTCCCTTATACCTACTAGAGATCAGTGGCGTGCACAGAACTTTTTGCTGGAAAAGCAAACAATTGGTCGAGAACAAAAATAAAAAAAATATAAAAAAATTAAAATATAACTTGAAAAAAAAATATGTATGACGCCAGGGTAGACAATGTCTACCCTAGAGTGAAAATTTCAATACAAACTTTATTTTTTCAAAGTGATATTTAATTTTTTTTTAATTTTTTTTTTATTGTTGTTCTTGACCAATTGTTTGCTTTTCCAGCAAAAAGTTCTGTGCACGCCACTGCTAGAGATAGATATTTCCGATGGGTTGTATTGTACCAGAGATAAGCGCACTTTTGGTATCCACCGCCTGCAACCTGCAAGGCTGATTTAGTATTCATAGCGTGTGTAGATCGTTCTGTGATGGGGGTGGAAGTGTTCTGCTCGAATGGTGTTGGTGCGTTCAGTGCCGAGTACTGTACAGGTCGACGCATGTTAAAAGAGCTCCGAAAGATGTACCTGCGCAGTAGGCGAATTATCGGTCAATTTGGCGGTATGAGGTGCGGTGGGACGGGGGAATTTCGCGCGGCCTGGCTTCACTGCCACGCGATTGGCTTGTCAGTCGTCTTTGCATCGCAGCGCAGTGTCCACGTTACGTCGGTCCGCAAAGTACAGACACGGAAATAATTTTCTTGTATTGTTTCACGGTGGTTTTACATAGAAAGGAAAAAAAAAATATTTACGACGTTTATTGTTTTATGTGGAAGGAAGCAAAGTACATAATTTAAGGAAGGCGTGAAACTATTATCATAAATTATAAATATTTAATATAAGTCATGAATAAATATTTAGATTTTTTATTACTTACCTGTTACAAAACAGACATTAGTGACGCTATTCTCAGATAAAAATTTAGTTACATAATTAATCAGTATAATAGATAAAATAACTTTTTTCCGCGAGTGTACCACATGCGCAGACGTATCCCCACCACAGGGTGTCTGGGGCTCTTTTTTACATGCGTCGACCTGTAAAAGGATCTGTTTTTGTTGCAGAAAGATGTTGAACAGCGCTAGGGAACCCACACACACGAGCGCTGTAAGAAAAGTAGTCTGTGAGACGTGTGGCAAGTTGGTGAATGTAAGTTCGACTTTTTACGGTCCAATTTTTACAGTTGAAGCTGTGCGTTTGTGGAATGCTTTTTTGTAAAATATTGGTATACGAATATACAGGGTGTAACAGAAAGGTGTAACCATATTTGAAGAGCTTATTCAGTCAATGTTATAGAACAACTTTTACTATGGAACTAAACATGAATCTCGAAAAAAAAATTTTACTGTTTCATAGAAAAATGCAATGCCGCTCGGCCGAAATGTATGGAAGGGCAGATTACTTTTTTGAGATTTCAGGGTTTTTTTGAGATTTCAGTAAAAGTTGTTATATACCATTGACTGAATAAGCTCTTCAAATATGGTTACACCTTTCTGTTACACCTTTCTGTTACACCTTGTATATATATATACAAGGTGTAACAGAAAGGTGTAACCATATTTGAAGAGCTTATTCAGTCAATGGTATAGAACAACTTTTACTATGGAGCCAACCCTGAAATCTCAAAAAAAAAAACTATCCTTCCATACATTTCGGCCGAGCGGCATTGCATTTTTCTATGAAACAGTTAATTTTTTTTTCGAGATACAGGGTTTGTTCCATAGTAAAAGTTATTCTATACTATTGACTGAATAAGCTCTTCAAATATGGTTACACCTTTCTGTTACACGTTGTATATAGTATAATATCATACATAATCTTGTATATTATGTATTAGTATGTACATATATTGACATTTTAATTTAGACAATTTAATATTCAGGTAACATAAGAAATTAGGTTATTTATTACGTATATATTTTCTTTACACCACCTACGCCTTATCCTCTATTTTACATTATCTTCCCCCCAAAGGTTATCTGGAAGAAATCGCCTGAACGATAAGACCGCCTATTGTACCCTCTCTATTAAAAATATTTTATAACTTCTTTTATTTCGGTACACAATAAAGAGTATTTATGTAATGTTATGTACGTTTGATATATAATAATATCAATACATCTTGCAATCCATTTATTTGTAGTGTATGGTATAACTAAGGTATAGTCCTTATTTGTAGGCGTCTAAAAACTAACTTTTTTTTACTTTGTGATAAATCTTGTAAGAATGCACCCCCCAAAATCATATCCTGCATCGGCGCTTGAGCCAAAACAATACTATTTTCATTTATTCAAATGATCCAAACCGCATGGAGCGAGTAGGTTCCTTGAGAACAATTGGCCGAGGCGCTGCAGCGAGGTTTGAGCTTTATCAGTCTCTGGCATACGAAAGCTCATTAAAATCTGTGAAGAATATTCGGTTGACCATGGGCTCAAATATAATACCACCAAAAGTGAGTTTATGGTTTTTAAATCTGGGACCAAGTGCCCTTCTTATGTACCACCTATAAACCCTTACGGTACGTCCCTCAATAGAGTTAAATGTTCAAATATTCAGGACACCTAGTAACAGAGGATCTACGTGATGATGCGGATATTGAAAGGGAGCGAAGGGCATTATCAGTCAGGGCCAATATTTAGTCAAAGAAAGATAACAAGTCTACCTTCGGCAATCACCTGAGTTCACAGGAGCATGACTTTAATCCGCAAACGGGCTTTAAATTATTGCATAGATGCAAGAAAGGAAGGAAAATGAATGCCCTCGAAGCCCTAGAAGTAAATAGACATAGAGACATAGATCCTAATTCACTAATAAATGACCAAACTTGCTTGTCCACTTCCCCATTATTAAATTATTTCTGACCGTGTTTAATGTTACCTTACTCCGCAGTAGATGATTCTAGTTTTATTTCGATTTTAGGATGGTGACTTGTTAACTTTGAAACATAGCCAAGTTTTGTTATTACACCACGGTATTTCATTATTCAATTTCCAAGTTGACATTTAGTATTTAATTTTTTATATTATTTATGACTTTCGAATTTAATTGTATTTAATCTTTAATTTTAATTTGGACATTTCGCGTTTATTTTTACTTATGAATATTTGTATCAAAACGCAAATATCCATGTACCTTCATTTACTTTTAATTTTATTTTGACATTTATCTACCCTAAGACTTAGCTATACTTTTACTATTAACCTATTCCAATCAGCCCGACGATGTCAAATAGACGAAACTAGTCGCAATAATTAAAGAAATAAAATAGTGGAACTCGTACAAGAAGACTTTGATTAGTATTATTATTTATGTTTATTTACCAATACAAATTTTCAGACATACCACATCAAGTATCACTTGGAAGAGCATGCTGGAATGACGTTTCCGTGTAACATTTGTGGTAAAACATTCAGAAGCAAGACCGTAATGTACCAACATAAGTTTTTTAATCATGGTAAAGGCAAAGAATACAAACTACGTGCGAAAGATAAAAAAGATGAGCACGCCCATTGCATTGTTTGCGAGAAAACATTTTCCTCAAAAAGGAATCTGCAGAAACATGTGGAGAGAGTGAGTTGATCTCTTTACTCTATTTCAGCTTTTCGCAATATGGTTGTTTCTTTTTTAAGGCGCTCTTATCCCAGAAGAGTGACTCTCTGTCTTTTTCTTTACGTGTAAGGAGTAAAGAAAATAACCACACTTTTGTACTTTTTCGTTGTTTTTATCGGTTTTTAAATTGTTTAAAAATAAGGGATATGTTTATTAAAACCCACTTACGTGGTCAACCTAGAGAATTTAAAGAGAAATATTACCAGATATGTTTCGTTAATAAAAGAGTGGAATTATGGAAATGGCATGATTTGAAAGGTCTTATTACATGCTGTGTTCGTGAATTATTTCTATCAAACAAAGTTTATCTGATCGTGTAACACATGCGTGGAAGACCTAGATAAAGGTTCGAACTATATTGCGTATTTTTTTTTGGAAGTTTTAGACGTTATTTGAAAGTTCTATTTGACTTTGAAATTACTGATTTTGGGATAAGAGCGCCTTAATGGCTGCAACTACAGTACAGTGCTACAAGGATCTTTTGTCGCGTGGATGCCAGTGACAGGGGGGCGCAGCTGTGTAACAAGGGATAGGATAGCAGCGTTAGTTCCGATTTTGACCACGACCAATCAACGCGCCAAAAGCGCCTTGTCGCCTGTGGCGTATTTACCCTAGGGCCAAAAGGGCCATGGCCCGGGGCGGCAGGCTGCGGGGGGCGGCGCAGCTTATTTTGAGAATATAACTTGAGCCAGCGCTCCATAGAGTTGACATCGGCATAGATAAATAAAGGAAGGATAAATTGCTATCTCCTTGTACTGTTCGCAATACTAAAAATAACGTTGCTAGATGGCGTTACTTGTCTCGCTGGAAATAAAATTTGTCTGAAATCGACGAAATATTACATTTTACTGTTCTGGCTCATCATATTTATTTATTTTATGAATAAAAACACAAAATTTTCATAACATCGCATCAGAAAATAGTGAATTCTTAATCAGGTGTTTTTAACATTTTTTTCATTAAACTTTCGGTGGTAAGCTGGCAATCTAACTAAGCGTGCAGATGGTTATTCTGAATTCCGGTAGATGGCGCACAACGATAATTATTTAGTTTCCTAACACACACACTACTCATATAGTTGCCTCTGTAGACGACAAAAAACCCCAATATACGGCGTTTGATGATTAAAAGGTTTCCTTTTGCAGAGTGAATACTTAGAACCCTTAGATCATTTTACGAAGGGTAGCCATAAAAAAAATTGATGTAGGAAAGAGAGGGAGTAGTCTTTCGTTGTTAAAATATGATAATTCAATATATGTTTTTTTCTAGTTACAACGTTAAGTTTAGTATCATTTTTAACTAAACTTGAGACGTACAGGCCATATACGAAATAATACTTATAGTATTTCATATAAAAATCTCGAAATTAAAATAAAATTATAAAAAAATCTTACTTTTTTGACGATAATTTAATTAAAGTTAAATTTGTCGGGTCCGATGATCCAAACGACTCACTAATCTGTTTAACTTATGTTGAAGAGGCACATAGCCGTATTTTTTTACATGCATAAGATATGGCCCTCAATGGCGCGTCAAAAATTACGATACACACGGTTGATTCAGATGTTGTGGTTATAGTGATATCCTTTTATTTTTCACTTCAGTAACATGGTCTCAAGGAGCTGTGGATATCTTTCGGCACTGGCAAATACCATAGCTGCATACCGGTGCATGAAGTAGCAAACCATTTAATCGCAGATAAAACAGAAGCTTTAAGAGGCTACCATGCATTCACAGGGTGTGACACCGTTTCAGCGTTTCATTCTATGCACTTAATCAGCATTTTTCTAAAATGCCTGTCTCCTTAGAAGACAAATTAAAAAACAAAACTCTCCTAAACCTTCGTAATAAGCCAAAACCTGACTGCGATCATTTTACCTTCAAGACTGTTTCTGAGTGTGACGTTAAGAGAGCAATTCTTTCTATTACTTCAAAGGCTGTGGGTGATGACGAAATTTGCTCTCAAACGCTGCATCTTATACTAGATGAACTTTTACCTGTCCTAGCTGACGTTATCAACTGCTCCCTTGTCACCAGCTCATTTCCCACAGCCTGGAAAAATGCACATGTCATCCCTCTTCCAAAGACTACAAACCCTTCATCGTTTTCTGAGTATCGTCCAATTTCCATTCTTCCTATCCTTTCTAAAGTTCTTGAGTCTTTAGTCCACAACCAAATTTCGTATTTCTTATCTAAAAATAGGTCACGGCACTCCTGAAAGTCTCCAATGATATAAGATTAGCTATTGACAATAAGAAACTGACTATACTCACACTATTGGATTTCAGTAATGCATTTAACTGTGTAGACTTCGATGTACTCCTTAGCATTCTTAGCTCTCTTAACGTATCTCCTCTTGTCACAGAATGGTTTGATACTTATTTAAGGGGTCGCCTGCAGTGCATACGCTCGAATGAAGTTTCCTCGGAGTGGTGCCAATTAACTGCTGGTGTACCTCAAGGTGGTGTCCTCTCTCCTCTCCTTTTTTCAATTTTTATAAATTCTGTTTCCAATGTTCTTTCTTCAAACTACTATCTTTACGCAGACGATTTACAACTTTACCGCCACTTTGTCGTAATTGAGGCAGATATTGCTGTCTCAGAAATGAACAGTGATCTTTCAAACATTCACAGGTGGGCGGAGGCTTTCGGACTTTTGGTTAATCCCAAAAAATCTCAAGCCATTATTTTCGGTAGCAGATATATGACTAACCTTCTCAATCAAACGGTAATTCCACAAGTAGTTTATAACGATATCCCTATTGCCTACACTAAATCTGCAAAAAATTGATTGTAATCTGACGTGGGCTGCGCATATTAATGAGGTCAGCAGGAAAGTCTTTGCCACATTTCATTCCCTTAAGCGTCTCCAGAAATTTCTCCCCTTTGAAACTAAAGTTACTCTCGCATTTTTCAAATAAGGCATTTTAGTTTGATTTATCACTACCTGGGTCCTGAATACCAGTAACAGGCATTATTTAGACATGCTTACTCTAACTTAAACTGCACCATCTTTTTCTGTCATAAGAGTTTGTGGTCAAAATCGGGTCTTTGTAATTTATAGTGTTCTCGATATTGTGGAGTTTTATTTTTTTTTCATCTATTTTACTCAGACTAATACATCATGTGGGTACTTTTTAAAAGGGAGATTAAATAGGCTTTTAAAATTAATAATTTTTATTTTATCATCTGTTAAATTAAAAATGATATGGACGACTTTGTACAAAAAAAAGGAAAATGACGATTACATATTTTCTTTTTTTTAGCTTTTCTGTGGAAAATATTGCAAACTGAATAGCAGAAATGAATTCTACGTATTTGATTTACTCGAAAATGATACCCAACTTGACCTTTTAGCTACAATGTTAATGTCAGGAATCCCTCCCCCCCCCTACCATCCACATAAAAAACTTACATTAATAAAATTAATGGCTACCCTTCTTAAATCATTCTTTCAGTCCTAAAAAGCAATGCACCAAAAGGAAATATCTTAATCATTAATCGCCGTATATTTTAGTGTACACAGGCAACTAATACATACCGGTATATAACTTTACTCTTTGACTAGGGTTTGCACTATTCGTTTAATTTTACTATTCGAATAAAATGAATACTTCTAGAGCCAAATATTCGAATATTCGGATATTCGAATATTTTTAAACATTGATTGAAAACAATACAATATCAATTCAAAACAAACAAAAGCAGCTAGACTGTGGTTTGGTTTGATTGCTGCATAATTTTATTCAAATAAAATCAAGTATTTTAATTATTTTTCTTGTTTGTGTTAACACAAGTTAACACAACACAGATGCGTGCGCGCTGTCGCTGGCCGCGTGACTGACTGAGTGAACGAACGAACGAGGCTGAACGAGTAAATGAACACAAGGTGGGGTGGGACTCAGGGGCAGAGTAAGAATAAGACCAAAAACAAAAACTTTATTATTATTCAACTATTCGAATAATTTAAATGAATTATTCGAATTTGAAATTGGAGCGGATATTCGAATAAAATGAATATTCGAATATTCGAATTGCAAACCCTATCTTTGACTCAACTGTCATGCACGGTTGAGCGATTTATCCTCAGATTTATCGTATGCCATGTGTCGCGTATTGTCGTATTCTAGCAAATTTTTGTTTTTGTGGGCGCAGTATAGTCACAGTATTTGATACAAACACACACACATCTAATTTCGTTTCATCAACTGTTCGATAGATGGCACTATAGTCGAGTCCAGAATTAGGCGAACTAACTTGACAGCCGAAAATGTAGCCAGACATAGGAAAAAATAAATAGTGATAGGTTTATGTCGACACAAATATGTCGATATAACCTTGTGCCTTCTATAAATCTGATTCTTTTTATATTTTATCAAGTAATTGTCGTCAAAACTTTCACAGTCATACATACTTGCCAAATAGGGACGAACTACAGCAATTTATATATTTACTAGCTTTTGCCCGCGGCTTCGCTCGCGTTGATTAAGTTTTTGTATAGTCGTATCGAAACTGTAAATATTTTTAGTTTTAGTAGTTGACCTGACTTTGATTTAGAGTATTTAAAGTGTTTTTGGTTCTCATCATCTCTAATTTGATCCCTGTGTTAAGTTTTTTGGCGAGGCCGAAGACCAAGACACATTTCCGTCTTTGCCGAGGCCGAAGCCCGAGCCGTTTTGCAGATGAACACTATTTTTTGTTCTCTGAATTAATCCTCTGCTCATGTGTAACGGCTGTCTTTGATTACTGATTTAATCCCGTAGTATAGATTGTTTGGCGAGGCTAAAAGCTGAGCCGCATTTCCAGTTGACACTATCTTTTGTTTTCTAATTAATTTTAATCATCTGCTTAAGTATCATTGGAAGTCTTTGGCGAAGAAGAAGGCCGGGCTGCGTTTCCGAAAGACACCATTTTTTGTTCTCTGAAAGAATCCTCTGCTAAAAGGTCTTTGGCGAGACCGAAAGCCATGCCGCGTTTCCGCGTTTGACACCCAATTGCCTCTGAACTGATTAATGGGATAAAAAGTGGTCTACTAAGTCCTATTCCAGGTCTAGAACTACATTTGTGCAAAGTTGAGCCTAATCGGTTTAGTGGGTATGGCGTGAAGGAGTAACAGTACATCACTTTTCTATAGGAACTTGACAACCCATTGCCATCCTATGGGAACTAATTTATCGGATATAAAATAGCTTTTGTCCTTTTCCAGGTTTAGAACAACATTTGTGCAATGTTTCAACTCAATCGGTTCATCAGTTACGGCGTGAAAGAGTAACAAACATACCAACTTTATACAACTTTAACAACTTTATATCCATCCCAACTTTCACATTTATAATATTAGTTGGATGTACCTTACATGAAGAGTGCATCCGCAAGACGAAAGAACATGAACTCATCCCTTAAATTTTTATGGAAATCAAAACACTCATTTTCTATTCCTTTTATTGGATTTAGAAAGTACTTACGAAAGTAAACACACTCCTAATACTTGCAATATTTGTGGGATACATACATTAGGTCACTTCTAATTATATAGCCAAAAATACATACTCAAGACTCGGTAACCAGTAACTCACTGACCAGTGACCCTTTTTGAGAAAAAATACAATAAAAACAATAGGTTTCCTATACTAATTGACTGGGAGTTATTCTTAAATTAGTATAGGGCACAAATTTTATTTTGTGTTTTTCGCTAAAAGGGTCATTGCACCTTGGTCTTGACCACTTACCGAGTCTCCCGTTTATACGGATGGACAGACGGACAGCCTAAATTACAAATTTAGTAATTTTCAAATACTTTGAAATTGAAGGACTTTCCGAAGACAACTTCATTCCCCTTTTCACCCCTTCGGGGTTGGATTTATCACAAACGCTGAGACACGTATAAAGCAATTTTCAATTGTCAGTCTAAACACAAAATTTAAAGATCCTAACTTCGAAACAGACGAACTTTATAATAAAGAACTTTCATACGAACTTTCATTTTTTTTACCGTCATTTAGACCTCCTCGCCGAGCCCTTTTCTTAGAGTACCATGAACATGGGTCTAGCATCAGCCATTTGGGAGATATGGGCCTGTAAAGTTTTGACAATTTTGGCAGACAGATCTCGTCGAGACCTTTTCCTAGACACCCATCAACATGGGTCTAATTCCAGCCGTTTGGGCGATACAGGCCGTCAAAGTTTTGACATTAAAAAAAACTTTTTTTGGCATCCCGTGGTCCAACCCCTAGGGATGCACTTCCTTCCGTTTAAAAGATATTTTGCTTGGATATAGATAGATATAGATAGATAAATAGATAGATAGATAGACAGATCAATCAATCAATTCTTCAAGGCCGTTTTCGGTCACAGCGACTGTCACTGCTGAGAGCGGCGCTGATGAGCCCTCACGTGGCTGACGTAGCCGATTTTTGCAGTGAACGTGCGACCACATTCACTGCGCGTCAGCACCCCTCCAACTTTATTATAATTGATAGCCACTGGTGGTCGGGCCTTAAGCTGGTCTCGTTTTGTGTCGAACTCAGCCAGTCTAATCGACTCGAAAGCATACACCTTAGTGTTCACAGCCTGCCTCCAATGTGGTCTGTCTGCTGCCAGTGTTTCCCATTGTGCTGGGTCTATTGCACATTTCTTCATGTGGCGGTTAAGCACATCTTTATACCGCAGAAATTGGCCACCCTGTTTCCGTTTCCCTTCCTGCAGTTCGGAGTAGAAGATGCGCTTAGCCACCCTGGCATCAGACATTCGGGAAACATGGCCACACCATCGCAGCTGACGCCTCATTAGATAGGCCTCAATCCCACCGACATCAGCACGTCGCAGAACTTCCGTGTTTCTCACACGGTCCGACCAGTGAATGTTCTGGATGTCACGCAGGCATTTGAGGTGGAACCTATCCAATGTGCGGATATGCTTCCGGTATGGACACCACGATTCGGATGCATAGAGAAGGTTAGGCAAAACTATCGCCATGTACACAGATACCTTTGTATGGAGATTTAGGTCACGTGACCGGAACACCTTGGGACGAAGTTTGCCGTAGGCTGCAGCAGCTGCTCCTATTCTGCTGTTGACTTCGTCGTAAAGATGGCACTTGGATGTAATCGTGCTCCCTAGATATTTGAATTTCTCTACTTGCTTCAGCGATGCCTCACCGATTTTTATATCAACTGGCGCACTGAGAGTGTTTTGAACCATCACTTCGGTTTTCTTAACACTGATTTTTAGGCCAAAACGCCGACATATCTCATCGAGGCTCGACATTAAGCGCTGTAGATCATCTGAGGATCATCATAGGTCATCTGCGTACATTGTCTCCGTTATGGTGGTAAGACACACTTTGGTGTATGCTTTCAGCCTGGCTAAGTTGAAAACACCGCCTTCGGTGCGAAAACGAATACGGATACCGTCAGGCACCGATTGCAAGGCTTCCCGAACTACCACTGCAAATTAAAGGGCAAAGAGAGTGGGCGCCAGCACGCAGCCTTGCTTGACTCCACAGCTGACATTGAAGAACTCCGTACCTTCGCCCTTTACCGCGACACAACACTGCATGTCATCATGCAGTAGCCGGACCAACCTCACAAACTTATCCGTGCATCCCAGTTTCGTTAGCACCACCCATAAAGCTTCCCGAGGCACACTGTCGAAGGCTTTTTGCTCTGGCACACATACTTTCAAGAATTTTCATGTCCACTATATTAAATTGCTAAATCGATGCCATTTTCATAATAAACGTCCCAACAAACCATAAAAACGACACCAATATTGATATTTACACATTTCAACATTTAAACCCCATCGCACCCCAACAGGGGATGGTGGTATTTCACGTCCACTACGTTGTATTTTAAAATCGTAGTCGTTTTCGTGATCAGCGACCCGATAAACCATATAAACGATACCCATGTTGATTTTCAGAATTTGTTACCCTATTTCCCCCTTTTAGGGGTTAAATTTTGAAAAAACCTGAAACACGTATTTACTCATTTATTGATAAGAGTACTTCTGTGAAGTTTGTAATAAAATAGTCTAACTATTCTTGTTTCCCCATACAAACTTTGGACCCCCGTTTCACCCTCTTAGGGGGTGAATTTTGAAAAATCCTTTCTTAGTGCACCCCTAGACCTTTAAAGGAACCTACTTGCCAAATTTGGAATCTCTAGACCCAACGGTTTGGGCTGTGCGTTGATATGTCAGTCAGTCAGTCAGTCAGGTTCTTCTTTTATATATTTAGATATGATATAATATGATCTGAAGGATGTATTTTTTAAAGCGGATATTTACGATACTTACTCCTCAAATTAGGAATAAAATACAAAAATAATTATGTTATTACAACAGGCCATTGTGATCCTTTTAGGTGGTTTCTGTCGGGCTAGTACGGTACATTTCATGTACCATACATATAGCATTCATCCCTTTCTTTCTAGCAAATATGAAAGTGCAATAGAGACAAACGCTATTATATCGTCGCTGATAAATCCAAATCCGTTATGTGTTCGATTTTAATTAATTTAATAAATTTTTATTATTATTATTTTGCTAAGTAAAATTATTAGTTTGATTCCAAACACAATAATAATGATTAATTATTATTGTGTTTGGAATCAAAATAATAACATCGTTATAAACAGCACTAGCCAAACTGTGGCAACATTAGTGTACAATGAACTGTCAAGTTAGTTCGCCTAATTCTGGACTCGACTTTAGGTATGTCACAATTTATCTAGTATAGTAGCGACATCAACAATAATAAGTCGAACTACTAGGTACCGGCGAAAATAATAAGTTTTACGCGGGCTTTGTTCTAATGTATGGAGTGAGCAATCTATCCTTCCTTTATTTATCTATGACATCGATTATAGATTCAAGAAAGCCTACACCAAGTACTACAACATTTTCTAAAATATTCCCGATCTGAACACTCAACTCGGTAAAGGTTGTGGGCAGTCGGGTTATTTTGAAATAACTCCGTAAATCGATCTGCTGCAACCTGGAATTCTTCAATAGAATATATTTGGAAATCATGGCACTACCCCAACAACTTCCCCATTGCCAAAGGTTAGCTGGTAGAAAATACTAAATAGTATTAAGCTCGCCTGTGTACAAAAATTTAACTTGTGCAATAAAGAATTTTATTATTATTATTATTATTAGAATTTATAACTGACGCCAACGTACGGTGTTGAAGCCGGGAACATTTTAGAGTGCGTAAAGTGGAATCTTTGCACATTATAGTAGTTTATGCTACAAGGGCGAAAAGGAATAAATTACGAGGACGATTTAAAACACGAGCGTAGCGAGTGTTTTAAATGTAACCGAGTAATTTATTGCTTTTACGCCCGTGTATCATACTACGTTTTTCAATGCATAGTGTGAGGAAATGAAAACAAATATAATCTTGTGAACTTTCAATTATGATTGGCTCAAAAGGATTGTATCCAGAGCCGTTAAACAGTGGAAAAAAAAAGTATAACATCTATGGTACACAGGAAAGGCTGCAAGTTAGCCAACCATTGAAAACAAATAAAAAAAATAATTATAAAGCCCTAGGGCAAAATAATCGACTTTCTGTTCGGTTATGATGCATCAAAAGTGGACACTTTACGAGTACTTGCATTATTATTTTGCCCTAGGGCTTTAAATTTTTTTTTTTATTTATTCACAATAGTTGGCTAACCTGCAGCCTTTCCTGTGAACCATAAATGTTATACTTTTTTTCCACTGTTTAACGGCTCTGGATACAGTCCTTTTGAGCCAATTATAATTTAAAGTTCACAAGATTATATTTGTTTTATTTCCTCACACTATGCATTGAAAAACGTAGTATGATACAAATACAACTCGCTACGCTCGTGTTTTAAATCGTCCTCGTAATTTATTCCTTTGCGCCCTTGTAGCATAAACTACTATTTTGACTTTATACTGTCATTAAAAAAATATTTTTCGGAAAATATGTAAACATTGAATAAATGCTGATCAAGGTTTGTATAGTGCTTTACTCAAAAATGCTTGTGTGTGGTCGTTATTTTGACCAAATGAAATTGCTGGTAGCTAAAACTCACCAGCAATGAAATTTCATGAAACTTTATTATTATTATTAGCCGTTTTATCTGGCTTCTTTAAACGTGTCTGCGCACATTAGTTCCGCCAATATCTTGTTTTAAGCGAAAAGACTCATAGGAAGAAAGCTTATTACAGTTTTTTTTTTTTTTTTTTTTTCTATACTTGAATTTTCAAGCGTGAAACTACAAACATAGAATATAGTAAACTTCTACATCTACATATGAGTACTTACAACAAAATAAATAAATATTAATATACTTAGGTAACAGTAATGAATACCAAATATATATATTGTGAATATTAAATATATATTAAGATTATTACTCTAAGAATTAATTCTTTTTATAATTTAATATTATTTAATTTTATAAATTTACACAACGTATATATAAGAGGACTATTTACAAAAGTCAGTAAAAAGTTGGAGTTGATGGGACGAGGGATTTGTGAAGGGAGTGAGTCGTATAAAGAGTATTGTAATCTTTGACACTCAAAAAACATATGATCTACACTTCTACAGTACCCTCATATAAACCACCTGGTGCCTATTCAAGTAGCGCGGAAAGGTCGACTTTGCTCAAAGAATGTTGTCAAAATAATAAGCACATTATTGCACATATGTTAACTAATAGTTATTTAAAATACACGTGCGGAAAGTGACGCTTTTACGCTCAAATATCTTACAACATTTTTCAATGCATTTTGCGAGGAAATACAACAAAAATATTTTTGTTTGCGGAAACAAAACACGTATTTTTAAATGAGTAAATCAAGAATCTTATGTGTTATGGTGTTTATTATCATTCAATTATTGCTAGAGCGCGCATACTTATAAATAATTGTTTTTTTTTGGACAGCAAAACCTCCTTGCATCTTTGTAATTTTTAAAATTTTATGACTTGCACCATGCACCACAGAGTCAAAAACTTGAAAAAATTACTTTATTTCACGCGTGAAATAAAGGATTTCAGTACTGTTTTATTTCACGCGTGAAATAAAGAGTCGGTTTCCGCATAATTTTGTTATACAAAAAAGAAAACTTTACGAGCAACTGCATTGAAAACATATTTAAAGTTTGAAAATAGTAAACCTAAATAAGAATAAACACTTTTTAAGTTTTTTCGGTTACTAGTCCACAGAGTGCTTACTTAAATTATTTCAACGCTATCCCCTAGATGGCGCTAGTTGTTGTTGAAAAATTACACACTAGTTTAAACAAACAAATTTTGCGCACGCTATACAGGCACAGAATCTAGCATATTATAAAGAGGTGTATTAAAAACGTATTTTATTGGCTAATGAAATTAAATTTAATCATTTTTATTTCCAGATACATTCAAGCAATATCCTCCGTTGCAATTTCTGCGAGAAAGAGTTCAGGTGTAAGGAAAATCTAAAAACGCACATCGATCACGTACACCTGAAGAAGCCATGGAAACACAGGAAACGAGTGAGATAGCTGCTGTGTGAGGGAGACTGCCAGTGAAAACAGTTTTTATATGAGATTGTATATAAAACACGTGATTTGCTCAGGGGGCGAAGCTACGTGGGACGAGTTAAAGCGTTAAAAACTTGAAACCACGTTATACGCCTGAAAAATTCAATAATTTTTGAATGCAAATCAAATGTTTTTTAAACTATAAACTTAAATATAAATAAATTTTAATTTGTTCATTTTAGTATATTTTAGATACATTTTTTAAAGATATTATTATTAATATTTACTTATTTAAATAAAATGTATATATAATATGATTATAATAAAATAGAAGCGCCTAGCGGAAGAGTGGCATAACCCACACAAATGCACAAACTGATATTTCTGTGCTAAACTTCATAGAAGGGGTGGTTTGGCATAGAAATCTCGGCTTTTGAATTTGTTTAAGTTAGGCCTATAGACGTGCCGTTGCCCGCAATATTGCCATTTGTGGGAATATTGCCAGCATATTCCCAAAATCGGGAGTAAATGAGAATTTTGCGCATGGCAATAATGGTGGCTGATGTATGGAGATCTGTCAGAATTCTATGGACACGGGTTAGACAAAATCTTTCCGGAACATAATGTTGGATTCTCATAATGTTGAATTCTCAAAATGTTAGATTCTCAAAATGTTGAATCTCAAAATGTTGAATTCTGAAAATGTTGAACAGTAAATCTTGAAATGTTGAATTCTTAAATTGTTGATGTCGTATAAAAGATCATTTTTCATACAAAATTGACAGAAAACATTTAAAGTCAAATTTATACAAAACACTGATCTAAGAAAACTGAAAGTGTAAGATCGGCCTTAGAAAATGTGAATTGTTTTTTTTTTATTTCATTTTCATCAAACGCGTTTTTTCCCCGTTTACCTTTTGTGTATTTTGTGTCGTCCCATAGTATTTAATTTGTTATCCTAATTAATCTGAGTACGAACTGAAGCTGATGTAACGAAGATTATTTTATGAAGAAATAAACTGACATCGATAGTACTTCGTAGTTTTATTTTGTACTTTTCCCCAAAGTTGTTTAATTTATTCATATTTTGTTGGTTCATTTATTTCCGACTCAAAAAAATATATTCTAAAAGAAGAAAAAAGTTTAATTTTACATGTAAGTAATAGAAATAGCCACTTAGACTACCTGACTCATAACGGGGCGAATTTAGGCTACTATATAAAAAATAATATTGGGCGTTTTTAGGCTACACGGCGTCAAATTTTTCTCAAATTGAACCAGAATTTTCATCTGAAAAGATGAAACCTTTTTACCTACTCGAGCAAAATATACGTAACAGCTTTTTTATATTACTGGGTTACCACCATAGCAAAAATTGTTTATATGGACGAGTACTATCGCCAGTTTCCGCCTTCAGAAACATCATCTTAACACCCAGTAATTCCAAGAGGGGTTCTGATAGAGACAGTGCCGGATTAAGCCAGCGCGGGGCCTGTAGCAAATTCTATCAAGGGGCCCTTAGACTGTTTTAGGTTAGATACTTATCGAGTTTATGGCATTGAATAAAACAAAACTGTTACAAACAAACTTTTCTTGATTTAATTTGGGCATATTTACAAATAATGCTGTTGATATCGACTTCTCGGAGTAAATCATGTTCAATATTCATTAAAGTGAGGTGATTAAGACGTTGTTGGCTCATCGTGTTCCTCAATTCATTTTTAACACGTTTTAATGTTGAGAAAGATCGTTCACCACTGCAGTTGGTGATCATGAGAGACAAATAAATGCGCAAAGCAATTTCAACGTTCGGAAAACAAGATTATCAACAGCTTGTAAACCTGCATTTCCAGAGCCTCATGATTCCTGCTGTCAATAATACTAGCTACATCAGAATTGAGCATTGCAGCGAACTGCACTAATTCGTCGCCCAGACTGTCCTCCAAATCATCTGGGTAAGCACTTACAATGGTTGCAGATTTTTTCAAAATTTCTTCTGGTGGAAGAGATTTTAGCTCGCGGAATATTCCGAAAATGCCAGCAATTTTATGATAACTGTTCATACGTTTACGCAGTGAGTACGTTATCAATGGTGACAATATAATTATCATGTTGTCATATGTAGTCAATATAACCCTTTTCAAATCGGAATTCCCTCTTTTGTTTAGCAGTATTGCCAACTTGCGTGTAGTGCGGTGCGAAACATGATTTTTGGTATGACCAGCAGATAGAAAAATAAAATTATAGTTGATCACTTTGATGCAAATATTTTCTTAGTAATTTTGACTAAATCTAATATATAAATACCTAATACTTTTTTATGGTCAGAAAACGTTGGTGCGCGGGGCCCGCAGCATTTGCTACTCTTGCTTTGTGGCTAATCCGGCACTGGATAGAGACCCATTTAATTAATACTAGTTTAAAAAAATTACCATTGCTGTTGTTATTGAGTAATTAACATGCCAACTTGCTAACACATGAAAAAGAGTCATGTCAAAAGTACCTGGAATAGAAGAGCTTGTACGACTAGATTGATGGATGTGGAAGAGGCGAAGTGTCTGTGTGGAAGTGTCTTGTATTTTCTTATCCCTGGGTAAAGTAGATATAAGTCATTTGTTGTATAGAATAAGCTTTATATTAAAAAAAAAAGACATGATCTTGCTAAGTTTCTTGCCCGTTCTTCTTAGCAAGACTAATCGAATGGGCGGAGGTAGGCATGTATTTATATATGTAACCTATTAGTATGTAGTATATAGGATGGGATTTGGTCTGCCGCCTGGATTCGTGCTGGGGGCTCGGTTGGTGATCATTGAACCTTGTTCCTGGTCCCTGGCCGGGTCTCCGGTATGGGTTCGGGCGGTTGATTGGATTTCACCATGTATAATATATATTTTACCTATAATTTTAATCGTATATATATTGCTACATAAATTAAATAAACCTTTAATTTAGTTCATGTACATTTATTATGTTATTACATATATTTTATAAGATTAATTTTGACTTGTGAAACGTCTATTACTCGTATATATACCTACTTTGCAAAATAAACCATTTGAATTTGCGAAAGAGGTGTGCCTGGATCGTAGCAGATGGAAATCTGTAGTCTCTACCTACCCCTCTGGGAGACAGGCGTGAGTATATGTATGTATGTAAGTTATTCCAAAAAAACACTTAATTAATATGAGGAACGATGTATAAGTTAGACATGACTAGTTTCACTGTAAACAAGATTACGCGACAGTTCCCCTTTTCGCACGTGAGTAGCTGTTCTTATTAATTGTGGAGTTATTATTAAAACTCAGGACGGACATCCCCTCGAAACAAACCTGGGTACATCTACGTGATAAGTTAATTGCAGCAGTTTGACAACGCCGGTGAAAGCCGCTACGTCGTCCTGATAATGAAACTCCTTGAAAATGTCGAAATTTTATCGGCGAAATAATAAATTAATGTAATATATCAGTATTTTCAATATTTGTGTATTTTATATCCAATAATTTATTTGCGTTTTAGAGTTGTATTGGCGTAGTGCAGTCATAGACTAATATTACTACGTATAGACCGACAACTCCAATACATCAAGACGTAGCAAATTTCTTATGCGCCCTTACGACACTAGGTGTCGCTAAGTGTTGCAAATAAGCATAATTTGTTGAATTGGCTGCAAGTAAACTGTCATGGTTACCAAGTAAACATGTGGTTGTAATAGATTTGCTTAGAAAAACTAGATGGCGCTAAGTTGGCAACACTAGCAGTGAATATTTCAGCACCATCTATTATCGAAGTGGGAATTATTTTCATGTTACGTGACATCCGTGCCACTAGCGTCACCAATCAGTCATTTTAGCATTGTATTCGTTAGAGGATTTAGCAACGCCATCTAGATTTCATTAGAATTTTACACCTTTGTGGCTACAAACTGATGTATGGGAACTGCTAGTCTATACGTAGTAAAACTTAGTCTATGGTGCAGTATAATAAGGCAAGAATTAGATTTTTCATTTGAACAACTTGGAAAGTGTATCTTTGGTGACACCAAAGAGTAAATACCTACATAAAACAACATTTAATTAAAATCCAAATTTAATTAAAAAATAACAGTAATTAATATAATAAGTAGGTAACATTCATATTCTTTTTATGCTACAAACGAACCGATAAATGAGTTTTAAGAGGCCGGCGTAGCAACCCTAGTTCATACAAACGAAATACCAAAACCATTTGTAAATCATAGATGTTCTTAGAATAGTGTGTGTTTATTCCGATTGGATTACAGAATATCTAGGTTCCCAAATATATATTTTTACAGGACACTGATTTAAAAACGACATAATAAGCAATTTAAATTTTCCGTAGAAATTATTATTAGAGTGCATTGCAAACTTGTAATCAATTAGAAACAAATTTAAAAGCACAAATATTTTTTTAAAAAGTTCCTCGAGCCAGGATTTGAACCTGTGACCTCCGCCCGAAAAATTTTTCCAAAAATATTTGTACTTTTAAATTTGTTTCTGATTGATTTCAAGTTTGTAATGCACTCTAATAATAATAAGAGTATTCAAAGCGATGGATGGATGGATAAAAACATAATCTTTCCATAGAAAGCTTTTTTTTCTCATATTTAATGTTTTAATCGGTGTTTTATTTTAATAAATTTTAGGAATTTAGATATTCTGTAATGCAATCGGAATACATACACGCTACCTTTAGAATATCTATAATTTACAAATGGTTTTGGTATTTCGTTTGTATGAACTAGAATTGCTCCGCCGGACTCTTAAGAGTGCGTTACTTTAAATAGGCTTCAGCCGTAATGTTAGCCACCCTGTCTGTCAATGACATCTAAACGAGATGATTGGATAAAACAAAATTGTATGTCTATGGATTGGATGATCTAAACAGAATTGTGAAGCTATAGTATGTTTCTAGGGCAGCTCGAATAAATGTATATCGTCGATGCGCATGGAAAAGCCGCTATGTGATTTTAAATTTTGTGCAATTTTAAGTCGTATCGTAATGAAAATAGTTATAAAAATCACATAGCGGATTTTGCAGGCGCATCTCGCCATACAATATTTATCACTTGACGCAAATTACTGCGTTTCGTGGTACGGGGTCCAGTACAATATGCGCAAAGGTCATTGACCGATTTTACAGCTTTCCTAGAAATCGACTTTACCAACATTACGGCAATTGAACTATTTAATGAAACGCACTGTATTATATCATAGACTAAATATTACTACGTATAGACCGACAACTCCCATACATAAAGGCGTAGCAAATTTTTTACGCGCCCTAACAGCACTAGGTGTCGCCAAGTGTTGCAAATAAGCATAATTTGTTTAATTGGCTGCAAGTAAACACTTATGGTTACCAGGTAAACATGTGGCTTAAATAGCTTTGCTTAGAAAAACTAGATGGCGCTAAGATGGCAACACTAACAGTGAATACTTCAGCGACATCTATTATCGAAGTGGGAATTATTTTTATGTAACGTGACATCGCTGTGCCACTAGCGTCATCAATCAGTCTTTTTCAGCATCGTGTTCGTTAGAGGATTTAGCAACGCCATCTAGATCTAGACGCCATGTCATCTCTAAAAAAATATTTTGCTAGTAGTGGTGACTGTGAATATATACTATGAGCAATGACATTCTAATGCGGAGTGTCATTGTCTATATACCTATAAATAGAGTTACCACTGCTACCTACCTATTATTATAACTTTTATTATAACTTTTATTGTAAACTGTCATCTCATGCAAACAAAACATGCCGACCTAGATTAGCGTTAAGTCATATAGGTGAGCACTCAATTTTTGTCTTTCTTTGTATGTATGTGGATCGCGGACGGCCCTCACACACGGGCAGGCTGAAGCGTGTTGTGTGTGCGGACCAACCGCGATCACCACCCAGCTATGGTTGTGAGATGCTTACCTATTGCTACTATAATTTAATATAAGTACCGAACTACGCAATCACTGATAAACCCTGTGGGTTTTTGTTGATTGTGCATTTTTGTAACTAGGTTAAGATTTTTGAAAATAAAGAAAACACTTAAAAAAAAAAAAAACGTTAGAATTTTACACCTTTTTTGTGGCTACAAACTGATGTATGGGAACTGCTAGTCTATACGTAGTAATACTTAGTCTATGATTATATTATTAGAGGTCAGCGAGTATTGCACTTCCCGCGTTTCGTTTTGCTCTTTAACTGACGGGGTCACAACCCTCTTGGACATCAGCGTCCTTGGAAGTCGTCTCTTTGGTCTTCGATTTAGTTTTCGAATACCTAGATCTCGGCTTCTTGTAGTGAACAAAGTTCAAGTGCTGCTGCAGATACGGTTTATTCTTGAAGCCCTTGTAGCAATGTTCGCAAACAAAGGGCTTCAATGGGTCTGGCTCCTGGAACGGTAAAAAGGTTTTCAATAGAGACGCGAAGAATTGCAGCTTTTAAAATAGGAATGAGAGAAAGTCTTCATGTAATCTTCATACAAACTTGTGGGAACCAATAACGACGACAGAAGTATTATTATTTAATTCCGTTACCTTTTTCCATACGTTCCATCAACTTTACATCCGCGAATAATTAGTTTTTTTTGCAAACAAGCTTTTTTAGAATCTAATTTTGTTATTTAAAACTTTTGTAATCCAATGTATGTAAGTTTTAAATTGCAAAATTAGACTGTTAAAACATTTTGTTTTTAAGAAAAACTGAATATTTGTGGGTGTAAAGTTGATGGAACGTGTGGAAAAAGGTAACAGAATTAAATAATAATACTTCTGTCGTCGTTATTGGTTCTAACAAGTTTTTTTATAAAAACTACCTTGGAGCATCCACCTTAAAAGCGGTTTCGCAGCCAGATTGTGAAACCCGCCTTTTTCTAATTAATCGAAACAGAACACTTAAATTCAAAATTCATTCAATAGTTATTTAACAAAACCTTTCTACCTATGTATTGTTTATGCTGCCATCGCAAAGTTTGCATTGGTTTCTGTAAATCTGAATTTCAAAATTTTAGAACTTCAAAAATTTATACACGATAGTATTTTTATTTAAGAACAATATGATGAAAATAACAACGAAAAACATTGAAAAAGTGCAAAATTTTGGTTGTTTCTTTACTCTTCACACGTAAAAAAAAAGACAGAGATATATATGCAAACGCTCGGTGCGCCCTTAAGGGGCAGGTAACGCCTTTAAGTCGACTTGTGTCGGTACAAATATCTACAGAAACTATATTGAAAGAACGTTCATATCAGCGCGCACTGCGTTTCGACGTCGCTTGGTCTCCGGATAGCGCAAAATAATACTTTTCACATGGACGCGATGGATGGAAAAAAAAATCCATAGATGATTTTTCTAAACAATATTTTCTTTGTATTTTAGTGCAAGTACCATACAAATTATACTATTAGTAGTTTCAAAGAAATAACCAATTTTAATTAATTTTAGTCTAAAAACTGACTTTGAACAATATTTGCATGCTGTTCCAAGAATAATTTTCAATTTTTTTTCCTTAAGTATAATTTTTTTTCATAATTTTTAAACATCTCATTTAAGAGAAATATCGTTTTTAGTAAGAGTAATTTTAAGTAGTAATTTTCGGATGACGCTGGAACAGGCGCCTTAAGACCACACAGAGCATGCATTCCAAACAATCAGAACGCGCATCGTTTTTAGGGTTCCGTACCCAAAGGGTAACCAACGGGACCCTATTACTAAGACACCGCTGTCCGTCTGTCATAAGGCTGTATCTCATGAACCTAAAATTTTCACAGATAATGTATTTCTGTTGCCGCTATAAAAACAAATACTAAAAAAAAGAATAAAATAAATATTTAACCCTTTATAAGGCAGGAAAAATGAGCTTATCTATGTAATCATATATTTAATTTATTTATTTCTATGATTAAATTTGTTTTTATTATAATTCTGTTTTAAGTGTTTTTTTTTTTGTTGATCATCTCTTCTTCTATTAACTTTGAACTAAAAGTGCAAATTTAATAGTAACATTTTTTTTTACAATCTGTCATGAAAATGATGGTGGCATGTATATTGCTACTGCCTTATAAAGGGTTAAGGGGGCTCCCATACAACAGACATGTTTTTTGCCGTTTTTATAGATAATGGTACGGAACCCTTCGTGCGCGAGTCCGACTCGCACTTGGCCGGTTTTTAACGACCGCGGTCCGTGTGTGTAAAGATCCAAGCCATATCGCAAAGACTACAGTTAACGCCGAACGCAGACCGCGACTGTGTGTACGGCACCTAAAAAACCGGCCAAGTGCGAGTCGGACTCACGCACGAAGGGTTCCGTACCATTATCTAAAAAAACATGTCTGTTGTATGGGAGCCCCTTAAATATTTATTTTATTCAGTTTTTTTGTATTTATTGTTATAGCGGCAACAGAAATACATCATCTGTGAAAATTTGTGATTCATGAGATACAGCCTGGTGACAGACGGACAGCGGAGTCTTAGTAATAGGGTCCTGTTGGTTACCCTTTGGGTACGGAACCCTAAAAAGAAGTATAAAATATAAATATGTACAAAATGAGTACCGGTTTCACTGGAACTGGTTTCTCCTTCGGTTTCCTGATGGTCTTGATATTCAGGTGCACGACCTTGAAATGCTGTCTCAGCCCGTACCTGAACCTGAATGGGCGGCCGCATACCTCGCACGGGTACCTCTTTACGTGCGGCGTAGTAGCCGTGTGTGTCTGTTAACAGAAATGTTCCTTAAGAGCCCTACAGGAAGCAGCCTTTTTGTAATTAATCAAAACTGAACACAAGGGTAGGGTAGCCTAGTTCGTCCACTGGTGGACATAAGCCTTTCCAGGACTTTGCCACTGCAGGCGGTCATCCTGGAAGAATTGCCCATACTTACACACGCTGGGCAGGCGGGTTGGTGAGCGCGGTGCCGGAACCCTCGCATCAGTGACGTCGCTGTCCGTCACCAGTCTGTTCCATATAAGGCCCAGCTATTAGGGATGGATATACATGGTGGGCCTCCTGGTTTTTTGCCTGTGAGCTTTCCTCTTACTCTCCCCCGAATTACTTCGAGGGGGTCTCCAAGTAAGATGGTGGTACCTCCACAGTCGAGGCCGGCATCAGCTCTACCACCTGACCAAATGCAGCGACATCTATAAAGAAAGTATGTGCAGCGCCATCTAGGTAAATATTTAGGTAATACGTAGTATGGTAACGCGTAAGTTGCGCCATTCGACTGTGTCTCTATTCTATATTACATACTTTAATAAATATATATAGTATGCCTTAATTAGCTTTTTATTTATAATTACACAATATAACTTGAAATATATTTCGGCCCTTAGTGGGCCGTCATAAGTCAAGTATTCGGGATGACGGCCCACTAAGGGCCGAAATATATTTCAAGTTATAATTTTCTTTTATTTATTGTATATATTTCAAGTTATATTGTGTAATTATATATAAAAAGCTATATCACATATGTAATAATAGGATTTACATAATGAAATTGCCGAAATTTTCTTACAGATTAACGAGTTCATTATTCCTGTAATTCAATAGCTATTTCAATTATTTGTTTTTTGTTTGAAAGTTGATTTTAAGGTTTTATATCCACGTATTAAATTTCGTTTTTATTTTCAGTTTGATTATACAAATTAAATCTTCAAAAACAGTTCGTCTTAAATGCCATCCGTTTCCATGATAAGATTCGTAATGATTTGTTACAGCTGACACTTTTCAAAATTTAAATTAATGTTGCTGTTAGCTTAAAGCTGTCTCATTCATACACATAAGAAATAACAAAATTTGGATTTGTCATTCCTAAAAAAATCCAAAAATACTAGTACTGAAAATTGAGTTTCATTCAAATTCTCTATAGAAAACGGCAATTTCATATGTAAAGCCTAATATTTTATTTTGTTTTTCTATGTATAATGTATAGCGAACATAAAAATTAAAAAAAAGAAATGTTCGGTCTGTGGTTTGAACCCGCGATGATCGGATTACATTCGACTATAAGCTAAGGCAAACCTACGATATGGTTCACTAAAATTCTTACTGCGCTGCTTCCTTTGGTCATAGCGTGATGATATATAGCCTAAAACCTTCCCCGAGAAATATTCTACCTTACAATGAAAACTGCATCAAAATCTATCAAGTGGTTCCCAAGGTATAAGTAACCGTACAGACAGACAGATAAACACTGCATTATATATATATATAGAGAAGATTTATCTTGATAGCAAACGACACATTTCTAAACAGCCATTTCTCAAGTGACGTCACACTTGACGTAGGTTTTATTTTTGTCGGCTAAATTAGAAATACGAAGTCGTTACCGTAGCAATATGTTTCCTCATGCTCCATTTAGTGCTGTACTCCTTCCCGCAGTGCGGACAGGTGGTGTCTACCCCACTGAAATGTAGTTACAAAGTTATTTACTGCTTTTGCTAATAATAATAATTTAATATAATAATAATAATTTAATAATTTGTATTTAAGGCGCTACGGAAAAAAATCGACACGTTTAGAACTTCTACATCTACTTCGGTAAATAATGTATAATTTTGAAAAAATAGTATATTATTTTTGAATTCTTCCTCTAGGGATCTGTTAAAACAGAAACGCGATTGGAGAATTTCGGCTCGATGGAAATATTTATTGAAATGAGGTCTTTATCGATACCAACTCTCCTGGTTTGACAATTTAGAATGACATATGGACTGCAATTATATTTTATTAGATGGGTTTGAACAGTATCTAGAATCTAGTTAAACGAAATTTTGATAGCATTTTTAGAACATTTTATTTTAATAAAAAACCGACCTTTTGCTACTTTTCCACGAATCCGTCCCTCTCGCACTGAGGGTTTTTTCGCATATTGTGTAACAGGGACGCTAAAACTTTTACATATCGCCTTAATATAAATAAACAGTTAAAATAAGTAAGTTGAAGTGGCAGTGGACTGGCCATATTTGTCGCCGACGTGATGACCGTTAGGGCCGTAAGGCATTGGAATGGAGACCAATCGGCTTAAGAGGCTATGAGAATTTTATTTTTGTCACTGTCACTCCAAGCGAAAAATCGCGCAGTGCGAGAGGGGTGGATTCAGGGCGAAAGCGAAAAATGTTAGTTTTATAATTTTTATAAAAAAAACTAAAATAGCTAGCAAAATTTCAAATATGAAATCTCTAGCTATTGTTGAAACACACCTAATAAAATATGTTTGAGTTCAGTATATGGTTCCTATTCGTCAAACGAGGAGAAAAAGTGTGTTTGAAGACCTCATTTCAACAATTATTTCTATCGAGGAAAATTTATCCTAACATGTTTTCCAATTTGAAATCCCTAGATTATATAGTCAAGATGCATATACCAGAAACTGATTATAATTTTCCGTGTATTTCGTGAAATACACAGAAAAGAAACACCCATATTTTTTTCGCATATCGCCTTAAATTTAAATCTTTAATGTGTTTTGGGATTTTATTGTATAATTTTGGTCCCATTGCGTCCCTAGACGTTGGAAAGCGGTTCATTCAACCCCCTGTATTATGATACTTTATTTTTGAAAACGATACTTCCGGCACGTATGACTTCTGTTATAAAATGCAACTACAATTTTGCATATATTATTTTTCAATGCAAGTGCTCGTAAAGGCCCACTTTTTATGCATTAAAACCGAACAGAGAGTCGATTACTTTGCCCTAGGGCTTTATTATTATTATTTTTTTAATTTGTTTACAATGGTTGGCTAACCTGCAGCCTTTCCTGTGTACCATAAATGTTATACTTTTTTTTTCCACTGTTTAACGGCTCTGGATACAGTCCTTTTGAGCCAATCATAATTTAAAGTTCACAAGATTATATTTGTTTTATTTCCTCACACTATGCATTGAAAAACGTAGTATGATACACGATTTAACTACGACTTCTTTACGTCCACCGAGAAAATATATAAAGAAACAAAACTAATGCACATAAAACAAATTTACACCTTTAAAACTTTAAATCTTTTGCATAAAATTATAAACAAAACTACCTACATACTAAACTACCGCGATGGCGGGCAGGGTGCGTGGCAGCGGTAACAGTCTCCTCAGTGTCGCCAGCAGGTCGGACGGGCCCTTTATGAAACATTGGCAGGCGCTACACACTCCGTCGTTCCAAGTATGGAGCAGATAGCGTCAGCATCAACACTTTGTGGTTATTATTGTTTCTGTGTATTTCCTTTTTTGTATTCTTTTTTAAATTTTAGAATTTTAGCAATTTATAAATATGGATTAATTTATCTGAAATAAATGAATATTATTATTATTATTTGTTACAAGCCGCGGCCGCACCACCCCCGCACCGCTCACACGTCACCCTACGCATAATATTTTGTAAGCGGTGACTTCAATTTTGGTTACTATTGTTTTACCTTTCAATGTTCGCTATCCCTTTTTTTACCGTCCAGCCTTGGGACTCAAAAGTCCAGCTTTTAAAAATGTGTTTTATTCGATATTTTTGTCAAAAATCCTTTTTTTTTTCTTAGCGTCCGGCCTTGGAACCAAAAAGTCCGGCTTTTTAATGGGTAAGTCCGGCTTTTTGATTTTTAGAAATGGCAACGCTAGCCGGCGGTGTCTTTTGTGTCGGCGGCAGGTCTCGTCGGGGGATGACTCGGTAAACGTAGTATATACCCTCGGTGGTAATCGGTTACTTTTCTACCTCGGTGAACAATATACTTTTTGCGAAGAAAAGACAAAAAGGAATAAAGCACTTACGCGTGATAATTAATGATGTGTGTCTCGTATTTCCGGCTATTGTTGTACACTTTGCCGCACACTTCGCATTTGAATATTTTCCCTTCGTGCTCGTCCATGTGGCCCTTATGGTGAGCTATCTGAAATGAAAATACATATGTCGTCCATTTTTTACTGTACCACTTTATCGGCATGATAATAGTACATTGTTCACCGAGGGAAGAAAGGGGAAGATTACCAACGAGGGTGTAGTTAAGATTACCAACGAGGCGAAGCCAAGGGCCTCAATACACCCGGGTTGGAAATCACACTTTCTCCCGAGTGATACATAGTGCTTTATACTACACCTGCGAGGAAATAGTATAATTTTACTTTTAATCAAGACACAATAAAAGAAACCGACTGACTCGCGTTCGATTGTCACTTTTTATTTCCTTCTTATTTTTTATTATGTACAGGAAAAGCAAGTGGCCAGTATCATTTTTCGAGTTTTATGTACGAGTTCGCAAAATAATACTGGCCACTTGGCCACTTGCTCATTCTTCATGTTATTTAAAAAAAAAAAAACAGCACGTTAACAATAAATTTGCATATACTTTTTCTGCCCGCTGGAAGAATTGCCCATACTCACACACGCTGGGAAGGCGGGTTGGTGAGCGCGGTGCCGGAACCCTCGCACCAGTGACGCTGCTGCCCATCATCAGTCTGTTCCATATAAGGCCCGGCTATTAGGGATGGATATACCGCCATCCATTGGTCCCAGGCATGGTGGGCCTCCTGGTTTTTTGCCTGTGAGCTGTCCTCTTACTCTCCCCCGAATTACTTCGAGGGGGTCTCCAAGTAAGATGGTGGTACCTCCACAGTCGAGCCCGGCATCAGCTCTACCACCTGTATTCCAGCTTACCGCCATCGATTTACCGCAGACTTCGCAAACCACACGGACGTTATTACTAGATTGTCGTACTCTTCGACTCAGCACCGAGTTGCTCTCTTCTGTTCTGCTGAAACCAACATTTTTGCTTTGGGGCACAGTGTTACCAATTTAGAATATTATATGCTAATATTCTTGTTTAGCATATCTTTTTAGCTTTTAGCATATAGCATATTTACTTCGCATATTTTTATGAAACATGAAAAGAATATAAATCACAATATTTCTTCTAATAAAAATCGATATTGATAATTCTCCATCAATTTCCCCACCTCACTAGCATGTTCTAGGATAAAGTCATGCAATATAGTAAAGATGCAGCTGATAATAACCCCTTCGTAGGTTTATGTTTTTTTTTGCAATATCTCTTTTAGCATTGCCGCATTCAAACGTGGATATTACGTGTATTTAGACAAATGAGTCTCGTCAAACAAAACTGCGAAATCGTTTGGTGGTGAGAACACTGAATGCCATTTTATACGTCAGATTTAGCCTGAAGAGGGCAAGGGATCTAACAAGGCCGACTTGGGTGATTCATAAAATGATTTGAAAGAAGGATGGAGTCAGAGTTTTTTCACGCGTGCAAAAGAGACTGCATTAGAACGGAATTATAATATGATTCATCCAAATCTGCCTTTTTAGGGGAACAGGGGATCTAAAAAGGCCGACTTGGGTGATTCATAAAATGATTTGAAAGTAGGATGAAGTCAGAATTTTTTCACGCGTGCAAAAGAGACGGCATTAGAACAGAATCATTATATGATTCATCCAAAGTGGCCTTTTTAGAGGGCCTTCTCCTCTAAAAAGGCCGCTTTATATGAATCATATTATGATTATGTTGTAATGTCGTCTCTTTTGCACGCATGAAGACACTCTGTCTCTATCCTACTTTCAAATAATTTCATGATTCACCCAAGTTGGCCTTTTTAGATCCCCAGGAAAGTGCTGGTACTTTTTTAGAAAGGCCGCTTTGGATGAATCATATTATGATTCCGTTCTAATGCCGTCTCTTTTGCACACGTGAAAAAACTCTGACTCTATCCTACTTCCAAATCACTTTATAATTCACCCAATTAGGCCTTTTTAGATCCCCTGATATTCTTACACTGTAGCAAACAATGTTGAACTACGCTGTGTCGGTGCCAAAGAAAGTTACGAATCTGGCTTGTAGCCTTTCACATCAGCTGTTGTTGATAAAGATATGACATTTCATTTCGCTGATTTAAATTTTCAGTAAATACTAACAACTCAAAATTATATTGGCATTTTAAAAAGAAAGTTAGCATATTTCTGGCATATTTTTTACACCATTCTAGCATATTCTGTGGTAGTTGAGTTGGCAACACTGTTGAGGCAGGCCATCCCGTTCAGCAACCATAGAAAAAGCCTTAAAAGGCAACACAATGCTAAAATTCAGTTCTTCTCTTTCGCTTTTGTTTTTAACTGTCTATCTTGCTCTAATCAGATGCCGCGCAAAACTTCAATTATTTCAAAATCGTGGCTACATTAGAACATTAACTAAGATTTCTTTATGTAATAAATCTGTTTTTTTTCCTAGAAAGTATCTGCGTGTGTTGGTTTCATTTCAATCGGTTTTGAAATATGGAAACTGAATCGCTTTTTTCGTGAAACTCATGCGTTTTAGGGTTCCGTAGTCAACAAAAAGGAACCCTTAAGTTTGGCCATGTCCGTCTGTGTGTCTGTCTGTCCGCGGCTTAGCTTAGAGACTATTAGTACTAGAAAGCTGTAATTTGGCATGGGTATACATATTTATCACGCCGATAAAGTGGTACAGTAAAATTTTAAAAAAGATTTTTTTAAGGGTAGGTAGATACCTCCCCTACACTTAAAGTGGGAAAGATTTTTTTTTCTCGTCTTTCTCCTAGTGTGGGGTGTCGTTGGATAGGTAATTTTAAAATATTGGGGGTGTGAGAAGACCGTTTTTCGATACAGGGTTCCGTTTGCAAAATATTAAGCTTAAAAGTGTTAATTTTTGTTAGAGTCAAGTGCCCCCCCCCCCCCCACGCTTGCGAAACGGTTGTATTTGGAGACGAAAAAAATCAAGGCAGTAGTATACATAAATAAATTAAAAGGAAAACTATCACAGCTAAGTAGGCTTTACAAGTTAACGAGTACAGATCGCGGCAAACTTTTAGTCCCCTCTAAACACGGGGTGATTCGCATCAGCAGGAACAAAATGTATGGGCCGTTCTTGGGAAGAGCAACTTCCGAGCGTACTAGAAGATGGCGCGATCTGTATTATTGTAGAATGTAGATAATGGTACGGAACCCTTTGTGCGCGAGTCCAACTCGCACTTGGCCGGTTTTTTTCTAGTAAGTATCTGCGTGTGTTGGTTTCGTTTCAATCGGTTTTGAAATATGGAAACTGAATCACTTTTTTTGTGAAATTCATGCTTTTTTTAAATTATTATAATTAAAAGAAGATTGAAAGTATGTTTATTTATAAAGGTGTTATTAATAATTGTATTGAATCAAAAAACACGCCACATTTTTTTGCCTTCTACATTAGCATAGTGGAGCCCCTTACGGCGATATGTAAAAAAAATACGGGTGTTTCTATCATAAAATACACAGAAGGCCGACTCGACGACGGAGCGAAAACAGATGCAACATGCATAGACGCGTACGTATGATGATCTCGACAGAATATCGTATTGGCATTCGAACGAGTATCTCCGAGATCGTCGTACGTACGCGTCTATGTGTGCGTGCGCCTGTTTTCGCTAGTTATGCGGAGTAAACATTCTGTAAGTGGTTATTTTGTGCTCGAGATATTGACATGACATTCGGGCGACCTTACCTTGCAACATCTCCGGATTGGTTCTTATCCTCATGCTTATGAATGTGGCAGACGGCATTGTCGCTGTAAAATAAAAGCATCAATTCGTCGTCAATTCCCATAGCTTCACTGGTTTTTTTTTTGTGCAGAGCGTTTACCGTCATTGTAGGACATGGTTTTCATTATTTTGGTATATAAATTAACCATTATTTTCTTATGATTTTTTAGAGAATTGTCCGATATGACGTCATTTGAAAATTTTAAACATTATAATGATTGCGATGTGTGATCTGTATATATAAAATTCAAAGTCCTGACTGACTGACTGACTGACTGACTGACTGATATATCAACGCACAGCCTAAACCGCTGGTCCTAGAGACTTGAAATTTTGCATATAGATACCTTATATAGTGTAGGCATCCACTAAGAAAGGATTTTTCAAAATTCACCCCCTAAAGGGGTGAAACGGGGGTCCAAAGTTTGTATCGGGAAACAAGATTAGTTAGACTATTTTATTCGAGACTTCACAAGAGTACTCCTATCTATAAATGAGTAAACATATGTTTCAGGTTTTTTCAGAATTCCACCCCTAAAAGGGGGAAATGGGGTGACAAATTCTGAAAATCAACATGGGTATCGTTTGTATGGTTTATCGGGTCGCTGATTACGAAAACAACAACGATTTTAAAATCCAACGTAGTGGACGTAAAAAAGGCATTTCCTGAATTCAACCCCTAAAAAGGGGAAATGGGGTGACAAAGTCTGAAAACCAACATGGGTATCGTTTGTATGGTTTATCGGGTCGCTGATTACGAAAACAACAACGATTTCTAAATCCAACGTAGTGGACGTGAAATACCATCATCCCCTGTTGGGGTGCGATGGGGTTGATATGTTGAAATGTGTAAATATCAATATGGGTGTCGTTTTTATGGTTTTTTGGGACGTTAATTATGAAAATGGCATCGATTTTGAAATTTAATATAGTGGACATGAAAATTCTTGAAAGTATGTGTGCCAGAGCAAATCGGCTGTAACAGACGAACAGACAGACAGCCACACAAGTGATCCTATTAGGATTCCATTTTTTCCTTTTGAGGTATCTATCTATCTATATATCCACAATCTATCTATCTATCTATCTGTCCATCTATCTATCTATCTATCTATCTATCTATCTATATCTTTCAATATCCCAGCAAAATATTTTTGGAATGGAAGGTTGAAAGGGTTGGACCACGGGGTACCAAAAAAAATTCTTTTTTTATGTGAAAACTTTGACGGCCTGTTTCTCCCAAACGGCTAGACTTAGTTGATGTTGAAACCTTTTCCTAGACACCCATGTTGATGGGTGTCTAGGAAAAGGTTTCGACGAGATCTACCCGCCGAAAGTGTCAAAACTTTACAGGCCCGTATCTCCCAAACAGCTAATGCTATAGACCCATGTTCATGGTACTCTAAGAAAAGGGCTCGGCAAGATCTAGATGACGTTAAAAAAAAAGTCGAAAAAAAAAATTGCCAAACATTTGATCGGCCATATCTCCCGAACGGCTAATCGTAGGGAGTTCGGGTTTCAACTATTATGATCGGTCAAACTGGGGCTACATGACCAAAAAAAATTAAACAGTTTTGACAGTTTTTTGACAGGTCCAAAAAAAGTATTCCGATTTGCATAAAACTCAAGGGGCATTCGGGGTCGCCAATTACGCTGCTGTATTCAAATTTGAAATCTTTTGACAACTGATAGGGATTTTGACACTCTTTCGGAAAAACTTTGATCGGTGAGTCCCCGTGTTTGGCATTCTGGTGAGGCCGAAAAACGAGCATGTGAGGACGGAGAACGCGCCCGCGAGGCCGAAGGCCGAGCAGGGCGCGTTCGTAGTCTGAGCATGCAAGTTTTTCGGCCGAGAACTACACCTTGACTCCCAGAGGGAGTGAGAGCACTTATAATGTTTGTTTCTGAAAAAATGTAATTTGTTTCCTGTAAGCCACGCGGGCGAAGCCGCGGGCAGAAGCTAGTTGCTTATAAAAAAGGTGATCTGTCTCTGTCTATCTTTTGCCAACTTCTCAACGCTCTTCTAAACGCCAATCAGGACTGTGATCTGTTTGCTGATGGATGGCAGGAAATATTGTCAGAGTGTTTGTGTTTTTGTGAGAGGGACTGTTTCTGACTTTATGTGTTATTATTATTTATTTTAGTTGATTGTACGGTTTTGTGTTTGTGTTACTATCTTTAATTATTGTAATTGGTTTGTCCGTTTTAATTAAAGTAAATAAATAAATAGCTACATAAAAACCAATATGAGGGCACAGACTTCTAGATTCATAAATATTTGCAACAAACAACTAAATGTAAAAAGTAAGCCTATTACTCAATTGAATAAAGATGTGATGAAAGTATAAAGGAGACTGTTCTTTTTTGTATGGAAAGTGGTCTATGAACCAACAGATATAATATTGTGGTTTTTACATTAGGTAACCCCAACTACACCTCTGTGCGAAAGGGCATCAAAATCTGACCCGACAGTTTTTTCGGTACTTTTCGGACAGAAAGAGGTGGCGTCAGCGTCTTCAAAGACACGGCGAGTAGTTTACCAGCGCTAGTATAACTGACCAATTATTTATAGTTCTTAGTTCGGCGTCATTGCAGTCAAAAATGTAATAAATGTAGCTCATTGCAAAATCGGAGTTCTAATAAGTTCCTTACTTTATTATAACATTATTGTAATAAAAATACTTAATTAATGTAAAATAATACTAATATATTTGACTTGAAATATCTCAAAACTGTCGGGTCAGATTTTGATGACGTCATAACAAAAAAATACCGTCTAAATGTGTACTTCCAAAAAAAAATACTCCATATCTGTTGGTCTATAGACCACTTTTGCCCAGTCTCCTTTATGTGAATTTTAAGTGAAGCCTCGACCAAAGGGCACTGAGAGGCAATCTCGCTCTACCGTGATCAAGGGCATGCGCTGTGTTTTTAACAATACCGATACAATCAACAAGAAAAGGGCAAGAAAAATACAGTCATAATTTAATATGTACCGCCCGCTGGTAGTGTAGGAGCAATGCACACAACTGTACAGCCACTTGTGTGTGCGCTTGTGATCTAACACGGCGTAATGATTCTTGAAACGTAGGTGGCACACATCGCACAAGTGATTGGAGTAATCCTGGGGAGAAAAAGTTTCGGTTTGAAGGCTTAAGGGGCTCCACTATGCTAAACATCAGTTTTGCAATGGATTCAGTTCCGTCAATGTATACTCTATTCCAATATGGGAAATAATGTTTGTAAACAACTTTGTAACCTAAGTGATGAAATATGATGTAAGAAAGCATTTTTATACCTATATAAAAGTGAACTCACGTACATTAATATGTTTAATTGTGCAGCAAAAATTGCAGTTGAACATATATTTCATCACTTTTAGGTTATAAAGTTGTTTACAAACATTATTTGCCATGTTAAAATAGAATTATAGATGGTAAAAACTTGAAAAAAATATGGCGTGGTTTTTGACTCAAGACAATTATTAATTACACTTTATAAATAAACATACTTTCAATCTTCTTTGAATTTATATTACTTCTAAAAAAGCACGAATTTAACGAAAAAAGCGATTCAGTTTCCATATTTCAAACCGGATTGAAACCAAACCAACACACGCAGATACCAACTAGAAAAAAACATCTTTATTATACAAATAAGTTATAGTTAATGTCCTAATGTGGCCGTGATATCAAAATAACTGAAGTTTATCGTGCGCGGCATCTGATTATGGCAGGATGTACAGTAAAAACACAAAAGAGTTAGAGCAGGATTGAATTTTAGCATTGTGCAGCCCCTTAAGGAAAGTCTAATCTAGTTTTTTTTAATACTGTCATCTTACGATGTATGCTATTTTTCCCTTATGCGGTTCTAATGATATTGGAGACTTGTTAAAGGTAATTGACATAAAATTGGTTGCACATAGGGTTGCCAGATGTCCGGTTTTCGACTGAACATTCCGGTTTTCTTTATATCTGTCCGATCAAGAAAATATTGGTTAATCGGACAAAAGATTCCGGGTTCGTGTAATATCCTTTATATCCTGCACTTTGTGATTTTCAGTAAGTTTATCATTGCCTAAAAAATTTAAAAAGCTTGTCCGGTTTTTTTTCCCAACTCATCTGGCAACCCTAGTTGCATTGTATTAAGCTTCTTTTTTATTTATTTTTAAAGTTTCATATAATTTGCTGAATATCTCATATTGGCAGAAAATGGTGGCAAAAAGCAAGGCAACGTCCTAATGAAAATGTCTATTTGGTTGAAATTACGTAAAATAAATATTATATTCACCTTATCATGTTTAGCCATATGCTCCTTATGCTTTTTCTCTTGGTTAAACGCCAAAAAACATACATCACACTTATATTTGAAAAACTTGTAGCTGTAACTGTCTTTCCTTTTTTGTACCGCAGCTATCTGTTCTTCCAAAGTAAAAGTTTGTCTTGTGAACTTATTTATGAGGTTATGTCTGGTAGGATGGACACTTCTTACAGTTGCTCGCTTTCTCGGTTTTCTCGCATTGGACTTACTTTTGTTAACATCTTGTTTTTGTTCCGGTTCTTTATCAGTTTCTTCTGTTTTCGTGTTCTTACTTATTTTAGCTAAAGGTTCGTCGTCATCAGTTTCATCATTATTAATATTTGATGACGGTTCATCATCAGTTTGTGCCTCATCATCACTTTTAATTTCATCTTTAATGTCACTTTTTATAGTTACATCAGTACAGCTTTCAGAAATACAATAATCATACTGGTCAGGAGGTAGTTGCCGTACAGTCAAAGAAGAAAACTTTTTATTTACTTCATCATAAGTATCTTTGATTTGTTTGTATGTCACCTAGAAACAAAATAGGTCATAATAAAACGATCCCATCAAAAACATAAAATGTACAAAAATGTCAATTCTCGCAACGCAATCCTTCCACCGTAAAAAGTTGTGAGATCTTATGTAAAGCCAAGTCTGTTATTTTAGTTTGTATGGAAGCACCTTTTCATTTTAGTTAGTATGGGAGCACCTTATCAACAAATTTATCATTAATTGTTTCCCAATTAGTTACCTACCAACATTAAGTGACTGTATTAATATTAGTCATCTTTAATTCTCTAATAAAATATAGTGACTTCGCAATCGCACAGCAACATATACAACAAATCTACCTAATACCAATTAATTTGCGATTTGAGAAGATATTTCTACGCATCAGCGCTTTATTTGTGCTCTTGGTAACTGAAATTTCAGACTTCTAGCTTTACCCACAACGAAGATACAGGGGGGTTGAAAGTGCCGTGAGTTGCTTCGAGAAAAGGATGTGGTACGGCCGTTCCGCGTTTTTTTGCGAGACTTGGCGGGGGCACTGACGTGCCCCCAGATAATCATACTGGTCAGGAGGTAGTTGCCGTAAAGTCAAAGAAGAAAACTTTTTATTCACTTCATCATAATTATCTTTGATTTGTTTGTATGTCACCTAGAAACAAAATAGGTCATAATAAAAGTAATATGTAATATAATATACAGTGTGTCCCTCGTACAAGTGCACATCCGAAAAGGGTTGAAACTAGAGCTTATTTTATCGACAAAAAAATGTTTTTTTTTTTAGAAAATCTTTGTTTTATAAATTTACGTTTAAAAATTTGTTTTTGCCTACCACGGAGACTATGTATAAAATATGTCATAACTTTTGATCTATCGCGAGTAATGCAATGAAATAAAACTGTTATAATCCTTAAGAATAGACGTTGCATACCAAATCAAAAACAAAACATAATCAACTACCATTACCATAAAAATAATATCCTAAAAGATTATTTCTTTAATTTTTCCGTCTTTTTTTTTTCAATAATAGTAATTATATTTCAAAATAATGTCCCCGTTTCGCTATACTTGTATTCCTATTTATCATTGCCTATTTCCTTATCTTTCTAACAAAAAAAACTCAACGTCCTATCATAAATACAATATTTTCTACGAGCGGTTAACCAAAGGCACTGCGCTCGCGTCCCATACAAAGATACCCAGGTGGAGTATTTTTTCAAGATAAAAAAAAAATTCAAAAAAATTTTTTTCTTTGTTTTTGTCAATGTATTTAGATCTAGTTTCACCCCCTTTCGGATGTGCACTTGTACGAGGGACACACTTAAGAGCCCGGTGCAGGACGACGCCAACTCCGATGCGAAGCGAGACGTATCGCGACAATAAAGCGCATATTTGGCTGGCTGATCTAAACAAGCGCCTCACGCTTTGTCCCACGCCGTTCGAACTGTGCTGAGCGAGTCTCGCCCTTTGAGTTGGAAATAATAATTATTTCCGAATACCTTAATTGTGCCTCGATTACTTGTTATTTTTTATTCTGTTTTAATTAATTAGAATATTGATGATACTTCCAAGTGGTGTACATATGTGCTTACTTTGCTTGTTAAATGTTCATAAGTCACTTAACGAAACCTTGTAAAATTACTCGATTTTAGGGCAAAAACCCATTATTTTAAATATTTTTCTAGTCTTTAACGCAACGTTTGTGAAAAATTCAGGGACATACACCACTTCATACTGACTGTCTAAATGAAAGCCTAAAATTTATTCGATTGAATTGTTCCACTTTCGCGAGTTATTATGGTTTTTAGATATGTATGAAGTACGATTCGGAGCGGGTTCTTAAGGACAAGTTGCAAACAGAATAGTTGGATCTAAGATATGTACTCGTAGAAGTAGTACAACATAAAGTAGAAAGGAATCTAGCACTTGAATAAGATAATACATTTTGTTATATCTATTATTTGCTGAATAGAACCACAGAAAAAATAACAAATTATTTTTCAATGCAAGTGCTCGTAAAGGCCCACTTTTTATGCATCAAAACCGTAACAGAAAGTTGATTATTTAGCCCTAGGGCTTTATTATTATATTTTTTTAAATTTATTTTCAATGGTTGGCTAACCTGCAGCCTTTCCTGTGTACCACAAATGTTATATTTTTTTCCCACTGTTTGACGGCTCTGGATACAGTCCTTTTGAGCCAATCATAAATTTAAAGTTCACAAGATTATATTTGTTTTATTTCCTCACACTATGCATTGAAAAACGTAGTATGATACACGGGCCTAAGAGCAATAAATTACTCGGTTACGTTTCGTCCTCGTCCTCGTCCTCGTGGTTTATTCCTTTTCGCCCTTGTAGCATAAACTACTATTATTGTCATGCCTGTTTTGTCTGTAACTTGAGCACTTCCGAATAAGTTTTCACTTTCACAATTCACAAAAGAAGGATGTGAAATAACTTATATGCTTGAGCATATAAGTGTTGATACCACAGATATAGATCTATATACATGACGCGAGTGTATGTACTTCGCGTGCTAAGTAAGCGCGCCAAAAGGGAGAGCAATGCTCTTGCACTCTCACAAATTTGACTTTTATGTATTCTATGTGTTACAATTCGTTCTAAAATTCAAACTGCTGTCAACCGTTTTCATTGTAAAATAAGACAGGCTTGGTTTTCATAGAGTTTGATGCACTTGCGTTATTTATTTAGATATGTCTGTGCTGAAGACACATAACACATTAGGTCTGGAACAAATACCAATAAATCCACTTTTCAAAACCTGAGAGTTCCGTATATTAATATACGGAACTCTCAGGTTTTGAAATGATAAGGTAACTATTTTATTTACACTAGATTTTTTCGATCATGCCTATTTGAAAGACTTCTCTGCGAGCCAATTTTATCAATGTTTAGTTATGTTTGAAAAAAAAACTTAATAACCAGCAGATGCCCCGCGCAGTGTTGCTCGCATGGATTCCATAGGAATTTCCTAAACAAATTTCCCATGCAATCTTTCATCCACTACTTTACCTTTAACTATATTCAGAGGAAATTTTTCAAAAAAGCTAATACGCTTCTTTCTTAATTTCCAAAATTTCAACAACAAAAATATTTTATTTCCCTTACAAAATTTCATACCCTATTTTACCCCCTTGGGGGTTGAATTTCTTAAAATCCTTTCTTAGCTTATGTCTACATTATACAAGGAACTTATAGCCCAAATGTAATTTTTTTAGATCCAACTGTCTAGATGTTGATTGGTTTAGACGTTGATAGATAAGTCAAAGTATTCTTTTATAGAATTTTAAAAGATTGTTCTGTAAAAATACGAAACAATGGATTTATTGGTTTTTGTTTTGGACTTTCTTATGTGTGCCGTTTGATCATAGTCTCATATTGTTCTGCCTTTGAAATTGAGTGTAAGGGTTTAAACAAGTTAAAGATCAAGTTACACATTCAACAGAGATGGAGGAACAAGGACAGGTTATGGAAGCATACATACCGGAAAAGCTAGTGAGATAAGCTTCTCTTGAGCAGTGTTGGTCTTCTGTCTGAACTGCTGGCACTTGTCCAAGAAGCAGGCGCACTTGGCACACAGCAGCAGTGGGATATTGTCCTTGTAGAACGACGGAGCATTAGTCAGGCATCTATAGATCTCCTCCAGGTTATGGCCTCGCATCGAGTACAATCTGCACTCGCTCAGGAGACAAGCTCGACATACCTGAAGTCACACAAAAATTCTCATTTAAAACAGACAGCTGCATATAAAACCAAAGTGAGAATGTGACATCTAAGTTTTTTTCTGGAGTCTTCGAGTAATTTCGGACATACCAAATGTTGGCTGAGATGGATTTATCTTTTTTGACTGATATAAATCAACCTTTTTTAGAATATCCATGTGAAGTCACAAACTATATGATCCATTCACATAAATGCTAAACATGCAACTAAATTCTATTCTTTATTGCATTTGCTATGTGCATCCTTTAACCAAAAACGATGCTTGCTTTTTTGATAGTTCAGAATGGAAAATATATTCAAACAAATGTGTAATAGCAAATATGGTGCGAACCCTGCGGGCTGCTCCAAAGTGGTTCATAAGCTGCATTGCGGCCCACAGGCCACCGGCTGCCAGCCCCTTCTCTTACTTATTTATTTATTTACTCAACATTACAGCTAACTATAACACTATATAACATTATACAATAAAAATTAACAAAATACTAAAACATAAGTACCATTTTTTAAAACAACTATTAGAAAAAAAACAACTAAAAGTCCAGACTATTTTAAGTATTTACATAGAAAATTTACGATTACTTTTTAGAAGTTACTTCTGTGAACTCATCCCAAGTACAACTGAGCAAATCTATTAGATTTGCTCAGTTGTACTTGGGATGAGTTCACAAGGAAATCCTCATTTACTTTATTTAGTACCCTCACAGCTCTAGTGAGTGGTGCCTCTATTGGGAGGTTAGTCCTAGCCCGCGGCAGCCATAGCAGCCTCCCGCTAATAGCTAATGGACATATTTTTTATCCTTTTTAGGTATTTGTGACATCATTGTCAGGCTGATCCTTATTTCTTAATATGTTTGTTAATTGCCTATTTATTTATATGTCCAATAATCTTACTTCTTTTGGAAAAGTTTACGCACAAAAAAAAAAGAAAGGAATAGCTTTTATTTTTAGTTTTATATACAAAAAGGATCCTCCTTTTGACTGTGTTTTAAGTATCCTATCTAAAGATGTGTGCAAAGTTTAATTGAGATAAAACCTATCAAGAAAAATTTTCAAGTCCTGATTGTGGGCCCTTATCAAAACTCTGACCCAAATCTTCTAAGGCTTTTTGTAATGGCAGCCGAGCAGGATGGCCTACCTTAAAAGTATGGACCATTAAATTGAAACAAGTAACCATGGGCAGTTTTCATTTAACTGTAGCTCTGATGATGGGTGGAACAGGTTAATTTGGAGAAAAATTAAGGTGGGAGCGACTGGTGCTTACCAGTAACTCCTGTGGACGTATATAGTCTTCCAAGTATAAAGAAGATGTGGGTATGAACTGCTCCGGCACGATTTCATCATCAATTACTCCAGGGACAGCCTCTGCTTTGCGCAAGACATTATATTCGATTTTGGGTATCACATTAACGATCAAAATTTCTGTTTCTGTTGGTGCAACAGTTAAATGTTTATTTTTATTCATTTCAGTAAGATGAACTCCTATATACCTACGAATAATTCACAAAAAAGAAAAAACAATAGGTACATGAGTATATATCGGTTTTGTTTGTTTATAAATAATATTCTGGCAGACTCAGAGGATATTTTCACCACAGACACAGCCTTCTTTATCTCAGGAGGCTATGCCACAGACAATGAGACAACTATGTCTAAAAAAGTTTTTGGCGTTTCCTATACTCGAAAACTCATACGGTCAAGTGACGCAAAATTTAACAAAAATATAACTTTACACTTTTATACTATATTTTCGAAAATTATTTCCAAGTGGCCTTTTTAAGTTTGCTTCACAGTTATATTAAAAAATAAAAACTTGCAATTTTATAATTTAACTCGTTAGAATGACATTTCAATAATCATAAACTAGTAGAATAATTATTTTTGTTATTCTGCCGCTAGGCAGAATATATTATTTTGCTAAACGGCCGCTGGTGGCATGCTAGACACTTTCTTTTTTTATGCAGAGTATTTTTTTGTGTCTCTGGATACATTGCCTTTTTGAGCAATATTTTATTTCTGTAGACTTCAAAAATATCCATTGTCCATTAAAAAAAAGCCATAAGAGATATGATTTTGGTAGATTACTATGTACCTAGGTATGTAATCAATCTAATGGGTTTTCTTATTTTCTACCGATAGTGCCCAGCACTTGAGTAGTAATTATTAAACGGCGGCATTTATTGTTTTTGTGATTGCTCATTTAAGTGTAAATCGCAAGTCAAATAATGTATGTGCTCTAGTCATACGGGTGGATGATCACCAGTGATATAATCTCGTTGTTATTTATTCGTTATTGCAAGTTTCTTTGAACTGACACTAGTCAATTCGGAACACGAAAAGCAAGTTAAAATGTCGATTTTTTTTCCAGAGTGGTGTTATGAGCTCCATAATTTATGGTATGTATACGTACCAGAATTCAAGCAAATTTTCAAATTCAAAAAATCAGTGAATTTTGAATTTAAGTATTAATTATGTTTCAATTAATTAGAAAAAGCCGGGTTTTTCACATAAGGCTGGGAAACTGCTCTTAAAAAAACATTTATTATTATTCGTTTAGAGGTATTGATATATGTACCTAGATCTGTATCTCGTATTTTAATAAAGGCTTTACTTGTGACTTGTGCGACTATGCAAGTAGTAATCGCCGTTATTTGAAGTCACATATGAGAACACACGGGAAATAAGCCATATTATGAATGCGACTCGTGCGATTACGTGAGTAACAATAGCAGTTATTTGAAGTCACATATGAGAATACAGACAGGAGAGAAGCCATATAAATGTGACTTGTGCGACTATACGTGTAGGGCTAGCTTTTGAAATAGAAAAAACTTTATTGGTGTCACACAATTAAAATACAATATAATCCATAACAAACAAAACATAAGTGACACCCAAAAGACCTCCACTCAGCATGTGTCATGGCACTATTCTGTACCACGACGCTGGTCTTCCGTGGACACCTCGCAGGGTAACATTATTTAGCATGCAACATAAGTAGCACCATATATATTAACCCGTAGAATTATTGAATTGAGATGACAATTGAATACAATAGACTCGCGATACGATCCTACCTTATATAAGCAGACGTGTTAATTACAAAAATCTGAATATACATCTATTGCACATGTTTACAGAAAAACAGAAACAAAAAGAAAATATTACAAACAACAGGATAGTATATTTGAGTTACCTAATTATTTTCTGTGAATCTGTAACGTATTTTTTATATCTCAACTTAAAACAATTTAATGTGCATCGGTGGAGGTATATTATTCCAGCATTTTGTAGCGGAATAACGAAAATTGCCACAAAAAGCAGCTGTACGATGTTTTGGACAGATCAGACGAGAAGCTAGTCTAATATGACGAGAAGAAAAGTTAAGTTTATGATTTTATTTATGATAATAGACTTTTCTTGTCTTTTCGATTAAAGAAATTATATATACAAGGTGACTTTTTGATCATCGTCCAAATTCATACTGGAGGCTTGGTAAGTGATCAGTGTCATGGATCAATAACAATTTTGGTGAAATTCGCAAAATTAAATTTCGACTCCCCATAGTGACTCACTCGGGACTGGAACTGAATTTCTATGGGAAGCCGAAATTTCATTTTACGAATTTCACAAAAATTGTTGCTGATCCAAGATACTGATCACTTACCAAGCCTCCAGTATGAATTTGGACGATGATCAAAAAGTCACCTTGTATATATACGAAAACACAAAAAATATAATTATAGGTAGTAAAATATATTTCGACCACTAATTGTAGTCGGCATCAGTTACACAATTATATATAAAAGTTAAAAATTAATAATTATAAATTATAGATACTTATCATACTGAATATTTTATTTTTATAATGATGACAGTTAAAGTACATATATATATATATATATATATATATATATATATATATATATATATATAATTTCTTTAATCGAAAAGACAAGAAAAGTCTATTATCATTTTATGTTGTTTCTCGCAAAAGCGATATATATAATTATAAAAATAACACAATGATTTTATTTATGTGATTTCATAATACCAAAGACAAGGCAAGCAAAATGAAGTGAAGTGAAGTGAAGCTTTGATGTGAAGAGGCATATGTGTAAACACACAAGCCCTGCGGTCCGAAATAGAATTACAATGGATCATAAGCCATTCACTTCATACTTTCGTAATCGATTTTAGCGAAATAATTCTATTACGGACCGCAGGGAAGGAAGAAGCCATAAAATGTGACAAGTGCGAGGGCAGGTATGTAATGTATGGGAATGTTTAATGTCAAAATTTTGGATAGGTACTTTTCGTATGATTTTCAAAAAGTTATTGATGTCATTTTACTGATTAGGTAACGTACTTTCGATATCAGTTTAAAATTTTTTGATAATCGCCTGGTCACACTTACACCCTGTACAGGATGTTAATATAGTGTTGCGGAAGCCGGAAACTGGCGATAGTACTCGTTCATGCGAGGATAATTAAAGAAAAGTTATGTATTAGCTTATACGGCCAATAAGCGCAGCATCAACAAAATGGCTTGTCGCGCAGGTCGATATACGACGCGGACGCACGAGGAAGGATGGAATCACACTCTAACCCCAAGCGGTTCTTCTTGCGTCGGCGCCGGCGGAGAGAACAAATATATGAAGTTGTATAGAGCCGGCCATGGGTCGCCGCTCGCGCGTCTTGTCCGGCTTCGAGTGACTTGCGCTCTCGGGACGGCGGTGTGCGGGGAGGCGGGCGGTTGAAACAGTGATCGACCGCACAGGACGAACCTATTGTCGAGCGCTTTGAGCGAGCGAGCGCGCTATACGTTCGATGCGGTGGAAGGCGCCGACTGGTGTCGTGGCAGGGCAAAGCCCGTCGCAAACACCGTCTGGAAGCGCAGCAAGAAGCGCCGCCAGAGGCATAAGACGACGACGGGGCGCTCCGCCGCTGTTGTGATTATATTGTCTTTGGTTCCACGGTGAGCGAGTCGACGATTTTTCAAACTACCCGCATATAATTTGTGCCGCTGAGGATCAGCTTCTTAGTCATTGTCAGGGCTGGGTAGTGGCAGTGGCGTGCACAGAACTTTTTGCTGGAAAAGCAAACAATTGGTCAAGAACAATAAAAAAAATAATTAAATATCACTTTGAAAAAAAAAAGTTTGTATATTAGTAAATTTTCACTCTAGGGTAGACATTAACACCAATTCGGCGCAACACAACTTGACTAATTAACAGGACTAAACTTAATTTAAGTGTTCTGTCCTTTTCTTTCTGTATCGAAAAGACAAAGGCGGGACGCTCAAAATAAGGTTAGTCTTGTCAGTTGTGTTGCGCCGAATCGATACCATTGTCTACCCTGGCGTCATACAAAATTTTTTTTTTCAAAGTGATATTTAAATTTGTTCATATTTTTTTATAGTTGTTCTTGACCAACTGTTTGCTTTTCCAGCAAAAAGTTCTGTGCACGCCACTGGGTAGTGGGTAGGTACAAAATAGGAATGACGCGGTTTATTTACCCTGCGGTCCGTAATAGAATTACAATAGATCATAAGCCATTCACTTCATACTTTCGTAATCGATTTTAGCGAAATAATTCTATTTCGGAACGCAGGGTGAGAATCTTTATGTCCCTAAGTCGACTTAGGGACTTTTCCATTGAGCCCTTTATTGTACTCTTTTCAATCATGAAGCCTAAACCATATTCGTCTCCGACGTATTATGGGCTCTCTAAAATCTCTGCTGGAAAGTAATTTTTTTATATATTTTTATTTATTTATTGTGGGTTTCCAGCAGTATTCCTCATTTCCCTGATATTATTTATGTAAAGTATTTTTTTATACATTATACCTCTATTTGTTTGATATAATCATTTATGAATATCTACAATATTATATAACTTAAGTTATGCTACTATTTTATAAACCTTATTTTCCATGTAAACCGCCTCTTCTGCAATCCTATCGTACAATTTCTTTCACCTAAAGTTTGTCTGGAAGAGATCGCTTTAAGTGATAAGACCGCCTTTTTGTACTTACCCTTTGTACTCGTATTTTCAAGTAAAATTTATTGTATTCTTTTGTGGTGTGACAATAAAGCTATATTGTATTGTATTGTGTAAAGTACCCGAAATAGAAGAACTTGTATGACTAGATTGATGGATGTGGAAGAAGCAAGAGGTGTGTCAGGATCGTGGCAAATGGAAATCTGTAGTCTTTGCCTAACCCTCTGGGAGACAGGCATGAAAATTTTGTCATCATGTACTACCTATTTATAATTAGAATAACTATAAAAAACACAAAAAGTCAAATACCAATTATTTATTTTAATTATTACACAACTACATAATTTGTTCTGAAGAAGTGTTGTATGAAAGGTATTAGTATTATGTATTTAGCGTGTTTTGTACATATATGTGTATATATATATATATATATACACTATCATAGTTGAGTACATACAAAGGGATCAGATCAATTTCAAAAGAGTAGTTTTTCAGGATTTGTAACAAAATATTAAGAAATAATTATAACGCCCAAAATACAACTTTTAGCTAAGACATAGTTTGCTAAAAGCATAAATATAATGTTTAATAATGATATCAACATTTTGAATTGTAAAAAGTAAAAACGCATTTTACTAATTGTTTGAATATCCACGCAATGAAGCTAATAAATTCTGAGGCTTTGATTTTAATTTTAGTGCTGTCAAAACTTGATTTTTTCCAAAGTAATTTAGCTTCTGTTTCTAATTTAGCTTACGCCTCGGCCCTCATTATCACGTTTATCCCGTCAACGATTATTATGCATACAGAAAACTACTTGTTAAGGTGATATATCGTTCGTGCAAAGGTCCCCGTTACTCCAGGCGGAAAAACCCGCAGTGCGAGAGGGGCGGAATCGAGGAAAATTGTTAACTTAATACAAAACTATCTAAAATAGCTGCGAAAATTTCCATAACCAGTAATTTAGGTATTGTTAGAACCCATCTAAATACATATTTTTGAAGTCTGTGTGGTATCCCAATTTGTCAGAATATAAAAAAGTGTAAATTTAGACCTCATTTAAATAATTATTTATATTGATTGAAATTCCTCCAATCGCGTTTCTGATAGCCCAAAATCTAGAAAAAGGTCCCAAAATTGTTATACTAATTTATTTTACTTGGAACTTCTTTAAAAGAGCAAATAAATTTCTTCAAAAAGTGTCAATTGCCACGATATACCTCCTTAGAAGTTTGTATTGTATTTTGACCGTTATAATTATTAAATTATTATTACATACGGCTTGAACACTCACGTGTGATTGTTGTTGACTATATGCCAACCGTTTCACCGATACAATTTCGGCATTATCAAGGCGAGTGTCGTTCTTAGGACGACGACGCGGCGTTCACCGTCGTTGTCAAACGGGCACTGGCAGCCGCCGACCGGCGAGCTGCACGCATTGCTCGTGCGCTGAACGTTGGCTGCGTCGTCGATAGGGGTGGGATGGTGGATGCACTTGATTCCTTTAATTGTTCCAATTGTTTGTTATTAGGGGCGGTTATTAAACAAAACGAACTCACAACATCGTCACTGTCACTGGGCACTGTCCTAAAGTTGCTCGATCCATCGAGAACCGGTTTCCAAGACGGAGCCAGCTGCCAACCATGATCCCTGTTGAAGTTGGGATTGCGACTTATCTCGTTGGCATATAGTCAACAACAATCACACGTGAGTGTTCAAGCCGTATGTAATAATAATTTAGTATGTCAGCTCACGCGAGTTTTAATAATATTATAGTTATAATTATTTCTAAATATTTTGTTATAAATCCGGAGAATCGACCCGATGGTCCCGATAGCATCCATGTTGTGTGACAATCTTTCTGTTGTGATACAAGGACGGTATTTCGTGCCTTTGGTGAACACCGTATTCTATGCAGCGCGTGATGATAGAATTGAAGTTTATGCCAAAGATATCATTGTGGTAGACAAAACTTGGTATAACTGTTTTTACATATGAAATTGCCGTTTTCTCTAGAGAATTTGAAGGAAACTCAATTTTTAGTACCTACTAACTTATATGCATTTTTTTAGGAATGAGAAATCCAAAAAATGTAATTTCTTATGTGTATGAATGAGACAACATTAATTTAATTTTTGAAAAGTGTCAGCTGTAAAAAAATATTATGAATCTCATGATGGAAATGGATGGTAATTAGGACGAACTGTTTTTGAAGAATCAAACTGAAAATAAAAACAAAATTTAATACGTGGATGTAAAACCTTGAAACCAACTTACAAACAAAAACAAATAATTGAAATAGCTATTGAATTACAGGAATTATGAACTCATGAATGTAAGACAAATTCGGCAATTTCATATGTAAAGATCTATATATAGAAACGCAGAAAGAAAAGTAAATCTGGATGTGAGGAGCTCTGAACCGGGAATCGAACCCGGGAAAGCACATCGGTAAATTCACGAGTTGTGTTGAGACCTGGATAGCTCTGAGGTTAGAGCAATCGCCCGGCAAGCGAGAGGTCCTTTACTTTTCTTTCTGCGTTTCTATACTGCAATGATATAATGTTAATTTATATCTCCTTTCTGTTCAAACAGAAATTTATTTCTGTCATGGTAAAGATCTATTATTTATATCGTGGGCAGATCGTAAAGTATGAAATTGAAAGTCTTTCACCAAAAGTCAAAAATAGGTGCAACGACGAGCGGAGCGAGGAGCGTGTAAGTTCACATGTAAATATATTTGGGGAGCCGAGAGAAGCGGAGCGGAGCGAGGCAACCCTTCTAATTTTTACAGAAATATGATATGACCAAATCTACGATGTGCTGACGACCTTTATACAGGGTGGAAAAAATGAATGGGCCCTGGAGGAGAACTACCTTAAATCCTTTAGTTAGCTCATTTTACTGAAAGGAAACATTCCTTTATTTTTTAAAAGAAACAAAACTGCATTCAAAGATCTTCTAAAATTTGCTTGTCTCACCCGGGAATCGAACCAACTAAAAATGAAAAAAATAAACCCTCGCTATTTTATTATACGAATCGGTAGGATTATTGTTCAGGATAAAATATGTCTAATAAACATTTGGTCTTACACTCATCTGTTGTACGAGATACCCACGAAATTGAATATTTATTACAAGTTCTTTGTTAACAATTCCTAATAAAATACTGTTCACTTGTAACAAGTAAATGACACGTTTTAATTTTCATATCTCTCTAACATCCAAAGACATCGAATGAAGTACAAGCTTGCTAATGTTATTTACCTTAAGTACCTTGTTGAAGACTTCGATAAGAAAATCGTTATAAATCTATGCACAGCACAATTCCTTCTTGCACTAGGCGTACTGACGAAAAGTTTAAAAAGGGAAACTATTTTTTTTTTGAAACGCGGTGCAACAAATTTAAAATTCGAATGATAACTTCCAACATTTTTAAAATCGATAAAACTATTCGTTCGAATTTCAAATTTAGTTTTGTTTCGCTTTCATTCCGTGCTGTCATTGTGTAATAATGGCGTATCAAGAACAATTTTATTTATTAGAAGCTTGTTTTCACTTATTTTTATTTCAAAGACCAAATATTTATTAGACAAATTTTATCCTGAACGATATTCCTACCAATTCGTATAATAAAATAGCGAGGGTTTATTTTTTAGTTGGTTCGATTCCCGGGTGAGACAAGCGAATTTTAGAAGATCTTTGAATGCAGTTTTGTTTCTTTTAAAAAATAAAGGAATGTTTCTTTTCAGCAAAATGAGCTAACTAAAGGATTTAAGGTAGTTCCCCTCCAGGGCCCTTACATTTTTTCCATCCTGTATATTACCACATAAAGCACTCCCTACGTGCTAAATTTCAGTGCTGGAATTGGTAGGAGTTACCTTAATTTTTTGACAATTTAGCACGTTATCTTTATATTTAGAATAAATAACAATGTCATACAGTACGTTTCAAATACCAAGGCCCCATTGCACTTTAGACGGTCATTAGGCGTTAACAATAGGATTAGTGATAACAAAAGATACCTGGCCAGATACGCGTGCCAATTTGAAGTGCTCCAGATTAGATAACAAAAGGCAAACATTATGAGCCCCATTGTTAAGTTTCTAGTGCAATAGGGCCTTGGTATTTGAAACGTACTTTATCTTTTGTTATCACTAATCCTATTGTTAACGCCTAATGACCGTCTAAAGTGCTATGGGGCCTTGGTATTTGAAACGTACTATACCAGAATGTTTACACTGTTGATTGTTGGCACTTGGTGGAACTTGCCGAACTTGAATATTTATCAGTATATTTACATTTTTAAAAAAACAAAAAACATTAAAAGCTGTTAAAGTGTATTTAATTTTAAAGAAATAAATAAATATGTGGGATAGAACAAGTGATTTTCTGTTCATAATGTTATACCAAGTTTTGCCTGCGGAAATGACATCTTCAGTGTGATTCGCACCAATTGCGCGCTGCATAGAATACGGAAATTGAGCCGATGTATTCGGGGTTGAATGGGGAGACAAATAACATATTTATTAGCAAAATGCTACGGAATATATTTTCATGTATGACATTGACTAGCTAACAAAAAAAAATAAGTCTCATCACTTAATCTCGTCGCGTTTGACACACCAATCTTGCTGTCCCTCTTCCACGTTAGTGTCTCGCTCGTTTCGGCCACGGCTTATTGAGATGAACATGCTCGATGTGTTGCTTCAAATCTTTGAACGGCTTGTGACAGATCTCGCAATCGAACACGGTTTTTGAATGCACCTGAAATAAACGAACCTATGAGCTACAATATTACTCATCATTATCTGTTCCAGGCTGCGTTCAATTTGATCGCCGGACGACGCCCGCCTAACGCTGACAGCGGGATAAGATAATACAAAATTAACGCGTGCAAAAGAGATGGCATGTTAAGCGGGCGTCGTTACCTTTAAAGACTGCTTCACCGTTCGTATCATTAAATCATTCACTCCACCACTGACTGACATAGACCTAAGAACGTGGGAAGCTTCGTTCAATTTGATCGCCGGACGACGCCCGCCTAACACTGACAGCAGGATAAGATATACAAAATTAAAAAAGTGAGAAAATAAACAGTTTAGCTATATTTAATTGCATCTATTTCGAAAAATCCTTGAAAATCCATAAAAAATTGTAAGTTCCCCCTCTTATCTCCAAAACTGGTTGACCAAAAAATATGAAAAAAATCATGGTAAAATGTGTTTACGTAAAGATTACAGGAAAAATAAAGCGGTTGAGAAATTCACGAAAAAAAATTACAAAATTAAATTTATCATCCACAATACGGAACCCTAGGTACGCGAGACTGACTCGCACTTGGCCGATTTTTTCATATCACCTTAAGCAGTCTGCCTAGGAACTCTTGCAAAATCTACTGAAATCGATAACGAAGGAATAACTGTTCTAAAATTAACTAAGAGAAAACAGTAACCACTCTTTGAATACGGTTTCTCATGTCGTCATAAACAAGACGCTCGGTTTAATCGTAAAGGTGGTGACAAGTCACAGCCTATCACCAGCCGAAGTGACGTCACAACTTACTTTCCGCACATGCCTCACGAGGTTAGACAACGAAGAGAAGAGCTTGCCGCAATGGTCGCAGTTCCTGGTGCGAGGGCCAGAGTGCCGCGCGTACTTGTGTGAGTACCAAGTCTTCTTGTTCTTGAACGACTTGTCGCACATCGTGCACTGGTATCGGTGTCCCGAGTGCTCCTGCTGGTGGGACTCTAGTTCGAACCACTGGAAATAATATTGTAAAGATGTATAGTACGTTTCAAATACCAAGGCCCAATTGCACTTTAGACTGTCATTAGGCGTTAACAATAAGATTAGTACAAAATTCCCGAGACAATCCAAGGCCTTAATGAAACCAAATTTAAGAATTATACTAAGATTAGCTTAACTAAGAAAGCCTTCTACTCAGTAGCAAACTATTTTAATGACAAGAATCTATTTTTGATTTCTTAAAAATTATCGTTTTATATTTTTGTTGACTTTGTATACTAATGTATCTTTGTGTTTTATGTTTAAATTAAGTTTAGTTTTAAGTTTTGACTAGGTATAACTATGCTAGACATAGTTATTAAAACTGAATAGGTATACTAAATATTTATACAATATTGTTAAAATGACGTGTAAAAGTGTGCAATATTGTTCCTATTTACTGAATAAATGCTTTGGCTTTGACTTTGACTTTGACACCAAGAATTGCGAAATATTAGAAATACTTATGTCTAGCAATGAACAAAGGTATGTTTTTTTTCTAAATGCCTTTTTTTATGGGAGTGTTTGAGGAGCCTGTAGCAGCGTGCAACCATGTGATTAGTTATGATCACCGGTTAGGCAACGCTTGGCATGGTCAGTCATTGGGTGGGTGACCATTTGTGGTAATTTACATCTGGGTCCCTTTATGCCTCAAAATTCAAAATTCAAAAAGTTCATTTTGCAAAGTAGGTATATATTATACACGTTTCACAAGTCATATGTAATAAAATAATAAATGTACATGAAATAGATTAAATGTTTATTTAATTTATGTAGCAATATATATACGATTAAAATTATAGGTAAAATATATATTATACAAGGTGAAATCCAATCAACCGCCCGAACCCATACCGGAGACCCGGCCAGGGACCAGGAACAAGGTTCAATGATCACCAACGTGATCACGTAAAGCTGTTGGTCTCGGCTGATATCTAAAGATAATGGTCGTTGAACCATGCCGGAGATCTGTATGGTGGTAGAACAACTCTGACACCAGGTTAGCTATCAACCACATCACAAGAAGATGGGAGTGCTGATACGGGGGCAGATATGCGAAAAGTTTCAAAGTTTTTTAACCCTCAGTGTTTAGAAATAACTTTTGCTGTCGAGCGGTCGGGCACACAACATATCCCGAGGATGCCTCGTTTAGAGGCGAAACACGTGTCGATAAGTTTTCTTGCTTGTTATTTAAGATTGCTTTGTTTTGTGCTCGTACTGCTTGCTTTGCTTGTACTTTTTTTTATGCGGGAGGGCGGACGGTGCTTGAGTCTGCATTTTGAATAGCATGGTACAGGTAACGGCAGTAAATAATGCGCGTCGGCTATCTTCGGTTTCGTAGAGCTTCGTCTCTGTTACCGAACTATTAGGGCTTCGTGCAAAATAGATGATGCTACGTTACGATGTGCATTATTTACTGCCGGGACCTGTAAGAGTGTTTAACGGAATATTGCAAATTATTAATAAATCTACAAATGAATGAATGTTTAGTTATCTAGGGTAAATAATAAAAAAGTTTTCAGATTTTAGAAAAAAAAATAGCTTACCCTTACAAATCGTCCGCAGAGTTCACAAACGGTATCATACCCGTCACATTTCTTCTCCTTGCTCAGTTGATTTATTGCACGCTTAATTTTTGGGCTCAGTCGATTTAGCACAACCGAATCATTTCTTATCTTTCTGCAACATACAAAAAACTATTAAGTGTATAGTTCAGGAAATATAATTTGCACCAATTCGATTTATCGTATTAAAGGCAATGCCTGTAACTCACGACTCACGGTCAAGACTATCCATAAACTGTGAACAGCTAGTGTTGATAATTATAATTATGTTAAAACGTGTTAAACGCGACAATTGTTACACAGCATGTTTGATTACCACATGTTAACTTGGTAACCATGAGAGTTTACTTGCAGCCAATTATTTATTTATTTATTTTTTTTTTTTATTTTTTTATTTACTCAGGTTAACAAACAGTTACAACACAGATAAAGTACATTAATATAAACACAAACTAACCTAAAGAACCATAAGAAAGATCAAACATAAATTAGCTCATAACCTACAGTTAAATGATAAAAATTTACAGTATGAGTGCGAAATTTATACAGAAACACAGCATTATTATACATATCATAATTCCTTGTACATACATGGTTTGTTACTTATTTGTCACAATAAATGAAACCTTATTCTTATAAGAGTGCAAACTTTCTAAGAAAATATCAGTGTTACTCAGTACTTGATTATACTTTTTTGGGGCACGAACCAAATATCGATTTTGAGAGTAATTAGTGCGGCAGGTATCGACATGAAAGTTAAAACCTAAGTTGCGAGACGAAAGCCTGGGGACCTTAAAAGAAAGCCTTTCAACAAGTGATAGGCAGTCCACTTTATTATTTAAGATTTTAAAAAGGAAAATGGCGTCAGTGATGGTACGACGGTCAGCAAGAGAGGTAATATTATGACGATTAGCAGAGGATTCGTAGTCAGTGAAAAATGTCCTTGTTCTATAGTCTAGTGCCTTCAAAAATTTCTTCTGAACCCTCTCGATTCGGTCCTTATGTGTTGAGTAATTTGGACTCCAAACGACGCTACAGTAATCAAGAATACTACGAACAAAGCTGAAATAGATGATCTTGTACGTTGATGCAAGCTTAAAAGGTTGGCACTGTCGAAGTACAAAACCTAGTCTTTTAAAAGCTTTGTTAATTATTTGATCGATGTGGAGATTGAAATCCATTTTGTGATCAAGAATCACACCTAGATCTCTAATTTTGTCCACACGGTTTAAAGGGTTACCTGAGAAATTATAATTATTAATGATAGCGCTTCGTTGTCTAGAAAAACTAATGACACAGCATTTATCCTCGTTTAAAAACAGAGAATTTCTGCTGCAATAGGACATGAGGGTGTAAAGATCCTCCTGGAGTTTAGCGCAGTCTTTGACGTTGCTTATTATACGATAAATTTTCATATCATCTGCGTATAATAGAAAGTGAGTAGGTTCACTAAATATTTGTACAATATCATTAATATAGAGAACAAATAAGAGTGGCCCAAGGTGAGACCCCTGTGGGACACCAGAACTAATTTGGAGGAAAGTAGAAACAAAACCCTTGAGAGCCACTGCCTGGGAACGATTCTCAATATAGGATTTTATCCATCTTAAGAGGTCACCGTGTATACCGATGTTTAATAATTTAGAAATGAGAGTTTTATGATTAATTTTATCGAAAGCTTTAGAAAAATCGGTATACACGGCATCAACCTGATGACCATCCTCAAGAGCTTTAATAACAAAGTCTGTAAAACTCAATAGATTAGTCTCCACACTTCTCCCTTTCATGAAGCCATGCTGCTGGGGTAAAATATGTTGGCGAACACTGGCTGCCACCTCTAGTGTTACTATTTTTTCCAAGACTTTACCAAAAATGCATAACTTGGAAATGGGTCTGTAATCTTTCACGGATGATTTATCACCTCCTTTAAAAATAGGTGTTACAAGAGCCATTTTCCAAATGTCAGGAAAACAACCTTCATTAAGGGATTTGGAGAAAATAAGAAATAGCGGTAGACTGAGCGCCTTTGCGCATTTTACTATTAAATAAGGATGAACGTTATCACAACCAGCGCCCTTAGTGGTATCAATATTCTCTAGATGTTTAAGTATTACGTTCTGATTGATGTTAATGCTGGATACATCAACACTACAGTGGTTAGGGTTATTGTCGTAAACATCACTTGAAATGTCAGAATTCACAAAGACCGATTGAAAATATTCGTTAAATAAACCGCAGATACTCTCGCCGCTATCGGAGCTTTTATTTTCATAATTAACTGTATCCGGAATGGCATTATGGAACGATTTAGACTTTATAAACGACCAAAAATAATTTGGAGATTTCTTAATGTTTTTTTCGGCGTAATTAATATAAGATTTATAATTTACTTTTTCTTGCTTTTTAAATCGGGCTCTTAGTAATTTAAACTCTTGGTAGTCACGAGGGTTGCTGTAAACCTTCCACTTTTTGTGTAATTTTTGTTTTTCTTTTTCAAGTTTAACTAGTGAGCGAGAGAACCACGGGGGATAGTTTGTACTATTTTGGACAATACGCTTTGGAATATTATCCTTAATTAGGTTACTAAGTATTGAATAAAAATACTCAGCGCAAGAGTTAACATCCATATCCCTAAAAATAGTCCAATCTGCACTCAATATTCCATTTGAGATTGCAGTATAGTTTCCCATATGATAAATAAATTTACTTCTCATATTATCCTTAAGGGATGTGAAGGGTTTTATGGAAACGCTAATAACAAGTGATTTATGATGAACATCCTCTTTGGTTAGTGGAAAGGGGCAGCTTGTGACTGAACAGTCAACGTTAGACAAAACAAGATCCAAAATGTGGTTATTAATGTTAAGACAGTGATTAAATTGATTCAGGGAACTGAATGACATGAAGTCCTTTAGACTGTTCGTTTTTAATTCATTAGATGGTTCTATAGTTAAGTAGTTATTATTTAGTGTTGAGGACCAGGACGCATAAGAAACGTTAAAGTCACCCAGTAATAGAAAATCATCATAGGGATAAGATATTCTGAGCTCTGAGACATAATCGAAAAATGTCTGTAAACAAATATGATGATTGAAGTTATGTGGAAAGTATACACAAGCGATATTTAATTTGGAGGGAGTATTTCGGGCCGCCCCTGAATTGCCAGCAGGAGAGCGTTGACATCCTGTGACGTCAATACTCACCCATAGCTCCTCGTGGACGGCAGAAGCGCGCCAATCGCGTCGCGTCGCACGTAGACCGCGTCGCACTGCCAGTGAAACCCCACCTCCCGGCTCGTGACCCCTGGACAGCGGGTCCCGGTCCACTCGAAATACATTGTAGCGACTGTCATAATACTCTGAATCATTAAAGTCGTCGGAAAGCCATGTTTCACTGATACCTATGATATCATAATTAGATGTAGATACGTTGCTTAAAAACGCGTGAGATTTGGTTCGCAGGCCTCTCGCATTTTGATAGTAGATATTAAGAGAATTTTTAGCTAGGCCTTTTATCTTCTAAATCGAACATCAAGTAAGCAACTCTCATGCCTTTACCGCCCACTGAACTAACTTTAAGAATAACAATGTAATAATAATAATAAACATGATATATTGCATAAAGATATCGAAAAGTTCGTATAATTAAAGAGACATCGCATAGTCTTTGCAGAATAAGGCTTTTTGTGCTATTACAGTGAAAAACGTAATTAAAAATACAGTTACCACCTAAAAGTTTTGGTAAGTATGATAAAAATATGACAATGAGAAAATTTAATTCAATTAAAGTTGATACACATAAACATATAATACACAGTAAATTACAAAGAATACTCAAAAATTATTTTAATATATAGCTAAACGAGTACAACAAAACAAGTTTGAACAGAACACATAAGTAGGATAACACATATAGTCAATGTAAGTTATTAAGATCCTTTTCACAGGTTATTCGGACAAACTTGGACTTTTCATTCTTTCTCATCATAATTTTCCCGTCGCGTACCCACAGGAAGTTGTATTCAAGCTCAGCCTTCAGAACTCTGGCGCGACGTAGAAGCACTTTGTTCGCCGGCGTCATGTGTTCGTTGACGTGGACATCCAAGACGGGCCCTGAGAAGCCCAGGTCTCCTGTGGTCAGGCCTCGACGCGAACGAACGGCTGCGAGAACCTCGTCTTTGCGGCGCCTGCGCGTGAACCGCACGATGATAGCTGGTGGGCGGGACCCATCGGATCCAGGGTCTTCAATACCGCCTGCTCCCGGGTACCTCCGTACTCTGTGTATGGTATCAACGTCGGAGTCGGATAAAGATATTCCTATTTTTACACATAGGCTATTTAAAATTGAGTGCAGACTTTCACCCTTTTTTGATGGCACCCCTGAGATTTCGACGTTGTTCATGCGAGAGTATTGGTCACGCTCGTTGTTTTGTTGAATCAGTGTGGCCACCTTTTGTTCCAGGTCTCCTTGATTAGAGGTTATTGTCGTCACTGCAGACTCAACGGTCTTCAAGCGAGCATCCATACCTTTCAGGTTTGATTCCAACTTACTGAACTTGCCTTTTAGATCATCGATGCCCTTTGAAGCCTTATTAATGTCGGCTTTTAGATCTAAACTATTGCTTCGTATTTCCAACAAAATATCGTTCAATGTTGGAGATGCAGCCGCTGTCATGATACTGGTGCCTTCAGGCTGATTCTTGTTCTCTTTACAAGGTACACACTTCCACTTTGGCCTGTTCATCGGCAGGATCTTGCTGTAGTCGGCGTCAGACAGTCCTGCACATCCATAATGCAGTGATATCAAACAGATTCCACATTTTAGTAGCTCTGTTGCTTTGATTGATTTGTTGCATTTACCACAATCCATTGCAGTGAACAGTTGCTTTCTGTTTTGGTGAAAAGCAACGAAACGGCCGTAATTACTAAGTTAAAAACCAAAACTTTCTTCCCGAGAAGTTCGTGAGTAAAGAAAAATTTTTCGAGAACAAACGGTAAACAAGTCCACGATAATGCCGAAAATGAGGGTGGGTGTAAATAAATGTTGCGTGATGATATTAGATCACGGAATAAAAAATAAATTTTCGTATTCACATATTATTGCACTTTAGATTATATATATATTGTTAATCTTTGTTGGTGATTGATCAACACTAATAATAATACACCAAAGATAGTCACGAATAGTCCCAATCGGTGTTCACTGTATGTCCGTTATGAACAGACCAATGTCTAGGTCACTTTCTTACGATGCACTAAACTAGTCTTTCCGCTAATACCAGTGCCTGATAACAATATATCACGAAGATAACTTTAAAAGGTCACTAGTAAACACAATTTTCAACTATTACGCACGTTTAAACAATTTTAAAGAATATTTTTACTGTGAGATGAAGTGAGCTACACGCGCCATCTTGGACTTAAATTAAATTAAATTAAACAAGTATTTGCAATACTTGGTGACACCTAGTGTCGTAAGGGCGCGTAAAAAATTTGCTACACCTTGATGTATGGGAGTTGTCGGTCTATACGTACAGATACAGATACAGATCTTTATTTATGACGGTCAGTTACATGTCATTTTGTTACAATATAGCAAAAAAAAAAAAAAAAACTTACTTAAATTATATTAAAATAAATTGAATTAACTTAAAGTAAACAAAAATCTCTATAAACAATTATAATGTCAAATCTGTTATACCTAGTGTATGAAATCCAGTACTATAATGATAGTAAGTTATCATTACATAATGTTAAAAAAAATCGTCCACAGAGTAGAATGCCTGCTGAATAAGCCACTTCTTCAACTTAAATTTAAACAATGAAAACGATTCGATTCTAGTTATGTCGTCAGTGAGTCGGTAATACTTATTAATACTTAGTCTATGCCTCAAGCAAAACTTACGGGTGTGTGTTATGCTTTGGAGAAATTCTCAGGTGTGTCAGCAAGGCCTCATCGTTCAGGAACTGCAGCGAGCATTCGTCACAAGACGGGCCATCCGCAGGGATCTGTTCGAAAACAATACAGACGTTGTGTGTGTGTGACGCATTAATTGTCGAGGAAAATAAAAACCGGCCAAGTGCGAGTCGGACTCACGCACGAAGGGTCCCGTACAATTATCTATAAATACGGCAAAAAATACACGTCTGTTGTATGAGAGCCCCCTTAAATATTTATTTTATTCTGTTTTTTAGTATTTCTTGTTATAGCGGCAACAGAAATACATCATCTGTGAAAATTTCAACTGTCTAACTATCACGGTTCATGAGATACAGCCTGGTGACAGACGGACAGACATACGGACAGCGGAGTCTTAGTAATAGGGTCCCGTTGGTTACCCCTTGGGTACGGGTCCCTAACAATTGTTACACGAAAAAAATTGCCTCGATAATTCTAACGTGACAATTTAAAATAAAACTTGCAGCAACCTTACAGAAGCTTGCCTCGACAAATTCTGACGTTGCAATTAAAAATAAAACCTGCGGCATCCTTGCACAGTCTTGCCTGTGAATTTTGACGTGAGAATTTGAAATCAAAGACATCGCAACTTTCATTTTCACCTACACAAGTTTACATCAACTTTGAAATAAACCTGCCAATACAATTTTGACGTGACAACCAAATATCGAAATTTGCAGCAAGCGCACATGCTATCTAGGTATAATATAACTTAATACTTTATACAACGTGTAACAGAAAGGTGTAACCATATTTGAAGAGCTTATTCAGTCAATGGTATAGACCAACTTTTACTGTGGAACAAACACTGTATCTCGAAAAAAAAAAAAAACGACTGTTTCGGCTGAAATGTATGGAAGGGCAGATTTTTTTTTTGAGATTTCAGGCTTGGCTCCATAGTAAAAGTTATTCTATACCATTGACTGAATAAGCTCTTCAAATATGGTCACACCTTTCTGTTACATGTTGTATATTAATTAAATGAATTAATAATTACTCTTCATTAGATTATTAATAATACATAAATATACATATATATAATAAAACACTAAAACCCGTTGTTTGTACATTAAATAAAAGTAATAAATATAGAAAGGGGAAGACTAAAACATAATAATACCAATCAACGATTTTTATATATTTTTTTCTTTCTGTCAGTTTGTTCGAGCATATTTCCGAAACTACAGAACGGATTTTCATGTAATTTCCCCAGGTAAACAGAGCTTAATTTAGGACAGGATATAGGGCTTGTTTGATTAAAATCGGGGGTCGGAAAAAAAATTACCGTCATTTAAAGATTTTTGGAATTTACTTTTCTACTGTTAAAAGTTACCGTCATTTAAAGATTTTTGGAATTTACTTTTCTACTATTAAAAGTCAGAAGTAACATCGTAGTCGCTACTTTCTTTGATGGATCATATCAGAAATGATGTGATTCGTCGAAGAACCAAAGTCATCGACATAGCCTCTAAGATAAGCAAGCTGAAGTGGCAGTGAGCTGGCCACATCAGCCGAAGAACCGACAACCGATGGGGGAGAAAGGTTCTCGAGTGGAGACCACGAACCGGCAGACGCAGTGTAGGACGCCCGCCAGCTCGCTGGACTGACGATCTAAAAAAGATTGCCGGTAGTGGCTGGATGAGGATGGCCGAGGATAGAAAAATGTGGCGCGCCCTTGGAGAGGCCTATGTCCAGCAGTGGACCGATATTGGCTGATGGATTGGAACCCAGGTCAACATAAAAGCTATAAGGGGTGTTGATAAAATAACGCCCAAGCCGAAAACGGGGCAGATATTCAATAAACGCGGTCGGAGCCGCAAGCTAGACTAGTAATGATATATTATCTTAATTCAAATAATTTATTTTGTAAATAAACTGTACACTTTTTACAAGTCAAATTTAATAAATATACCTATTTAATAAAATAATAAACATACATGAACTAAATTAAAGGTAAGTATATTTAATTTATGCAGCAATGTATATCGTAAAATGTATAATTACATGCTACATAATAATAGGTTACATATATAAATATACATACATGCCTAAGTCCGCCCGTTCGATCAGTCTTGCTAATAAGAAGGGCAAGAAACTTAGCAAGATCATGTCTTTTTAGGGTTCCGTAGTCAACAACAAGGAACCCGTATAGTTTCGCTATGTCCGTCTGTCTGTCTGTCTGTCCGCGGCTTAGCTTAGAGACTATTAGTACTAGAAAGCTGTATTTTGGCATGAGTATACATATTTATCACGCCAATAAAGTAGTACAGAAAAATTTTCGAAAAAGCGTAGTGGGGATATATTTTGTCTATCCCCTAGTGTCGTTGGATAGGTAATTTAACAATATTGGGGTGTGAGAAGACCATTTTTCGACCTAGGGTTCCGATTGCGAAATATTAAGCTTAAAAGTGTTAATTTTTGTTAGAGTCAAGTGTCCCCCCTCTGCCAGCGAAACGGTTGTATTTAGAGACGTGAAAAAATCACGGCAGTAGTATATATAACGAAATTAAAAAGAAAACTATCACAGCTAAGTAGGCTTTACAAGTTAACGAGTACAGATCGCGCCAAACTTTTAGTCCCTCTCAACACGGGGCGATTCGCATCAGCAGGAACAAAATGTATGAGCCGTTCTTGGGAAGAGCAACTTCCGAGCGTACTAGAAGTTTGGCGCGATCTGTATTAGTCGACAAACTTATAAAAATGTACTTAGAGAAGCATATTGTACAGGGCAACTACGGAACTCTACACTGCGCGTGGCCCGACACGCAATTGGAAGGTTTTTTTTTAACATTTATTTGTGTTATGTTAATACTCACCTCTGTACTGTCCAACAAATGCTTCCGGAAATGGTGCACCCTCATGCCCTGTTGGTTGAGGAAGGAGAAGCCACAGAGGCAGCACACGTGTGTAGAAGGGGGATGCTTAACACGACGGTGCGATAAGTAGCTGCCTTTCTTTCTGTTGAACATAGAAATAAAAAATAGAATAGAAATACAAGGTGTAACAGAAAGGTGTAACCATATTTGAAGAGCTTATTCAGTTAATGGTATAGAACAACTTTTACTATGGAGCTAAACCTGAAATCTCAAAAAAAAAATCTGCCCTTCCATACATTTCGGCCGAGCGGCATTGCGTTTTTCTACGAAAAAAAATTTTTTTTTTCCGCATTCAGGGTTTATTCCATAGTAAAAGTTGTTCTATACCATTGACTGAATAAGCTCTTCAAATATGGTTACACTTTTCTGTTACACGTTGTATATTTATTTGCCACAAAATCAAAACATAAAACAAAATGGACCAATCTCAGCATTTGCTATAAGTTAAAAATGTTACAGCGCTGATTTTCAGATTGAACCATTACAACTATAATAAATGAACATAACGTGTACATGTCACGAGATGAATCCACTTGGTGGTTGCCAAGTGTGAACTGTGAAATGCAACCAAAAACATTATACAGAGAACTAGACAGTGCACTACGACAAGAAAAACAAACTGAGCGAGAAGGGCGCAAGCACTCGTTTGTCTCTTTTTAGGGTTCCGTACCCAAATCGGAGTCCTATGAATGTCACTCCACTATCCGTCTGTCTGTCTGTCCGTATGTCACGGGTCTCTAGACGGAATGATTGTCTAGAGCAGCGTTTCTAAACCTGTGGTCCGCGGACGCCTGGGGGTCTCCGAGCATATGTATGGGGGTCCGCAGCCTAATCTATGGACCATTTAACAATCATAAATAAATGCCACCAAAAGCTTTTGCCACCAAAACACCTTCTCTATAACGTATATTATATTAAAAAGTATTTTATTTTTGTAATTTGTAGAACTAAAATAAATGGTCCAAAATTTATTGCTTCTTTTTTACTAAGGGGGTCCTTAAAATTGTGCTTGATTTCCTAAGGGGCCCGTGGACAAAAAAGGTTAAGAAACGCTGGTCTAGAGCTCATTACAGCTTGTCTAAAAAGTCATGAAATGGAACTAAAATTATTTTACTGGTAACACCTGATTTCCCCATACAAAAGATCTAAGGTGTTGCCATATTAATTCTGTTTTGGCAAAGAAAGTGGCGCCCCTATTTATTTCACGACTTTCTTGACGATCTGTAAGTAGAGTATACACTTGGTAGAGTATAAACAGACCTGCATTTACAAAATCGAGATCGCCATAAATCAAATCATCAATTGCAATTACAAACTTTGTATTGTCCTGTGGTACTTGTCCGCGGAAGCGACGGAACACCACGCCCTGCGGCCAAATTTTTTCCTCCATGACGAGGTGCAAAAAGCAGTCCGGTATTCGCACCACAAACGCCAAAAAGTTGACGTTGCGGCGCGACTCCAGCAACTGCACCCTCGGTGGGTACCTTCGACCAAAATAAAATAAATGGACGGGCCATAGCGTTAAGATTTTTGAAGTTTGTAAAGTGAGCGCCGGCTCTCACTTCATCTCAGTCGGTCTCTGTTAGAAGAGTGACAATTACGCTTATTATTACATGCCATCCAAATAACTGACGATAAAATGCCTTCTTGTGCATTTCCAAAGTGCAAAAAGCAAAATAAAGACTTACAATTAGGTATTGAAGTATAGTATATATCCAATTGCTTAGACTCGTTATGAGTGAGCAAATTGTAAAGACAAGGCCCGTCCATTCATTTTATTTTGGTCGAAGGTGGGTACCCTGTCTTTTGGTGCACGTACTCCGCGATGTCATCCGCCTTAGTGGTGTAGTGCAGGCGGGAGATGTACACCGGCGTGTTCGGCTTAGCGGCACCCAACTTAAGGTTGGGCTCTAAAGTAGCCGTCAATAGAAATTGTGGACTATGTAAACAAAGCGCCATGTTGTCTTTGTCTATGAATAGGTGAACTATCTAGAGATGGGTAAGTATGATTAAAATATGTTAGGTGCTTAATTAATTTTCTTTATTTGATTCATCGCTAAAATATTCTGATGAATCGCTAGTCAAATCGTTCTTTCATTTTTTCTTCTACTTTTAGGACATGAGCTACACATTTCTGGTACGATAAAATCAGTAAGAGAAGCCAAGTCGTTAGAATACCGAAAACACAAAAGATTTTAGAGCAACGCTGGAAGATCACACAGCTCTCGATAGAATCACACACACGTTTATGTCAAAGATTATGAAGTAACGCTGTCAAAAAACAATGACGGAATAAAATAGGTTTATATTCAAATAGATTCGTACACTACCAATTTTCAAAGACAATACAGATTCGATGAGAAAAAAATATGACAGCAATCTCGACGCAGTACAGAATTGACTATTGATTCTATGATTTTCTGTAATTAACTGGTGATTATTGAATATTTCATGATGAAATACAGTGAATGACTGGTAAGACTTGATGCTTCATGATTTGGAATAATGTTCAGTGAGACTCCGTGACAGAACCTTGAGAAAAATTGAGAAAACGGTTTGTTTACATAGTCCACAATTTCTATTGACGGCGACTTTATAGGAGCTTTGCCACAGCGGTTCTGGGTCGTTCGAGATTGGCGCTTCCTCCTTATATAAAGCCGCTGGTACGTACCTAAATGTTTCCGAACATAGCTCGCAGGTGAAGATCTTTCCTTCGTGGAACTCCATGTGCCTCTTAGCTTGGTCACTGGACAGAATAACAAACACATCATCGTACAATAAAGTCGGAAAGCGAGAGAGGGAAAAATTCACGGGAAAGAGTGGGATGCGCGTTCCTCTCACACAAACGCCAAATTCGCGGGAAAATATTATGTAATTCGATTGTAACCATCGAACTAAACTTAAAAAATATGGGTCGAATAATGAAAGAAATCATAAATGTGATTATTGCAAAACGGTTCACCTCAATAAGTATTTTTGAACGGGATAGACGACAAGTTTTGAGTGCGAGACGCAACGTCGTCGCGGACCCGTCTTCACTCGCCCAGAAGAAGGCAGTCTGAATCTGCTGAAACTGGTCGGCTATCACAATCAAAAATACTTATTGAGGTGAGCCGTTTTGCAATGCATCCATCCATCAGCCTAGTTCGTCCACTGCTGGACATAAGCCTTTCCAGGACTTCGCCACTCCCGGCGGTCATCCTGGAAGAATTTCCCATACTCACACACGCTGGGCAGGCGGACTGGTGAGCGCGGTGCCGGAACCCTCGCACCAGTGACGCCGCTGCCCGTCACTGCTGCTTAATTTTTATCTCTTTATGTAATCTGTGAGAATAGTAAGGGAATAGATATACCTAAACTAATTTATTTGCCATAGTAATACTAACCACGTATCTATTTATGTTTTTTCTCCTATCAAATAAATAAATAAATTGTTTTTGATAGTCGTAGATAAAGTATTGTGTGCAAAAAATTTTTATTGAAAACGGCGTTACTTTGCGGAAGTCCATTATAAATTTGTAGATATATTAATAATTTACAATATTCCGCTAAACACTCTTACCATGCTATTCAAAATGCAGACTCAAGCACCGCCTGCCCTCCCGCATAAAACATGCACAAGCAAAGCAAGCAGTACGAGCACAAAATAAAGCAATCCTAAATAACAAGCAAGATAACTTATCGACACGTGTTTCGCCTCTAAACGAGGCATCATCGGGATGTGTTGTCCGCCCGACCGCTCGACAGCAAGATTGTGTGCAAATTGGACACTCGTGCAAAACTAGCAATGCCTCACATTTATTATCACGTGTGTATTGTAGGAATAACTTTTACAGTTGCACAAAATACCACAAAATAATAAATTTCTTTAAAAAGGCTAAATGTCTTTTTAAAGAAATTTCCTCTGGGCTGGTTGACGTTTCGGGGGACCCAAGAGCTGGCGCATACTTTGGACAACGCCTTAGTTTGGCAATCCAAAGAGGAAATGCTGCCAGCATTCTGGGAACCCTGCCACAAGACGGCGGCGATCTGGCCAACATTTTTTACTTAGTTTAATTTTACTTTAGGAGACATTTTAGTTTTATATGTAAATTTGTAAGGTTTAATTTTAGTTTTATTTCATGTTATTTAAGTTTTTAGGTTTCTGTTAATAAAATACCTTAAGCATACTAACTTACAAAGTGAAAGAAGTGAAGGGGCATTTGAGGCAGCTGTACTGAGTCTCATGTCCTCGCTTGTGGTGATACAGCTCGTGGTACGTCTTAAACCGTAAGTGACATATGTCACAACTTCGATTACCGAAATTCTGTAACAGGAGATATTTCATACATGAGTACATCAAAAACAATGGGCTATATTATGAATAGTTTTCGAAGAAAAGAAAACATAAATTTGAGAAAAAGAAAAGTTTTCTTTAAACTGGAACGAAATAATATTATATTATTCTAAAATTATTAATAAATATTACAAAAATAAATTTTTCAATTATTTTATCATTAGTTTCTGATGCCCTCGAAGTAATTCGGGGGAGAGTAAAAGGAAAACTCACAGGCAAAAAACCAGGAGGCCTACCAAGCCTGGGACCGATGGATGGCGGTATATCCATCCCTAATAGTCGGGCCTTATATGGAACAGATTGGTGACGGGCAGCGGTGTCACTGGTGCGAGGGTTCCGGCACCGCGCTCACCAACCCGCCTGCCCAGCGTGTGTGAGTATGGGCAATTCTTCCAGGGTGACTGCCGGGAGTGGCAAAGTCCTGGAAAGGCTTATGTCCAGCAGTGGACGAACTAGGCTGATGGATTGATAGTTTCTTTGAAAGTTCAAAACTCATTGAGCCTGTCGACGTGCGTTACTTTTCGTCAGAAACGGCACAATAAGCTTCTAGGGCTCTAGAAACGGTACGTTGGGACGTAATAATCGTCGGTGAAACGCGGGTGTACCGAGTGTGTACTGTCACTTACATTTACACAGATAACACTCGGGAACACCTCTAACACCCTCTCGGGGATTCAAGTCGTGAAGATATATTTATATATATACATATAAGATATACAGGTAGCTCTGCAATTCGAACTATTCCTTGAAAGGGGTTATTTCCAACAAATAATGCCTATCAACTAGGGGTCGAAAATGATAATCTTTTTTTTCAAGTAAAACACGTCTTAATTTCAAAAATTACAAAATAAAAATGGTTTTCTTTCCACTTAAGACCTTTTACTTCTTAGACTAAGGGAATCCTGGGCATGTGTATTTTTTATAAATGATCACGATCACTCATTTATCATTAATCAGAAAAAATAACAAATAAGTGCCGAGAGAGGAATCATTATTTTTGATTATGTTTATTTTGCGAAATCCATCGCTATGAATACTCTAAATATTATTTAGAGTGCATTACAAACTAGAAAATATCAATCAGAAACAAATCCAAAATGTTTCTTGTCTTTGGATTTGTTTCTGATTGATATTTTCTAGTTTGTAATGCACTCTAAATAACATTATTTTTTAAATCATTTGTTTTCCGTTACCACTCTGAAAGTTTGAAAAATATCTTAAAAACCTTCGTAATGACCATTTATTTTCAACCCCTACTTGATAGGGCTTAATCTTTTGGAAATGATATCTAGTACAACTCCTTTCAAGGAATAGGTCGAATTTCAGAGCACCCTATATGTTCCCTACTTGCCTCTTCATGCCTCGCCATGTGAATGTCCAAAGTTTTCTTATAGTTTGTCGCCTTATAACAAATTTCACATTTGTATGCGCTGTAATTATAGTTTCTGGTGTATTTCCTTTTTTGTAAAGCGTCCAACTGCTCATCGAAAGTCAACTTCCTTATCTCGAACGTGTGTTTGAGAAGCTCATTCTCTTCTGTCACTGACCTTCTGGTTGTATCTGTCTTCTTCCTGACTTTTCGTGTTGATGTTTTTTTTGCATTTTTATTTGTTGTTCCAACAACTCCTTTTACTGCAGTTTTTGTTTCTTTTTTACCCTCATGTTTCTGATAAACGTCTTCATTTTTTTCAGTGACATCATCATACCCTGACTTTAATTCGTCACTTATATCTGAATCATATTTGTTAAGAGAGGTTTTCCTGTCTTTAGATACTTCATTTAAGTGTGTCTGTAAGGCTTCCTCGGATAGAAAATGCAAGGAGCATTTGGTACAGCTAGGACTATCTTCAGAAATCTGTCAAAGTGACATTACTTTAGTATTCAAACAAGTGATCACAAGTGTACAGACAGGAGACACAAAGGAGATAAGTGACCAAGCTCAGCGCAAACAAGTGAGCGATAGATGAGATGTGAAATACTTGGTTAATATACAGGTTGTAAAAGCAAAGGCAAGAATCCTTCTAGGGTATGTTAGTATGAATCATACAGTGTTTAAAAAAAATAGCGGCATTTTTTTTATGTAGCAGTACCACATAATAACACGATTTGTTAAACTTGAAATACTCTAATCCGGTGGACACTCTCGCTGGTCGTTGACCTCTGATAGCGTCAGTAGCACAGAACATTATTACTCAATGTGATTGGTCGTTACCGCACTACGGGGTGAATGAACTGCATTGATAAGAGTGCGTAGTTGGATCTTAGGAAAACAATATAATTTTTTGTAAAAATTCAAGGTATACTTTTTTTATCGTAATCGTATCAGTATCGTGTATACATTCATACCCTAAAGGGATTCTTGGTTTTGCATTTACATCCTGTATACACAACAATTATCAGGTGGTAGAGCTGATGCCGGGCTCGACTGTGGAGGTACCACCATCTTACTTGGAGACCCCCTCGAAGTAATTCGGGGGAGAGTAAGAAGACAGCTCACAGGCAAAAAACCAGGAGGCCCACCATGCCTGGGACCAATGGATGGCGGTATATCCATCCCTATAACCAGGCCTTATATGGAACAGACTGGTGACGGGCAGCAGCGTCACTCGTGCGAGGGTTCCGGCACCGGGCTCACCAACCCGCCTGCCCAGCGTGTGTAAGTATGGGCAATTCTTCCAGGATGACCGCCGGGAGTGGCAAAGTCCTGGAAAGGCTTATGTCCAGCAGTGGACGAACTAGGCTGATGGATGGATGATGGATATACACGACAATGTTTTTGATGAGCTATAATTTTGACTTTTGCCAAAAGCGGACGTTTTTGGCGAAAGTTAAAATTTTAGCTGCCACATACCAAAATGTTTTTCAATTTTTAACTTCTAAACAAGAAATACAAAGTTAAGTTATGCACTTTGTGCTAAGCGACTGACGTTTAACATTAACACTACAATATAAAGAAAACTTACAAGTGAGTTATCTACCAAATGATTGCGTTTTTGATGCAGTTGGAGTTTTCTGTCGTTGGAAAAAGACAAGCCACAGAGACCGCAAACGTGTTCAGAGGTGTGGTGTTCCGACTGTACATGAGCCAAGTAGTCTGCCGGAGACCTGCAAGAATAATATTATTATTTATAATCTAATATTATTTTGAGCAACTGTAATATAATGTGAGACTGGAAAGGAGTGCTTGTTTCCGAAACGAACAAAGTGAAGGTGGCAAGTGGACGATCATTCTCAGTAGATCGATTGGCTAGATCCATCCACTTACTTTTCAATTAATACATTATCCAGATCCACCGTTTGAATGAGATTTTGATAAAGGTTTTATGACAGATGTCAAAAGTGAGAGATGAAAAGATTTTTCATAATTAGCCAGATCCACGGTGCGCGCCAGATAAGTCTGCGCGTGGCCAAATATTTTAGAAAATCTTGAGTGTATTTTGTACTAATTTTTTAGGTGTAGTTCACTTGACTAAGCTAATTAGATTTTTCCTCATCTCCTATTTCATGTCTGTGATCGGAGAATTTGTTTCCCATAACTGGCAACGTTAGTCACGCCACCAGTCGCGCGCAGACTTATCTGGCGCGCACTTTATGAGTGTGATTTTGATAAAGGTTTTATGACAGATGTCAAGTGACAAATGTCAAAACTGACAGATGAAAAGATTTTCATAATAAGCCAAATGCACGGTTTGACTGAGATTTTGATAAAGGTTTTCTGACAACATGTTCATTTCAATATGTTACTACACATCGTCAGAACATTAATCGGATTTTCAGAGGTGTTTTTGGGTCTGTATTGTGAAATGCAAGTCACAGCCAACACTCGTACACCCACGTGTCACCAACGATTATCACATCTCAGCGTGAAGGGTGTACTTTGGGTATGAATGTGTACCCACAGTTTATTGTGGCATCCGAAGCATGCAGCCTAAACACAAATGCGCCCCTACATGATACGAACCTGCGACGTCGAGGTTAGTATAGGTTGTCAACTTCGTGCCTACCGCGCCCGCGGGGTATAGGGATTGGCGGGCGTGGTCTTGGAGGGGATGCGGATGGTGTAGCGGGAGGGTGACCGAGCACGACGCGTGGGACGGACCAAGGCGGATGGCCAGTTACCGGGGAGGTCGCTTCATAGATAAGGGTGGTATAAACCGATGTATAATGGATCTTTTTTGTGGACTCTATGATATTTTAATGTTGTCAATGTCATACTTGGAATGCCTTGTGCACGGCCCTGCATACGAAGTCGCGCGCTACCTCGTACCCGCCAACCCCTGTACCCCGTGGGCGCGGTAAGCAGGAAGTTGACAACCTATAGGTATAGTTGAGTTCTCATATTGTATTAACATTATCACCATTGACATACCTGAGTATTTGGCCACAGTTCCTGTAAGGATGAAATTTATTTTCATCTTTTGGTGGTTTATTTTTTTCAGGCTTTCTGTTTCCATCTACTTTCTGCTCTTTTGTTGCGAAATGTGATTTTTTAAATTTAATTTCTAGTTTTCTACTTTTTAATTCATTGCTTACATCTACTTTTGGTTGTTTAGTCTTTTTAATGTTATCATTTTCTTCACTATCATTTTCAAATTCTATTTTAAGTTTATCATGATAGTCATCATCTATTTCTATATCAGTTCTTGTTTTTGAGTAATTATCAATTTTATCATCTTCACTTTTAAATTCAGTTCTGGTACTTGAATGGCCACCGTAATCTTTTTCCTCAATATCAATTTCGAATTCAGTTCTGGTATTTAAATTATTATGACCGTAGGCATTACAATTCTCATAATTTTCACTTACATTTAAATCAGTTGTCAATAGATTATCACTTAAACCAGTTGTTATTTCTTCTCCATAGACTTCTTTGATACAAATGTCACAGTAGTCTGCAGTAGTGTGCTTCACAGATAAATTGGAGCATAAATTGTTCGCTTTTCGGTTAACTTGTTTTATTTGTGTGATCGTTACCTGGAACCAATATTTTTTTTATTATATAGGAAAATATCATCCATCCATCCATCAGCCTAGTTCGTCCACTGCTGGACATAAGCCTTTCCAGTACTTTGCCACTCCCGGCGGTCATCCTGGAAGAATTGCCCATACTCACACACGCTGGGCAGGCGGGTTGGTGAGCGCGGTGTCGGAACCCTCGCACCAGTGACGCCGCTGCCCGTCACCAGTCTGTTCCAAATAAGGCCCGGCTATTAGGGATGGATATATACCTCCATCCATCCGTCCCAGGCATGGTGAGCCTCCTGGTTTTTTGCTGTGAGCTGTCCTCTTACTCTCCCCCGAATTACTTCGAGGTGGTCTCCAAGTAAGATGGTGCTACCTCCACAGTCGAGCCCGGCATCAGCTCTACCACCTATTCCATATAGGAAAATATGGTGTTGCAAATATAATGAAAAGGGTTGTGTCAGCTATCGTTTAAAACAGTTACCATTTGTGTCACTTTTCCATCGTAACATAATAGGAGAATGAGCTTATAACAATGCTTGGGTTATGAGATCACGATTTTTAAATTATTTAGCAAGTATAAATATACTTTGCAAATAAATACCCAAGATCTTGAGTTTTGGTTAAGGCTTGGCTTCATAATAATAATAATAAACACTTTATTGCACACAAAAACACAGATAAATTCAGATTAGAATTAAGAGAAATACAGGGCAAAGGCGGACTTATTTCTGAAAGAACTTTCTTCCAGTCAACCATAAATGACAGAGATGAAGAAACATTATACATTGGCTTATTGAAATTCAAAATGAGTGCATAAAGAGTGATATAAATATGTATGTAACTATAATAAATATAATAGTCAACATACACTAGCCAGCGGCGTGCACAGAACTTTTTGCTGTAAAAGCAAGCAATTAGTCAAAAAAAAATATGAAAAAATTTAAATATCACTTTGAAAAAAAAAAGTTTGTATAGGAAATTTTCAATCTAGGGTAGACATTGTCTACTTTGGCGTCATACAAAAATTTTTTTTCAGTGTTATTTAATTTTTTTTATTGTTGTTCTTGACCAATTGCTTGCTTTTCCAGCAAAAAGTTCTGTGCACGCCACTGTACACTACTAACCTAAAGGTATACCTAACGACTTCATAGTGACTGAGATAAAGCTGCTAAAATGATAAGCGTACCTAGGGGAATGTTTTGGGGGTTCCCAAAATATTCCAGATAAGCCTATGGTTAAAATATAGTAATAACGCAAACAGCAAAACAGCATGTTCGTTCCCTATAGATCCAGTGTCTACATTATTACGGGGAAAGAACTAGACGGTACTTGACTCCGAAGCTATGTAACAGCTACCCTCTCTTGCTGGATAAAAACAAATTAAAAATAAGCACTATTAAACCAAAACTCAAAAGTATATTGTTAAAATTAAAATAATAAGCAAGGTATAAACAGGTAGATAAATGTACTCGTAGATTGTAAATTGCGATTTTGCTGTATTCATAGTTACATTAGTTAGACATAAGTAAATACCCGGAATTATATAAGCGCTTCGCCAACAAACTGTTTTGCAATTTGGCGATCTTTGTAAAATTTTATAAAATGTATTATTGTAAAAAAAATAAAAAAAAAGATCCATAATGGATCCAACGAGATTTAACTTTCACTTTAGATCCATCCATCCAAAAATAAATCTAAAGAGAAAGTAAAATCTCGTTGGATCCATTATGGATCTAGAGTACTAGGGTAACAGAAGGTACACTCCTCAAGGGCCAGAAAGAAATAGAAAAAAAATTTGTTGCATACTTGTACTGAAAAATACTCACAGGGCAAGTTTTCTTTGCTAATAAATTCAGTAACGCTTGAGACTTTCTACTTTTCTCTCTGAACCGCTCACACTTGCCTAAAAATATTGCACATTCCGCACACAGGGAGGATGGTAAATTGTTGACATTGTCGAGCCGCAAGCCTGTCAGCTGCGTAAACAGCCCCTCCAAGTTTATCTTCTGCATCGAAAACAACCTGCAGTCAGTCAGGAGACAAACTCGACATGCCTGAAATTTAACGACTTTTTAGTGTAAAACAGATACTGAATGAAATACCAGAAAAAGCCTAATGTCACTCCAAAGCCCTTAATTTCAACAACAAATTGAATGTACCAATGTGATTGGGGGAGCTTACAGATGTGCTTTGGCCATGAACACACGGTTTTTGAAACATGCCGATTAGTTAAAAAAGTCCCTTACTTTTCTTTATTGCTTTTATTTACTAAATACTTGTTTTGAAATTGTTTCCTGTACCTTCGAATTTGGTCTGAAGGAAGGCGCTGGAAACCATAACACAAAGTTTACCTTGGTTTCCAATGTTAACCTACGCTGCTATGTATTTAAAATTATAATGAGATTGTTGTCGCCTGGTTAATTGTTTATTATGATGTTTGTGATGAATAAATAAATATTAAAAAAAAAAACACTGAAATGTCGGTTTACTTCACTGTCAGCAAGCATACACATACTATGCTCCCACCAAAAAACTGACCAGCATGTTTTGAATCTGACCTGGGTCTCAAAATTGAGAAACCAGTATTCATCAGACTCACTACTTTTTGGGAAAAGTAGACCTCAGTAATTTTACAGTTAACAAGAAAATCAGAAATATTCTGGAGAATGATAAAAACATACCCTTACAGAACAAATTAACCCAAGTATTTAAGGGTTTCACAGTGGCGTGCACAGAACTTTTTGCTGGAAAAGCAAACAATTGGTCAAGAACAACAATAAAAAAAATATGAAAAAATTTAAATATCTCTTTGAAAAAAAAAATTTTGTATGACGCCAGGGTAGACAATGTCTACCCTAGAGTGAAAATTTCCTATACAAACTTTTTTTTTTTCAAAGTGATGTTTAAATTTTTTTATATTTTTTTTATTTTTGTTCTTGACTAATTGTTTGCTTTTCCAGCAAAAATTTCTGTGCACGCCACTGGGTTTCAGTCATCAATCAACTCAATTTTGACATAAATTATATAGAAATACTCTTGGCGATTTATCTATCACAAGGAGATACAAATTAAGCGGCTATGCGAATTTTAGTTTGTCACTGTCACTCCAAGCGAAAACATGTTCAATGTGAGAGGGGTGGATTCAGGCCGAAAGCAAAAAATGTTTAGTTTTATAATTTTTATAATTATTATAATTACATAAGAAAACAGTTAAATTAAATTTTAGTGAGATATATTTCGGGCCACTCGGGCCCGGCATCAGTCACCATCATCAGTGACTGATGCCGGGCCCGAGTGGCCCGAAATATATCTCACTAAAATTTAATTTAACTGTTTTCTTATGTAATTATAATAATTTAAAAGACTAAGGGTCAACTTTCAATATTTATTTACATAATTTTTATAAAAAATCTAACATAGCTAGCAAAATTTCAAATATCAAATCTCTAGGTATTGTTGAAACACACCTAATAAAATATGTTTGAATTCTGTTTATGGTTCCTATTCGTCAAACGAGGAGAATAAGTTTGTTTGAAGACCTCATTTCAACAATTATTTCTATTGAGGAAAATTTATCCAAACATGTTTTCCAATTTCAAAACCCTAGATTATATAGTCAAAATGCATACACCAGAAATTTATTACAATTTTCCATGTATTTCATGAAATACACAAAAAAGAATCACCTCTATTTTTTTACATATCGCCTTAACAATATATCATTGAGGCATGGAAACAAATAGAAAAGTAAATCTGGATGTGAAGAGCTTTGAACCGGGACTATGCGTTTCCATACTGCAATTATATATTGTCAATTTGAATTATATAGTTCAGCAGAAAGCCCATATCTTGCTAATTCAATAAAAATACTAGGTACTTCTAAATTCGAAGTGGGGGCGATTTACGGTACTTATGCATCTCTCTTGCTTTTCATCTGATTTCATGTCAGCCTAGCCCTAAAATAGATGAGTTATTGTGGTTGGAACTTACTTGCAATGGTTCTGCTTCAGTATACTTTGCCATGAATATCGATGTTAGCGCAACCTGTTTGTCCTCGTTAGGTTTTAACCGGCACTTAGGTTTTCTACTTTTTCTCTTGTTTACTATCTCCATTTCGGCTGACTCGATTGATTTCGTTTTGTACTTAATATGGAAAAATAAAAGGAAACGAAAGGAAAAATATGAAAAAACAAAAAGACAGTTCCCAGTAGTATCCCTCTACAATTTGTGGTTCCCATCAGATTAGACCAACTGCGACTGGCCTTATAGTGCACGTCTATCTAAATGATGGTACGTCCAGTAGTGCGCAACCAAGTAATGCATGGCTTGTAATCCATGTACATGCACATGGATTCCAGGGGCGTACGTTTAATAGGTAAGTACTATGATAGTGTCGAATCGGCGCAACATAGTTTATGATTTACCTATTTGACAGAAGTCACAGGACTAATCTTGTTTTTAGCGTCCTGTCTTTGTCTTTTCGATACAGAAAAAAAAAGACAGAACGCTTAAATTATGTTTAGTCCTGTCAAATAAGTTAAATCTAGTTACACCGAATCGGCACAATTACCTACACCTATAATGTGCTGTACATGTACATTATGTACAGTGGAGATCGCATCAAGTAAGACACATTGGACTTTGTACCTATCTTATATTCTTCTCTGTAGGGGCTAATTTCGTACTGCAAGTGTATAGCTTGATGTGGTCTCCACTGTACATACTAAAGCCGATTCTGAAGGCTTTAATTTTAGTTTTAGTGCTGTCAAAACTAAAGTTTGTTTATTGTATAATAGTTCTTAAATGCTAGGAACAGAAGCTAAATTACTTTGGAATAATTTTAGTTTTGACAGCACTAAAACTAAAATTAAAGCCTTCAGAATCGGTTACACTGGCTGTGTTTTATTTACGCGTAGCGATAGGGTGCACTTTACACAGTATAGTTATAGATAGGTATATCAAAAGCACCTTAATAAGGCTTGAGGCGACTAAAAATGTCCCTTTTTTTTACTTCGTAATAAACTTAGTCAGAATGGCCCCTCCCTAAATCAAATCACATTAGTGGTAATCACATTATATCGAATTTTATTCTTACTTTTGACAATATTTTCACACTGTTCAATATATAATTTTCAATATTTCCGCAATGGAAAATTTTCTTTATATGTACCTTAAATAAGACTACATATCTTTTTCATAATTTTTAAACATCTCATATCGTTATCAGTAAGAATGACTTTAGGATAACGCTTGGAACATGTTCCAGAGTTCACATACCTACATAATATGGTATATTTTCATGTAAAATAAAACTTATTTAAAGTACAGCTGGTCCAGACTCATTGAATTTGCCAGAAGGTTGCTCGTAGCATAATCCATTTTCATCTTCTTCCTATAAAAAAACAAACAAAACTTAGCTTTGGCATCAATAAACAATGATATTAGAAGAAAGTGTATATAGGTAACAGGCAATCCGCGAGTAGCACGTTAAAACTTGGCTAATTTGCCAACCTCGACTCACTATCGCCTCGGCATTAGCACACGACGGACGAATTCCACGTGTCAATGTGACATTGCAATACTACGTAATTTACTGAAGTTGTGTGCCGTTTTCGGCATGTTCGAATCTAACCTACATTAGAACTTCAAAATTTTTGAAATTATTATTTACTAACCAATGGAAACTTTGCGATGGCAACATGCACAATACATTGGTATTAAGATTTTGTTGAGTGAATTTTGAATTTTACGTGTTCTGCTTCGATTAATTTGAAAAAGGCGAGTTTTTCACAATCCGGCCGTTGGGAAAAAATTTAATTTGGTTCTAAGCGATTTAAATTTTTTATTTATGATTAATATGTATTCTATGATAATTGTTTGAGTTACGTAAATACATAGCAACATCTTTAACTCTCAGACTAATTCTTGTGACAGAGCTAGTAGATATCACAGAACCTGCAACAACCAAGGAACTTTTAAGTTCCTTGGCAACAACAACACACCTCCTACAAGATCTTTTGTCTGATCCAAAATACCTTACGCCCCTGTACAAATGTATTACTGTAAATAAACTAAATATACTGTAAATAAACTTTAGTAAAATTGATATGAAATGGAATGAAAAAAAAAAACAAAACTACGGGCTCCAAAGGCATCCAGAGCAGACAAAAAAAATTTTTTCATGTCGTGACTATTCATGACCCGCAGAGCATATTCAACTAAGAAGGCCGGTGTCAATGAAGTTGAAGGGCGTGGCTGAGGTGTATGCAGGGGGATACTGTAACCGCCTTTAGTGACTCGAACGAAATGTGCAAGAAGTGACCTGCAACATCCAACTATAATACTTACAACATATCCAACTAAGAACCGCTTCAGCACAAAGTCGATGTCTGAAGGTTTCAAGCCACAATCCTTAAAGCCATCGGTGGCGTCTCGCCCCACATACTCCTTCAGCACCCTGGGTCCTGCTGGGTGCTGCAACAATATATGACGTCATTATGCTCTCCATTTTTCATGCTGTTGAATGAATATAGACTGTATAGAGTAAACATTCTAAGGCTGTTGGATAAGCTATCAGTAGAGCCTAAGCATAAAAACATCTCCATTTTGTTTCAAACTACGTCAAAATCGAATGGAATCTGGGAAACCGCTCCAAGCGGATAGTACCGGAACTAACAGCTACGTATGGCACCTAAGTTTAGTTTCAAATTTAACGAAAGGGAGATGTTTTCATGCTTGGGCTACTGGTACAGAGCACATCTTACAAATGTTATACATAGAACGAAACTAGCAAAAAATTTGTTAATTTAACCACCAATCAAAAAGGTGGTAGAGCTGATGCCGGGCTCAACTGTGGAGGTACCACCATTTTACTTGGAGACTCCCACGAAGTAATTCGGGCGAGAGTAAAAGGACAGGTCACAGGCAAAAAACCAGGAGGCCCAAGATGCCTGGGACCGATGGATGGCGGTATATCCATCCCTAATAGCCGGGCCGCGGGAGGGCGGGCGGTGCTTGAGTCTGCATTTTGAATAGCATTGGTAAAGTGTTTAGCGGAATATTGCAAATTATTAATATATCCACAAATTCATGATGAAACTGGTAAAATACTACGTAAGTATAATGTTGTAAATATTATAGATTTTAAAATTAATTATATTCAATATTCGTATTATGTGAATGGTGTGTTATGAATAACTTAGGTACTTATTTTATTGTAAATAATTGTACATATTTTAAAATATTCGTTTACTTGAAATTAGTTTCTGATTGATTTCTAGCTTGTAATCCATTACAATTATTATTGTAATTTTTATTACCATGTATATATATTTATCAAATCTCGGGACTATGTAGTCCCGGACCTTTGGGGAGTGTGCGTGGGGCCGAAGCCAACACATAGAGGCCCTTTAGACAATTTAATCCAAATGTGATGTGACGCAAACCGACGATTATCCCTGTACGCACTGTAGGAGTTACCCAAGGACAACCCCCCGGTCTGTGTAGGACTATTATAAGGAATGAAAACGAAGGAAATCAGACTATTGCGTTGAGGTGCTAGTGGACTGGATATCTGGGACTATGGAAAGAACTATGCCGCCTTCCCGACCTATGTTAATAACACTATTTTTGAGCGCACTCTAAAAATAATAACAGTATTCAAAGCGATGGATTCCACAATAAAAACATATAGTCTTAGTTCAACGAAAGTTGAGGACCTGTGAAAGTAAGCGAGATGAACTGAATTATTTCTCCTTTACGGCACAGCTCCGTCCCTTTCCTTGAACTGTCACAATTCCATGGAATTAAGACTTCGACTTTTAGTCACCCGGTTTTGTATAAAAAAGAGAATAGTTACGAAGTCTGAGAAGTCGGTGAAGTCGTACACATTACAGCTGAGCACGAGACACAAGTGGCGGTTATCTTCTCCGTCCAGGCCCTTCAGATCCTGCCAGGTGTACTCCTTCTGGGGCTGCAATAGGAACAGGATCTTATATTTTAGGTCATCATCATACAACAAAATCATATCGTTACGCACGATAAACATCCGTGTGGACTGTCGCTACAACATGGGATACAGTAGGGGGGCCATGGGGGCCATGCCCCCTCCCAAAACAGCATTTGTATAAACTTTTCGATTTGATTCGGGTGCAATTTTACACGGTATAAGTATATGTTAAGGAGCCTAAAAATTTTTTTATTGACTTTGATAAATCTTGTAAGAACGGCCCCCCAAATTCAAATCCTGGATCCGCCCTTGCGCTACAACTGTCAACACAGTTGCAGTCATACTAATCTGAATAATATGCTTACAGTATTGGTGCGTTCAAATACTGAAGGCAATGTATGTATATACTAAGACATGATGACTGTAGCCTAATCATGAAAACTTCACCGTATAGTTGCGTTTCAAACTACATCAAAATCGTATGGAATCTGGGAAACCGCTCCAAGCGGGCAGTAGCGGAACTAACAGCTACGTATGGCAACTTAAGTTTAGTTTCAAACGCAATTACTTAAGTATACGGAGATGTTTTCATGCTTAGGCCACTGGACTAAACAGACAACACTGATTTACAGATAGACTAACCTTATCCGAACTTTTATATTCATAACTTACCATTCTACACACACAATAAAACTCATACACACCATCTAATATTCCACCCACATGTTCATCGTCTCTAACTCGAACAAAAAGTGTAGATTTTAAGAAATAAAATTAGTTAGGTATTACTTTTCTATGTCTTTCTTTTTTCCATCCTGTAAATATTATTTGTCATCCTGTCATAAGTCATCTAAGGTCATCATTATAATTTAAATTGATGCCGGGCCCAGTGCCTGAAGTATATCTTGATTTATTACTAAGTTTATTTACATTCTGTATTATTTGTGTAAATTTATAAACTATAAACATTTTTTTCATTAAATACACTAACTGCTTTTAATGTTCTTTGTTTAAATATAAATATACTAATAGTTACGATGATACAAATATAAAGTAATTTCAAGATATATTTCGGATCCGATCTAAAACCGGCATCAGTTGACAAAGCACATGACATTACAGGTTATGACATAATAACATATAAACTTAAACGGTCTTACCACAAAACTGTGTTTAACTTTAGACAGTGTTTAAATCTGTTGCTGTCACTCTTTAACAATATGAAAAAAAAGGTGACAACGACAGATTTAAACACTGTCTAAAGTTAAACACTGTTTTGTAGTAACACCGAAACTATTTACATGTATCTATTATCTCATTACTATTGTCATTAATAATGATGATGATGATGATGATGATGATGATAATGATGATTTTAATGTTGTTTTTTATTTTTTTAGATCGGACCCGAAATATATCTTGAAATAACTTTATATTTGTATGATCGTATCTATCAATAAACTAAAATAAATAATAATAAATATATGTATACAAGGTTACTTTTTGATCATCGTCCAAATTCATACTGGTGGCTAGGTAAGTGATCAGTATCATGGATCAATAACAATTTTGGTGAAATTCGTAAAATTAAATTTCGACTCCCCATAGTGATTCACTCGGGACTGGAACTGAATTTCTATGGGAAGCCGAAATTTCATTTTACGAATTTCACAAAAATGTTTACTGATCCAAGATACTGATCACTTATCAAGTATCCAGTATGAATTTGGACGATGATCAAAAAGTCCCCTTGTATATCCAAATATACCCAACCCATGCCAAATTACAGCTTTCATAGCAATAAGAGTCACTGAGCTAAGCCACTGACAGACAGACAGACAGACAGACAGACGGACGGACATGACGAAAGTATAACGGTTCCTTGTTGACTACGGAACCCTAAACACCTCGCACTTGTTAACTAGAGCAAACTAATACAAGATTTGTAATTTTTTTTTTAATCAGTAAAGAACCTTACGTAGGAACGTTTTATTGACGCGAACGAGAGACGTTACCGCTCAGTATAAACTTGGTAAACATTTTGCATCAAGTAGAACTGAACTCTAGAACCCTGAATTATAGTTTAAAATAGCGCGCTCTGAACCGTGGTTGTTACGACAACCGAAACATGGCGCGCTAATAAAAAACACACTTCGCTCAAAAAACGTTTTTACTGTGAAATTTTCAGAAAACTGTCCGCAAAAGTACTTACTAAATTAAATTTTCCTTCATTTCCTGTAATTTTCCTACGATTTGGTAATGTAAACTTTATATAAAAAGAAACAAACATGATAAATCCACCAAGTTTCGGATTCTTTTTCAATCGAGCAAAGTATAACTTGTGGCGTTTTGAAACGCAAAAAAATCGACAGAAAGACTGTATCTAAGATACTTATATATTTTTTTCAGACACAAAATATTACAATTTCGTGGTTTAAAATGAATCAGAAGAGAGACAAAGTTGGGATAATTAAGCCTCCTTAATTTTTTGATAATATATGGTAATTAATGAAAAAAATGTTATAGGTACCAAGTTCCACCTGCGCGCTTACTACACACTTCAGTTTCGAGTCCGCGTCATATAAATAATATAATTAATTACGCTGCGCGTGCGTAAAGTCGGCATTTTCTGCACTTGTACTATAAAAAATTATACGAAACTCGTGCGAGAAACTTTTTCTCGACTCGTGTGATTGCAGCACTCGCCTTCGGCTCGTGCCGCAAACTCACACTCGTCAGAAAATAACGTTTCATCGCTCTCGTATCGTAATGTACTATTTTAATGCATGTGCTCGTAAAGGCCCACTTTTTATGCATCAAAACCGAACAGAAAGTCGATTATTTTGCCCTAGGGCTTTATTATTATTATTTTTTTTTATTTATTTGCAATGGTTGGCTAACCTGCAGCCTTTCCTGTGTACCATAGACGTTATAGTTTTTTTCCACTGTTTAACGGCTCTGGATACAGTCCTTTTGAGCCAATTACATTTCCTCACACTATGCATTGAAAAACGTAGTATGATACACGGGCGTAAGAGCAATAAATTACTCGTTTACGTTTAAAACACTCGCTACGCTCGTGTTTTAAATAGTCCTCGTGGTTTATTCCTTTGCGCCCTTGTAGCATAAACTACTATAAATTTAAGTTTAGTCTCATAGTAAAGCCGATTTTGAAGGCTTTAATTTTAGTTTTAGTGTTGTCAAAGCTTAAATTTTTCCAAAGTAATTTAGCTTCTTACTTATGAACAATTTTGCAATGAAGAACATGTAGTTTTGACAGCACCAAAACTAAAATTAAAGCCTTCAGAATCAGCATCAGTTATGGTTTATAAAATATTATCTTCTATTTTTTTATTTGTATAATCTTTTAAGTTATGCCAGCTCGTAGTGCATAAGTCTTACTTGTTACCTATGTGTTGTGAATGTTGTGTTTTTCTGTAATTGGATGCTCACTGGCTTGCTTTGTTATATCTTGTAATGAGCGTTTTTCTCGTTGTTTTTTTTTTCTTAGTTCTTAGTTTTACTCTAGATGTCGCTGTCCATGTCACCATAGATAAAATATGTTTCGTAGCAATCAATGTCAAAGTGTTTTTTAGTTTGTTTGGAATCTGTGCAAATTTTGTTTTTGATTATTTCGCTAAAGTATACGACAGTACCATCTAAGAATCTTATTTAACACTAAATTTGACACAAGGTAAAACCATTGTAAACGTTAAGGGTGTGTCTGTTGAGAAACATAAATAAATAAAAAAAAGTAATTTGGCACAAATGGCTCACGTACGCCCTTAGACTTATCCGGAAATTGGCTGAAGTCCTTCATGTCCCTCCAAGCCCTTGTTGCGTACTCTTTAGGATGCGACACGGCGTCTAACATATACTTTTGTGTCTCCTTGAAGCCGGTAATGCTGTCGGAGACGATATACTTAAAGCATTGGGATGGCAAACCTGAAACAAGCAAGAGCACAGTCGCGCGTTTTAGGAGCCTAAAAAGGGAGGAAGAAGACTTTGCAGAATTTACATTTTTCAAAAACTGGCCTAGTGCCACTCTTAGTGTAGGATTCTTAGCTGTGATACCGTGAATTTTTTCACATATCCAAAAACAACCGTTTAGCTGGCGGGTGGGAGGGGGGGGGGACACTGGACTCTAAAAATGGCAATTAAAAGCTTAATATTTTGCAAACGGATCCCTGAATCGAAAAATAGCTGTCACACGCCCAGAATATTTTTGAATAGGTAGTTAGGTAATTTATTTTCTCTAAATTATATTTTTTCGATAATTATCTAAACAAAGCTTGAAATTGGACATCACTAAAACTTGATTCTTGTTATCATCATAATATTCATAAACAATACCGACCAAAAAGGCGACATTTGTACGTAGGTGGTACAGAAAGACTCCTGTTAGTTGACAAAATGATATAATGTACCCCGCTACCCCCTTGTCCTGCTATTACGCCTGTCCCCGAAAGGAATTATTATTGTCATTGTACTTATTTGGTCGACTAGTATAGGAGTCTCTTAAACTTTAAAATCAAACCTGTACGCTGTCAAAGCCCTAACATCCAATTCATATATACATATCAGTGGTAGAGGTAGTTTAGTTAATACCCATGTAATGGCGTTCGTTGACTGTTGTGTGTCATGCACCGCACGCATCAATTCAAATGAAGTTTAAGTAAGTATAGTTACAACAGAAAAAAAATACGATTTGATTTTGACGCGACAACTAAATATAACTGCCTAGCTGCAGCCCAATTACCGTATTCTATGCAGCGCATATGCAGTAATAATCAACTTCAAATCGATATCGATGTTTATCAGAATCGAGTACATGTCTCCTCACTAAAACATACTGTCAGTTCTTCTATGCTAGGCTACGAATAGTAATAATTATTAATTCTATTACTCGTAGATGTTAGGTATTGTCTTTGAATATTAGTAAAAATAGTAAACACTAAAATTACCCCATCACAGACTTTTTTTACTTACTTAATTTTCAATGCAAGTGCTCGTAAAGGCCTACTTTTTATGCATCAAAACCGAACAGAAAGTCGATTATTTTGCCCTAGGGCTTTATAATTATTATTTTTTAAATTTATTAACGAGAAGTTGGTTAACCTGCAACCTTTCCTGTGTAACATAAATGTTATACTTTTTTTTTACTGTTTAACGGCTCTGGATACAGTCCTTTTGAGCCAATCATAATTTAAAGTTAACAAGATTATATTTGTTTTATTTCCTCACACTATGCATTGAAAAACGTAGTATGATACACGGGCGTTAGAGCAATAAATTACTCGGTTACGTTTTCCTTTTCGCCCTTGTAGCATAAACTACTATTACGGTTGTATCTCTGACACAACCCGCTGTTTTTTGTTTGCGCGTTTGTGTTTCTTTGGGAAAGTAGGTAAGTTTGACAGTAGAGTATGTAGCTTCATTTAAATATCAGTGCTGAGTCAGTCAGTTTAAACATGTTTGTCGTTTTTAGTATATTCTGCCATTAGACGCTTTTTGTAGAACCCAAAAAAGAAAAAAAAATTTTTGTTTTCGTTGTCTTAATCGTGACTATAACCTACTCTGTGACGAAAGCTGCTGACCAAATCAACACCTTGTATAGATAGATACTCACCCAGCATCAAACATAGAGCGAAGATGGCGACGTAGACACGCATTTTGTTGGATCAGCTGTTTCCTTCCTGTTCATTCACAGGAATATAGTAATCAAAATTTTAGTTACTTTTACAAAAGCAACTTTGGGGAGAACTCCACCACAAAATAGTGGTTATTTTGTGGCTCTACTGGCACACTCTGACATTGAAAAAAGTTATTGCGCCATGGACGAATAATACAAATCGTATTTGTTCGTCCATGGTTGCATTCAGTTTTCAATAGCTTTTAAAATTTTACAAAGCGCACATTTTTTGTTTTTGTAAAAAAGAACACAAAATATCGATTCCAACGTATTTTGGGAGCTACTATGATATAATTTTTTCTGCATGTAGTACCTACATTATTTGTTACATCATTTTTAGGGTTCCGTACCCAAAGATCGGGACCCTCGGGTCTACCGCGTAATTTTCATTTTCATCAACATCAACTTGAGATTGAAATTTGACGTGCGTGCGACGACGCCCGCCTAACATGCCATCTCTTTTGCACGCGTTGAATTTCGCATGCATTTGCTTGAAGTTGATACAAATGAGAATTACGCGGTAGAGCCCCCTATTACTAAGACTCCGCTGTCCGTCCGTCTGTCACCAGGCTGTATCTCATGAACCGTGATAGTTAGACAGTAGAAATTTTCACAGATGATGTATTTCTGTTGTCGCTATAACAACAAATACTAAAAACCAGAATAAAATAAATATTTAAGGGGGCTCCCATACAACAAACATGTTTTTTTTGCCGTTTTTACAGATAATGGTACGGAACCCTGCGTGCGTGAGTCCGACTCGCACTTGGCCGGTTTATTTTACAGTTCGCGTCATACTTAAGAGCGATGTCTACTGGTCGAGCTGCTGCTGTACCTTCTACTTTTGTACCATAAATTTATTTCGTCACTTCTTTCATTCGTCCTCTCTCATGTCCAAACCACCGAAGCATTCCTTTTTATATTCTAGGTAGCGTTCCAAAACCAAACCCCTATTACCGAGCAATTCTAGTCGGACGAGCATTACGTTTTAGAACCAACCGGTCTTAATGGTACAATGTTCAGATTATAACTTTGGTGAGATTCGGAACGGACATAGAGTAATATGTCAAAAGAAAACTTTGGCGGGAAGACGAAAATTTTTAAATGATGGATGAGGATGTTTCATAATTATAGAGAAAACTTGCTGATAATCAAATTTCAGACTTGTAGGAAATAACAAAAAATAAATTCAAATAAAAATGTCGTTCTAGGGGAGAAAATAGGAATAGTTCTCATCTGTGGATTGAGATGTGTTCAAACGTTTAACACTCTTCAGTTTATGTTTTGTAATTTTTGATATCCATGTAAAGGTATTTATAAAAATCATACGTCATGAATCATGGTTTTGACAGGAGCAATCGTAGAAAGAGAATACTATAGAATGCTGGACGTCTTCCTTTCCACTCGCACAAATAAAGATAGAAAATAGCTAATTTCCTGTGAAAAAAAGAGACAGAGCTTGACATTTTTTGTCCCTTATCGCGTGCCAGCTTTTTCAAGGTCAGCACATCATGTGCTAAACAAAGTTTGACGTTTATTACGCGTTCGAAGGAGGTTGCTGGTAAAACGAGTTGAATTTTGTGTGTTTAACCCGAAATATATGAAATATTTGTTTCAAATTGAAGTGGCTAGACCTGCAAAATGGTGCGGTGCAGTGTTTTGGGCTATAAAAGCGATAGCGAGACGAAAATTGACGGATTGTCCTTTCACTTGTAATTAATTGAAATTTTTTGTTAATTGAGTTATTAGATCCGATTTTTCACATTCTGTGGTTCCTTACCGGTTTAAATAAAACATCTAAACGTGTTTCAAGATAAAATAAGTGCTCTTTTATGCATTTTTAGTTGATGATTTTATATAACCTCGAAACTTTAGTGTTGCCATTTTTTTTCCGCGAATAGTACCCCATATGAGGGGAAATAGTACGCAAATGAAATAAATAAAGTTGATATTGGATCTGCTCACAGATTTCCCGACAAACCAGAGTTACTCAATTTATGGATTGCAGCTAATGGAAGAACTGGCTGGGTACCTAAAAAGAGTTGTTATAAAGTTGCACTCCACCATATAGTAAATTTCGTTTTCCATACTCAGTCATCACATTTTCTTTCTTCAATTTGTACAGATTAAATAATGTTAAGGTGTGTTAATTCGAAAACTATTTCAAGATTTTGGTTTTATAAGCCCTATTTAAGAACTTGTGATCTACAAAATGATGAATATTTTTACGAAAAAGCTGCAACTTCCATTTGCCTTCGTGGGACGTCACATGAGACATAGCTGTTTAGAAATGTGTCCTTTGCTATCAAGATAAATTTATAATAATCTGTTTCCAACTGATTTGACAGATGAGAAGACAGACAGAGACAGACCACTTTTTTTTATAAGCAATCACACATCGCAGTCGGTATTTCTAAAATTCTCAAGTGACGTCATAGCCGACAATTCTTTCAGAAATCATAAAAAAAAAAAATCACAAAATAATGAAAACCATGTCCTAAAACGGCGTATAATCTGTTAAAAAAATATTTTAGATATTAAGGTTCATTAGGAAATAACATTTTATTGCATTGTTTTTTAAGGTAAGTAGGTACTTATTAAAGCCGATTCTGAAGGCTTTAATTTTAGTTTTAGTGTTGTCAAAACTAAATTTTCTTCATTGCAAAATAGTCTTTAGGTTTTAGAAACAGGAGTTAAATTACTTAGGAAAATTTTAGGTTTTGACGGCACTATAACTAAAATTAAAGCCTTCAGAATCGGCTTTACTATGTACTTAAATAAAAATATTTTGTAAATGTTTGAGTTATGATTTTATTTATTACCTTTATCTTTCCATTCACTGTTTGACTTTTACAAGTATACCTTACTATTAATTACGTAACACGAAATCTGAAATTAGTTTGTTAAAATCACTAAAACTTCTCTAGAATACCCAACACAGAACTGATATATGCATCGTTCAAATATATGACCAAACGGGAATTGAAACTAAAACCCTCGGTCTTGCCTCGCCACTGAAGGCAGTACCCATTACACTATACGGGTTGTCTCATGAATATAACTAGTACGAAACCCGGGGTAAAATTACATAAGAGAGGGCAACCCTAATTATTTATGTACTTGTGTCTTCTGTCCCTTTCGGTGACACGCTAGGCCGCAGTCTATAGTATCCTATGTCTATGGGAGCAATATATTCCCGGCTATTTTCACAGAGCAAAATATTGGTCGTGTCAGTAGAAAAAGTTGCTCGGGTTTGATCATTCCAAAACGATCTCATTTGTGGTTTTGGAACCAGCATTGAGCTACTTAAACTTTTCTTCCACATTGACCCCTTTTGTTGCTCTAAAAACATATTCAAGTCAAAAATCTGTCTTTGTATGAATAATTGTTAGGTAATATCGATAGTTATTAAGTATAATGTATATTTTCTGTTTGTTTAATTTTAAGTTTGTTAAAATAATAAATTATGTGATTATTTTGCATCTCCATGTAACTCTAGACTTATTTGTTTTTATTATGTGTGAGGGTAATCAAACAAAATTTCTCTCTCTTTTCCCGGAATACCCCCAGATTGACAACTGAGCGAATTTAGTCCCTTCCCTTGTAAACTGTTAGGTTATCTTAAGTTTTTATTTCTTTTTTGTATTTGTTTTATAATTTAAATAATTTGTTGTTTAAGAACTATTATTTTATGTAAAAATTAACCAAAATTGAAATCTGTGATTGGCCTTAATATTAAGTTATATGTTATTTTGTTTTATCCTTATTATATATCGCTGTTGATTTCTGTCCATAAATAAATAAAATAAAAAATAAATTTATCTATATATTATATAGTAATATCTTCTACTTCATCGGACAACTTAAGGTGTTTCGGAACGCTACCCTAGTCACTACATCTTCTTTCAGGTCGCAACTATCCCGTATTTCGATAGTTTTCACTCTGTCATTCAATGTTAAACCACACATACGCATTTCCACTGCATTAATTGATTCGTTAAATGGGTTATGGTGGATAATTAAGAGGTTAGAGGCATGCTACGTTGTTACTCCATGCGGAAAGAACCGCAGTGCGAGAGGGACGGATTCAGGAAAAAAGTCAAAATGACAACATTTTTCACTAATTTTATTATTTAAAAAAAAACGAAGTTGCTATAAAATATCTGTCCCGTTAAGAGTTTAATAAAGTTTATACAAAATTTAATCCATAAATAATATGAACGGGTTTTTACTTTAATGAACTTAAACCTCGACATGAAAACTTTTTTTAGAGCCATCTTTGGGACTTAATTTCTCAATATTGAAATGAATTCAATTTTTTTTTTCTCTTTTACGTAGTATTACTAGATTCTTCAAACCAGGAAGAATAAATTATGGTTCTGCGGAAACTGTCCTCTTAAGTATATATACTAGTGCAGTCTCATGAACATTGAAGTTACGCAAAAAAAAAAAACGTTCTTGCTTGGGGAGAATTTTTGAGTAAGTATGTATTGGTTGGTATACGTTTTGAACCACGTCACAAATACCTACATAGTGCGTGTGGTACATAGACTTTATGGAATTATTTCAGAAAACCAGATGTAAATATAGAATTGAAAAAATACATTTTTTTTTTCGAAGATATGAGCAATCTTTTGACTATCTTGAAAAAAGTATTATATTTTCATTTAAGTAATCGAAAAAATCTGAAGAAAGATCTCTGAATTTTTTTCAAAATATTTTTATAGCAATCTGAATGAATACGGAAGGCTTAAAAAAAACATACGCCAAAAGCGGCGGTATTAGCAACACTTTTGCTGAAAAAGTAAAAATTTTAACACGTCGAAAATGTTTTCTATGAAAAGTATGATATTTGAAAACATTTCATTGTACTAGATATTTTTTTCGATAATTATTTTGGTAGGAAAGTGTTTTTTTTATTTTCTAAAGTGGCAGCTCTTTCGCAGCGCCTAAGGCCCAAAACCTCTTAGCATAAAACGTACTTACTCGTGAACCGAACCCGCACAACTTTTAAAAGAACATAAGTTTTAAAAGAACGATTTATATATATATTGTTTAACTCACAATGCGTTTGAAAAGAGACCCGAGTACCGAACATTTAATATTTCACAAATATCATAATTACAGTGATTTTTTTCGTTTCTTTTGCTGACGCTATTTTATAGCTCTTATAGATAGCAGCCATACCGTATGACACACCGTATTACAAGTAGGCGCACCGGGTTGAAAAACGTCGCTGTATTGTAATGCGGCTACCTCAAGTTAAGCCGGATTTCAATTCGGCTGAAATAAAGTACGCCATATTGTATGAGCACTTCGCGTTCGTCAAAGTGGCTTAGTAACGTGGGGCCCACATACAAACGGGCGCAACGGTTTTGTAAAACAGCGTCAAATTAAACGCTGGATTGTAAATTTTGTTAAAAACTAGGGACGTCGCCTCGCTGCGCTCTGCTTAGCTCGGCTCCTATTATCTTACATGTAAACCTAACGCGCTTCTCGCTTCGTTTGCGTCACACCTATTTTTGACTTTTGCTTAAAAAACTTTTTACATTACGTCTAAACATGGGGAGCCGGATTGTTGAATGTAACGCAATGACAATCGGGCTGAGTGTGAGGTAGCCGCATTACAAAATAGCGACGTCTTTCAATCCGGCATGTGGCTGTGAGACATAGATCTATATGAAGAAGATAGACATACATAGCATTTAAAAATACAAGACCTCTATAAAAATATAACTTTTTTGACTATGATAGTCATTGTAATATATTTCGACGGTTATATTGCTGTCGCAAAAAGCTAGAGGTTCACTTTTTCTCTGCGTTTCTGCAATGCATTTTTGTTCATTATAAAATAAAATCTTGGAAGTAAAATCCGAACGCGCCTCAAACATTTTAATAATTGGTTACGCTCATCAACGATGTTAGACGCTCACGGTCGACATCTGTTAACACAGCTTCAGTTTCACATTTACGTTGTTATGTTAATTAACACGACCTTGACGACAAAGACAGAAAAGATAATGAATTTAAAAAAGAAAATTTTCCTCATTATCTATCTACTAGCTTTTGCCCGCGACTTCGTCCGGGTGGGTTTCGGATGTAAATTTGAATCAGATTTTGCCATAGAACTTTGACATAGTGCACCCCTGCTCTCTGTAATGAAGTAGGTTTCATTTGCACGCCGTTTCACTCTTTTAGGGGATGATTTTTGAAAAAGCTTTATTTAAAAAAGTCTGTCTGTCAACTCATCTGTCATATATCTGTCAAATCAGTCGAAAGCAAATTATTAAACGTTTATCTTGATAGCAAAGGACACAGTTCTAAAGAGCCATTTCTCAAGTGACTTCACACGAAGGCAAATGGAAGTTGCAGCTTTTTCGTAAAAATATTCACCATCATGTAAGTAGTTTTTTAGCCCACAAGTTTGAAAATACGGCTTATTAAACATAAATCTAGAAATGGTTTTCGAATTAACACACCTTAACATAATTTAATCTAAGCGAATTAAGACTTTTAGATCTACCACTAGAAAACACTGTACACATTCTATGTTCATACATCCAGATTTAGGAAAGTGCAAGTACATTTTTGTTCGCAACGATACGGTACGAAAATCACTCCAACGTCCTTCTGACGGCCCTTACAGCGTTATAAGTGGTGGATGGCAGGTGGATCGTGTCGTGCTACAACGTGATCTTCTTCGGTGTCGATACATAAATAAAACCCACAGCTGGTTGATGAGAATCCCAATGATTTATTTGTTAAAATAAATATACAGGATTGCACTTTAGGATGTCTAATATAAAAGGATTTAATTTATTATAATTAATTCTGAAGTCAAAGTCAAGGCGGCAGACAGAAGTAAAAAAGAGGTAAAAACAATTGACAGTAAGCCGCCTGTGTTGCTATACCATAAAAAGGATTGTGAGATACCATATTCAACAATAAGTAGGTGAGTGTTGTTATATTCTTAGTTTTTTTAAATAATGGATATGCATCGATTTTTGAAAATAAGTCAATATTTTGCAAGTTAAAATTTTTACGTAGGGTACAAACGCTAGTACCATTACGTAACAGACCAATCTTTAATACTTAATTAAGTGTGTAAGCAGAAAATCTTGTAAAAAATAATTACAAACACTTGTATGTTTTGAAAAGACGACATTTCATCATTTTATTTTCGTAAATGAAGTAAAAATAAATATAAAGTGTGTCAAGCGATAATCGCTAAGTAAGTATATATTTTCAAGTAGTTTACCTAATAAGCAAATTTTTGAAATATATGAGAAATTTTTCAATATGTTTACTAACTAGGAACCAATCTCCGATAGACTGACAACTTTGTTCTATTAATGAGTAAAATTTCTATTATCATGGGAAAACCTCAAAGTAAAAACTCGGAAGTTATAATCGCTCAAAACGGAACCAACAACGCTAACATTACAGCAAAGTTGGGAAAGAAAGTGGAAATATACGGAATTTTCTTTATTGGTTGTATAATTGCAATAGTACCTAACATTTGTTGGGTGCAAATACTGCGGTCGACAAGCAAAGGCAATATTTTAGAATAATAAAGTTAACCAGAAGGCGTGAACGCGCCTAAAACTGAAGCTACAAAAACCACTCATAAAATTATATACTCTATGGTTCACGTCACGTTCAAGCAAGTAGTCTGTCTGTGAGCGTCGGATAAAAGAACGTGCGTCACAAGTAACAAATTAAATTAAATTATGGCGGCTTGTGCCGTTTCTAGGTGTAAAAATGTTGCTGGTCGCAACAAGAAACATGATGGGATCACATTTCATATGTGAGTAGCGCATTTAGATATCGTTTTATTTAAATATTGAATTAATTGTTCCGTTCGTAATTGTCGTAGAAAATGATGCGTCCATTTTGTTGGTGTTGCCAGTTTAAAAATTTTACATTTCCCTACTTTTAATAACTAAGGTTCTTACTAGTTATTAAACTGTATTAATTTAGTAAACTAAAGTCAATTTATATGGCAGCTTGAAAATCTGTCAATGACCTCGTACCACGAAACGGAGATTGTATGGCGAGATAAACTTATTGGTTTAAAGAATAAAGGTGGTCTGTGTTTCCCTTATTGATGATATTGATGATATATGTTGTATTTGTAAAGCAAATATCCGAAGAATTTCAAACGAAGATATCATTATAAACTCAAATTCTCAACGATTAACTATCGTTATTTTAATTTTCAAGGAATTCATCGGAAAAAGTAACATATTCCCAGTTGAGGATAACTATATAAAAGGGCTAAGCCACAGAAATAATCTCATAAGTGCTGTGATTGAAAAATATCTAGATATAAGATTTCATAATTTTTCTAAATGTAAAACTCTGATAATTAGTTCGGATTCTAAGAGATAATATTTTAAAACGATTACTCAGCAAAAGGGAAATTAAAAGTTTTAATTATCTTTTTTGAAACAGAGTTTTATTTTAAATAACTTACTTTTATTACTATTTCTTAAGTTAATGTATGTCACAGGATAATAAGAACAAAAATATCAACGTGAATTCCCAAGACTATTGCTATTATAATTGAAAACTAGGACAAAATAGCCCAATATTGCCCAAAATCGAGAGGTCTGCTGTTGTGCGGTGAGGAGTTCCCTTATCCAACTCATAGTGTCATTATGATATTTTACGTGCTAAACATGTCGCAAACAGTTGTTAAATTATTTACTCCCTTATCTGCCAAATTCCAAAGGATTACGTGAAACGAATATTACGCGGGCGGAGCCGCGGGCAAAAGCTAGTATATATATATATATATATATATAGTCATTAAAGAGACAGAGAAGCAGAAATATAAAGATACATATTATCTGTTTAGGAATGAACATAACGATTTTATTATTATCTTACGTTTAATCAAAATAAAGAAACAAAAATATTTATTTCCCCAAAAAGTCTTATGCTAATACAATAAAAAATGAAGTGACCCCAATATAGGCATAGCCTGACCCGTGGGTGCTGGTAATGTCATCAAAGTTTACCCCAAAAAGTGGAAAATCCTTTTCAAGCTAGCAACATTAAGTGGGTGGGAAGTGGGGCGGGTGCGAGACGTTCGCTACAGTTTTGGACACAACGCGCGGCATGCAATTACGGCCGGACGCTACTTCTGGTTACCTTTATTATTTTCTAAGGGCAATATTAATGAAAGATTCTGCGTCCTCGCTGGAAAAGGGAAGAGCGAATGTACCTGCCTCTCCCTCACTCAACCTACTGTACAGCCAGCTCCAGCTCAATATGTTCATTCGTACTAGTAAAAGGGAAGAGCGTTCGTACCTCCCTCTCACTCACTCAACCTACTGTACAGCCAGCTCCAGCTCAATATGTTCATTCGTACTAGTAAAAGGGAAGAGCGAATGTACCTCCCTCTCACTCACTCAACCTACTGTACAGCCAGCTCCAGCTCAATATGTTCATTCGTACTAGTAAAAGGGAAGAGCGAATGTACCTGCCTCTCACTCACTCAACCTACTGTACAGCCAGCTCCAGCTCAATATGTTCATTCGTACTAGTAAAAGGGAAGAGCGAATGTACCTCCCTCTCACTCACTCAACCTACTGTACAGCCAGCTCCAGCTCAATATGTTCATTCGTACTAGTAAAAGGGAAGAGCGAATGTACCTCCCTCTCACTCACTCACTCAACCTACTGTACAGCCAGCTCCAGCTCAATATGTTCATTCGTACTAGTAAAAGGGAAGAGCAAATGTACCTGCGTCCCACTCACTCAACCTAGTGTACAGCCGGCTCCAGCTCAATATGTTCATTCGTACTAGTAAAAGGGAAAAATAATCCAGGGTCTATCTATCAGTAAAATTAGAATATATTTTATTTATATTTAAAAGTGATTGATTGTATTTTCCTTAGTAGTAATACTTACTTTTAGGAAACAGTGTGTACACCTAAGCATTCATACCTAACATTTGTAATACATATTAAAATAACAATCTTTAAACTGTGCACAAGTAACATGTAAACTAACACCTTTATTGTTCCACGAAATGTAGAGTCATGACATCATGTGGACTTGCATACCAATGTTATCAGTTCGATGCAACATGTTGATATATCATTTTTAGAGTTCCGTGATCAATATTTGTTATAGAAAAGTTTTAAAAGAAACAAAATGAAAAATGTTGTAAATTTTTTTGGTAAGGTGGGGTTTGATGTGGGCTGTTTACATTATGTAATTTGATTACGCAAGCTACGCGTGGCGCATAGAGCCGTATCTCACCTTTCGTGTGACATACGTGTCACTTAATTATTTACGGAAAGGAATACAGACATCAAGTTTTACCTATTCAAAGACTCTTTCATTTCAACTTCATAACATACAACAGGATGCTCTGAAATTCGACCTATTCCTTGAAAGGAGTTATACTAGAGATCATTTCCAACAGAGTAAGCCCTATCAACTAGGGGTCGAAATAAAATGGTCTCCGAGTTACGAAGATTTTAAAGATATTTTTCAAACTTTTAGGCTGGTAAAGAAAAACAGATTATTCAAAAATAATGATTCTTCTCTCGACAATTATTTGTTATTTTTCTACAAAAAAAAAATAATAAAGCCCTAGGGCAAAATAATCGACTTTCTGTTCGGCGTTGATACATAAAAAGTGGGCCTTTACGAGCACTTGAATTGAAAAAATATTTAACATGCTGATTGTAAATATTTTTTAATACTATTTGAGATACCTCATATTACCCCTGCCATTAAACAAATAGCAATTTCTTACATTTAACTATCGATATCGATGATGCCAAATATGTGGTATTTCGAGACGAGAGGTTGGCTAACCCGCAACCTTTCCTGTGTACCATAAATGTTATACTTTTTTTTCCACTGTTTTCCGGCTCTGGATACAGTCCTTTTGAGCCAATCATTAACTTACAAAATTGTAACAATGTAACTTTCAACTTTAATAATTAAATTGTTTTTTTTTGATTATATTTGTTTTATTTCTTCACACTATGCATTGAAAAACGTAGCTTACTCGGTTACGTTTAAAACACTCGCTACGCTCGTGTTTTAAATCGTCCTTGTAGTTTATTCCTTTTTGCCCTTGTAGCATAAACTACTACTAATCACTATTTGAGATATCTCAATATTACCCCTGCCAATAAACAAATAGCAATTTCTTACATTTAGCCATCGATTTTGATGATGCCCCCTATACATTATTTTATCACCCATTACTATGAACAATCTGAGATACATTTCGTTTGCGCCGGGCCGGGTTTTTTCTCCATACTTCGTGAGCATTCTCCTTTGGCACAAAAATGGCATTAACTTGCTATTAATTTAAATTTTTCAATTTGTTCAAAATATTTCCAATAGTTATTATCCTAAAAATAAAATTTGTGTATGAAATTGTAGGCATTAAAAAGCTGATTGTAAAAACATATAGCTTGGCTATATTTACTTGCATCTATTTCGAGAAAACATCGATAAACCACAAAAAATGTATGTCCCCCTCTTATCTTCAAAATATACTATACGGAACCCTGGGTAAGTGGGTCTGACTCGTACTTGACCGGTTTTTTGCATTTTATCGCGTTGCTTAGAACAACAATTTTAGTGCCTACAGACGCCTATTAAAGAATTGTTTAATTATTATTTTTAGCCGTGTCTTAATACTTACAGTAAAAAAATTTTTTTTTCCGTTTTCTTATACCTAGAAAAATTTTGGAAAAAAGAAAAATCGGGATTGACTGGTAATATATCCATCCAGAATGACGAAACCTATGGTTTGCTAGAATTATTGATTATCGGTAACAAGTGGCAAAGATTAAATTATTTTAAGGTGTGTTAATTCGAAAATCATTTCGAGGTTTAGGTTTAATAAGCCGTATTTTTGAATTTTTTGAAAAATAATGAGGTGAGCCGTTTTTATATAAATCAAGAAATCTTGATAAATACTAATATAAATTAATACATTTATTATAAATTGAAGTCCCTAAAAGTCGGAAAATCTCTGATAAAACAAGACACTCCCGTCAACTCGCACGCAACCGAACCAAAATCTGCCGAAAATCCCCTGTGTTTTCTTCATTCCATCCGTTTCCGGCAGAAGTTCATAGTCTATGGTAGGGAGTCTATACACAAGATTACAAGAAGTTTACCTCGTCTATGGTGTCCAACGTGCTGCAGGACTGCAGAGTGAAAAGGAATAGCCATCCCGCTCTATTTGCTATCTCTCTTTCGCTCGAACTGACTTACACATACATAACTTACCAACTTTAAGACAGAGAGAGGTAGTGCTCTTTTAGCTTTAACTTAAAACGACTAATAATGGGACAGTCACGAAGTGTGTCAGGAGGATCAGAGCAGATGGAAATCTGTAGTCTCAGCTTACCTCTCTAGGAAACAGGCGTGAGTATATATACAAGGTGACTTTTTGATCATCGTCCAAATTCATACTGGAGGCTTGATAAGTGATCAGTATCTTGAATCAATAACAATTTTTGTGAAATTTGTAAAATGAAATTTCGGCTTCCCATAGAAATTCACTTCCAGTTCCGAGTGCATCACTATGGGGATGTATATGTACCTATGTGCCTTCTGCTGGACATATGTTTTCCGGAATTTCACCACCTTGGTGGTCCCCCTAAAAGAAATGCCCATACTCACACACGCTGGGAAGGCGGGTTGGTGAGCGCGGTGCCGAAACCTTCGCACCAGTGACGCCACTGCCCGTCACCAGTACGTTTCATGTAAGAGCCAGCAATTGGGGATTGATTGGATATACCGTTTTAAAATGAAAGCAACAACAACGCTGCGGTTGAGCTTGCGGTATAGAGATCACGATTCGGAGGCATACATTTTACGTGGCCATTTTCGGTCATAGTGACTGACCAAGGCTCAGAGGTTCGCTGGTGAGCTCTCCAATGGCTGGCATAGCCTATTTTGGCCTTGAAAATGCGATTGCACAGACTACATATCAAAATCCCATAAATTATATGGCGAAAATAACTTCATAGTGCTTCCGTGTTACGGAGAATTCTAGTACATATCGGAGCACACACACATATTAGAGTTTATTATTATGTGCTAAGTTGTTAGTTTTACAGTCTCAGAAAGAATCTGTTAATGTGTCGGAAGCCTGCTTTGGGTAATATTAGTCCTAATTTTTTTTTCTCTATTTTGGTGTTTTACTAACCCTAGGATAGGCATAATTAAGTTTTTCTGTAATACTAACCATTTAAGTAAATAAATAAATAAATAAATATAATTTTATGTGATGGCCGCAGATTGTCTTGCGTTGATCTCATCACGTTTAGCGTCGAAAAAAGTTTTACGTTCTTCTTCAAATTCAAACACTTTCTTTTGAACAGTGAGCCTCCATCCAGAACTTTCTTGGGCTAAATCCTCCCAGCAGGACGGGTCGATTTTGCACGATTTCATGTGCAGTTTTTGCACATCTTTGAACCGCAGCAGCTGGCCATCTTGCTTACGCTTGCCACTATGCAGCTCTGAGTAGAAGATTAGGCAAAACTACAGGAAACGTTTCTGTAAATTAGAATGAGCGGTTTTCCAGACTGACCTTAATCAAGCTTTCACAGGTAAAGATAGATGGCGGTAACCTGCTTTCAAGTGTCAAAAAGCTAAGATTATTTTTAATCTGTGGACAGCAACTTAAACCTTGCGTTCCGAAATAGAATTGTATCGCTAAAATTGATTACGAAAGTATGAAGTGAATGGCTTATAATCTATTTCGGACCGCAGGGTTAGTCGGCTAAAAAATTTCAAGTCAAGTGTCAAACCCAACAACATCCTTCACGAAGATTTCTTATTTTGTTGTTTATATCGTGTTATTTTCTATCAACGTTACTTACGTTAATAAAATAGCTTGGTGTTACCCTCAACTTTCAACATGGTCAGCCCTTGCGTTGTAGCTAATTGTAAAAATGTAGCAACACCAGTTTCCATAAGAATTAATTACGGAAAGAACGATGGATCTTAGCAATAATACATGGGGGGCATAGATTAACCATAAAAAAGAACGAAACGAAGACGAAGTATCAAAAGAATCCAGTGCACGGAACACTTTTCCAGTGTTGCCAGAAATACATTTTTTGACACTTTTAGTACAGGCTGCGCCATCTATTGAGTCGTTCAGTACTAATTTTTCTTTTTTAATTTGACTTTGAAAACCCCTCATTTCAAAAAAATTGTAATCAAAAGAAATTAGAAATTCTAATTTGCAGAAACCAATGGAAACTTTGCGACGGCATACATAGGTAGGCATACATACATAGGTTACATACATACCAAGGGCGGATACAGGGGGGGGGGCCAGGGGGCCATGCCCCCCCCCCCCACAAAGCCTTTCCAGTTGCACCTTTGCAGTTTGCATTGAAGAATCTTAGGCACAAATATTTCAAAATCTTGAAACCGAGGTGTCGAGGGCCCCCCCCACCCTGAATTCCTGGATCCGCCCTTGATACATACATAGGTTTTGTTGAATAACAGATTCAGATTCAGTGCCCTAAAACACGTAGGGTATTTAATAAAACCGACTTCTGGATTTTTAACAACGAAGAAATACCAATTGCTAAACATATAGGCCCTTTAGACAATTTAATCTAAATGTGATATAACTGTAGGAGTGCACCCAAGGACAACCTCCGGTCTGTGTTAAACAAAGGAAACCAGGCTATTGGGCTGAGGTGATTTATTATTATCATACTTATAACAAAAAAAGTGATTTTCTTAAAACTTCTTTTATGTCTTTACAGTAAGTCATTTGTATATCAAATTTACCAAATCGATGCTTAGGTGGCTACTGTTATGTACCTAATAAATCAGTTTTCTTTAAAAACTTACTATACACCGAATTTTGTATGGGATTTGTATTCAAGTCTAATTTTGTACGGGCTTTGTATTCAAGTCTAATTTTGTACGGGCTTTGTATTCAAGTCTAATTTTGTACGGGCTTTGTATTCAAGTCTAATTTTGTACGGGCTTTGTATTCAAGTCTAATTTTGTACGGGCTTTGTATTCAAGTCTAATTTTGTACGGGCTTTGTATTCAAGTCTAATTTTGTACGGGCTTTGTATTCAAGTCTAATTTTGTACGTGCTTTGTATTCAAGTCTAATTTTGTACGGGCTTTGTATTCAAGTCTAATTTTGTACGGGCTTTGTAGTAAAGTCTAATTTTGTATGGGCTTTGTAGTCAAATCTAATTTTGTATGGCCTTTGTAGTAAAGTCTAATTTTGTATGGGCTTTGTTAAGTCTAATTTTGTATGGGCTTTGTAGTAAAGTCTAATTTTGTATGGGATTTGTAGTCAAATCCAATTTTGTATGGCCTTTGTAGTAAAGTCTAATTTTGTATGGGATTTGAAGTCAAGTCTAATTTGGTATGGGCTTTCTATTTAAGTCTTATTTAATTTTTCCGCATATATTTCTTTATGAAAATATTATTTAATTGTCAATTTAATCGGTTTAAATATAATTATACCTATGTAGCTGAAAACGCTGCGTGAAGCAGTTTTTTGAGATTTCTTAAATGTCAATTTTCGCTATGTCAATTTTTACAGGTACTGGCACTTGTCACACATCTCTATATCTTAAATGTCATGTTTCGCTACTCCTGTACTCGCACATGTCACACATCTCTATTTCTTAAATGTCAATTTTCGCTACTCCTGTACTCGCACATGTCACACATCTCTATTTCTTAAATGTCAATTTTCGCTACTCCTGTACTCGCACATGTCACACATCTCTATTTCTTAAATGTCAATTTTCGCTACTCCTGTACTCGCACATGTCACACATCTCTATTTCTTAAATGTCCATTTTCGCTACTCCTGTACTCGCACATGTCACACATCTCTATTTCTTAAATGTCCATTTTCGCTACTCCTGTACTTGCACATGTCACACATCTTTATTTCTTAAATGTCCATTTTCGCTACTCCTGTACTCGCACATGTCACACATCTCTATATCTTAAATGTCAATTTTCGCTACTCCTGTGCTCGCACATGTCACACATCTCTATTTCTTAAATGTCAATTTTCGCTACTCCTGTACTCGCACATGTCACACATCTCTATTTCTTAAATGTCCATTTTCGCTACTCCTGTACTCGCACATGTCACACATCTCTATTTCTTAAATGTCAATTTTCGCTACTCCTGTACTCGCACATGTCACACATCTCTATTTCTTAAATGTCCATTTTCGCTACTCCTGTACTCGCACATGTCACACATCTCTATTTCTTAAATGTCCATTTTCGCTACTCCTGTACTTGCACATGTCACACATCTTTATTTCTTAAATGTCCATTTTCGCTACTCCTGTACTCGCACATGTCACACATCTCTATTTCTTAAATGTCAATTTTCGCTACTCCTGTGCTCGCACATGTCACACATCTCTATTTCTTAAATGTCAATTTTCGCTACTCCTGTACTCGCACATGTCACACATCTCTATTTCTTAAATGTCCATTTTCGCTACTCCTGTACTTGCACATGTCACACATCTTTATTTCTTAAATGTCCATTTTCGCTACTCCTGTACTCTCACATGTCACACATCTCTATTTCTTAAATGTCAATTTTCGCTACTCCTGTACTCGCACATGTCACACATCTCTATTTCTTAAATGTCCATTTTCGCTACTCCTGTACTCGCACATGTCACACATCTCTATTTCTTAAATGTCCATTTTCGCTACTCCTGTACTCGCACATGTCACACATCTCTATTTCTTAAATGTCCATTTTCGCTACTCCTGTACTCGCACATGTCACACATCTCTATTTCTTAAATGTCAATTTTCGCTACTCCTGTACTCGCACATGTCACACATCTCTATTTCTTAAATGTCCATTTTCGCTACTCCTGTACTCGCACATGTCACACATCTCTATTTCTTAAATGTCCATTTTCGCTACTCCTGTACTCGCACATGTCACACATCTCTATTTCTTAAATGTCTATTTTCGCTACTCCTGTACTCGCACATGTCACACATCTCTATTTCTTAAATGTCTATTTTCGCTACTCCTGTACTCGCACATGTCACACATCTCTATTTCTTAAATGTCCATTTTCGCTACTCCTGTACTCGCACATGTCACATCTCTCTTATCTTTTCCGTGTGTGTTTTCATGTGTCATCATCAAACGACTGCTAAAGCTGCAACAAATCACATTTACATCACGACTTCTCTACCGTGTGTGTTCTCATTTGTCTTAAAATACAAATTCAAAATTCAAATAGTTTATTTTGCAAAGTAGGTATATATAATACACTTTTTACACGTCAAATTTAATCTAATAAAAAGATATGTAATAAAATAATATGTACATAGACTAGATTACAGGTTTATTAAATTAATGTAGCAATATATATACGATTAAAATGATAGGTAAAATATATATTATACAAGGTGAAATCCAATCAACCGCCCGAACCCATACCGGAGACCCGGCCAGGGACCAGGAACAAGGTTCAATGATCACCAACCGAGCCCCCAGCACGAATCCAGGCGGCCGACTAATTCACATCCTATATACTACATATTAATAGGTTACATATATAAATACATATATACATGTCCACATGTATACATGAGTCCACTAAAAAATGTCTGTGATGGGGTCATTTTAATATTTACTATTTTTACTAATATTCAAAGACAATACCTAACATCTACGAGTAATAGAGAATTATTATTTGTAGCCTATCATAGAAGAACTGACAGTGTGTTTATACATGCCTACCTCGGCCCATTCGATTAGTCTTGCTAAGAAGAACGGGCAAGAAAATTTAGTAAGATCATGTCTTTTTTTACATAAAACTTAATAGGGATAAGAAAATACAAGACAGCAGGAATTCAAGTTAATGAAAAAAAGAAAAACATATATATCTTTGTCTACTTATAAATATATTATATTTAACTTTTACGAGCTTTTGATTATTAAATTTATTATTAAAACAATTAAAAAAATTATAACTCGATATATTTCGGCCCTCGGTATGGGGCCGTCATCAGTCGAATGTAAAAGAATTTGTGACATATGACATAATTTGTCTACTTATCTCATTTAGTCTATTTCCTTTTACAGTCTGTAATTAATTAATGTTAACTCCTTAGAGGAATCATAAATTAGGAAATTATACTAGGTACTTAAATAAATTATAAACTACTGTCATGACAAATATCATTATCACTGTAACACCATGCTTCACCGTCATCTAAATATTCATTTATTTTATAATATGTCTTTGTCAGTAGGCCCTGCTTAATATACAGTTTAAGCTTATTCTCTGACAAAGTAAGGACCTCCTTCGGAAGTTTATTGTAAAATCTTATACCATTTCCTACGAAAGAGGTACTCACCTTGGCAAGTCTGATTTTTGGAAAAGTCAGTTAATGTTTATTTCTGGTTTCTCTACAATGTTGATCGCCAATCCTTGGGAAAGACTCAATATTTATTCTGACATATCTGAGAACTTGGTAAATAAATTCACAAGGAACAGTTAATATATAAATTTCTTTGAATTTTTCTCTTAACGAATCCCGGTGCTTCATATTATAAATTGCCCGAATTGCTCTCTTTTGCAAAACAAAGACTGCGTATATATCCGTGGCTCTACCCCACAACAGCATACCGTATGACATGATGCTGTGAAAAGTAACTAAAATAGACTAATCTAGCAGTATCCACGTCAGTAATTTGCCTTATGCGTCTAACAGCGTATGCGGCTGAACTAAGTCTACCACAGAGGGCTTCTATATGGGGACCCCACTGAAGACGAGAGTCTATGGTAATGCCTAAAAACTTATTTTCGTAACTAGCTCCAGATTGGACCCAATTACTTGAGTGAATACACTTAAAGTTGCACATGTAACTTTATTATAGCTTATCTCCCGTGTGTATTCTCACAAATTCATTCAAAGCACACCTAGAGCTACTCGCATAGTCGCACAAGTCATATTTATATGACTTCTCTCCAGTGTACTGCTCTTGATACCCTATGTTTCTTTTTTATTGCAACTCGCATTGTCGCAGATAAGACATTTATACTTTATGCTTTCTTTTCATATGTGTCTTCAAATCACTGCTAGTGCTGCTCGTAGAATCGCAGAAGTCACATTTATATGACATCCCTCGCGTGTGTATTCTCATAATATGCATCCTTAAATCACTGCCAGATCCACTCTCATAGTCACACATGTAACATTTATACGGTTTCTCTCCCGTGTGCCGTCTCATGTGTGTCTTAAAATTACTACTGAACGCAGACGCATAGTCGCACAACTTACATTTATATGGCTTCTCTCCCGTATGTAGTCTCATATGTGTCTTCAAATGACTGCTAACGACACCCGCATAGTCGCAAATGTTACATTTATATGGCTTCTCTCCTGTGTGTGTTCTAATGTGCTGCATTAAATTTTGGTTCCTACTAAATCTGTACGAACATGAATTACATTTAAAACGTCTTTTCCCATCGTGGAGTCTTGAATGTTTCTCTAACGTTTGAACTGTATGTGCTTTGCAGTTACAAGTTACACATGTGAGATTTACATCTGAAACTCCGTAATGAATGGATATATGCTGTTGCAATTCAATTTTGGTGTAAAATTTTCGCGTACAATGATCACATTCATAATTTAAAGGAGCCCATTTTGTCTGCTCCGTTATTTTGAAAACTGTTTTTGTTTTATTAATTTCCTTCGTGGTATGTTGGTTCAAAATACAATCTGTGACTTCATAAGGAGCTTCGACATGCGAAATATCTTTTAGTGTTTTAATCAGACTATTATTTGTGCTATCACATACTGTAACTGGAGCATCTGCAAAAATACAACACCCATGAGATACGACATACTATTTTATTATATTACAGTTAAACTAATACAGTGATATACAATATATTAAGGGGCTCCACAATGCTAAACATCAGTTTTGTATTGGATTCAGTTCCATCAATGTAGATCCTAAACATTTGAAAAAAATATGGCGTGTTTTTTGACTCAAGACAATTATTAATTACACTTTATAAATAAACATACTTTCAATCTTCTGTTACTTACATTACTTTTAAAAAAACATAAATTTAACGGAAAAAGCGATTCAGTTTCCATGTTTCAAAACCGATTGAAACGAAACCAACACACGCAGATATTAACTAGAAAAGAACATCATTATTACATAAAGAAATCATGGTTAATGGAGCCGCAATTTCAAAATAACTGAAGTTTTGCGTGCGCGGCATCTGATAAGAGCAGGATAAAGAGTTAAAAAACGAACGCGTTAGAGCAGGACTGAGTTTTAGCATTATGCAGCCCCTTAAGTAAATTATAAAAATACAATAGCCCGACTGCACGCAAAAGAGTTGAAATAGTTCTGAAACTCATAGGCAGTTATTCGGTCGTAACCGATTCTGTAGATTTTGCAACAGGCCGTGGACAAACTGATCAACACCTCGTCTGCTTTTACTCTCCCACATTCTAGGCAAGTCTCCTTTAGCCTACGCCTCATCGACGCTTTCCATCAGGTGCGGTACAGGACTTGTTGTACATGAAAAAATAGCGGACGCCACGCAGCGATGATCGCGTGTATCCCGTATCTTTCGATGAAGAAACCTATCCGTCAGGAGGATCAAACGACACGAAACGCTGCTTGTTCCTTCATCTCCAAGTTTAACGATGTCTCACGCCGCTATTTGGTACTTCATCATCTCTAAGTATAAGTTTAATGACACTTCTACGAACTCTCTTAACTATTATGTCTTAAATTATAAACAGGTGTATCGGTGTATCATACATAACAAATACTTACCCTAATTTATGGGAAATCGCTAAAACAACCCGATTCCAAAAATTCGAATACTGTTTGAGTAAATAAGTTGCGACCAATAAACAATAAACCTTCATTGTCTACATTGTTATTTCTATACAAAGGGCAGATTTTTATTTTGGAGTAAAATAAGAACCTTCTTTCGTAGAGGACGTAGTACTCCAACAACTTTGGTGGATGTAGTTGATGTTGGCCGGTAGAGCGTCAGTGGGCAGTCTGTAGAGGATCACCCGCCAATATGTTACTTGTTCCTTCATCCTCTCAAAGTCAACGATATACATTTACCTGATGATATAATGTTGGCTGGCAGAGTGTCAGTGGGCAGTCTGTGGAGGATCACCCGCCACCACACTACTTGTTCCTTTATCATCTCCAAGTCTTCCGATATGCAAAAGTCTTCTTTTATGTGACTGTTGATAACTTCCCCATTTATATTGTCAGCAATATTGTAAAGTTCAGTCTGAAATTATAAAGTGTATAAAGATTTTTCCTGCCACAGGTTATTGTACCATTTTAAAAGACACGTTCTGATTTTAGTACACAATAATAAAATGGAAATCCTAAATATGCTGAAGCTTTGGCGGCTATTTATCGGCTACATAACTCAAGAACGGCCAGGCAGACCCAGATGCAAAATTATCTATCACAGCATCACCCTTCTCCGCAATAACGCTCCACTTTCTAGTCTGCCACCTCCACAAGCACTATTTCAAATTTTCCAAGTAATTGAGGGGCATTTATTATCTAGTGTTCTTATTCTTTCTCCACTACCCTTGGCTTACAACCTACTTAGCAGCAGACGCTCCTAATCTCTTACACTATTGTTTAAACTTATTTGTAATCTAACTAAGCATAAATTGTGTAAACATGTACCGTTTTGTGAATAAATAACTTATTATAAGTTATTATCTAGGTTTCGATCTTTGTATTGTAGTAACAATGTCTTCGCTATCTTAAAATGATTTTTCCGTTTTATTTTTAATGACTCAAGGCCCCGCTTTCGGTCATTATCACCGTCACCGTCATCGTTGTCAAATTTGAATCCGAAAATATTGGACCGCGTTACAAGATGATATGGTCAAATGGGACTAAAGGACACTCTGCCCGCGCAAAATAGAATCACGCTTATTTTTCCAATTTGTTTTACTAAAAGATTATTATTCAGCTGCCTCAAGTCCCTGCTTAATATCATCACAAATATGAAGTTCTGTGGTTGGGATTTTGTCTGAATAATTCATAATGATGTTTGATTGAGAACGATCAGAAAAAAAAAACATTCCCTAAAATGCAAATATCACTAACTTAGGATCATGGTTAAGAGACAAAACCATAAATATATAGAACGTTCTATGAACAAAATATACTCAATAGCGCAGCCGAAAATAAATGAAGTCCGAGTGTATTAGCAATTTGAGATACCATTAAATCTTTAAAAAGTAAACCTCTACCATAGACGAATCGTCTATGCCTCTACACAACAGATAACTCGGGACTTAAAAGTAGATATATAATAAAATAATAATATATAGAGACTTGGATCACTGCTCAGAATATCTCAGCTTTCGTTACTTACAGCATAGATGAATAAAGGAAGGATAGATTGCTATGTCCTTGTACGGTTCGCAATACTAACAATAACGTTGCTAGATGGCGTTACTTGTCTCGCTGGAAATAAAATTTGTCTGAAATCGACGAATTTTACGCATTTTACTGTTCTGGTTCATCATATTTATTTATTTTATGGATAAAAACACAAACTTTTCATAACATCGCATCAGAAAATAGAGAATTCTTAATCAGGTGTTTTTAACATTTCTTTCATTAAACTTTCGGTGGTAAGCTGGCAATCTAAATAAGCGTACAGATGGTTATTCTGGATTCCGGTAGATGGCGCACAACGATCAATTAAACAAAATATGTGCATTAAAATACGCTTTATTTACCTAACACACACTACTCATACATACCGGTATATAACTTTACTCTTTGACTCAACTGTCATGCACGGTTGAGCAATTTACCCTCAGATTTATCGTATGCCATGTGTCGCGTATTGTCGTATTCTAGCAAATTTTTGTTTTGTGGGCGCAGTATAGTTGCTACACACACGCACACATCGAATTTCGTTTTATCAACTGTTCGATAGATGGCACTAGGTATGTCACAATTTATCTAGTATAGTAGCGACATCAAAAATAATAAGTCGAACTACTAGGTACCGGCGAAAATAATAAGTTTTACGCGGGCTTCGTTCTAATGTATGGAGTGAGCAATCTATCCTTCCTTATTTATCTATGCTTACAGTGAGACAACAGCCAAAATCATGATGAAGAAAATCCGATCTAGCAGTGAAACAAAAAAAAACTGTTAACAGGTTCTTGGGTTACAAGGGAACAAATAGACAGACATATAGAAATAACTAACCTTTGGTGGATCATTCTCGATCTTTACATCCAAAGTGTCTGTCACATAATCTGTCTCGGTTTCATCATATATTGGCCCTGTGTATAAAGTGTCCGCCATGTGTTCTATTTCAGTGTCTGTCACGTCTTCTGTCTTAGTTTCTTCAAGCTTTATGTCTGTAGGATCTGTCACGTCTTCTGTTTCAGTGTTTGTCACGGCTTCTGTCTTAGTTTCTTCATATATTAGCCCTGCGTCTATATTGTCTGCCACGTTTTCTGTTTCAGTGTTTGTCACGTCTTCTGCCTTGATTTCTGCATATATTAGCCCTGTGTCTAAAATGTCCACCATGTCCTCTATTTTAGTGTCTGTCACGTCTTCTGTCTTAGTTTCTTCAAGCTTTATGTCTGTAGGATCTGTCACGTCTTCTGTTTCAGTGTCTGACACAGCTTCTGTCTTAGTTTCTTCATATATTAGCCCTGCGTCTATATTGCCTGCCACGTTTTCTGTTTCAGTGTTTGTCACGTCTTTTGCCTTGCTTTCTGCATATATTAGCCCTGTGTCTATAGTGTCTACCATGTCTTCTGTTACAGTTTTTTCATATGTTAGACCAGTGTCTATTATTTCTATATGTGTTATATACAACCTTGATGTTGTGGCTGGTAAGATCTGGAAAATAATACAAGACTATGGTGTTAGCATTCTGCACTCAAAAATTATAAAAAGGATACCCTAATGATATGAACAATTGTGTGCTGTCATTCTGTCACAACCACTTTTCTTCAAACGAATAAAGCTATTTCTGTCCAACCGGTTTCGTTATATAAGGGCTCGAAGTTAAATATATGTTTATATCCCTACTTAAGGTGTATGTGCAAAAACCGGCCAAGTGCGAGTCGGACCCGCGCACGAAGGGTTCCGTACCATTATCTATAAAAACGGCAAAAAAAAAAACATATCTGTTATATGGGAGCCCCCTTCAATATTTATTTTATTCTGTTTTTTAGTATTTTTTGTTATAGCAGCAACAAGAATACATCATCTGTGAAAATTTCAACTGTCTAACTATCACGGTTATTGAGATACAGCCTGTTGACAGACGGACAGACGGACAGGACAGGAGAGTCCTTAGTAAGGTCCCGTTGGTTACCCTTTGGGTACGGAACCCTAAACATGACACAAGTGACAACATATCTATTTAAGTTAAAACCCTTCATAATGTATAGCAAAACCAGTAAATATAATCTCCGTAAAAGTGCAAGTATTTTCCTTACAACAAAGCACATTTATGATATGATAAACCACCCAGTCACAGTATAAGCAAAGACAGTAGGGAAATTGAACCGAATTCTCCAGTTAAATACCTACGCGCCACCGAAGCGTTAGGGCTCTCGCTCACTCATATCATAACTTGGGTTTTTCGAGATACGATAAGACTCTGCCGTTTGATCGAAAGTACCGCGCGCCGCTCCACCGATTAGTTGGCTAGACTTGCTTGCGGCGGCGACGGCGGCGACAACCGACAAAAAAGTCAAATTCAAATTCAAAGAAACCTGCTTTTTGTTCTGACAAGCGTACTTAAATCTATTAGGTAACTCTTTATTTTGCCCTGGTAACAAACAGTATGAACATACATAAAAAGAACGCGACAATTTCAAAAATTTAATTTATAATGTAAGTAGGTACTACTCTTGAGTGATATTTTTTAGTCTTACCTTTGGACATCAGCCGGAAGTCTAAAATAGGCGATTCCTTTTTTTCGTGATGAATTTAGACATCCAAATGCGCAACAATATCTTTGTGACATCGTGATCAGGTCGGCACAGAGTTTACAAACGGTCGCGTCCTATCGCCTGCTTACGTCTGCGCGTACTGGCAAGGCAAGCGCGGCGCGGCGCCGCGACCCCAGCGATTGACGCTTCATTTCTGCTTAGACGGCGTGTAGAGCACGCGTCTGTGTGTGTGAGGCTCAAATCGGAGCGCTTCCAGGTAATTTCCCTACTGTCTTTGCTTATGCTGTGACCCAGTGCTGACAATCTCAATAATCAACTTCCTATTCTTTTGCGTAATTTTAAACGTTGTAGAACAAAGTATGATCAGTAGAACATGTGTATAACATTTTGTAATAATAATAAGTACAGCAACGTCACCTGTGTAGAATCCTTCAAATAGTTGTTCAGTACTCGTATGCACTGTTGTGACGTAGATATAAACTGATGCATGTTCTTCAGTTTGGTGCTGCACTCCCAACATATTTGCAGAGCCTGCTTTCTTTGCAAACATTGTAGGTACTGAAAACAGTATGATTCGTCACTTTGTGAAGAGTTTAACATTAGTTTGTTAAGAGTACCTAAACATAGGAGAAAAAATTTGCGTTCATTTCATTTCGTGTTTGGCGCTGAATGTGTACTTGGCAATTTTGTGCACTTGACGCAAAATGTGCATTTCGCAATAGGTGCACTATACAGTGTGTCCCTCGTGCAAGTGCACATCCAAAAGTGGGTGAAACTAGATCTAAATATATCGACAAAAACATAGAAAATTTTTATTTTTTATTTTTTTTGATCTTGAAAAAATACTCCACCTGGGATATTTTTGTATGGGACGCGAGCGCAGTGCCTTTGGTTAACCGCTCGTACAAAATATTATATTTACGATAGAAGGTTGTATTTTTTTTTGTTAGAAAGATGATGAAATAGGCAATGATAAATAGGAATAAAAATATTGTAAAACGGGGACATTATTTTGAAAAAATTGACTATTACTGAAAAAAAAGACGGAAAAATGAAAGAAATGATCTTTTAGGATAGGTATTATTTTTATGGCAATGGTAGTTGATTATGTTTTGTTTTTGATTTGGTATGCAACGTCTATTCTTAAGGATCATAACAGTTTTATTTCATTGCATTACTCGCGATAGATCAAAAGTTATGACATATTTTATACATAGTCTCCATGGTAGGCAAAAAAAATTTAAGACGTAAATTTATAAAACAATCTAAAAAAAACATTTTTTGTCGATAAAATAAGGTCTAGTTTCACCTCTTTTCGGATGTGCACTTGTACGAGGGACACACTGTATATAATGTACTCTTTGGGTGCACTTCTCACTAGCACTTCGCAAAATGTACACTTTTGATACAAAAGATTTTCATACAAAACATTTTTTAAATGTAATGTTAGAGTATTATTATTACATAACACTCACGTGTGATTGTTTTTGACTATATGCCAACTGTTTCACCGATACAATTTCGGCATTATCAAGGCGAGTGTTGTTCTTAGGATGACGACGCGGCGTTCACCGTCGTTGTCAAACGGACACTGGCAGCCGCCCATCGGCTGCCCATCGCCGCATTGCTCGTGCGCTAAGCGTTGGCTGTGTCGTCGAGGGAGGTGGGATGGTGGATGCACTTGATTCTTTTAATTGTTCCAAATATTTATTATTAGGGGCGGTTATTAAACAAAACGAACTCACAACATCGTTACTGTCACTGGACAATGTCTTAAAGTTGCTCTATCCATCGAGAACCAGTTTCCAAGACGGAGCCAGCTGCCAAACATATGGCCGTTTGTAATAATAATTTAGTATGTCAGCTCACGCGAGTTTTAATAATATTGTAATGTTAGAGTGCCTAAAAATAAAGCTTTTTTATCCTTAAGATTTTAGTGTGTATAACAGAAAATATATATCTAAGAGACAAAAATAATAAGCATACAAAAGGTTTATTTTTAGGCACTCTAAACATTGCATTAAAAAAATGTCTTGGTAAAAAATGTTTTAAATGTCAAACATGTTCATTTTGAGAAGTGCTCATTATGAGAAGTGCCCTTTAAGAGAAGTGCTTATTATAAGAAGTGCCCTTTATGAGAAGTGCACATTATGAGAAGTGCCCTTTATGAGAAGTGTACATTGTGAACAGTGCACCTTTTGCAAAATGTATGTTTTGAGTCAAGTGCACATTCTGCATCAAACCCTATCTGTCACAGAGGTCTACCGCTTCAGCCATTATAGGTAGCCAGTAAAATTTTCACAGAGTATGTTTTACTCTTCAACAAAGTAGGTTCTTTTTACATAAAGTCCCGCCCCTTTATCTCCGAAACAAGAGGACTGAAGAATATGAAAAAAATTATGGTAATAGGTTATATGATTACATAGAGATTATAGGAAAAATATAGCCATAAAGATATTATTAGGGTTCTGCACGCAGATGGTGCCAAATGTTTGCCAGGTACTACCATTGTAGCAGCTTGTTTTCGTCACCTAAATATTGCTATGGCATCTATATTGTTGTAATTTAGCATAATACTTTTAGGGTTCTGTACTCATATTGTATGGTGGCACGGAACCCTTTGTGTGCGAGTCAGACTAGCACTTGCCCAAATATTTAAAAGAAAACAAAAAGATTAATTAAAATTACAATAATTTTATTATTGCAATAAAATAATATATATAATCCTATATTATTAATTTTATTATCAAATTCTTAACTATGTTGCTAATAAGTAAAAGTATTAGTTTAACAATGTAATTAATTAGGTATATTTATTATTTCCTTAATTGAAATCTGGGTGGTTAGTTTAACACCCATTGTAGTGTTACTCAAATAAAAATTAATTGTCGCCTTTAAGGGTTAAGCTATGGCATATGTAAAATGACACTCACTCACCTAAAAACGTAGGCCACTTGTATACGTGTTTGTCATTGATAAAAATTGTTCAACTCACTTTAGGGTAGCGTTCTTAAACACCGGGGTAAAGGTAAAAATTAACTTTCAACCGTTCTCCAACGACCCATATGAAAATGAACAGCTTGAAGTCGTTCATAAACCTTGTCAGATATGTAAAATTCACTTTGAAAGTTAAAGTTTACATTTACCCAGGCGTTCAGGAATGCTACGTTAGTAACTACATCAAGCCCTAGTGGTGGATCCGGAAGTCGGGTGAAGTCCACTGGTCAATGGAAAGGTAACAATTTGAATACCAATCATTAGTATCGATTCGGCATAACACGTCTTAACTTATTTGACAGAACTAACCTTATTTTAAGCGTTCTGTCTTTTTCTTTCTTTATCAAAAAGACAAGGACAGCATGCTTAAATGAAGTTTAGTCCTGTCAAATAAGTTAAGATGTGCTTTACTGAATCGTTACCACTGCCTAATAATCGACCGAGCTTTATAGGTTGTTCCGGAGGCAGCCAATGGGACAGATAGAATGACAAATCTTATGGATAGAAGAGACGAGATTCATTTTAACTGGACACTGTAACTTAAACAAGCATCTTTTCACTACAGGTGGTTTTGGTGATTATTTTGTGGCGACGTACTTTAATGAAAGAAAGAATATAGAAAACTGGAAGACTATGAAAGTTTACCTCTAATTCATCGTCGTTGGAAGAGATGCAGGAATCGATAATTTTCCAGTACTTATCATCGATTAAGGTCAGGTTTCTGTCGTTAGATAAACAAAATGTACAAATTGTAGCCATTTTCGTATATTTTAAAACCGCAGCCAAACAACCGTAGTCCGTCCGTAGAGAGAGTAAAATAAAACGCTCTTTATACTTATCTATGGCTCTAGGATTGGTCAGTACTCAAGGAATTCCTTATTCTGAGGGTCAGTATCTCGGACCAAGTATCACAATCACAAATTATAGAGGGATACTACGTATATCACATTGGTACGAGGCACTCCGTGATCAGTATGGTTATCCAAAAACGCATAGACAAAAGACAAACGTCATAACAAACGCTCCAGCTCCAGCTGTATTTGACACGAGGTGGGCGGTCCGCCATTTTGAAATACGTTTCGAAACGTGTGATTATCACTCGAAGCGATGCGAATTTTACCCTGTAGCGTTCAAAAATCGATCCGAGTGTAAACGAACTGTTACCTGACAGTTGCGCTATGTGTTTTGAAACGCTTTCGAAAAATGTAAATATCGCACTGATAAGTGCGATTTCTAACTCTGTGTGAGTACCAATAAAATTCGTCTGACAGTTGTCATTTCGGAGTTTACTCGGGATTCGGACAAATTTTGAAAATAGAATTCAACATTTCCGTACGAATACGGTGAAAATGCTTCGAGACTGCTCCGACAGGATTGCAAAGGTTGCAATGCCATCCATATTAAGAGTAGTAGGTACATATCGGTTCAATTCCTTCTTTATTAGGTACTTTACTTTATTTATTTATTTTGATTTGAGGTTATGTATTTACTTGACGTGTGTTACTCCAGTATTATATTCCTTGGTTACTCTAGACCGTTCCAAAACGCTTTTCTCACGAAAATCACTCGCAAGCGTTTCAAAACCAGATCTTTCTTTCTCTTTCTAGTATATAGCACTGTCTCTTTCTTAAAAACGAGTGAAATTAGAGTGTATTTAGCTGTACCTATTTATTCCTTATCCTTATTCTAAGTTCTAAGATTTAGCTAAATCGTTGAGAGAGTACATAATCTAAATACTGCGCATAATCTCAACAAAGTACAAATGGCTACAATTTGTGCATTTTGTTTGTCTAACGACAGAAACCTGACCTTAATCGATAATAAGTTCTCAAAAATTGTCGATTCCTGCGTCTCTTCCGAAGACGATGAATTAGAGGTAAACTTTCATAGTTTTGCAGTTTTCTATTTTTCCTCCTTTATTCTTTTTTTCTTAGTAAGTAGGTACATCGTCACAAAATAATCACCAAAACCACCTGTAGTGAAAAGGTGTTTGTTTAGGTTACATGTCCAGTTAAAATGTATCTCGTATCTTCTATCTGTAATGTAGGCTTTTGTCGTTCTAAATCAGTGTCCCATTGGCTGCCTCCGGAACAACCTATAAAGTTCGGTCTATAATTAGGCAGCGACTGGTTTTCAAATTGTTACTTTTCCATTGACCAGTGGACGTCACCCAAATTCCGGATCCACCACTAGGGCTTGATGTCGGTACCTAATGACACCTATTAAATAAACATCTCTTAACTACGGGTACCACGGATAGCCCGCTATGTAGGGGATGCATGAACGAGGATGAGACGGTGGAGCACCTGCTTCTCCACTGCCCCGTCACTGCGGAAATAAGAACGAAAGTAGGGTTAGCGACGATGATGAGCTCCAGCTTCCCTTCACTGAATCAGTTGTGTCAGCATGTCGATGCTGTTCGGCTCTATTTTAAAGAGCTGGGCTGGCTAGGGTGACTGACGGGGGGGAAGTGCACAATACTCACGGCTTATGTCCAGCAGTGGACAAACTAAACTGAAGGATGAAGGATGAAAGGTGCGGCCGCCCTATAACAATAGGTGTACCTCGCATATCCTTGAAAAGGACTAAATCAAGGGTCTTCAACACGCGGCCCGCTGGGTCATTTTTTGCGGCCCTCAGAGGCTAAGGAAATTTTCATCTACTCTATATGAAATCACCAGCAACACTTCTTAAATCAAACGTCGCCGCTCAGCCACTGAGCAATTTTCACCAATGTGGTGAAAAGTAAACAATGTCAATCCCCACATTAATCTGTATCTTATTATTTTTGAGCAAATAAAGACATTTTTAATTCACTTGTTTGGTTTTATATTATTGTTGAGGTAGTATGTTTACGGGCAGCAATGTGCGGCCCTTTGACAGAACTGGAATAGATTATTGGCCCTCCAGCTAAAAAGGTTGAAGACCCCTGGATTAAATGATGCCTTTGATTTGATGGTGATGGTTTCATGAATGCTGATTTGATAAAAGTGGACATGAAATATTTTTGCAACAAACGAAGCATTCTTGAATACTATTTGAGAACATAGTAGATGCTAGTGATTGTTGGCACTTGGTGGAGTTTATAAAACATTGTTTTTTTTTCATTTATTGCACATAATTTTAGACATGATTGTAGTTTATATGATTTATTTGCTAGTTAGGATGTGTAAAAAGCCCTAGAAAATGCTTTACAGCGAAACCGGTCGGGCATAATAAAGTTGTACGTAATATGTGGATAAGTACAAGTGTTTTTTAAAACTATTTGAGAACTTTTTTTTACGTAGTTATTGATAACTTTCAGAGGAAAACTTCAAAGTTATTTTAATTCTCAACATTTTTATGATGAGAAGAGTAATAGTAAATATATATAAATAATAAATACGCATCCAGAGAGGAGAACAGAAGAGTGATATTGCATCATCAATAGTAAATATATATAAATAATAAATACGCATCCAGAGAGGAGAACAGTAGAGTAATATCGCATTATCAATTTACACTGTATTAAAAATTCAATTATATTTTTATTTACTGAATTTTTATAAAAAGAAAATTATTGTCAACATCGCAAATATAATTTTATGTTAGCTTTGAGCGCATTATAAATGTTGATTATTATTGTTTTAAATTTTAGTGATAATATGGTGTAATTAAATAGTTAAAAAGATAAAACTATAGATCCAATAGAGAGGCTATCCGACATCAGTACAAAGCAAAAACAGTAAATATTTAAAAAGTAAAAATAAAGAAATTATAAGTACCTACATAAATGTTTGTGTGATATGTATTTGTGTTGGTGAGGGTGAGAGGGTGTGTTTGTGTGTAAGTGGGGGGCAAGGGGTGAGGTTGTGTATACCTATGTCTGAAATGGTGTTTATGCATAGGAAGTATGTAAAATTTGTGAGAGAAATTTGGCAAAGCTTCTGTTTCCTCGAAAAAAAAACTCTTAACAAAAAAACGTTAATCTTTTTGCAAAGTGACGAATCTTACTGTTTTCAGTACCTTCAATGTTTGCAAAGAAAGCAGGCTCTGCAAATATGTTGGGAGTGCAGCACCAAACTGAAGAACATGCATCAGTTTATATCTACGTCACAACAGTGCGTACGAGTACTGAACAACTATTTGGAGGATTCCACACAGGTGACGTTGTTATACTTTTTATTATTACAAATTGTTATACACATGTTCTACTGGACATACTTTATTCTACAACTTTTAAGATAACGCTATAAAGAATGGGAAGTTGATTGTTGAGATTGACCGCACTAGGTTGTTTATCATAACATATTACAGTACCAGGCCATTTGAAGGTTGCATCGTGCTTTAAAAAGAGATACTTGGCTAGCTTCGGCTACCTTCGGCTTTGTAGAGCGTCATCTCTGTCACACGAAACACACGACTGACAAGTCAGCGATTAAACAACCGGGTTGACAAGTGTGACAGAGATGACGCTCTACAAAGCCGAAGGCAGCTGAAGCTAGCCGAGTATCTCTTTTTAAAGCACGATGCGACCTTCAAATGGCCTGGTACTGTACATTGTTGTGATGAAAATACTTGAATTTTTCGCAGATTATGTTTACAATTTACTCTACCCTACATACTGGTTTTGCTATATATTATCAAGGGCTTTAACTTTAATAGATATATTTTAAACTAGGTGAACCGTCTAGGTGAACGGGTGTGTGTCATTTTTTGGATAGACACCTAAAGTAGCGATATAAACATTGTTTATAACATATCTATCTAAGTTGGAGCGCTTTATGCAAAACCGGCTGGACAGAAATAGCTTTATTCGTTTGAAGAAAAATGGCTGTGACAGAATGACAGCACACAATTCATATCTTAGGGTACCTTTTTATAATTTTCGAGTGCAGAACAATAACAGCATAATCTTGTGTTATATTCTAGATCTTACCAGCCACAACATCAAGGTTGTACATAACACATATAGAAATAGTAGACATTAGTCTAACATATGAAGAGACTGAAACAGAAGACATGGCAGACACTATATACGCAGGGTTAATATATGCAGAAACCAAGGCAGAAGCCGAGACAGACACTGAAACAGAAGAAGTGGAAGACACCATAGACGCAGGGGTTATATATGAAGAATCTAAAATAGAAGTAACAGACACTGAAATACAAAACGTGAGAGACACTAAAGACACTTGGCTAATACATGAAGAAACTAAGACAGAAGCCCTGACATACACTGAAACAGAAAACGTGGGAGATACTATAGACGCAAAACTAATATATGAAGAAACTAAGATAGAAGACGTGACTGACACTGAAATAGAAGACGTGGCAGAGACTTTATACACAGGGCCAATATTTAATGAAACTGAGACAAATTATGTGACAGACACTATGGATGTCAAGATCGAGAATGATCCACTTGAGGTTAGTCATCTCTGTATGTCTGTCTATTTGTTCCCTTGTAATTTGAGAGCCCGTTAAGATAGATGGTCCAAGGTAGTCTTTATAAAAAACTTGTGAGAACCAACAACGACGGCAGAAGTATTATTATTTAATTCTGTTACCTTTTTCCACACATTCCATCAATTTTACACCCGCGAATATTCAGTTTTTCTTATAAACAAAATGTTTTAACTGTTTAATTTTGCAATTTAAAACTTTCATACATTAGATTACAAAAGTTTTAAATAACAAAATTAGATTCCAAAAAAGTTTGTTTGTAAAAAAACTGAATATTCGCGGATGTAAAGTTGATGGAACGTGTGGAAAAAGGTAACAGAATTAAATAATAATACTTTTGTCGTCGTTATTGGTTCCCACAAGTTTGTATGAAGATTGCCTTGGACCATCCACCTTAACGGATTTTTTGTTTGATTTTTATTTTACTGCCAGCTGATTTTATTCTTAATCATGATTTTGGTCTCGCTGTAAGTAACGAGAGCTGAGATATGCTGAGCAGTGATCCTAGTCTGTATATTATTATTTTATTATAAAGTCTAGAAATATTTGTTATCTAGAGTTTCTTAATCGTTTTAGTAAAACACATTGGAAAAAAAGAAGCAACATTCTATTCTGCGCGGGCGGAGTTGCGGTGAAAGCTAGATGATATGTTTATCAGCATAATCATCGCTTAGCTGGTGGATATCACTATCAAGGAGATAACTTATCAGTCTTATCACACGAAATAATGAACATCATGGGTTTGAGTTCCATTTGACCATATCATCTTGTAATGCGGTCCAATATTTTAGATTAATATTTGGATTCTTACGAATATTATGGTAGAAATTAAATAAAAAAGAAAATTTTCGATATATATATATCGACCCACTTGGGATCGTCGTCAGTCAAATATGGACATAGAACACATAATATGGAATAATATCATAAATAAAATAGAGTTACAATAAATTAAATAGGTTAAGAAAAAAGGTTAATTTGGTCAATTTATTGTTAACTCTATTATATTTATGATATTATTCCATATTCGACTGACGACGATCCCAAGTGGGTCGAAATATATATCGAAAATTTTCTTTTTTATTTAATTTCTACCATAATATTCGTAAGAATCTGTATGTATGTATAATAAAACGGTAAAAAAAGCTTTTATTAAGTAAAAATATTTATTATCAGATTAAAATTTGACAACGATGACGGTGACGATGACAATGATGGTATGAATGGATGGATGACGTATTTTAATAATAACACAAAAACGTCCCACCAAGCTCAGTGAGGCGTGGGGTTTCCTGTATGGCGTCTCTCATACATTTCCATAGTAAATCACCCTCCAACAACACACTATCATCTCGACAACGCCACGACGGCCTTAAAGGCCTCGCCCGGCCTTTAAGGTATCTGTGGACCGAAAACGGGGCCTTTAGGTCATTAAACAGGAAAATAATTTTAAGAAAGCGAAGACATTGTAACTACAAGACAAATACATTTGGACCAGGGTTTCTTAAACTGGGGTCTTAATACTAATAATAATAATCTTAATCTTAATAATAATAATAATAACATAATACTTAACTTAAATGATATCTGATACCGAACACCGCACATCGCTATTGTGTCTTTACCGCGCAAGTGAAAATGAAAATAAAACAAAAATATGTACCATCAATGTGAACAAAACATTAGGTTGTATAAACAAACCTTTTTTACTTTTCGGTGACAAGTGGAAGTAAATATTGCTTTTCATAATTAATAGGAATCCTTATACAACGTGTAACAGAAAGGTGTAACCATATTTGAAGAACTTATTCAGTCAATGGTTTAAAACAACTTTTACTATGGAACAAACCCGGGTATATTGAAAAAAAAATTACTTGCCTTATAGGAAAATCCAATGCCGCTCGGCCGAAATGTAGGGAAGGGCAGATTTTTTTTCGAGATTTCAGGGTTGACTCCATAGTAAAAATTGTTATAAACCATTGACTGAATAAGCTCTTCAAATATGGTTACACCTTTCTGTTACACGTTGTATAATCCTTAATAGGAATGTAAGTTTAAAACATTATTACTTAATTTGGTTTTTTATTTCTTAAAAAGTAATATTTGCTTTCTCTGTAATCAGGTTTGGAAGGGGTCCATCAGTTTTTGAAATTTTGCAAGAGGTCCGTGACTACCAAAAGTTTAAGAACCCAAGATTTAGAAGATCAAAACGCACTAAATATTAAGGGACCCTCAATTACTTGTAAAATTTGAAATAGTACTTGACAGACCAGAAAGTGGGGCGATGTTGTGATGGATATTTTTCTATCTGGGTTTGCCTGGCCGTTCTTGAGCTATCTAGCGGTAAATAGCCGCTAAAGCTGCAGCATATTTAGTATTTAAATTTTATTATTGAGTCATAAAATCAGAACGCGCCATTTAAAATGGTAACATGACGATAACCTACAGTACCCTGTGCTAGGTAAAACTTCGTATTCTTCTTAATTTCAGACTGAACTTGACAATTACAATGAGGAAGTTATCAACAGTTACATAAGAGAAGACCCTTGCATATCGGAAGACTTGGAGATGATAAAGGAACAAGTAGTGTGGTGGCGGGTGATCCTCTACAGACTGCCCACTGACACTCTGCCAGCCAACATTATATCATCAGGTAAATGTATATCGTTAGACTTTGAGATGATAAAGGAACAAGTAGTGTGATAGCGGGTGATCCTCCACAGACTGCCCACTGACACTCTGCCAGCCCATGCCTATGTATTACTTTAAGTGTGATATACTAAAATAGTATGTCGTATCTTATGGGTGTTGTATTTTTGCAGATGCTCCAGTTACAGTATGTGATAGCACAAATAATAGTCTGATTAAAACACTAAAAGATATTTCGCGTGTCGAAGCTCCTTATGAAGTCACAGATTGTATTTTGAACCAACATACCACGAAAAAGAATGAATACAACATTTCAAAGAAAGATAAAGTCATTAATAAAACAAAAACAGTGTTTAAAATAACGAAGCAGAGAAAAGGGGCTCCTTTAAATTATATATGTGATCATTGTAAGCAAATTTTTTACACTAAACTGAAATTGCAACAGCATATATCCATTCATTACAGAGTTTCAGAATTAAATCTCACATGTGCAACTTGTAACTACAAAGGTGTTACAGTTCAAGCGTTAGAAAAACATTCAAGACTCCACGATAAGAAAAGACGTTTTAAATGTAATTCATGTACGTATAGATTTAGTAGTAACCACCATTTAATGCAGCACATTAGTACACACACGGGAGAGAAACCATATAAATGTGACATGTGCGAATATGAGAGTATAAAGAGCAGTAATTTGAAGAAACATCTAAAAACACACTCCGGAGAGAAACCATTTAAATGTAACTTGTGCGACTATACGTGTAGCGAGTGCTATAGTTTGAAGATACATATAAAAAGACACACGGGGGAGAAGACATATAAATGTGATTTGTGCGACTATACGAGTGTCACCAGTCATTTGAAGACACATATGGTAGTACATACGGGAGAGAAGCCGTATAAATGTCACTTGTGCGACTATGCAGGTAGGGCCCGTAGTCATTTGAGGGCACACATCAGAAAACACACGGGAGAGAAACCATTTAAATGTTACATGTGCGACTATGCAAGTAGCAAAAGCAGTGATATGAAGAAGCATATTAGAAGAAATCACATGGGACATAAGCCATATAAATGTGACATGTGCGACTATGCGAGTAGCGTAAGCGCTTATCTAAAGAAACATATTATGAGAATACATAATGAAAGAGATGTAGTTCTAAAACGGTCATTCAAAGATACATAGGAGAAGACACATGGAAGACAAACCTCATAAACGTGACATGTGCGACTATAAGAGTATCAAAAGCAGTAATTTGAATACACATAATAATAGTGGCGTGCACAGAGTTTTTAGACAGGGTAGACATAAAAAATTGAAAGCCTAAAAAACTTGGTAAAAACTTACCAAATAATTAAGTTATTGTTTGCGATTTGCCACCTAAAATACCGTTTCGCAATTATTTGTTTTTATCATCAAAACACAGTTTCAAAAATGCACCATTTCTTAACTTTTGTACACACACTTTGTACAACATGTTGTCGCATTGAATAACTTTCACAGTAAACACTGGCACTAGCCATTTTTTATACTGCTTGTCATCAATTTGCGTAAAGAACGAACGAAAAACAATAATGGATGACGCCCGCCAAGCCGCCAAAGCGAAGGTGGCATTTTCAGTGAATGTCGTAAAAAGCCGTCGGCTTTTTGCACAGTCGTCGCCTACATTTCGCACGCAAACAAGCACAATCTTTTGCATTGTGTGCCATGTATTTACAGTAACGCACGCAAACATAGACTGTTAGAATATGACCCACACATAGACACCGACACCCACCATTCCGCGATCTCTTTTGCCCTGCGGTCCGAAATAGAATTACAATGGATCATAAGCCATTCACTTCGTAATCGATTTTAGCGATGTAATTCTATTTCGGACCACAGGGTTGGCATCGAGTGAGCGAGCGACTCGGAACTGAGACTCGCAGTTCCCGCTAATGACAATAGATGGCGGTCGGTGTCGCTACATTTTAGCAGAAAATTTATTACGATATGCGTAAAAATGCGTAAATGATGCGTATTTGTCAGGGTAGACAGTGTCTTTTTGTCTGTATGAACCGCACGCCACTGCATAATATGAGAACACACACGGGGGCGAAGTCGTATAAATATGACATGTGTGACTATGCGAGTAGCTCTAGCTGTGTTCAAAAAAAAAAAAAAGAGGACCATCTGAGAATACACAAAGGAGATAAGCTATAATAAAGTTACATGTACGACTTTAAGAGTATTCATTCAAGTAATTTTAATGAATGGATGAATGAAAGTAGAGTGACGAAAGAAATGTATGGTACGCAAGTCGAAGGTAGAGCTCGATCAGGCAGCCCTAGAAGGATGTATGATAACTAAATTGTCAGCATACTTATGTTTTGAATAAAGTCGTCCTCTTAAGTTATTTTTGCTTCAAAATAATAAATTTAATGAATGTGCGAGAGATTTTAAAGAATCCGTGCTTTTTGTCTAACTTAAGAGAAACTTGAAAAATTTTACAGGTAAATTTTCTTTTACCTGTATTTGTGCTTTTAAATTTGTTTCTGATTGATTGCAAGTTTGTAATGCACTCAAATAATAATAAATTTTTCTTTTATTAGCAATAAGTAGTATTCTCCAATGAAATCTAGTTTTAGGTATATCTTTAATAAATGAGTGTTCAGGAAAAATACCACTAAATAACATTTTACGTAGATGAAAAATAAGGATATTTAAATATTTTCTGATTTAGCAATACCAAATAGACTAGAGCTGCTCTAAATCCCATATTTTAATACTATATAAACTTAAAGAACATCAGGAATTTATTGAAACCTACTGCAGGTTTAATCTTAGTGAAAAGTCCATTTAGATATTTTTAAAACATATTAGGTTTCATTGTCATTTGCATTGTTACTTGGGGACAATACGAAGAATTATGGTTTGATGGAATGGGATTCGCCAGCCGCGGAGACTTTTCTCTAAATGTTTTTGTTTAATTGAAATTAAAGAAATAAAATTGGTGGTAGAGCTGATGCCGGGCTCGACTGTGGAGGTACCACCGTCTTACTTGTAGACCCCCTCGAAGTAATTCGGGGGAGAGTGAGAGGACGCGAATCCATAGAAATAAGCCGACGTCCGAATTTCAAAAGAGACAGTGGTTGGGCTTTGCCCGCGGTGTGGAAACCTGTGCTAAAAACAGTTACCGAAACACTCACAGACTTGAGTGAAAGTGACGTAGATACTGTAAGTTCCGCATGTTTATCGGTGTTTGGTGACACTCCGGTAATTAATAACGCAAGCCCGGAAGTAACTAATTGTGCGGACGCCCTACCGGTCCAACCACCAATACCATCTGCATCGATGTCATTACGAGCCCTGCGGGCCGCAGCCTGCAGTGTGAGGCGTAACGAACGTCGTCGCGTAAACGTCTTCACTTGCCCAGATGAAGGCAGTCTAAATCTGCTGAAACTGGTCGGCTTTCCCGATCATAACACGTATTGAGGTGAGCTGTTTTTATATAAATCATGAATTATCCTCAAGTTTCATTTTATTCCATAACCTTTTCTTTCCAATAACTTTTGCTTAATAATAGGTCTTTACCTATGAAATTGCTGAAATTTTCTTACAGATTCGTTCATAGTTCCTGTAATTCAATAGCTATTTCAATGATTTGTTTTTAGGGTTCCGTACCTAAAGGGTAACCAAAAGGGTTACTAAGACTCCGCTGTCACCAGGCTGTATCTCGTGATAGTTAGACAGTTACAATTTTCACAGATGATGTATTTCTGTTGCCGCTATAACAATAAATACTAAAAAACGGAATAAAATAAATAATTAAGGGGGCTCCCATACAACAGACATGTTTTTTTGCCGTTTTTATAGATAATGGTACGGAATCCTTCATGCGCACTTGGCCGGATTTTGTTTGAAAGTTGATTTCAAGGTTTTACATTTACATATTCAATTTTGTTTTTATTTTCAGTTTGATTATAAAAATTAACGGTGTAACTACAAAACGGCGTTTAACTTTAGACATTGTTTAAATCTGTTGCTGTCACTCTTTTACAATATGAAAGTAAAGGAGACAACAACAGATTTAAACACTGTCTAAAGTTAAACACCGTTTTGTAGTAACACCGAATATCTTTAAAAACAGTTCGTCCTAAATGCTATCCATTTCCATGATAAGATTCGTAATAACAGCTAACACTTTTTAAGAATTAAATTAATGTTGCCTTTGGCTTAAAGGGAGCAAGTACCACAGCTACTCTATACTAGGGATCGAGTCACTGGCGCCGACGAGCGTGTCCTGCAGATACCAGCCGTCGGCAAGGCACGTCGCGATCCGTCATTGGCTGAGACGCTGAGATCTAGATAAGCGCATGCGCAGGAGTTGTTTACGCTAGGAAACATTTAGCCGATTAATCGAATCTTATTTATTTCCTATGTATTGTGTATGCTGCCATCGCAATGTTTCTATTGGTTTCTGTAAATTAGAATTTCAAAATGTTATCAATTATATATTTTTTTATTTTAATTCACAGAAACCAATGAAAGGTTTGCGATGGCAGCATACACAATTCATAGGTAATAAGGTTTTGTTCACATATTGAGTGAATTTTGAATTTAAGTGTTCTGTTTCGATTATTTAAAAATACATACCTAAAGCAAGGTACGAATCTTTTCGTAAAAAAAAACAAATACGCTATATATTACAACTATTTTTAATCATCGACGAAACCTTTGTTTCGGCTTCGGCGTAGGGGTTGGTCGGGGTCATAACCCTTGATAGGTTCTTTAGCGCGGAGAGACACGCCCCTGTTGGACATCGGCGTCCTTGGAAGTCGTCTTTTCGGCCTTCGATTTAGTTTTCCAATACTTAGATCTCGGCTTCTTGTAGTGAACAAAGTTCAAGTGCTGCTGAAGATACGGTTTATTCTTGAAGCCCTTGTAGCAATGTTCGCAAACAAAGGGCTTCAATGAATCTGGCTCCTGGAAGGGTAAAAAGGTTGTCCGTTAAGGCCCAGTATAAGAAAGAAAGAAAGAAAATATTTATTTCAGACCGAAATCCATATCTTAGTTAGTAACACTATAATTATGCTTAAAAACTATGTTAGTATCCTTATCTACACACAAAAATAAAAACACAGAAAGGCAGCGGAAGTCGCTGTTGCAGACATCACACAACTAAATAGAGTGATGCCTACAACAACATCCTCCTGGTGAAGCACTGTGACTCCACGTGAACCCTGTTCCAGAATCCTAGAACGGGACTGTTCCAACGATCAACAATGCTCTCCAAGATGCTGTTAGAGCTGCCCCTTAAACGACTCGTAAGGGAAGCCACACGTATCGGTATCAAGCTAAAGTTCCGCCCTGCACCTGTTTGTTTTTGAACTGTCTATCCTGCTCTTATCAACTGCCGCACACGCAAAACATCAGTTTTTTTCAAAAGAAACGGTTGTACGAGTGGTTTGTACATCGGGAAGAGGAACTCTAGATGTCCGCGGCGGGCGGATGGTGTAGCGGGGAAGGGAAGCGCTTTGCAACTGTGGTTCAACGACCTTCGCAGCGCGCGATTGGAACTACTTCGCCCCCGCCAACGTCTGTCACCCCGCGGGACGGTCGCGCGCGTTTAGGTCGGTCCAAACAACTAGATAGGCCTGAAGTTGCCGCGCATTGCAATTTGCTCCACTGTACATCAGCGCCACGCGCAGCGTGCCAACTTCAGGCCTATCTACTTGTTTGGACCGAAGTGCAGTTGAAGTCTTCTAGCGAATGTTGACAGTTGCTTTACGGTGTGGAAATATGTATCGGTGAAACAGTCGCCACAGAGACGACAACACGGACGCCTGCAGTTCAAGCTCCCTTGTAAACGATTTTAATGGCTTTGACACGCCGCGATAAGAGCTGACAGTAGGTAGCCTGTCATGTCGGCGTCCGTACAACCGTCTCTCGTAGCGATGGATAAATCGCCAAGTGTTTAAAATATATAAATTCATTTCCTATCACAACATGGACAAAAATCTTAAAAAAGCGACCCTTAACATAAGGTATTGTAACATATAGCTAGGCAATATGTTAGGTTAAGGTAAGGCTAGTGTACGATCACCGATCGCGGGGTTGATAAATGATAAGTTTTGATAGTTTTATGAATTTATTGGACAAACACACGTAAGTATAATTGATATTGATGAGTGATTGATGAGTACACGCGGTATGGACGGTGACCGATTGTGAACTGATGAAATTAGGGCGATGATCGACGACGGCTAAGTAAACAGCCAACGCAGCAGAATGTGCGGCTTGCCCGTACATGCTCCCGGGGGAAAAGAAAACAAAACAAATTATATTATTGATACGATGATAATGATATGATAAAATGAGAGGTGAGGTGCTTTACAAAGTGATAAAACATTTTCTTTTTATATGTAATGCTAGTGTCTCTAAAACAGTGTCCATTGTTCGGATTTATTATAAAATGACAATATACACTAAACACAATTTTCTGCACTAGGGAACCTTGCTTTAAAAACAGGTGACGTGCTCGCATCAAATTTACGCACACTTGCACTCGCCCATTTGCGTCTGATGTATTGAACATTCGCGCACTTTTTGTCACTATCACTGCTGCTTGAGGCGGGCTGCTCCGTGGTGACAGCCCCGGCCGCCGCCGATGCTGCGAGCGCAGGCGCGGACCTCGGGTCCGCCGCCTGCTGACGACGACGCCTCCGTAGTCTCCGCCAAACCCAGATTGATACTGCTGCTCCAATGATCGCGAATGCCATACCATATATAGCCGTATAGTGATGCACATCGTGATATGATATTTCTTTTGCTAAAGTCCCCTTTTGTTTAATTTGCTCTATTTGCTGATGTATTTCTTGCAAAGTCTGCTTTTGGGCACCGATCTCTTTACTAATATCTGATTCATTCGTGGGCGGATGAATCGTAATGTTGATAATCTGATTAATTGGCGAAATATCTGGCAATATAACATCGAACCTTGTTTTACTTATGCTTTGATCTAGCTTCCGAGAGTAAATTGTGAACTCATCGGTTTTGATTATACAACCATGGCTAATGGAGATTATACCGGCTTCAGCCAACTGTGCTGCAGAAAGTTGATCTTCACAGATTATCCTTAGTTGACACTTGTCGCAGCAGAAATACAAATATTGGTTCTGTGCATGCATCTCTTGCCATATGTTGCTACAAAGAGATGTCACAGTCTTACAATTATCTGATCCTCTATCTTTCACACAAAAGCTCTCGTCCTGTTTCATATGATAGATTGGTTTCTGCGTATGACAGAAAAATGATTCGTCGGCTTGATAGCATTGCATGTTTGTTTTGGTACTTTTTGCTCTTCTTCAGTGGTGTATAAAGGCCGTTCTTTTTCGTTTTGATCGTTAAAGGAAGACAACCACGTCGGTCCCTGCCACCAAAGCGTATGATTTTTCAATTGATCTGCTGATAAACCGCGACTGGCACAGTCAGCCGGGTTGTCAGTGGAGTTCACATATCTCCAGCACTCAGGTGGCATGACGTTTGTTATTTGCTGGACTCTGTTTGATACGAAGGGCTTCCACCGACTTGGTTCACCTTGAATCCACCCAAGAACTGCCGTTGAATCGCTCCAGCCATAAACCTTGATTTTATGATCTGATAAGCAGCTCAACACTTTCGTCATAAGTTTTGATAATAAATGAGCCCCACAGAGCTCACCCCTGGGCACAGAAAGGTTCTTACTATCTGACAATATTCTTGTCTTAGCTGCTAATGGCACAATAGTAACTTTTGATGATGATTCTTCGATGACCTTGCAGAATATTATACACGCAAAGGCCTTTGTTGATGAATCACTGAAACCATGAAGCTCAATGATGCCGTTTTTTCTGATTTCCAGCCATCTTGGGATTTTTATGTGATTAATATTTTGAAGATCGTTTCGGATATTTATCCATTCTGATTTGATGTCTACTGGTACTTCTTCATCCCATTGAATACCAGTTAGCCACACCTTTTTGAACAAAATCTTGAGCTTTGTCGTAACTGGCGCCAGCCAGCCCAGAGGATCAAAAAGCCTTGATATGTTTGATAAGAGTGCTCGCTTTGTAGTCTTTTCTGATAGGTCGTTGATGTTGATTTGAAATATAAATTCGTCTGATTTAGGGTTCCAGCGCAACCCTAAAGTTTTGTTGGATTCTGCTTGTTTAAATTCAAATGTCCGTTGCTCGTCTTGGCTATTTCCGAAAATTTCAGGTTTGTTTGATGCCCATTTCCGCAAATTAAAGCCTCCTGACTTCAAAAGCTTGTTTAAATCTGATATTAGCTGCTTTGCTGACTTGATATCGTAACTTCCGCTGACTAAATCGTCCATATAAAAGTTATTTTCTAGTACTTCTTTTGCTGCTGATTGATATTTGTGACCCTCGTCGCGAGCTAACTGTTTAAGCGTCATCATCGCGAGAAAAGGCGCTGCTTTTGTTCCGTAGGTAACGGTCGTTAGCTGATATTCTTGTATTGCTTGATAGGCTGATTCCCTCCATATGATTTTGTGTAAATTTTGATCATCTTCATGTAAATATATCTGCCTAAACATTTTTTCGATGTCCGCCGTAAATGCTATTTCGTACTGTCTCCAATTTAAAATTAGTTCAAATAAGTCTTTCTGCAAATTTGGACCTTGTTTCATTATAAAATTAAGACTAATATTGCTTGAAGTTAACGCCGAGGCATTGAACACGACACGAAATTTAGTTGTTGATGACTCTGCTCGTTCTACAGCGTGGTGTGGCAAGTAGCAACCGCTTTGGCTATTACGTGTCGCTGCTTTCATATGACCGAGATCTTGATATTCTTTGATAAATAATTTGTACTGTTCCGCCAATTGGTTCCGCCGTTTAAATCTATTTTCGATTTGTTTAAACTGCGCTACAGCTTTTTGTCTTGATTCACCTAATTTTTTTTAGGCCGTCTGATTTTAAAGGTAATCGGACTTGATAGTGTCCGTCGTCTAGCCTTCTCGTTGTTTCTTGATAAAACTGCACGCATTCTTGATCTTCGGTTGATAATTCTGATTTTTCTCCGATGTCTTCGACTGTCCAAAACCTCTGAAGGTCCTCTACATTGTTGGTAATGACGTTGCATTGTAGTGATTTTACATTTCCTGATAATATCCATCCTAACTGCGTTTGTTGCGCAATCGGCAGTATATCATTTTTCTTGATAATACCTCCCATGATAATTGATGAATAAACATCGGCCCCTAATAGCATGTCAATAGGGCGACTTTTGTAAAACTTTGGATCAGCTAACTTGATATTTTTCAAATAGGACCATGAAGGTTCCGGAAAAGATTGATTCGGTAAGTTGTTTATCAATTTACGCATGATATAAACATCGGTGTTAAACGTGTAATCTGTTGCTACTGACGAACAATTGATATTGATAAGGCCTTTGCAACTATTTTCCTTGGATCCAACGCCATAAATAACGCCTTTGCATTTTTGGCGCGGTAATTGCAACAGTTGCGCTGCATTTTCGCTAATGGCCGAAATTTGAGATCCACCATCAATTAAACAGCGCAAATTATGATAAATTCCGTCCTTTGCCTGGACTTTGACGATTGCAGTCGCCAATAAAATTTCCGAAATGTTTTCCTGTGAAACGTGACTGTTTCGGGTCACTTTTTCCGGTTTCGACATGCACTCGAAAGCCTCATGCAACAGCGTATTATGATTACCGTTGCATTTTCTACACCTTTTTTCGGAGAAACAGTTTTTTCCATTATGATTATAGAGACAGTTTTTGCATAAATTTAAATTGTTTATTGACCTCCTTTTCATTTCCGCTGATAGTTCCATAAACTTGTTGCAAAAGAATATGGCGTGATCGGTGTTATTGCAATATGCGCATCTTTTTCGATTGCCGGACCCTTTTCCCGTGTTGTATGATTTTTGTGTAGAATTATTATAGAATTTTCTTGAGTGATTTTCATCATTCTGACGGAAATTTGATTTTGATTGATATTCATACTTGCTACTACTTGGTGACGACGCTGATGGGCTTTGCCGATTCTTGTCCTGCTTATAACGAGATGATTCTAACGATGTAAACTTCGTTTTTAGAAAGTTCATGAAATCTAATATGCTAGGCAAAGCTTTTGGGTTCCGCAGTGATCTGACGTAGTCATCGTTGGAGACTGAATCCAGTTTTTGTTGTAAAATATAAACTATCAACGGATCCCAGGTGGAGATGTTTGCACCCAGGTTTTTTATCGCAAAAAGACATTCATTAGTGGTGTCGTGAAGTCTCTTTATTTGCTCAGCTGATTGTTGCTTCATGATGGGTAAATTAAAAAGAAGGTCTAGATGCGAATTTACTATAAGCTTCTTGTTGTCAAATCTATCATTTAATATTTTCCAACAAGCTTCATAATTGTCAGAGCTTATTTTCAAGTGCTGTATGATAGCCTCCGCTTCTCCTCTCAATTTTGATTTAAGGAACTGCATTTTCTGAGCGTTGGACATTGATGCATTGTTGTGGATTGCTTCCACGAATAGGTCCTTAAAGGAAACCCACTTATGATAATTCCCATGGAAATCCGGGATGGTCATTCTCGGCGTCGCCTTTTCCATGTTAGCCACGGCCCATAACTTTTGATTAATTTCTTTTTTGATATTTTGGTATTTTTGTTCATTTTGGGAGAATGTTTCTTCATATTCTTGATTATGACCGTCCAAAATGCTGTCAATCTCCCAATGGAGTGAATCTACTGCTCTCCAACGCGTTTCCAGAGATTTCAATGCGTCCTCGAACTCCCACTTTTCCTTGATTGAGGACACCTCGATGTTTGAAATAGTCCTAATAAAAGCTTTAAAATTGCTGGATTGCTTGCGCAGCAACTCTTCGGTCTTGCTATCTTGTCCTCGATTTACCAGCAGTGGACGTGGAGTCTGCTTCTGCTCCTTAGCTCCTTCGGAGGTATCGCCACGGAACCTATCTTGATTTTGCATATACTCTTCATATTCACAATTGATGATATTCTTTGTGGCCTGATAAGTTTGTTGAACCTTGCTGTACTCCTTATTCGTGAAGTAAGGTTCATCTCGTACTTCAAACTGATATAACTTACTGTGATTGGCTTGAAAGTCGTCCCAGTATCTTTCGAGGGTACTGAGCTTCCTTTTAAAGTAGTCTTCAGAAGATTTCCGCTCCTTCGGATCCTTCTTAAAGTTTAATAGGAGTTTTTCCAACTCTTGCTTGATAAGTTTTTGATTATCTAAAAGATCTTGTCCCTCCATGTTGATAATTATAAGTTAGTCAATGAATAAATGGAAAGATCTTACTTGATTTGTTGTTTTGAGCTTTTTACTGCACTCGGTGCTGCTCTGCTGACGCTGATATTGATTGATGCTGATTCTGAGTGACCCTGATGCTGATAGTCTTGATGCTGATTGATGCTGATACGCTGATTGATTGAGGTCATTCAAGCCCTCGACGGATGATTTGATACGCTTGATATGCTGCTAGTTGATAGTATGATCCACTTGATTGATAATTCACTTGCTATAATGATAGTTCACTGATATAATAATAGTTCACTGGATAGTATGATAGTTCACTTGATATGATAAGAGTTCACTTGATAGTATGATAGTTCACTTGATATGATAAGAGTTCACTTGATAGTATGATAATTCACTTGATATGATAAGAGTTCACTTGATAGTATGATATAGATACTTGACAAGTATTTTGATTTTTGACAGGACTGATTTTTAAATTCGCGACGCGAGGTCCTGATTCAAAATCGGTTCGAAGGACCCTGTACGTACAGCTAGGTTTTAAAGGTAGGTTAAAGGACTATTTGTTCGTGTTTAGTTGGCAATCGATAACCTTTATGGATCGACATACGTCGCATTGACTGAATTATTTCGTGTTTTCCAAAAGTAAATACAGATCCAGTATAAAAGATCTTTCAGAAAAAACACGAGCAAGATTCCTTAGAGAGTCCCATCGGTGTGAAGGTGGCTCTCCATAAATAAATATTCCTTCTAGAGTTTTGACGAAATACGATAAGCGAGTGCCCTACGAGGTTCTGAGCTCCCCTCCCTTAATGTATATGTGAAAATTAGGAAGAAAATAAAAAAAAGGAAATAATACAAGAAGTCAAAGTGAAAACAAAGTAGCATGATTCAGCAAAATTCCTACTAGATCTGTAGTGCTAGGAGACTGTACGATCACCGATCGCGGGGTTGATAAATGATAAGTTTTGATAGTTTTGATAGATAAGAGTTCACTTGATAGTATGATAATTCACTTGATATGATAAGAGTTCACTTGATAGTATGATATAGATACTTGATAAGTATTTTGATTTTTGACAGGACTGATTTTTAAATTCGCGACGCGAGGTCCTGATTCAAAATCGGTTCGAAGGACCCTGTACGATCACCGATCGCGGGGTTGATAAATGATAAGTTTTGATAGTTTTATGAATTTATTGGACAAACACACGTAAGTATAATTGATATTGATGAGTGATTGATGAGTACACGCGGTATGGACGGTGACCGATTGTGAACTGATGAAATTAGGGCGATGATCGACGACGGCTAAGTAAACAGCCAACGCAGCAGAATGTGCGGCTTGCCCGTACAGAGACTGTGTGCATATTACAGTATATTGATTGATTCATGCAGCCAAATTCATACTGGAGACTTCTTAAGTGATCAGTAACAAGGTCCAATGACCGTTTCTGTGAAAACGCAAATTAAAATGGAGGTTTCCTATACTGGCTCAATTAACTCGCGGTTGGGCACAAATAATATTTTTCTTATTTTGCAAAAAGGGTAATTGAACCTTAGTCAAATCAAATCAAATCAAAATCATTTATTTGTTCAACATAGGTCATATTAGATATTACATATTGGTATGTCCAAGCCATGCTGCGCCTTAGTGGCATACAAATATTAAAGTTTATTAAAATTAATATATACACAAGAATTAAATACAAAAACTACAAATTAAAATTACATCAAACAATACACAATGCAATGCCACAGAAGAAAGAAAGAAAGAAAGAAAGAAAATGAAATTTATTCGTCACCAATAAAATACGGAAATACATAAAAATAACATAAAAAACTAAACTTACAAGAAAACAATTATATAATATACTACAAAATGTGACGAAAAGGGGCAGACTCAGCATCTGCTGTGAGCTATCGAGCAGCAACACAGCGCTGATTTTCGGCCTGTCCCAGTACACGCACTAAACATAAACATAAAACATTTTTTTTTTGCAGGCAGCTTGTACATCATCATTAATAAATAAATATAAATCTAAAAATACAATTGAAAATTAATTTACGAATTATAACGACACTGAAGGTATTTTATTAAGCGGCTACTATACTAAATGAGATTTTGTAAATCAAAGAAAATTTTCTTTACGTGTATTTTAAAATTCTTAGTTTTCATCTCCTCATGCAATGGTGGAGGTAAATCGTTCCAGATCTTGGACGCCGCATATTTAAAACAACCTTTATAGCCTTTGGTTCTGTGTCTAGGTATAATCATTTTACTTGTTTCCCTACTTCGAGTATAAACATGTGTATGACAATCTCTCTTCCAAATAAATTTCGAATAAAGGTACGTCGGTCTCTTACTATGTATAACACGATGCACTAAACAAGCCAGGTGTAATACGAATACGAGTATCACAACATTTTCTTCATATCATAAATCGGTCGTGCGTGCTATTGTATCTTCTAAAAACTCATTTATGGTATAATATGCTTTTTGTAATAGAATTTTCATTAGAGTGGATTTAAAAATGTCAATACTATCAATGTCACGGAGAGCAGCTGGTAACTTATTATAGACTTTAGGACCCATACCCAGAATACTTTTTTTCAAGAGATCTGTTTTTGAGGGATTAGATGCTACCATATTTTGATGCCTTTTACTTTTGAACTTTAAAAGTAAGTGTTTATTAGATTTAACAAATACTGCCAACTCATAAATATATAAGGAAGGTAAAGTTAAAATTTTAAGCTGAATGAAATGAGCTTTGCAGTGGTCAGTTTGCCGAAGCCGCTCTATCGCTCTTACACATCTCTTTTGTGCTCTAAAAGCTTTTTCTCTGTCAGTTGAGTCTGTCAGTCCTGACCACTTACCAAATATCCAGTATGAATTTGGCTAAATCAATCATTCTTTAAAGTTTTTTTTTTTATACTGATAAATAGGATATTAAATACAAATATAATTAAATCTCAAGATGTATTTCGGGTCCGACCTGGACCCGGCATCAGTTGAGTATCTTAATTCTAATCAGCATATAATAATATAATCATACTGATGCCGGGTCCAGGTCGGACCCGAAATATATCTTGAGATTTAATTATATTTGTATATCCTATTTATCAGTATATATATATATAAAAATAAAAAAAAACTTTAAAAGCTGTTATAGCGTATATAATTTAAAAAAAATGTATTCGCGCCTGCTAAATCAATCAAAGTTACCTCATACAAGAAAGCAATGACCTGAGTTCAAAGACTCGGCCCGGCGTTAGAATCAAATATCAAGTTATTTATTTACCGGTTTTTCTCTCACCACGGTTTCTTTCTTCTTGTAAATACGCTTCTTCTTCTTTTTGTAATGAACAAGGTCCAAGTGCATCTTGAGGTACCATTTACATTTAAACGTTTTGTTGCAAATATCGCAATCATACGACTCATTCGTGTGAACCTGTAACGACATAAAACACATGAAAACCTGTCGTTACGACATGAATCCCCCAGGGCAGGAGTTCCCAAAGTGTGCGCCGCGGCGCTCTGGTGCGCCGTAGAAAGTAAAGAGGGGCGTCGTGAGTCGATCCTCTATCATTATCCGCGGGGCCCTGGTGCGCCGTAGAAAGTAAAGAGGGGCGCCGTGAGTCGATCCTCTATCATTATCCGCGGCGCCCTGGTGCGCCGTAGAAAGTAAAGAGGGGCGCCGTGAGACGATCCTCTATCATTATCCGCGGCGCCCTGGTGCGCCGTAGAAAGTAAAGAGGGGCGCCGTGAGACGATCCTCTATCATTATCCGGGGCGCCCTGGTGCGCCGTAGAAAGTAAAGAGGGGCGTCGTGAGTCGATCCTCTATCATTATCCGCGGCGCCTTGGTGCGCCGTAGAAAGTAAAGAGAGGCGCCGTGAGTCGATCCTCTATCATTATCCGGGGCGCCCTGGTGCGCCGTAGAAAGTAAAGACAGGCGCCGTGAGACGATCCTCTATCATTATCCGGGGCGCCCTGGTGCGCCGTAGATAGTAAAGAGAGGCGCCGTGAGTCAATCCTCTATCATTATCCGGGGCGCCCTGGTGCGCCGTAGAAAGTAAAGAGAGGCGCCGTGAGACGATCCTCTATCATTATCCGGGGCGCCCTGGTGCGCCGTAGAAAGTAAAGAGAGGCGCCGTGAGACGATCCTCTATCATTATCCGGGGCGCCCTGGTGCGCCGTAGAAAGTAAAGAGAGGCGCCGTGAGTCAATCCTCTATCATTATCCGGGGCGCCCTGGTGCGCCGTAGAAAGTAAAGAGAGGCGCCGTGAGACGATCCTCTATCATTATCCGGGGCGCCCTGTTGCGCCGTAGAAAGTAAAGAGAGGCGCCGTGAGTCGATCCTCTATCATTATCCGGGGCGCCCTGGTGCGCCGTAGAATGTAAAGAGAGGTGCCGTGAGACGATCCTCTATCATTATCCGGGGCGCCCTAGTGCGCCGTAGAAAGTAAAGAGAGGCGCCGTGAGTCGATCCTCTATCATTATCCGGGGCGCCCTGGTGCGCCGTAGAAAGTAAAGAGAGGCGCCGTGAGACGATCCTCTATCATTATCCGGGGCGCCCTAGTGCGCCGTAGAAAGTAAAGAGAGGCGCCTTGAGTCAATCCTCTATCATTATCCGGGGCGCCCTGGTGCGCCGTAGAAAGTAAAGAGAGGCGCCGTGAGACGATCCTCTATCATTATCCGGGGCGCCCTGGTGCGCCGTAGAAAGTAAAGAGAGGCGCAGTGAGTCAATCCTCTATCATTATCCGGGGCGCCCTGGTGCGCCGTAGAAAGTAAAGAGAGGCGCCGTGAGACGATCCTCTATCATTATCCGGGGCGCCCTGGTGCGCCGTAGAAAGTAAAGAGAGGCGCCGTGAGACGATCCTCTATCATTATCCGGGGCGCCCTGGTGCGCCGTAGAAAGTAAAGAGAGGCGCCGTGAGACGATCCTCTATCATTATCCGGGGCGCCCTGGTGCGCCGTAGAAAGTAAAGAGAGGCGCCGTGAGTCGATCCTCTATCATTATCCGGGGCGCCCTGGTGCGCCGTAGAAAGTAAAGAGAGGCGCCGTGAGACGATCCTCTATCATTATCCGGGGCGCCCTAGTGCGCCGTAGAAAGTAAAGAGAGGCGCCGTGAGTCAATCCTCTATCATTATCCGGGGCGCCCTGGTGCGCCGTAGAAAGTAAAGAGAGGCGCCGTGAGACGATCCTCTATCATTATCCGGGGCGCCCTGGTGCGCCGTAGAAAGTAAAGAGAGGCGCCGTGAGTCGATCCTCTATCATTATCCGGGGCGCCCTGGTGCGCCGTAGAAAGTAAAGAGAGGCGTCGTGAGACGATCCTCTATCATTATCCGCGGCGCCCTGCTGCGCCGTAGAAAGTAAAGAGAGGCGCCGTGAGTCGATCCTCTATCATTATCTGGTTCGCCGTATAAAGTAAAGAGGGGCGTCGTGAGTCGATCCTCTATCATTATCCGGGGCGCCCTGGTGCGCCGTAGAAAGTAAAGAGGGGCGTCGTGAGTCGATCCTCTATCATTATCCGCGGCGCCCTGGTGCGCCGTAGAAAGTAAAGAGAGGCGCCGTGAGTCGATCCTCTATCATTATCTGGTGCGCCGTAGAAAGTAAAGAGGGGTGCCGTGAGTCGATCCTCTATCATTATCTGGTGCGCCGTAGAAAGTAAAGAGGGGTGCCGTGAGTCGTTCCTGTATCATTATCCGCGGCGCCCTAGTGCGCCGTAGAAAGTAAAGAGGGGCGCCGTGAGTCAATCCTCTATCATTATCAGCGATGCCCTGGTGCGCCGTAGAAAGTAAAGAGGGGTGCCGTGAGTCGATCCTCTATCATTATCTGGTGCGCCGTAGAAAGTAAAGAGGGGAGCCGTGAGTCGATCCTCTATCGTAATCCGAGCCCACAAATATTCGAGGGTACCTTTTTTCAGCGCTCGTATCGGTAAAGACAATAGGTACCTACTTACGTCGCGCGCGTCGCCGTTGTTTTCTATTTCAATTATTTTATAATAAAAACACTCAATTTCATATTGTAGACATTTTAAGTTTTGTTCATATCTACTTAACCTAATTACTAATATTGTAGGTACCTATTTCCTTCGACTGTATCTTTTTCAAATAGCTAGGGTAGGGCGCCGTGACAAAATACTAAATTTCTAACTGCGTCGCGGGCTGAGAAAGATTGGAAACCCCTGCCCCAGGGGATATCAGACAGTGGCGTATTTTAAGATTTGGCGCCCTGGGCCTGTTAGGTTTGTTGCCCCTTAAATTAACGAGAAAAAAGCAAAAATATTACAATTATTAAAATAAAATCCAGCAGTGTGTTGATGTGGGCTGTGATGATTCCTTACAAACAAAAAAACACCAGTTATTCAATATTTACATATTTTCGGATGAACAATTTTTTTTAATGACAGTTTTATAAAGTCAAAAAGCAATAAAATTAAAAGACTTGGACGAATAAACCAGATAGGTACCTAACGATTGATAATGAAAGGGTCCCAAAGCTGAGCGCGAGGTGCAGCTCGCGCCGCCCAACGCAGCCTGCCGCCCCGGGCCATGGCCCTTTTGGCCCTAGGTTAAATACGCCACTGGTATCATCCATTAGCCTAGTTCATGCACTGCTGCACACAGCCTTTCCAGGACTTTGCCACTCCAGGCGGTCATCCTGGAAGAATTGCACATACTCACACACGCTGGGTAGGCGGGTTGGTGAGCGCGGTGCCGGAACCCTCGTACCATTGACGCCGCTGCCCGTCACAAGTATGTTCCATATAAGGCCCGGCTATTAGGGATGGATATACCGCCATCCATCTGTCCCAGGCATGGTGGACCTCCCGGTTTTTTGTCTGTGAGCTGTCCTCTTACTCTCCTCCGAATTACTTCGAGAGGGTTTCCAAATAAGATAGTGGTACCTCCACAGTCGAGCCCGGCATCAGCTCTACCACCTACTGGTACTCATACTGGTATGGATGGGGTGATATTTAAGTCACAGTCCAAGCTTGGCACACCCCCTATTCACTAACGAATAGAACGCCCCAAACCTGATGGGTGGTAAGATCTATCGCCTTACTTTGGGCACCAATGGAACAGCAGCTTATGGTTTAACATCAGTCGTTCGGTACAAAGTGCATAACATAACTTTGTTTTTCTTGTTAAGAAGTTAAAAGGGAAAAAGATATTGTTCTGTGGCAATTAACGCCAATAGTTCAGTATAAATTAGGTTAATGAATCAACAGCTTGAAATTTAATGCACAATTGGCCATGATTTTGTCAAAACGAACTTAAAACAGCATTTTAAGCTTGTTTGGACAAAGTCGTGACTAATTGTGCATTTTATTCCAAACTGTTGCTTTATAAACCTAACTTATACTAAACTTTTGGCGTGAATTAACATAGACCAATTTCTTTTTCACCTTCAACATCCTAACAAGAAAAACAAAATTAAGTTGTGCACTTACGTCGGCTACAGAGGCGGCCTCTTCCATTCGGTCAAAGAGGCGGTCCCTACCTTTCGGCCGGCCACAGAGGCGGTCCCTACCATTCGGCCACAGAGGCGGTCCCTACCATTCGGCCACAGAGGCGGTCCCTACCATTCGGCCACATAGGCAGTTCCTACCATTCGGCCAGAGGCGGTCCCTATCATTCGGCCCCAGAGGCGATCTTAATAGTAGGTACAAATAAATGCTCAATTTTGAATTCTCAAGCGTGAATCTACCACAAAAGGCAAAGGCCATCACAATATATACCAATACATACACAGAAATAAACAATTATCTACTCCCATACTGCAATAAGGTAATTACAAGATCAAAAGCGGCTTTGTAAGTACCTACATTGTTTGACCGATGTTATGATATTATATAATAACACCGCAATTATGCGCTGTGATTGGCCAAATATAGTAAAACACCGCTAGAGAACCAATCACAAGCGATAACCGTCTGTCTTAATTTCTTAAGCCACGCCCTCTTTCTCTTCTCGCTTCTAATCTAATTCGATACAAGACTGGAAAGTCTAGCTGTGTTACTACAAAACGGTGTTTAACTTTAGACAGTGTTTAAATCTGTTGTTGTCGCCGTTTCTTTCATATTGTAAAAAGTGACAGCAACAGATTTAAACACTGTCTAAAATTAAACACCGTTTTGTGGTAACACCGTAGTAGTTTAAGGATTCGTGTAAAACGGGACCCTATTACTGAGCCTCCGCTACCCATCCATCTGTCACAGGAGTCTACAGCTTCACTCGTTATAGGTAGCCAGTTAAAATTTTCACAGAATACGTTACAGAATACGTTACGTACGCGACCACTTATCCTCCGAACACAGCACCTGGAATATCATATCTCCGTTTCATCTACTCGAGCTATCCCGTCAAAACTCCCGTCCACCACCACCGACCACAGACCACCAGGAACAACGGTCCAGACCACCAGGAACAACGGTTCATACCACCAGGAACAACGGTGCAGACCACCAGGAACAATTGTCCAGACCACCAGGAACAACGGCCCAGACCACCAGGAACAACGGTCCAGACCACCAGGAACAACTGTCCAGACCACCAGGAACAACGGGCACTGACTCCCAAACATACCCTGTATGAAAAGCGACAGAAGTAGTAAAATATTCTTACCACAGATATATGAATGTTCAAGCTCTTCTTGGTTGTGTACCGCTTCCCACATTGCGGACATTCGTTTGTTAGCCCTCTGAAACGAAATACATCAAATAGACTCGCCTTCTATCGTAACTTGATATCTGTATTGATATCTTTTTCGCGTAGTTCAAATCCTTTAATGCATCAGTACTTCATTGAAAACCAATCCATTAAACGAGTTGACACTGTTCGTGATCTGGGTGTAGTACTCGACAAGAAATTGACCTTCGTGAATCATGTTGATGATATAATTAACCGGGCTCATAGAAACCTTGGCTTTGTACTTCGTACGTGTCAAGTATTTAAAGACATTGATTGCATTAAATCTGTCTACTACGCATATGTCCGCAGTGTGCTCGAGTATGCTTCCAGCGTCTGGTCTCCTCAATATGTCACTCATAAAGAAAGGTTTGAGAAAATTCAGTGGACATTGCTACGACACCTTAACTGGAGATGCAAATTTACTGACCTCAACTATATGTCTTCTTGTAAAAAACACAATTTACTCTGCTTAGAAGATCGTCGCCTACTGTTAGACATGGGGGTTCTTCATGACATTTTGAGTGGACGTCTTGATTCCCCGGCTCTCGTCTCAGAATTGTTTATTAATACACCTGGCTACCGCACCCGTCATACGTCACGATGTTTGTTTCATGTGCCTGCTGTTCGTACAAACTATGCTCAGAACTCCCCACTTATACGTTTGGTAAAAGAGTACAATTCAAAATTTCACTCTATTGATCCATTTAATTGCAATAGACTCAGATTCAAAAAACGTGTTTTATATAAATTGAATTTTCCTGATTTTTAGTTGCTCTAGTACACTTTCCTCAATTACATTCATAAGTACTTTCACTTACATTCATTTCATTACACACCTTTCACACACGCACACTTTTATGCACTTATTTTAGTATTCATATAAAAATAATAACAGTGCTAATTATTAGCTAATTTGTCTGTCTTTTTCAATTATATATTTAGTGTCTAGTTAAATAGTTCTATGTACTTTCGTTAATGTACTATTGTGGATATCTGTTATTGGCTTTATTTCTGGTATTTTTTGTTAATGTTGTATTAAGTTTTATGTATTGCTGTTGATGTCCCTAATAAAACTAAATAAATAAAACTAAATAAATAAATAAACTTATCACTATACTTATTAGTAGAATGCATTACAAACTAGAAATCAATCAGAAACAAATTTAAAAGCACAAATATTTTTGACAAAATTCCTGAGGCCAGGATTTGAACCTACGACCTCCTGCTAACATGACAGGCTTATATATTTGTGCTTTTAAATTTGTTACTAATTGATTTCTAGTTTGTAATGCATTCAAAAATTTGGGCACCATCATGGATAACACATTGTCATGGATTCCTCAAATCGGAGCCGTTAGTAAAAAAATGTTTGGGGCTTACCACTCGCTCAAACGTCTGCAGTTCTTTCTTCCATTACAAACTAAAATTATGCTGGCACAGTCTCTACTGCTCCCAATTCTTGATTACGCTGATGTAAGCTATCTTGACCTAACACAGGAGCAACTGAGCAAACTCGAGCGTCTCCAAAATTTGTATATTCGCTTTATCTACGGATTGCGGAAGTATGATTATGTCTCAGAATTTCGTGCTCGTTTAAGGTGGCTCCCAATTCACCTTCGGAGGAATACTCACATATTAAGTCTCCTATATAACGTTTTAAACGATTCCTCTGCTCCTGAATATCTTCGCGACAAATTCAATTATGTCAATTCTTTACGCTGCAGGGAAAGTCACCTGCTTAGTATCCCTAAGCACACTTCTACTGCATATGGGAATTCTTTTGCGGTCAAAGCTGTGTGTCTTTGGAACGAGTTACCTACTGAGATTCGTGTGTCGTCTTCTTTGGCGATATTTAAGAGGAAAGTCAGATCTTACTATGAAGTTTCATTAAAGTAGCCGTCAATAGAAATTGTGGACTATGTAAACAAAGCGCCATGTTGTCTTTGTCTATGAATAGGTGAACTATCTAGAGATGGGTAAGTATGTGATTAAAATATGATAGGTGCTTAATTAATTTTCTTTATTTGATTTATCGCTAAAATATTCTGATGAATCGCTAGTCAAATCGATCACACAGCTCTCGATAGAATCACACACATATTTATGTCAAAGATTATGAAGTAACGCTGCCAACAAAAAAATGACGGAATAAAATAGCATCACGAATAAAATAGATTTATATTCAAATAGATTCGTACATCACCAATTTTCAAAGACAATACAGATTCGATGAGAAAAAAATATGACAGCAATCTCGACGCAGTACAGAATTGACTATTGATTCGATGATTTTCCGTAATTAACTGGTCATTATTGAATATTTCATGATGAAATACAGTGAATGTCTGGTAAGACTTGATGCTTCATGATTTGGAATAATGTTCAGTGAGACTCCGTGACAGAACCTTGAGAAAAATTGAGAAAACGGTTTGTTTACATAGTCCACAATTTCTATTGACGGCGACTTTAGGTTGGTAGTCTCATCACTTATTTACTCTTATTATAATACATATATATATTTTAGATGTATTTATTAATATATTCTTGTGTATTTGTTCATGTAAGTTTATGATATCTATTAAAATTAAGTTTAATTTGGTAGGTTATTTGTATTTACACTTTATTGATTTTCATTTAATTTACTCTATCTATTACGTCTATCCCCCTATTTTTACTTTTCTAGTGACTATTTCTTCACCACCCAAAGGTTGGCTGGAAGAAATCGCTTTAAGTGATAAGTCTGCCTTTGTACAAAATCATGTTTTCAATACTCTGTTTTCTTTTATATGTCTTTTGTGTACAATAAAGTGTCAATTCATTCATTCTAATAATAATCTTAAGTGAAGTCTAATCATTGGCGGATACAGGGGGGGGGGCTATGAGGGACATGCCCCCCCTAAACTCCCAGGAATTCCATACATTTGACTTGAACTTTCGATTCGGGTGCACACAGACAGCAAGGTATTTAAGGTTCAAAAATACCACCCATACGGAATTCACAGTAAGTGTTGAAAAATTTAATTTTCATTTCCGTCGGAAATTGTTCAATATATCAGTAGAAATAAAAACATTAAAAGATACATCATTTAAAGACACGTGTCCGTTCACATCCGGTTTAAATTTTAAGCGGAAGTAGAAGAATAATTAAATACATACGTGTGATAAGCGACAATGTGTTTTTGATATTTAAAGCTGTTATTGAACACTTTGCTGCACGGTTCACATTTGAAAGTTTTTCCATCGTGCTCATCCATGTGACCTTTGAGGTGACTTAACTGAAAAAAATCATATATAATTATGTTAGGTTCAAAGAACGATAACGCTTAGTAAGCGAAGACACCGCCCACGACGCCACAAAATAACCACTTACAGAATGATTACTCCGACTAACTAGTGAAAACAGGCGCACGCACACATAGACGAGTACGTACGACGATCTCGAAGATACTCGGGTGAATACCAATACGAAATTCTGCCGAGATCATCGTACGTACGCGTCTATGCATGTTATTTTTCTTTTTTTTAAAGAAATGTATTTATCAGAAAACTTAAAACTACTACAATTTATATTCTGCCAAACTGCTTAACAGTTTGTTGGCAGATGAGCTCTTAGTGAACTTAAATATAACTTAAAATATATAATATATATAAATATATATATATACATATAATATATACATACATACAATAAATACAATTATCTTAATATATATACTTAATAACATAATTTGTTAATCGCATTCATTTTCTAGAAAAAAATGTGTGTGCGTCTGTTTTCGCTCCGTCGTCGAGTCGGCCTTCTGGTTGTATCTATTTTCTGACGACGACGCATTGTGGCCACTTTATCAGCCACAACGTGAAATTATTGTTGTGGGACTCAAGAAAAACTATAACAATTCAAAAAAGTTGAGAATAAATTAGAAATATAAAAAAGTAAAATAAATTTAAAAAAGCCGATTGTAAAAATATATAGTTTAGCTATATTTAATTTCGGAAATCCTTGAAAACCTATAAAAAAATAAATGTCCCCGCTTTAAAATATATACTTTTCCTATATTTGCTGGCACTGGTTTTAAGAAATCTTTAAAAAACCACAAAAATATGTATGTCCCCCCCGTTATCTCCGAATCTAGTTGACCAAAAAATATGAAAAAAATGTCGATTACAGATGTCGATTACTGGCCAATTACAGGAAAACTATAATGATTAAAAAAATTTGAGCACAGATAAGAAATATAAATATATATATATATATATACAGGATGTCCCAAAAGTCAACGTTATCCCTTGGAGGGCTGATAGGCCAGCTCATGACTGGGGTCCAGAATATCAAAATATGACCTCAGTAAAAAGTCGATAGTTTTCGAGTTATCGATACTTTTATGAATTTTGTGAAATTCGACACCTTAGATGAGTCTTTCCAGTGCCACAGCTACACGATTTCATATTTTAAGATTCTTATTTTTGTTTCGGAACCCTGAATAGCCCTGCTATTGACCTCAGTCCAATATTAAACTAATATCATACACATTTTTAAGAAATAAAATAATTTTTGTTCGAATTATGGGTTTGAAATTTTTAATTTGCTAACTTTGACTCTTCATACTGTGAAAAAAAATGACTACGCTTAGGTGGCAAGTAATTTTAATTAATAGGTGATTTAGTGCAGTTTCTTAAATAGTAAAATAATTTCCATGTTTTACTTTAGAAAAAAGTAATATTGCTATTCTACTGTAATAGGAGCTCATCTTAATAGTAGTTTATGCTACTAGGGCGAAAAGGAATAAATTACGAGGACGATTTAAAACACGAGCGTAGCGAGTGTTTTAAACGTAACCGAGTAATTTATTGCTTTTACGCCCGTGTATCATACTACGTTTTTCAATGCATAGTGTGAGGAAATGAAAATAAATATAATCTTGTAAACTTTAAATTATAATTGGCTCAAAAGGACTGTATCCAGAGCCGTTAAACAGTGGAAAAAAAAGTATAACATCTATGGTACACAGGAAAGGCTGCAGGTTAGCCAACCATTGTAAATAAATAAAAAAAAATAATAATAATAAAGCCCTAGGGCAAAATAATCGACTTTTTGTTCGGTTTTGATGCATAAAAAGTGGGCCTTTACGAGCACATGCATTGAAAAAATATTTAAATACTTGGTACCTCCACAGTCGAACCAAGCACTTGGCCGTTTTTTTCAAAATAATGACTTTTAGACTTGCAGCCAAGAGAGGAAAGGAGCGATATTTACCGTCATATTTTTTCCGCAAACTTCGCAAACGACGCGTACGTTATACCAAGTCTTCTTAAATGTCTTACTGTCAGCATCACCATTAGCGTCACAAGACACCGAGTGCTTGTCACGCATATGTAAAGTGTAACTTGCCTGTGTCCTGTTGAAATAAACAAACATAAACTGTCGTAATACCTTTAAAACTAAACTAAAAGCTCCTAACTCATCTATCATTTATTCATTTGATTAAGTAAAGTTTTAGCGACCCTGTTACTCCATATGCGAAAAAACCCTTAGTGCGAGAGGGATGGATTCGAGGAACATTAGCAAAAAGCCGGTTTTTTATTAATATAAAATAAACTAAAGTTGCTATCAAAATTTCGTTTAACCAAGTCCTAGATAATGTTAAGAACCGTCTAATAAAATGTAATTGCAGTTTATATTGTCATTTCGAATTGTATAACCAGGAGAATTGGCATTTCAATCAATATTTGTATCAAGCCGAATTGCTCTAATCGCGTTTCTGTTTAACAGGTCCCTAGAAAAAGATTCCAAAAATAATATACTATTTTATCAAAATAATATATTATTTACTGAATTAGATATGCAATTTCTAAGTGTCCATTTTTTTTCCGTAGCCCCTTAATATTTCATCCAAATTTTTTTTATTAATTTGTATGTGTAAATTATAAAAGTATGTATTTATAAAAAAAAAATTATTATATTCTTTATATTATATTTTTGTATATGTTTATGTATTAGTTTATTATATCGTAAGTAATCCCCCATTAATAAGTCAATTTAGTTTACTCTTGTTTGATTTCGTGACATTTACACGCTCCTTTCTTTATTTTTTCTATATTTTCTTTTTCACCCAAAGGTTGCCTGGAAGATATTAATAATTAAGATATTAATAGAAGATAGCAATAAGTGCCGCCTTTGTACACTGTAAAATATTTTTAATGTTTTTTTTTTCATGTTTTTGTGTACTTCCGAAGCCAAATTACGTTTTCCGTGATTTTACTGAGTTTTTTTCTCGATGATAATTGTGTCAAATCTGAAAAATTATAATATAGCTCAACTTCTTAACTACTTACAAATTATATTCGTTAAAAATATTTTGTTTCAATAAGCTAAATTGTCCAAACGCGAGGGCATGTTTGGCGCAACCGACCCTTAAGGGGGCTCCCATACAACAAACGTAATTTTTTTGCCGTTGGATGGTACGGAACCCTTAATGCGCGAGTCCGACTCGCACTTGGCCGGTTTTTTTTTAGCGCATGTCTTGTAGATAAGTGAACGTCTTTACTGATGGGGCTGCCGCGTTACTGTAGTGCATCAGGCATGTTTGCTGAGGCTCGTACCCAAGATTTTTATGCCATAGTACGCAACAGAACTGCCTCGCTGATGCACAGGACGCGCGGCAGCGTCAATGGTCTCCTGAACAATATTGCCAACAGGACTGATAGTTCAATCCTGAGACACTGGGTCTCAGTACATATGGACAGAGTCCCAAAGTAGTTTACAATAATATAGGTTATTTATACTAACATAGTTAATAAGTTGTTTGTAGTACTAACACCTATGGCCTAGTCCGAAATAAAAATATTTGTTTGTTTGTTTGTTTGTTTACCTTAGAACATGTCTGCAGATCTTGCATTGATACAATTTGTCGTCGTGCCTCGGTACATGTCTGAGGGCCGCTAATCTGTGAAATATTACGTATTAAAATAATAAATAATCAAGTAATGAACTGAAATCAAGAGTAGCTTAATAGTGGTTTATGCTACAAGGGCGCAAAGGAACAAATTACGAGGACGATTTAAAACACGAGCGTAGCGAGTGTTTTAAACGTAACCGAGTAATTTATTGCTCTTACGCCCGTGTATCATACTACGTTTTTCAATGCATAGTGTGAGGAAATAAAACAAATATAATTTTGTGAACTTTAAATTGTAATTGGCTCAAAAGGACTAACAGTGGAAAAAAAGTATGATATTTATGGTACACAGGAAAGGCTGCAGGTTAGCCAACCATTGTAAATAAATAAAAAAAATAATAATAATAAAGCCCTAGGGCAAAATAATCGACTTCCTGTTCGGTTTTGATGCATAAAAAGTGGGCCTTTACGAGCACATGCATTGAAAAATTCATAAACTAAATATGCTGTTCTTTATTCTTTATTAGGGGTCGTCCATTAATCACGTGAGGCTCGAAAGGGAGGAGGGGTTCTGAAAAAGGGTGTAGTGAGATATCACGTGTATTTATTTTTTCTTAACTACGCGCAATTTTTAAACCGAAAAACGGTGCCTGACCTTGACTCACTGTTGAGAAAAATATACGTGATAGGGGGGGGGGGGGGGGTAATCTTAAACCTCACCATGTATCACCATGGGGGAGGGGGGGGGGGTTAAAGAGTTGCTAAAAAACATCACATGATTAATGGACGGCCCCTTATACACAGAAACGAACACAAACAGTTACAGAAAAAGGCATGGTACCTATGGGTGAGCTTATCTCTGATAAGAGATTTCTTACAGCAAACCATTGAGGAAACCATCCAAATTTAAATAAGATTTACATGTGCTGCTTTGTATGTCCTCCAACTGCACTGGGTGTCGTTACTAAGTTAATTTTGAAATTGTGTTTTTTAATATTTATTTTTATTTAATACTTTTATACCCTACCAAGTCGGATCGTATATAGAGCAAGGCTGGCCAATAGATTTTCCAGGTGAGCAAAATTTTTTAGACTGTGGCGGCGCCGAGCCACCACTACTATTTTTTTCATAAGTAATTTATACACACAAAAGACGAAATATGCTTTAATTTACTTTATTTGTAAATTAAATGAAATAACATATTTCTTTTTATTTAATGTGAGCTGTGAAGTGGTTTTCCTGATAGTAATTTAGTGGCTAGCTGGCCGACCGAAGTGCTGGTGGGCAAATTCAAATGCCTTGGCGGGCCACTTCGTGGCGCGCGTGCCTGGGTTTGGCCAGCCTTGGTATAGAGATTCTAATGACAGCTCATTCGTCTTAATTGGTTAAAGATTCAAAAGATATTATGGAATAAAATAAAATACATTCATGAACCCTGAAAATAATAAACTCCTTTTTTTAAGGGCTTTTTTTGAGACTGAATTTTTTTAATGACGGATGTTGATTTTCAAGGCCTTTTATTTCAAGAAGGCCGCCAATTTTCGAAAATTAGGTTGAAAACTGTCGTCCAAAGTATGTTTTCCGGGTATTTCGTATGACATCATCCCCAACTCGATTTGACCCATATTTTGGCCAGGAGACCCAATTTATTTAAAAATAACAACAATTTGGCTCCTGACCAAACCATGGGTCGGATAAGAATGGAGATGCTTCAATTCGGCTCGCCATAGTCGAAATATCTGGAAAAACATACATTGAACGACACTTGAAAAAAAAATATTTCAGACAATTTTTTTTTCTTGAGGCCATATGTGCAATTATAATATATATAATCGGGTCTACCGCGATAAATTTTTACCTTTTTTACGAAAAGGGGACACCCGACGTTTCGAGACAGTTGCATGTCTCGTTGAAGCGATTGAAATCAAGAAACATCCAAATAATTTCAATCGGGAAGATGGTTTCAAATTGTCTCCCACATGGAGTCCAGTTATCGGGAAATTTAAATCGCGGGTTTCTTCTCTTAGTGCATCTCCGGATACTGTGAGTGTTGTGTGCCGTGCGTGAATTAGATAACAATTAATTTTAAAGACTAAAGTGTTTATGCGGGTAAAAGAAAAATACTTCGGTCGTCACCTGCATCTCATCACTGCGCCTCGCCATACTTGCCAGTTTCCCGTAGACCACGAGACATGCAACTGTCTCGAAACGTCGGGTGTCCCCTTTTCGTAAAAAAGGTAAAAATTCATCGCGGTAGACCCGATTATATATATTATAATGTGTACGAAACGCGAGAGTTTAAAGTTACATATGTGCAATGTTTCAAACCGCTAACCAAAAGTGCAGCTTATAATCACATACCGCACGTACTATAAAAGATGCACAAGAATAAAAAAAGTCGCCGGAAAAAGCTTGCATAGATCTATTGTACTCGTTTATATAAACAATTTGCGATTTCAGGGTTGTCAATAGTAAGTTATTCGTATATAGGTAGACGATTATTATCTCTATTTTTCGGATGTATCCATAAGATGCAAACAAATAAAAAAAGTCGCAGGCAAAAGCTAGTATAGCTAATTATAATACCGCAAAGTTGTGGAGTAGGAGCAATGCACACAGTTGTATCTCCATCGATGTCTCCTCAAGTGTGCGAGCAACGCTGCATGATTTTTGAAACGTAAGCTGCATACACTGCACAAGTATTTCGAGTAATCCTAAAAATAGTCCCTTGTTAAAAATTTATTTACTGTCAAGGAATAGATGTTTTAGTAGTATAGTATTGTTCGTTCTGGCCCCTTAAATTATTAACTGCTGAAGTCTTAGCAATGAAATATTAGTGATTAAAGGCCCTTTTAAATATAAAAAAACTTCCTTTTAGTTTTTGTTAACTTATAAAATTTTATTAAAATAAAGCTTTGGTTAAAGATAGAACAAGTAGTATAGTATTGTTCGTTCTGGCCCCGTCGTATTGAGAACAGGCTCACTGGCGTTCGCCTTCTTCGTCTCAATCCTCGTAGCCAGAACAAACAATACTATATTTTGGGTAACAAACAATCATTCTGGCCCCTATTAAAGTTTTTAAACAACTGCTGGGAAAAATAACTAGAAAATCCTTCGCGTTCTTTAACACAGGAGCCACCATAAAATGTGGGGACAGAGTATATTGAGTAACAAAGAATAAACAATAGAGTTCAGTTCGATACGCCACCAAATACATTGTGTTTTAGAACCACCAGTGTGCTTGTGAGAGTTCCGACTCAAAAAATTGCGGCGATGTATGACGTTCAGTAAGAACGCAGGATGCTGGTTACTTCAGATATCAGTTGTTAGCAGACCACCGGAATTAATCTGTTCGTTCGTTCTGAAAGTGTTCAAACAACTGCTGGGATTGTATCCGTTAGCTTGGTAAAATAACTAGGAAAGCGTTTAGGAAATCAGGTTTTCGCTACGAAATACTTTACCGAGCACAATACTATCGTTTGAGTAACAAAGAATAAACAATTTGCTTACCTTGTAAATTTATCTCCCAGTAGCCGATGACAAATAATATAAGTTCACGATAAAATCAGGGTTCTGCGACGGAAACTCTTATCTGACACGACTCGATTTTTCATTAAAAGATTGGCTATTTGAAAATAATACCTATTTAAATAAGCTAAAACTTTTTGAAACTAAAATGATAAGTTTCAAACAGCTGCTGTTAGATTAAGTTTCGTTTTTATTAAAATAGTTCATGTTGATCCTAATTCTGAGGTTTTTATTTTTAATACACTATGAAGTTTATTAAATATATGAAAATTAGTTAAGAGCAAGATTTTTTAATTACACTTTTTCTTAATTATAACGCAATATAAGAATTGTCGCTTAACTTAGAACTAATTTCTTTAAGAAGTTCCTCAGTCATTGCACTGATTTTGCACTTTGCGGCGTCGAGGACAACATATTGTGCCTTCGACGTCACCACTTTACTGTCACCATTAAAGTCTATAACTTTAATTTTAATTACTAGTGACGCCTTTCTAGGTGTTTTTGCTCTCACGTAGGATGTTGACGTGATGCACGTCTTAAACCTACGCCTTTTCCGTTCCACCACGCAAGCTGAACAATTTGGATCCATGATTAACTGCAAAAAGAAAAAAGCACTTAGTATCCAGTACACAAAGTAAGTTGAATTTATAATGCTAGTTGCACAAATGGTTACAAGGCAAGATCGTGGGGGAAGTCAATTGCAAAGCAATTGTTACCGAGAATCAGTAAATCAGAGTGTTAACTTATGGCACGTAATAATCAATAATTTAAGAGCCTTGCTCTTGACTTCAGGCAAGATCATAGCGTAGGTCGATTGTAAATCAAATATTATCGAGAATCAATAATTAAGAATGTTTACTTATGGTACGTCATCAAGAATGATTTAAGAGCCTATATCTTGTCTGTATGGGCGTAACTTTGCCATAAAATTTGGTGACCCAACCAAACTTTCCCACCATTTATAAAGGTTGAGTACTTTTGATGTAAACCAACAAATCAGCATAACTATATTCAATCACACGCTCGTAACAAGATATCTGATTCTTTGCAAAATTTCTACTTAAATTTAATGCTTACAAACAAGTTTAAACTCGTGAGATATTGCACAATTTTGAAATCAAAGAAAAATTGTATTAGACACGGCCGCACGTTTATTACGTTTATAAAGTTTTTCAAACATTTTCCTCGAAATCAAGAACCAGTATCCAGTACACAAAGAAGTTGAAATTATAATGCTAGTTGCACAAATTGTTACTTTTCCTTTAATCAGTTAATCATGGGTCCAAATTGTTCAGCTTGCGTGGTGGAACAGGAAAGGCGTAGGGTTAAGACGAGCATCACGTCAACATCCTACGTGAGAGTAAAAACACCTATAAAGGGGTCACGAGCATCGAAATAATTATAAAGGGAAGTATAATCTCAGTAGCATTGAAATAATAAGGGTCCCTCCCTAAACGTTACATGTATAAACTCGATGACTTAGTTCTAGCACAGCTGTCACGAGACTGCTAGACGTGCGGCACTTATAACTAAGCACATGCCCACCGTGGCAATTATTTAGTGGCGTCAATTTTCAAGCGCGTTTATACTTCCCTCCCTTATTATTAAGATGGGTCACGAGTAATTAAAATTAAAGTTATAGACTTTAATAGTGACAGTAAAGTGGTGACGTCGAAGGCACAATATGTTGTCCTCGACGCCGCAGAGTGCAAAATCAGTGCAATGACTGAGGAACTTCTTAAAGAAATTAGTTCTAAGTTAAGTGACAGTTCTTATATTGCGTTATAATTAAGAAAAAGTGTAAATAAAAAATCTTGCTCTAAACAAATTTTCATATTTAATAAACTTCATAGTGTATTAAAAATAAAAACCTCAGAATTAGGATCAACATGAACTATTTTATAAAAACGAAACTTAATCTAACAGCAGTTGTTTGAAACTTATCATTTTAGTTTCAAAAAGTTTTAGCTTATTTATATAGGTATTATTTTCAAATAGCCAATCTTTTAATGAAAAATCGAGTCGTGTCAGATAAGAGTTTCCGTCGCAGAACCCTGATTTTATCGTGAACTTATATTATTTGTCATCGGCTACTGGGAGATACATTTACAAGGTAAGACAATTGTTTATTCTTTGTTACTCAAACAATTGTATTGTGCTCGGTAAAGTATTTCGTAGCGAAAACCTGATTTCTTAAACGCTTTCCTAGTTATTTTACCAAGTTAACGGATACAATCTCAGCAGTTGTTTGAAAACTTTCAGAACGAACGAACAGATTAATTCCGGTGGTTCGCTAACAACTGATATCTGAAGTAACCAGCATCCTGCGTTCTTACTGAACGTCATATATCGCCGCAATTTTTTGAGTCGGAACTCTCACAAGCACACTGGTCGTTCTAAAACACAATGTATTTTGTGGCGTATCGAACTGAACTCTATTGTTTATTCTTTGTTACTCAATATACTCTGTCCCCACATTTTATGGTGGCTCCTGTGTTAAAGAACGCGAAGGATTTTCTAGTTATTTTCCCAGCAGTTGTTTAAAAACTTTAATAGGGGCCAGAATGATTGTTTGTTACCCAAAATATAGTATTGTTCGTTCTGGCTACGAGGATTGAGACGAAGAAGGCGAACGCCAGTGAGCCTGTTCTCAATACGACGGGGCCAGAACGAACAATACTATACTACTTGTTTTAACTTTAACCAAAGCTTTATATTAATAAAATTTTATAAGTTAACAAAAACTAAAAGGAAGTTTTTTTATATTTAAAAGGGCCTTTAATCACTAATATTTCATTGCTTGACTTCAGCAGTTAATAATTTAATTTTCAAAACAGCGCGGTTGGTGTTGCGGTTGTTATAACCACTGTGGCCCCTCTTACCCCATGGGCGAGTTCACGGCCGTAACCAGGGGAGGGTTTTAGGGGTTTAACCCCCCCCCCCCCTCTCCGAAAAGTTAAAAATATTACAACCCTTCCCCTGATTTGACGTTTTCCAGGGCAAGTGCCACTTCTGCTAGCAGCTGCTAGAAGCGTTTGCAAATGATTTTTCACAAACATCATGAATATTAATTTTATTTCATGCACTTTTTGTCTTTTTATTTTCTTGAACCCCTCCCGAAACTAAAACCTGGCTACGCCCGTGGGCGAGTTATTACACCAATTTCTCTACCGACGGAACCATTTCCGTCGTTGGATTTGGTTACTACTTGATACATCAACTCCAAATAATATATTTACGCCTAGAAGGCTAACCATATTTAGAATTAGAATACCAACAAAGTGATGGATATTTGATAGACTTTATTGAGTGTTCAGAGGTGATGCATCAATATTTTAAAAATTATTTACAAATTGACAAACGTTTGTCGTTTTATTGCTCGTATATTAAAATAATAACTATTCTGTATCCCCTAAAGATGGATTGATTTCCGAAACAGGTTGGGAAGTGTGCAACAAATATAATTATGTTATGAAACAAATAGTACAAGTGTTTGTGTTCAAAATCAAGATGATTTACAAATTCTTGTACTTATTAGCGTGGCTTTAGTTATTACATATTATTAATTTTAAGAGCATTTAGAACATAAACATTAAAAATCTATTATAATTTGCAATATTCCGCTAAACACTCTTACAGCGTCGATAAGTTTTCTTGCTTGTTATTTAAGATTGCTTTATTTTGTGCTCGTACTGCTTGCTTTGCTTGTGCATGTTTCATGCGGGAGGGCGGGCGGTGCTTGAGTCTGCATTTTGAATAGCATAGTAAGAGTATTTAGCGGAATATTGCAAATTATTAATATATCCACAGATTCATGATGGACTTCCGCAAAGTAACGCCTTTTTCAATAAATAAACATTAAAATCAAATAAACAAAAATAATGTCTTGCGTTATAAATACATGAATTTGTGTATAATTTGTATGTATAAAAAGACAATGATATATGGTACGAAACCATAAATAAAAACAAAAAGAGGAAGATACGGTACCCACTTCCCGCACGTGGTCCTATAAAACCAAAACCAACATTATTTTGATTCGCTTGTTTCGCTAGGAAGTAGACAGTAGTTTAACTAGGCGGTGTCTTTGAAATCAATACCTACGGCCGCTCGGTGCCTAAACACGCGCTAGGGCTGCCAACTGACAAATACGCGGGAGCGGCTAGCGGCTTGCAGTGTCAACGCGACAACGTGCGTACGTAACTCCGGTGCGACCGCGACTGTCGTAAAGTAAACTGAGTTGAACCGAGTTTTGGAGGGGTTTCGTTTCAGTCCGTTTATATGAAGATATTTGTGTCGATTCGGCGCAACACGGCTTATTTGACAGGACTAAACTTAATTTGAGCGTTCTGTCTTTTTCTTTCGATACCGAAAAGACAAAGACAGAACGCTCAGAATAAGGTTAGTCCTGTCTAATTAGTTAAGTTGTGCTGCGCCGAATCGACATCAATGTCTAATTCCTTATACTGTGACGCTACTGTCGAAGCTCGTCGCTCTATTTTTGTCGTTCGGTGGTGCTTGTTCATACAGCAGGCCCATTTTTCAGTTGACGGTACCGTATCTTCCTACTTTTGTTACATCAAACTTATAATCTCACCTTACTATGTTGCGCCATATGCCTTTCATATTTGTCTTCGTGATTGTACGCCATAAAACAAATGTCACACTTGTATTTGAAGAATTTATATTCAATGCTTTCTTTTCTATTTTGTACCGCAGCCAGCTGTTCCTTCAAAGTGAACTTTTGTTTAGGCATACTAGTTTTGAGATCATGCCTCGTAGGTCTCTGCCTTTTTTTCTTGGTTTGATTATTCGAGCTGTCACTTGCATTTGTCCTATTTTTAGAACTATTATCCAGCTCCTTTTCATTTGTATGTTCTTTGAAATTTTTGCTCACTTTAGCTAAAGACTCATCATAATCAGATTCATCATCAGAAAATACTGTTTTGTTTTTACTTTTAGTTTTATCTTTGTTTTCAGCAGTTAAAGATGGTTGAGGTTCATCGACATTAGTAGGTTCATGTTTAATACGTCCACTATTTGTTACAGTTGTGTTACCACTCGAGTCCTCAGACATACAATAATCAAAATAATTTTGAGGCTTTTTTCTGACAGATAAAGAAGGAAATTGTCGATTCACTTTACTGTTTAACTCTATTATATGTTTGCTGGTCACCTGAAAATAAAAAATTAGTCATTAAGGCGTATGACCACGCTAAATAAGCAACTCGATGTGTGTCGCTACAAATATCAACGGAAACGACATTGAAATAATGTTCATTTCAGCGTGCCTTGAAAAGTGGCTGTTACGACAACCACTGCGTCTCTGCACATCCGAAAAGGGATGAACTTTTCGGATGTGCACTTGTACGAGGGATAACCTGTATATGCCTCGTGCGAGACCCAATGTCAATATCAATAATGTGTTGTGTTCTATTAGTTTGCGTGAGAAATATGAGTATACATATGCCAAACTTATTGTTTTTGTGTTTATGTCGGTGAAATAAGTGGAAGGAAACTTGGAGACATCTGAACACAATAATTAGAGTAATAAGGCAAATCTCCTGATATCTGTGGGTTAAATGTACCCATGGTCATCCACTAATCATTTTAAGTAAGGACTGGTTCCGCTAAACATGCTTTAGCGTTTGGACAAATTAGCATATTAAATCAATATATTTTTAACAAATAAAATTTGTGCAATTAGTTCAGAAGTTCAACTACATTATGTATTTTTCAAATTTGACATAAGTATTACAATCATCGAGAAAAAGAAATCGGAAAGATCACTAAAATCACGGAAAACGCCATTTGGCGTTGGAACTAGTATGATCAGTCTACTGATCTAACTATAAAATAAAATATTTTTTATAGATTTGAGATATGAAAGTAGCCTTTCCAGATTTTTATTATTATCTTATCGTTAAATTAAAAAATAAAACTCAAGCATTCAACTTTTTCCTGTACAGAAAAATCACATAAAATTATTTTAATGTTTGTGTATTTCTTTTAAAATAACGAAAGGAAAAAAAATATATGAATAAGTTACTTTTATTTCTTTACGCTAAAATAAAAAAAAAACAATTAGGAACTTTTATTTGTTAAAAATATTTTGATTTAATATGCTTAAACTGTATTTAAAGGCAAGAGCATGTTTGGCGGAACCAACCCTTAAATCATGCTTACAGGGAAAGCTAGTGAATTGAGCATCTCTTGAGCAACGTTGGTCTTCTGTCTGAACTGCTGGCACTTGTCCAAGAAGCAGGCACACTTGGCACACAGCAGCAGTGGGAAATTGTCCTTGTAGAACAATGGAGTCTTAGTCAGGCATCTGTAGATCTCCTCCAGGTTGTGGCCTCGCATTGAGTATAATCTGCACTCGCTCAGGAGACAAGCTCGACATACCTGAAGTCACACAAAAACACTTATGCTTATAACCCTGACGTATATTCAATTTAATTAAATTTATTTATAATGAGCATTCTGTCCTTGTCTTTTTGATACAGAAAGAACATGAAAAAATGCCTTAAATAAGTTTAGTTGTGTCAATTAAGTTAAACTGTACTACACCGAATCATATACACGTTACATATGTACAGTGAAGACCGCATCAAGCAAGACACATTGGACTCTGTACCTATCTTATTTACTTCTCTGTAGGGGCTAATGTCGTACTGCAAGTGTATAGCTTGATGTGGTCTCCACTGTACACTATACTACATGTTATACTTACATCATCTTTACAGGTGAACATACTGAACATGTTGCTGCATTGAGCTGCTAAAACCTACAAGTGTGGTAAATCTAAGAAAGACCAATTCACTTATCGACCAAAGGTTTATTAAGGGTAACTATTATTTCATATCATCATATCATCATCATTATCATCTTTGGAGTTTTTTTGTGCTATTTGTACCTAATTATTGTATCATGTAATATGTAAGGCAATAAATAAAAATAAAAAAAATGTATTTACCAATTATATAAATTTTTAATTTGTTTTTACATTCTTACAAAAAACTTTCAAAGTACATAATTATATTTATTAAATATACATACCATAAACTTATACCATGCCATAAACAAAATTACTGTTTTATATGCAACAAAGCAGACAAAGTTGAAACGTTTTATTCAGGCGACAACTATTGCTGGTGAACTGGCGTGCGTTACCGTGCCTGCGTCTCACTTTCTCACATTAAAATTTGATATGCAATGAAGCAGATATAATTTAAAGGTTTTTAATTTATTAAGGCGACAACTATTGCTAATAGTGACCTGATGTGCGTTACCATGCCTGCGTCTCATGGCCAAACTCTACCTCAAGGAGATTGCATTCCCTAGTCCCAGGCATAGTGGGTTACCAGATACTTACCAGTAACTCCTTCGGACGTATATAATCTTCTAAATATAAAGATGTGGGTATGAACTGCTCCGGTAAGATTTCATCACGATTTATTTGAAGCTCAACTCTGGGTACGACAGCATATTCGATTTTGGGTATCACATCGACGATAATGGTTTCTATTTTTGACTTATTTGTTGCAACGGTACACTGTTCGATTGTATTCATTTTAGCGACGTTTGTTTTCCTTTCAATTGTTTCAATTAAGTACCTAGGTACAGTCAATCTGGCTGTGGCCCACTTTTCGTTAAAAATATAAAGCAAATCCTTAAAATAATACGTTAGACATTAAAGTATGTACTTAACATATTTTATTTTATTCTATAAATTCAATTAATATTTTGTTCATCGGAAAAAAAATGTCAACAGGAGGACCATAGATAATATACTTGTCACACAAATTATGGAGGGACTTGTCAACAACAACACTGCGTTCCATAGCCGTACACTGGTACATAAATTAAGAAATTTCGTCAGGTTGCAGGTTCTATAACCCTGACAAAAGATAGCGCATACAATTTTCAACGCGTGCGACAGAGAAAGAACTAGAACCCGTGTCGCGACCACTAGTTTATGAACGCGGGCAGGTTCATAAACAGAAGTGTTTGTCGGTGCACCCCATTGCACCCGGTGAGTCAAGCGAAGGTAAACAAAGAAGTCCCGTGACCGCACCGTGCAAAAGTGCAGGGCGTGCCTTTTCATTTTTTTTCTAACCCAACATTTTGTTCGTGTTATGGGTCTATCACTCAGAACAATAAACCAATAGAAAAAGTCTTGGTGCCGTCAAAACGTACTACCCAAAACTTCATTTAGACTCCTAATGACTCCTGTCCAAGTCACCAAATTATAATGTACTGTTACTTTTCTTAAGTGGCAACATTGGCAATCCTTTGTAATTTGTTCGCGTTATAGCTTGTGTTTACGTTAGGAAGTAACATGGCAGATTTTTAAACAAAATTTTATTTAAGTTGTGTTTTGCTGCGAATTATCGTATGGAAAAGGGTTGAAGATACAAGGACAATGTCCTGCTACGTGCGTGGTTGCAGATCCCATTCGGGGAATAAAGAAAACTCGAACAGCAATATCAGTTTTCACAAGTGAGTAAAAAGTGATGTTTTCCGAGTAAATGAACCATAAAATGGAATTCCATCAAGAAAGACAACATTTTACGACGTGTCGTTTTCATATAGTAACGTAAATATAGCTTTTAGAATAAAAGTAAATCCTAAAATCATTAAAATAATTAAATCCGTTTTGAGGTTATTAGTGAAGTCAAAACAGTTGTCGGTAATTTTACTGATTTTGTGCTAATATGAAGTATTGATTCAGCTTATTTTACTTAAGGTTCCCCAAAAATGAAGACATTCGTAAACGATGGTTTGTTGCTATTAGCCGGAGTTGGAAACAGCACAAAACTAATTGGAAAGTGTCCTCAAGGCACTTCAATCCAGAGTGCTTTCTGAAAAGAACTATTGCGACCACGCTTAAAAAACGATGCGGTGCCCACCTTGAATTTACCTAGTAAAACAGAAACTGTTTTGGTTGAATCCTTCACTACGCTCAAAATTCTAACTTAGAATCACGAGTCTTGCTCGAGATTCAAACTCGGCACTCGCAACAAAAATAAACTTTGCTCTCTTGTTGCACAAATTTTAATGCTTATTTTACTACTATCTGTTTAAAAATGACCAATAAGTGTTGTGTTTAATTCTAGGATTTGAGAACTGCAATGGAACCATCAAAAGCTGGCTTTGTAGTGCGTAAATTGAAAAAGTTCTTGCATTGAAAAAAAATTCTCCAAGCCCTGGAAGGACCTGCTAACAGCATGCCTCTAATGAGTGTAAAAGACAGAGGAGGGCTGACTAAGCCATCAAAAAGCATTCAAAAAATCTGCCAAACAGCAGAGAAAATCCTGAGAGAGTTTGAGGCTGTAGTTACAAACAAAAGTGTAGGAAAACCACAGCACTTCACATTTATGATAAACACATGGCCATTCGTTGGATAACTCCGTGTTCGACACGTATTTGAAACTTAGAATACATCACATGACGAAGGAAATTACTGCACCCATCGAAAATATACGCTCATTTCTGACGAAAACAATAATTTTCAAAGGTCAATAAATACGTTTATTTTTGGCTGCTTTGTAAATCTTAATGACATGTGAAAATCAAACGTACTCACTGGAGAAAATTGAGAAATTGAACAACCATTAAGTTTGAAAAAAATTAAGCTTCTCATTAAAACGATTCAATTATGCATTTTGTATGCGAAGGTCAATATGTTTTTTTTATTTTTGATGTTTTTATATAATAATATGTAAAACAGTAATTCTGGAGTTTGCAACAAATTGTTTCTTTTATCCTCTGATTATTTTTCCGAGTTTTATTATTATTATCATTATTTCACAATTGTTTGAGAGGGATCCTTTTGAGTGTTAAGGAGGCTAGTTTTCATGGCGGCGCCTTCCTCTCAAAATATGTATTTTTAGTGGGAGTGGGACCGTGTGTGTGTGGATGTATGTATGTAAACGTGGTATTCTTAGTTTTGAAAATAAAGTTGATTATTTCATTCCATAAATATTTGGCAGGTTTCTCAATTTCATATATTATTTTATCTACTCCCATACTACAATAAGGTAATTTCATCATCAAAATCAGTTTTATAAGTACCTACACTGTTTATCTGATAATATTACATTTTAACACCGTGATTCCGCGCTGCTATTGACCCAATTTACTGCAACACCGCTAGAGAGCCAATCAACAACAGCGACGAGAAATAAGTCCCGACCTTATTTCTCAAGCCACGCCTATCCTAGTTGCTTCTAATTGGTACTCAAGGCAGCATTACCGGTCGATGAACTCGGGATTCATGAACGAGTGTTCTTCTCATTTTCCGTGAAATTGTTAGTTGAAAATATGATTAAAATACGATATTTTTGATGCTCATTGATTAAGTATTGTGTCCAACTGAACATAAATAGACATTTCGACAGTTGTGCAAAACTATTACGAAACTCACTTAGTTCGTTTCGTTAACAAGCACTCGTGTCCCAATGACTTAAATTATGTTACAGTTGCACAAAATACTATGATAATCTAGTTCTTTAACTGTACAACAAGTATTATTAGGCTTTTTTTATCCAAATCGATATCGATAAAGTCTGTAAACCCGTAGTCCGGTACATGCCTAGTTGCAAGCGTTTGAAAGATAGGGCTGTAGCCGGCTTGAAATCAACGTACTGAGAAAAATACTGCCATCTTGTTTTTTCATACGGAGAGTTGTATATGTGAAAGTAGCATAGCTTTACCATCCTAGGTTTCTGCTTAATTAGATCTTGTCTATTGGTCTGAGGTCTATCACTTTAGCACGAACTGACAGGACAGCAACTATGACAGACAGGATATTCTTCAGATCTCAGAATAAGGAATCTTCAGATGATCCTCAAGAGAGGATTGTACAAACATAGAGAAGAAATGAAACTAAAATAAAACTAGGCAGTATGGGCTTACGCCTTTAGCCTTTTCCATAAAACAAAAAAAAATTAAAAAAGTAGACATGCGCAAAACAGTTCACTTAAAAGAAAGGAATGATACGTGTATTTTCTAATCCGGAACTATTCCACTCCTCTAGTCCACTCACTCACTTAGTTCCGGCGTTTCTTCAGAACTGTCGTCGTTCAGAATGAGTGTAACCTCGGGACTACTACAAAGACTACGAACAAAATAATCTCTGAATGCACGATGTCAAGGTCTATTTTTGTAGTACACATTTCCCACTGGAATGTTACATTTGCCTCGTATCTTTTTTTGGTCACTTGACACTTTCCAGATGTGGCGATTTGAATTTGAGTAGAAAATAATTGTGTTTTTGTTTTGTTTATAACTACGGGTTGCACCTTAGTTCTTTTGTTAGTTTCTTAGTTTCAAGAAAGGAGGATTAGTTTCACGTTTTGAGCCATTTTCGTATTTATTTATTACTTTTGCAAAGGACTATAACGGCAATGATGCCAGCTGTTAGTTAGAAAGGAAAGGAGGCTTGCAGTATTTATGAAGGGAAATAGCTTTTATTGTGAAGTAGTAAAATCTACGTCTATTATATGGGAAGGAACTGGGTGATAAAATAAAGTTAAGCTTTGTTGTGATAATAAATTTTGGCCCGACGAAAACCTGAATGTTGACCGAGGCTAGGGTTAATGTAGATTCAAATAGATTTAACAAAAGTAAAAGTAAATAATGTGTATAACTGACATTTTTTGAAATTTCTAAATCCACTTGAGATGTTATCTTTCTTTGAATGGTATTGTATTCTATTCAGTCTAAGCACAAAATATCAGCGCTATATAAAACCAAATAAATAATAAAAATACCATTTAAACGATTATGCACATTCGAGATAATTTATTTCTTATTTTCTTATAAATTATTACTTTACATAAAACAAATGAACCGTATACCGTAGAAGAGGCAGCAAAGGTCAAACTACCACTACCAAACACCCTAACAACAAAAACTCCTGAAATATATTTTTTGCTGTTATTAGGATTTCCCCTAAGCTTGTATCGCATTTACTATACATCATACCTTTAGGGTTCCGTCGAGGTTACTAAAGCTTCTAAAATATTTAAAGTAATAAATCTAATCCTTTGAAGTAATGAAGTAGCATCCTAATATCTAACTTATTTATCCGGGGAATAAATCTTCTAGTAAATTCCTTTATTTTATTTTATTCCATACGTTTTGCATCAAGTTTTGATCTACTGAACTCTCATCATAATTATGTTGATATTGACGCGAAGAAAGCTGTGACTTAGCATAGGCTCATTAGGCTCATAACAATTCGTAACATAAACAATATTTGGTGGGATTTATGACTGCACTTGAATTAAGAGTACTTAACAGCTAATATCACGCAAAAATAACACTTATTTTTATTGTAGTTTTCTGAAGAAGTTATAAAAACCATCCTTTTATGATATTGAGTGAACTTTTGTGAAGTGAAGTTACGAAATTATAATGATATTAATCAAATAATTAATCCAGAAAAAAATATATAGACATCAGTTTTCATGATGTAGCATGTTTAAAAAATTTATTACTCCAGGGTTATTTAACAGATTCGCTTGGTTTTACATAGTAAAATAGGTATTAGGTATTGATATTACCAATTCGCACTTACGAAAAATTGCAGTTCTTACAGCAAACATAGATTAAATATCCCAATAACATATTTATTTCATAATAAGGCATTTCTTTCGTCGTAACTGCCAGGACGAAGAGCGCGCGATTTAAGACTTGAAAAATGCAACGTTGTAAACATTGTTTTCACCCGATGCAAAATTGCAAAATAAGGTGCTCAATCTTGCCTATGCCATGTCTTTAAGAGCCCGGTCCGTAAAGACGACAACTTTGATGCAAATCATTATATTAAATATTTTTCTGGCCTTTATCGCGATGTTTTAAATAAAACCAGAAACAAACACCAATTCATATTAGCCGTCTAAATAAATGTCTAAAATTTATTTTGTTGAATTGATTCTCTTTTAAGAGTTATTTTGGTGCTTACGAGCCCGCTCCGAACTGTTCTTCATAATATCTTAGTACCAAAATATTTTGCAAAGGAGAAATAATATAATTAAATAAATGTTAGGCCCTCATTTAGATGGCCAATATGAACTATTGTATATCCCTGATTTTAACAAAACCATCGCAGTAAAGACGAGAAAAATATTTAAAACAATTCTCCGCATAAAACGTATGAAAAAAACGGAGCGAATTCTTAACCCTCAGTTTATCCGTGAGACTCCCTTCCAAATAATGCCTATTTTTTATAAATAAAATTAAAAAATAAATATGTGGTCTATCCTTTTTATAATTTATGTAGGTCTCTAAATACTCTTTTCATCAATAAAATTAAGTATACCAAAACTATGAAAAACACAAAAAAAAAATGTACCAATCTTGACACTACAACTGAGAATCAAAATAAAAAATAATCACGCATTTTCTTGCACATCTTAGTTTCTTTTGTAATCAAGAATAAGAAAAACAAAAAAAAAGTGTAGTAAAAATGAGCGGAAAAGGCCACCTTAAGAGTTAAAACTTTGAACATAGAAAACGGCGGTGTATTTAAAAGTAAAAATTTATTTTAGATGTTTTATTTCATGTAAGTATAAACTCATAGTGACAAAAGTAGTTTCATTGATCGAAAATTATCAAAATATCAAAATGTGATACTTGATACAAATCCAAAACTTTGTTCAAACAGAACTGTTACTTTTTAGAGATAACTCAGTTCAGTTCATAAAAAGTGCATACTTGAATCAATTTATCTCACTTCAAGTAAGATAAATTGATTTTTATGTAAAAAGGTTTAAATATTCTAAAAATAATTATGCTTAATTTGAAATTTGATCACATAAAACTTGGCAACAATCAAAAAGATAAATTACACTTACTTATTTTCCACCCCATAAAAGTACCTACAATTTGCTTAACTGTCTCTGTCTAAATTCTGTCTGTTCAAACAATACGTAGGTATGGGAGAACATCCGAGTATTTATAACCAAGTTTGGTTAATAAATTAACACAAGAAATAAGGTCCAGTCTTAATCCTAAAACTATTAAAAGTATGCTAAAAAGTCACTATACCTTTAACTAGAAAATGAAATTGGAACATTCCGTATAAGTCATTCCTTTGCTACCTGCGCCGCGATAAGAGCATCTTTTCATTTGTATACCATTGTCCGATCGACTGCTCATTTACCTTACAATTTTATACCTGCTAATTCTGTATTGTAATTTAATTCCTATTTACATGAAGTCAAGATCGACTAAATTCATTTATTTGCCTTTACTTATTTTTGTAACAACTACGTAACATTGCAGTAGCAGCCGTTCGACAAACAATTTATCTCGTCATCCATTGTATAATTATAATAAGTATGTATGCAGGATTGCAGGTAGCTATCAGTATCAGTATTTATTTGTTTCTACTTTTATGGGCATAACCTCATGCACGAATATGAGTATTATTCACAAATTGTAGTATCAGGACAAACTCATGTGAGTTTATTGATACTATTCACCATGTAATAAAATAATGTAAAATTATGAATAGATAAATAAATATAAAAAAAAAGCAAGTTACCAGACGTACAAAAAATTCCAAACAAAAGCAATATTTATATTACAAAAAATAACTCCAACGCAATCATTGCAGGATAAAGCGGCGAAAAGAAAGAAACAATAATAATCTTAAAGTGCACGAAGCGAGCTCTATTGTCTAAAAAACATTTCCCGTTGGTACTCAATGTGTTGGTAATATCCCTTCATGTGCTAGTGTGTGTGTACTAGGATTCACTCATATTTCGTATACAAACGAAAGTAGTCCTTATATTTCGGACGTAAGATCTATTTTGTATGAAGTATTTCTCATTGGAGTTGGAGTTCTGTGTGCAAGAAACCAACTACAAACAATAGTAGTCTTTAATTATTTGACGTAAGATCTATTTTGAATAAAATAGTTCCCATTGGAGTCGGAGTGAGTCGTTAGCTCTGTGTTCAAGAAACCGACTACAAACAAAAGTAGTCTTTAAATATTGGACGTAAGATCTATTTTGTATAAAATAGTTCCCATTGGAGTCGGAGTGAGTTGTTAGCTCTGTGTTCAAGAAACCAACTACAAACAAAAGTAGTCTTTAAATATTAGACGTAAGATCTATTTTGTATAAAATTATTCCCATCGGAGTTGGAGTGAGCGGAGTCCGTCTGCAAGAAACAAACTACAAACAAAAGTAGTCTTTAAATATCGGACGTAAACTCTTTTTTGTATAAATTATTTTCCATTGGGACTAAGGAACTACGGAGTTGCTGGATAGAGGTGTGAACGAGTGAGTGGTATAGTCCCGGGAGTGGAAGCATCTCATTTTCATCATTCACTCCGGAACTACCCATGTCTATAAAAAAGTACGGAGAAAGGAATTGTCGTGTTTAACGGCCTTGCATTGCTCGACATGCCACTTCTTTTCGCATGAATTTGACAAACCTCGACCAACGCAAATAATTTCCGATGCGCTCTGCATTATTCTGAACTCTGCATCGTATTACACCATAAATACATCGCAACAGCAACCCGATTCCCAAACAAATATCAAATAATCTCTAAAATCTCAATACACAGTTCATCTCTCGTTCATCTATACTTATCTATGGTACATCGCTTCGGTTGCGTGGTTGTTAAACGCGTTTAAATTGTTTATACTTTATTGTTTTCCAGTTGTTCTTGCATGCTTCTCCTTTTTCTTTCTTTAACTTACTGGTAACTGGATGGATAGTTCTGGTATGTAGCTGAAATGAATTCAAATAATGTGCAATATACTTTTGTACCAATTAAAATAGAAACAGTAAGTAATGTCGTCGATGTGATACCAACAATTGAATATGCTGTCGTACCTAATAAAGTACCCAAAGCTGAGCCTCGAATAATTGATGATGAAATTGTGCCGGAGCAGTTCATACCCACATCTTCTTTATATTTGGAAGACTATATACGTCCACAGGAGTTACTGGTAAGTCAAAGTTCGGTTAGGGCGTCTCGAGCGATTAAAATTTGCATACAAAAACCGTTTTTGGGTACATATTAATTTCTTCCCAAAATCGCTCGAGGGCTCAATTCAATTCAATGCCATTTTATTTGACTTCCGATAATTGGACTCCGCACATTAGTTCCGCCATTGTCGAGTTATAACTTTAAAAGTAAAAAGACCCATAGTGACTATATAACAATTAGGTACCTACAACTAAACGAAAATTATAATCTCAGTTTTGGAACATGGTCTGTTGATTTGGAATCCCATATTTTTTTGACTTATAGGTCTCCATTTGTAGAGCTACTATGCGAAATTTTTCGTTACAAAATTCGGGTGGGCATTAGAAATTCGCATCTCGAATTTGGGGTTGTTAGGGGTTGTTTTTTATAGGGGTTGGTTGCCTCTTCCAAATGACACCCCCCTCACCCCGCGGAGACGCGTAGTTTTTTTTAAATATAATTTTGAAGTTACGTGAAACGGAACGTCATTTTGCGTTCACGTGTGCATTTTTAAAGGGTTGGATTTAGTATCGTTTGGCAGTTGTATGGGGGTAAAAGTGGTTAAAGCTGGTAGAGGTGGGGTCCCCGATTATAACGCTACCACACTTATTAAAAGGTAATGCACATTTTTCGAGAAATTTATAAAAATTGTTTCTTACCTCAAAGCAGGTAAAAGGCGAAAACGGAACGTTAAAATGGGCGTTTGACAACCAAATCTGCCCTAGTTTATTGTCTGTGGTGTAAAATATTGTGCAATATCGATGAAACGGAACGCAACAAAAAAAACTGCATCATGTTACTGTCATTCGTAATTCGTTTATTGGTAATTTTGAATTGAATAAATAAAAAATGTATGAATATTTTGTTGCTTTATTTGTTTTTACCTAGAAATTCTGCTCAAAAGGAGGTTAGTATACCCCCACTTCATAGTTAAAATAGGTTGAATCTGTTTCAAAACCGAATCAGAGCACCCCGACTCTATACAGTCTTGTGGCTACTACCCCTAGAGTGTATATAAAAAGCCGAAGGCGCGAAGGGAGGGCAGCCCCCGCCCGCAGTAATAAAGCTTAGGCACCTGTGTGAGCCGTAGCGGCTGAGGCTGGTCGCCGAAGGCGACCAACAAGCCGAAGCTGCGGAGGTGAGCACGGGTGCCTGTGCTTTGTTACGCAAGGGCGAAGGGGCTGCACTTCCCGCAGCGCCGTAGCCGATGCAGAAGTGAATTTGTGATATAAAAGCGACTTCAATATTGATAGGTTCAAATGGTTCAAAAATTGACTTCTGCACTGGTAGGTTCAAGGTTAAAAGAAGGGGGGTTTCTGCACTCCCCCCTTATGAGGAAGTTTTTCCATCTCTCCCCACGTTTACTTTAAAAATATAACCTGGATTTGTTGATTGATTGTATTATGTTTAATCCTAAACTAAGTATTACTCGATAAGATCAAAATCACAAACTACTTAGCAGGAACTTTCAGAGCACCCCGACTCGGACAACGTTAGGTTAGAAGGCCGTGGCCGTGGATTCTAGGTCACAAGTTTTTTTGCCAAATGTTGGGTTTCCGTCGGGGCCGGAGGGGGGTAGTGGTACCGGGTAGCCCCTCTCAACTTTTCTCCCTTAATTCGACACTATTTTAGTCTAAATGATTGTTCGGAGGTGACTTAACCTCAAAACTTTGATCATGAATATCTCAGTAACTATGGGTTTCCGCGGGGGGGGAGTGGTACAGGGGGGTAAACCCCCCCTCCCCCTCCCCCCCCCCTCCCCCCCAACCCTTAAATAAAGATGCGAATTTCAAATGCAACCCCCAAAATTCGATAGTTTTTCAGATATAAGTTTTAAATTTAATTTATTTTGACATTGTTTCCGATGATATATAGGTTGCTTGATGTTGTTGCTTGTTTTCAACATTTTGGCCCATTTTGTTATCTAGTGTTCCATTTTAGGCGGTTAAGTGTGTAAGCTTGCTCTGTAGTTGTTTAAAAATGCTTACGAATAGGTGTATAAGGTGTAGGTCGAAATCTGTTTTAAGAATCTAGGTTACAAGTCAGAGCTGAGCGAAGTGGAGCGAAGCGAGGCATTTCCTAGTCTAATACAAAAAGGTATATAATGTATAGGTCAAAATCTGTTTAGATAACTGAGCTCCCCCTTCAACCCATAAATCAATGGAGCATATTTCAAATCCCTTCCTGTGAGACGACTCATATATCGTGTTTTAATTCTGTAGAGGAAGGTGTGATATATTCATGTTTTTTAAAAGTATAATTGTTTGTGTAACTTCAGGTATGTCGTGCTTGTCTCCTGAGCGACTGCAGACTGTACTCAATGCGAGGCCACAACCTGGAGGAGATCTACAAATGTCTGACTAACACTCGGCCATTACACAATGACAACATCCCACTGCTGCTGTGTGCTAAGTGCGCCTGCTTTTTGGACAAGTGCCAGCAGTTCAGCCAAAAGACCAACATTGCTCAAGATACGCTCAACTCACTAGCTTTCCCTGTAAGTATTATTTTAGGGTGATGTAGTTGCAAGTTATAGGAAAAACAACCATAGTTTCAACTACCACATGAAATTTTTTTTTGTGGGTCACCGACAAACACTGAATCATAAAGTCTTTCAAAAAGACACTAAGCTAATTCCAGACCTATTTAATAATTTAAATGCTATATCTGGTCAGTAGACAGCAGCTGTATTTTTTACTGTCTACACAGTACTGTCACTTGCCTGACTACTTGTTGTGACTGCAACTTTTAACTGTCCTGTCAGTTAGACAGTCTGACAGTATTCAAACCTCAGAATAAGGAATACAAATAGAAGCCTGACTAAAATAAGAACTGGGCATTAGCCATTGTACTCATCTAACGTAAATTACTCCTGTGTACGAGTGAATGAAACAGCGGACCGCACTTACTTTATATTTTTTCCTGGTTTGTCACTAGATTGAACCAAACAAATGTCAGATGGATGTAATTTGGATGTATTTTAAATATTATAATACCATCAAATTAAATATGTCTCATCATTGTATCGTTGTGTTGTAATATCGTTCGTTGTGTGCATCACATCTTAATTTGGTGGCATCGAAATGTCTATTGCATTTTGCGAAAGTTTACAGCTTCACCGAGAGAAATTAAATATTTTGGTGCTCTTCCTCTCAAAATTCGTGAAAGTGTGATTTATTATTGTTTGTGTTGATTGTTTTTTTAACATTGTAATAAAATGTCTTGTGCAATTGAAGGCTGTAAATCGCATACAGGAAGAAAAGAAAACAACAATGAAGCAATATCATTTCATCGGTGAGTTCTGATAGTTTTTATGTTAATAAGTTGCAGGATCATACCTAAAACTCAGTAACAATAATAGTAGTTCTTGTAAATCATACTCGTGTTCAATTCTACACCGATATTTGCCTGTTTTATATAGATTTTCTGCCGACTATGAGAGGTTATGTTTTTTCGTATAGTGATGTACTAAAGTCCGTGTGGCAAACTATCGAACATTGGTTCCCGCGGCATCCGTGCATAAAGGATAATAGATTAATGAGAGGTTTTCTTTTTGAGTATTAAAAAAAAACATAGTTTCCAAGAACTCTGTAGATGGTGTTGAACTGACTACGTTGCTAGGTGCCAAAGCCAAAACGATTGAAAAAAAAAACATTGCGTCACGTCACATATGCTCGTTGGTTGATGACATGTGTGCTGAGCATATTATGTGCGAACGCTTTGTTATGGTCCGTCCAGGTTTAAAATGTACCATGGCTTGTACTCATTGCGCTTTACGACTTTCATCTTTAGGAAAAAGATGTATGCCTCCATTTTAATACAAATCCACAAGGCACAGACTCTCTTCTTTTTCTCTTGGGACATTTTCTTTCTGGCTTAAAAAACTCATAAAAAGACTGCTAATTATTTTTTTCTTTTTCCTTGTTGTTATTATTTATTTATTTTCAAAATGTCATTGTGATGTGATATGACAATGACATAAATTACTTTTTAATGTACGTTTCGTTTTACGATCTCAAAATTACATCCAAGTGCAATAATCAAAAAATTATGTGACGTTCCGTTCCTTGCAGTAACTTACCAAGTTCAGCGCCATCTATACAGCGACTAGGGAAGAGTAAAAAAAAAAGAAAAGAAAATCCCTCATTGCAGCGCGAGTTAAAAGAAAAATAATGCCGAATAAATATAGCTATATTTTTTTGTTACAGATAAAAGGGAAGAATTAAAAAGTGAATGGCTTAGACGAATAATTTGACCAAATTGGGCAATTAAAAAAAGCAGTCATATTTGTTCGAAACACTTTACGTCGGATTCTTTTGGACCAAACGAAAATTTAAAATGGAGACTTTTAAAAGCAGATGCCTTACCAACGTTATATTTACCAGATACAGACACATTGGTAACCTTTAAATAATTATGTATAATTGCATTATCAATCTTGTTTGTAGGTACGTGCTTGTACTATACTATAGTATATTAACTCGATAATTTTTCAATTTTAGGCAACAGAACCAGTAGCTATGGATGTCTGTGGTTTAGAAAAGTGCATACTTCTGTGTTCGCAAATCGTTCTGAAAGGCCTGTTCGTTCACGTTACTGCCGTGATCGACTTCACGAAGAAATTCCGCAGATCAAGACATTTTCGTACTTAGTGGTTGACAATAAAAGTACTTTGACAGGGTAGTTCTATCGTGAAATGAATTTTGGGAATGCTTATTGACTTGAACTGCGCATAATTTGATTTCTTATTACAGGTTATTAGGTATTTTAATCGTTCATTATTTGTTATTAGTTATTATTCAAGATAAGTTGATGTTTATTCGATAGAAATAAAAAAAAAATTAAATTACCTCTGTAGTAATTGCGCTGTCATCGCTCATCATTGACATAATATTATTATTACGAATCCTGTAAGTCTATGATTATTATGATTTCTATTGTTGCGATTAATTCCTTCCTCCTTGATTGAACAAAGACGCGACATCAACGAACATCTATTTGATTGAGTTAAGAGGCGACTTAAAAAGTATCCACTTAAATAGTTTACGGTTGTATCTCTGATACAAGCTACAGCATTTTTTGTACTAGAAACAAGTACAATTTTGGACTTAACTTATGTACCTACCTGCCTACGATATAGTAATTTGTACTTAATAAAAAATATTATGCTAAACGAAAGATATCCTTTTATTAATTCCTTATTTACACAATATAACATGTGTCCCACTGGGGTAGACAGAGACCACTTTGCTATTAATTCTCTTGGCCTCCTTCCAAAGCAAGAGGATGTCACCAGAAAGGTCGGTGCCTCCTGCATTCTCTTTTTTTTCACACTTTGATACGATATGATGTGTTGTAAGGAGATTGGTCGCGGTTCATTTCGATTTGGTTTATTTATCGTAGTCAAAAATCGACATTGTTACATCACTAGCAAAGCAACGAACTAGTGACAACCTACCTAATTAAGAAAAAACTAATACATATCCATCTCTCTCTAACGCACTAAAATGTCGGTAAGAAAATCAAGGATAGGTGTCTTTCTCCGCGTATTATTTTAGCCAGGTTTCTATTTGTATTCCTTATTCTGAGATTCAAACTGTACTGACTGATCTCTTCTGTCACTGCCTTGGGTTTACATTAGGCGAGTGTTGGCCCAGTAACTGATTTCAGTGGGGGAAGGTCAGTAGACTGTAAAACAACAATGTTTGAAGTAGCTGTCTGGCTGCAGCTGGCCGACAGTCACTGTCTTGTTGTTCTCATGGGGCAAGCAACTGTCTGCCAGCTAGTGAAATCCAAGCTTAAACTTAATCCACTTGTAAACTAACAGCCAATAAAAAAAACAATCAGACTTCATTTCCATTATAATTTTTTCTCATTTTTATTGTTTATTCCTTTTCAGCATAAAGATCATTGTCCCTATCATCCATCCATCCATCCATCAGTCTAGGTCGTCCACTGCTGGACATAAGCCTTTCCAGAACTTTGCCACTCCCGGTGGTCATCCTCGAAGAATTGCCCATACTCACACGCGCTGGGCAGGCGGGTTGGTGAGCGCGGTGCTGGAACCCTCGCCCCAGTGGCGCCGCTGCCCGTCACCAGTCTGTTCCATATAAGGCCAGGCTATTGGGGATGGATATACCGCCATCCATCGGTCCCAGGCTTGGTGGCTGGTTTTTTGCTTGTGAGCTGTCCTCTTACTCTCCCCCAAATTACTACGAGGGGGTCTCCAAGTAAACTGGTGGTACCTTCACAGTCGAGCCCGGCATCAGCTCTACCAACTTGTCCCTATAGAACTTCTTATTTAGAAATGGAAATTAAGGTCAAGCTTTTCTGCCTCTAAAGTTTTATTAAGAAGACACAAGTCTTCGCGGGCGTTGTTACAGGAGATGATGACAAAGGGAAGCCCAGTGGTAGGCTTGTGAGATCACTTTCTGTAACCCCTAGGGTGATCGGCATATCATGATCTGTGTAGGTATATTGTTTTTCTACTAAAACAAGCTGGGTCGCCCCGCTCCCTTGTCTTTCCTCCACTCCTCAAATTTACTTACATGTAAAGCTAACATGCTCCTCGCTCCTTCATCGTCGCACCTTTTTTTAACCTTTTGTGAAAGATTTGGATTTCATACTTTACAATGTGCCGAGGCAGATCATGATATGCCCAATTATACGATCAATCTTATGTCCATCAGCCCGTATTCGTCCACTGCTGGACATAGACCTCCCCAATATTACGCCACTCTTGGCGGTCCTCAGTCATCCTCATCCAGCCACCACCCGCAACGTCCTTCAGATCGTCAGTCCAGCGGGCACGAGGGCGGCCTACCCTACGCTTTGCTGTACGTGGTCTCCATTGCTTACGGCCCCAACGGTTATCACGTCGGCGACAAATATGGCCAGTCCACTGCCACTTCAACTTACCGATTCGGCAGGCTATGTTGGTCACCTTCGATCATTGACGGATATCTTCGTTTCGGATTTTATTCATCAGAGATATCCCAAGCAATCTTATGTATTATTTCGTTATTGAGTATTTTTGTTGTGACTAATTTTATTTCCAGGTGACCTACAAACAAATAAAGAAGACTTATGAAAAAGTGAACATAAAGTTTTCATCTTTAACTGTCAAACATATGCCTCCGGATCACTATGATTATTTTGTTACTAAAGGCTTTCCTGATGCAAAAACTCTTAATATTAAACCTGAACCCAAAAGTGATGATGATGAACGAAATGATAAAAAACCACCTGTTGAAGATGACGACGAAACTGATTATGATGAACCTTTATCAAATGTGAGCAAATTCTTGAAAATTGAAATTGAAAAAGAAGTGGTACCAAAAAAGCATGATCCGACAAATAAGTCAAATGTAAGCAAAAACAAGAAAAAGCGAAAACACGAGGGTACTAGTCATTACAAGAGGCATGAGGTCAAAAATGTTTTCAAAAAGCAAAAGTATACTTTGGAACAACAGTTGGCTGAGTTGCAAAAAAGAAAAGAGTGTGTCGAGTACAAGTTCTACAAATACAAGTGCGATATTTGTTTTATGTCGTATAACCAAGAAGATAGGTATAAAGAACATATGTCGAGGCATGTTGAGGTGAATATATTACAAATTACTTTAAATTATTTATTATTTTATATATAAATTATTAATTTATTGACGTAAGTATTTTTTATTTTATTTATATATATTCTTCTTTTTTTGTATTAAATATTTTTTTTTTTTTGTTTTTTGTATTGACCCAATAAAACACATTTTCTTGTAGCGAATTTTCTTATGTTTGTAAATTATTAAATTTGATTATTGTTATTTATTATTATTATTTACAAGACCGATGCCGAACAATAAAGTTCGAAATATATCTCTAAATGTGTTTTTTAAATATATGTAAATATAAATTATAATAATAAATAGATATAAATATTATAATCTTAAATTTTGTTATGTCGCACAGAGACAATCTTCATTTTATCATTAAATTTTGTTACATCGCATGTGTCGCAACTCGCGGCCTCTGGCGGAAGATCAGCGTCACAGTTCTGCTGTGGCATTTTGCTGAGTCAGAGACCTTTTTGTTGGCTGCATCTTATAAACTACCTCAAGCTATATATTAGTTATATGTATAAGCCTTAAACTGTTTATTATTTAGAGTATTTAGTATTTTGTAATGGTGTAGCTCTCAAAATAAACGCATTTTCTTTCTTTCTTTCATTCCATTTATTTTTATACTCGTAAACACAAAGAAAATCACAATTCAGTTATTTTTTATATACAAGGTGACTTTTTGATCATCGTCCAAATTCATACCGGAGGCTTGATAAGTGATCAGTATCTTGGATCAGTAACAATTTTTGTGAAATTCGTAAATGAAATTTCGGCTTCCCATATAAATTCAGTTCCAGCACTATGGGGAGTCGAAATTTCATTTTACGAATTTCACCAAAATTGTTATTGATGCATGATAATGATCACTTACCAAGCCACCAGTATGAATTTGGACGATGATCAAAAAGTCACCTTGTATATTTCGGCGCACTTAGTGAGCTTTGTTCTCTTTCAAAGTGAGCCGAAAAATATAAGGTCTTTCAATTTAAATGGAAAGTAATTTAGGAGGTGATTCAGTATCGTTAATACATCACATTCCACTGCAAAGCACTTTTTTTTGCGCGAATTTTTTTTCACTTCTCAGTACAAAGTGGTCCGATCAGCTGACTCAGTTTGTATGGACAAGTGAAGAAAAAGTTCGTGCATAAAAAAGTACTTTGCAGTGGAATGTGATGTATTAACGATACTGAATCACCTCCTAAATTACTTTCCATTTAAATTTAAATACCTTATATATCGAAAATAACTGAATTGTGATTTTCTTTGTTTACAAGTATAAAACTATATGAAAAGCTAAAATAGTCATATATAAATATTTATTTTAAATTATTTTTATACATATTTAACATGAGCACATAAAAAATATATATATAGCCACGACATGAATCCCTGATTGGGTTTCAGAGGTGTTGCCCAGTGTGAACTATGAAATGCAAGTCACAGTACAAGAGTCAGTACACCCGCGTTTCACCAATAATTATTACGTCCCAACGTGATGGGAGGTGACCCCTATAGCCGTACTTCGGGCACAAATACACGATTTTTCACCGTTCAGCAAGTGATAAGTATTAGGTAGATATACAAATACTATACAGGGTGTAATCGTTAAGTGTGGCCAGGCGATTACTCCGTAACTATTACAGATATCAAAAAAATATTGAACTGATATCGAAAGTCCGTTACCTAATCAGTAAAATGGCATCAATAACTTTTTGAAAATCAAACAAGAAGTTTTTTGACATTAAACATTCCTCCAAAGCGGCCTTTTTAGAGGACCTGCCCCCCTATTCTGTATCTTAGGTTGGCAACTGGACAGGGTGCCTATCGTCAAAAACATATATAAAAACTGAACTTTCAAAATTGTCTTTAGTGGGTATTGAACTATTTACGTACTGTGTCGTCACTTCAAATGCGAACATATCCTTAGACAATCGAAATTCGATAGTATATCTATGTTTTTGATGATAGGCACCCTGTCCAGTTGGCAACTAGAGATACATAATAACCCCGCTGGTCAACATAAGCTGTAAGAAGTGTTAACAAAATAACGCGAAAGTCTAGTCCCTATAAAATTCGTAGCCCCTCATTTGAGAAGTTTTAGAGAAGATTAATTTATATAAGTTTTTTCCAGGTGTTCGGCAACTTTGTTTGCGAAGTGTGCACGTTACGATTCAAAACTCGTTCGGCGCTGCTCCACCACAATAGGAGCCATAGATGGCACTACAGCTGCATGCATTGTCCTTTCGAAACCAACGCACGGTATGATTTATCTATCTATCTATCTATTTATCTATAAGGTCAGTTCTTATTGAAAACCAGCCCTGCACACTGTATGACAGCGTCAGCAAATGCTGAGTTATTCCCATTTGTCCAAATAAATGCTATGTTTAAATGTTTATATTTTGTGTACGAACTGTTAGTTTGTTTTTAACTTTTTTATATTTTAATATTTGATTGTACTCATTTTTTCTTTTTTGTGTGTATTTGGCAATAAATGTTTCTTATGTTTCTTATTTTAAGTTTTTTTCTTTGTTCTTTATTGTACACGTACAATTATTATAACAATGAGGACTACTATCGACGTCAGGTGGCGCCACTGAGGCGACAGGTATAGAGAAACGTCAAATGCCCGCGAAACGGCGAAAGCTATGGCTTTTTGTTAGTTATTTGTGTATTAGTCGACATAAATTCATAGTTTCAGGTTTATTATTATTCAAGGTACGGTGCAATGAAAGTAAATGAATTAAGATTAGAGCTAAAGAAAAGAGGGACTAAAACAAAACTTAAGTCCTCCTTTCGTTTTGGAACATAACGGAACTGCACATCATTGCGGCATTGTTTATTCGCATTTAAGAAAGAAAAAAAAATAATATTATATGGATAAGCAAAACAAAAAATCGAACTTCTATGTAAATCTAACCTAACAAACCTTTGACATATACCTTACGTGCCAGTGGCGCCAACTGGTGGCCTTTATAAAAGTAGACCCCATTGCACTTAGAAGTAATAGACAATAATAACAAAATGCACTTGCAGTACTATGAATTAGCGCCTATAGTCAAGATAGGTACAAAGTCCAACGTGTAAAGGTTAACGTGATCTCCACTGTACAACTATTCGTTTCATTTTCAGAAAAGCAGTGATCAGACATGTTTACAAGCACAAAGATAAATTGTCTCAATGCGAGCGCAGCGGAGATGTCCCAAGGTACTAGTCCCATCCATCCATCAGCCTAGTTCGTCCACTGCTGGACATAAGCCTTTCCAGGACTTTGCCACTCCCGGCGGTCATCCTGGAAGAATTGCCCATACTCCACACGCTGGGCAGGCGGGTTGGTGAGCGCGGTGCCGATCACCAGTCTGTTCCATATAAGGTCCGGCTATTAGGGATGGATATACCGCCATCCATCGGTCCCAGGCATGGTGGGCCTCCTGGTTTTTTGCCTGTGAGCTGTCCTCTTACTCTCCCTCGAATTACTTCGAGCGGGTCTCCAAGTAAGATGGTGGTACCTCCACAGTCGAGCCCGGCATCAGCTCTACCGCCTGATAAATAGTCGTTAAGGCGCTCTTATCCCAGAAGAGTGGCTCTCTGTCTTTTTCTTTACGTGTAAGGAGTAAAGAAAATAACCACACTTTTGTACTTTTTCGTTGTTTTTATCGGTTTTTAAATTGTTTAAAAATAAGGGATATGTTTATTAAAACCCACTTACGTGGTCGACCTAGAAACTTTAAAGAGCAATATTACCAGATATGTTTCGTTAATAAAAGAGTGGAATTATGGAAATGGCATGATTTGAAAGGTCTTATTACATGCTGTGTTCGTGAATTATTTCTATCGAGCAAAGTTTATCTGATCGTGTAACACATGCGTGGAAGACCTAGATAAAGGGTCGAACTATATTGCGTATTTTTTTTTTTAAGTTTTAGACGATATTTGAAAATTCTATTTGACTTTGAAATTACTGATTGTTCAGTAATTTAGTTATTTAGTAATTTAGTATTAATTAGTATTAATTTAGTAAATTGTCTAATTAGTCTGATGATATCTCACAATTTACTGCGGGTGGTACATTATTTTAACATAACATACATACTCTTTACCTACATATACTCACGGCTGTCTCCCAGAGGGGTAGGCAGTGACAACAGATTTCCATCTGCTACGATCCAGACATAATTCTTTCGCCTCTTCCTCCACACCCTAGCCATACAAGCTCTTCTATTTAATTTTGACATTGCCCTTCTTCAGTGTGCCGCAAATTTGGTCGGCATGTGTGATTTAATATTAAATTTAATATAAAAACTATCGACATAGGGGATCGTTGCGGCCTGAAAGAAGATGTAGTGACTAGAATAGAAAAAGAAATGCTTCGGTGGTTTGGACATGTAGAGAGGATGAATGAAAGTAGAGTGACGAAAGTGGAGACGGTCAGAATCGGCCTTAACCGCGTACATGAAATAAATTTATACTATAATTTTTGTTAGATTTATTCGTAGCTAGTTTCACTTTCATAATAATACGGACACAGATATTAAAATAATATAGGTATGTCGCAGCCGGTCATGAGAGCGAAAGCGCGCCATCTACCAAGTAGTCCACAAACTACGCTTCCAGCGTGCTTTGATAGAGTCATGCGTGACGCAATCGGCGCTGTCTCAGCTTTTCATTTCACGATTCATGCTTTTCTTCTGTATTTTGATAGAGATTACATTACGACTGACATTCGAGCTTGACCCTTTTAAATATATCAGAGTCATCATATTATGAACTATGAACGTTTCAAACGCGTTTAAGTTTATTTTCGCAATGCCATATGAAAATAACCTCAAAATAAAAACGATTTATCATAAAAAGTTATTAAAAGATGGTGTCCGTTTTAAATGGATAGTCAAACCGTGTTATTTTAAATTTGTTCTTTATCATTGACCACAATATATTTGTGTACTCTCTTAAGGCATTTTGCTTATGGGGAACTGACCGTCTCCTTTATGGTGCCCAAGTGTAAAGTACAGCTTGACCAAGCCGACCGCCCTAGAAGGACGTAGCACTATAATAATATAATTTTATATATATATATATATATATATATATATATATATATATATATATATATATATATAATAATAATATAAAAAAAGACAATAAACGTTACTATAAATTTATTTAATTATAATTATACAGACCAATTTCGGTTTCAGCAAATCAGAAGAAGGCTGCTCTAACAACACAGCACCAAGGAAGCGAAAACAAGCAAATGTTTATGTCATTTGCGAAATTTGCGGCAAATCTTTGCAGGTAAATAATATTGTTTATTCACAAAATACGGTCGTATTCATAGATATATGAACCCGGAAGATATGGTAAGAGGGCGTAGCGCTTGTGAACGCATGAGGTCAAAACTAGCCCTCATTCAAGACCCAATGTTAGTAACTTTAAAGTGTTGTCTATGTCTACAGGTTAAAGTGCCGCTCTCTTTTTGCATGTGTACTATTAGTGTGCGTGGGAAATATGAGTACGTGCGCCGTACTTGTAGTTTTTGTTTTTGTGTCGTTGAAATAAGTCAGAGGAAACGTGGAGACATCTGCACACGAATAAACATGCAACAAATACATTGCATAACTGGCGGCCGGCTGGTCAAACGATTTTTAAGATTGCTGCATAGCCGGCCGCCGGCACACATAACACATTATTTTCAGCACGCTGCATTCAGAGCGATTTCAGACAATGAACTGTTGACATCCATTTTTGTTTGTATATGTTTTTAGCTATGAGTAAAAAAGACAGCAGATTCAGTCCACTTGGACCTTCTAGCAAGTGCTAGCAGTTTTAAGCAGGGCGCTTGCCACATGTCCCTAGAAGCGTGTTTTGCGCTCGTAACACCTGAGGGGTAAGGCATATATCGTCTGGTCTGAAAAAGTTCCAATATTGTTATTTCAGATATTTTTTTGATATATAATTATTATCTAGGTAAATATATATATATATATTATATTTAAGGTTAAATAATATTAGTTGGTGAAACTAAAAAACATAGGTAGAACTTGTCTACTATATGAACAACTGTTTGTATGGGAGCTAAGCGAAATTCGTAACTTTTTTCACTTCCTTCCACACAAATTGCCCCGATCAGCTGACTAGTCCAGTATGGAAAGTTGAAAACAAATTTTAGGAATTTTGCACAGTACTAATAGAAAAAGTTGTTCATATGGACATGTCCTACATATGTTTGAAATTTCGCCAACTAATTTAATTTAACCTTGTACATCAGGCACAAAACATCATTATCGAATCCAATATACTATAATTCGGGCCCCACCGGGCCCGGCATCAGTTGGAGTAATATGTAAAGGTGATAGGATGACAGATAATATTTACAAGATGAGAATAATAAAATAAAAAATATATATAAATTAAAAAAGGCAAAACTACTTTCTTACAAACTAAACTTTTTGATTGAAGTGAGGATGTGTATGTGTGTCGGATAGAGATAGAAGGTGTTTGTGTGTGTGGGGAGGATTTGTGTGGTGAATTGAGAGAGAATGTTAGATTATGTGTGTGTTTTAATTTGAGTCAAGAATGATTTTAAATAAATTCAATATAATAAAAAACTAAACATAATCTAAATTACAGTATTGGAGATATCAAACTAAACTAAATCTAAATTAAAATTACTAACAAATATAATGCCTATATTAAAAAAAAAATGTTTTTTAAGTCGTCGCCGTTGGGGAGGGTACCCAAGACGCTGGCAGCGTTACGTCGTTGGATCCCTAAACTGATCCTCTGACCGAGGTAAGCTCCGGTCCTTGGGTCACCAGAGGCGTTGACCAGGCGTGCCGACGATTCTTTAAAAAGTTGCCACGCGGCCGGGCCCCATGGTCCAAAAGTTTCAACACCGAACGGCGCAAATATGTAGGTTTCCAGCCGACTCCGCAGCCGCGCCAGTTTTGGCTGAGGTCGCTCGTAGGTGGGACGGGGCGAGAGTGTCCGCGCAAGTCGCATCCCATACAAGCGATCTACCATTTTTCCATGGCAAGAGCGTCATCCCATCGGGCCGCTTGCCATCGGTGCGAATTATGCCTTTTGGTTCTAATGTGGCTGGTACGTAAGCGCTGGCAAGAGCCCGGCGGATGACGTCAATCAAATCAAATCAAATGTATTTATTTCAGACCAAAGATCCATATAAACATGTTAGTAATAAAACAACTTATGCTATTGTTAGTAACTTATGCTAATACAGCTTACATGTATAGAAGCATGATTCCACGCCCCACTACACATGGACATGCAATCGAATCCAGTGGCGTAGAATCGGAGAGTCCCACCTGTCTACAAACGTGCTGAGCAAGCTGTTGGAGATGGAACGCACGCGCTCCAACAGAGACGCACACCTTTTTCTTACTACGGCATGGAAGCCGTCGGTATAGGCCTCTGCGAACATGCCGGAAGCGCTACAAAAGCGCCTCAGCCCCAACAACACCCTAAACGCATTGTTATATTGCACACGCAGGGCATTGTATGCTCCCCGCGTATATCCGGTCCACAGACTACTGGTGTGCAAAGACTGGCAGAATGCCTTGAAGAGCATGACTTTTACTTCCTTTGTACACCTAGCAAACCTACGAGCCAACATATTTATGTGAACACACAAAGCCCTGCGCTCCCTTTCAACATCTGCATTGTCGTTTAAATCCGCAGTGACCCAATGACCCAGGTATTTAAACTTGTTCACATGTTTCAGAGGAGTTCCATTAAGCAGTAGTTCAGGAATGGTGTCATTGAGGTTGGCGTGGCTAGAATGATAAATTTTTAGATTCAGGTGTTTGTTATGTTTCTTTTGTACAAGTTTGGTCTGTCTGTAAGTCGGTGTTGTCTGTTTAGTCCAGGGCCATAATGAGCACCAAGCGACCAGATGTAAGACGATTATTTATTATTATTGTTATTTCAGCTAGGCGTTCTGAAAGCTCACATGGAAGAACACGATGGGAAAACTTTCAAATGCGAAGCGTGCAACAGAGTGTTCAGTAACAGTTTGAAATATCAGAAACACATTAAGTGTTTTCACTCGTAAGTACTGTTTGTGTTTTCGACCATCTCCGTACAAACAAAACTCTAAAGTAATGTAATAGTTTAAGAGTATGGCCCACCCTAGCCATCATAATTTATATTATGATGTCATAATTCATAATATTCTATTCTAATTATCTATATTGTCATAAGTGCCCTACTTTAGTATGTAGTATATGTATAGGATGTGATTTGGTCGGCCGCCTGGATCCGTGCTGTGGGCTCGGTTGGTGATCATTGAACCTTGTTCTTGGTCCCTGGCCGGGTCTCCGGTATGGGTTCTGGCGGTTGATTGGATTTCACCTTGTATAATATATATTTTACCTATACTATCATTTTAATCGTATATACAAGGTGACTTTTTGATCATCATCCAAAATCATACTGGAGGCTTGATAAGTGATCAGTATCTTGGATCAATAACAATTTTTGTGAAATTCCTAAAATGAAATTTCGGCTTCCCATAGAAATTCACTTCCAGTCCCGAGTGAGTCACTATGGGGAGTCAAAATTTCATTTTCCGAATTTCACCAAAATTGTTATTGATCCATGATACTAATCACTTACCAAGCCACCAGTATGAATTTGGATGATGATCAAAAAGTCACCTTGTATATTACATTTATTATTTTATTACATATATTTTTGTTAGATTTAATTTGACGTGTAAAAAGTGTATTATATATACCTACTTTGCAAAATAAACTATTTGAATTTGAATACGGCCATGTTTCAGGGGTGGAAACCACGACTGTCCACATTGCGGGAAGCAGTACAATGCTGAACGGTCTAAACTGAGGCACATTAATTTGGTAAGAACTTGAAATATAAGTCTCTATTCAAGGTGAAATTAAACGGCCGAATTCGTACTGGAGACTATGACAGAAATAAATTTCTATGTTTGAACACTTGGCTATTTATCCATCGCGAGGAGATATTAATTAATTTATATCTCCTTGCGATGGATAAATCGCCAAGTGTTCAAACATAGACATTTATTTCTGTCATAGTTTCGATAAGAGAAATGTGTATTCTTCACTACCCGATACTGTAACAGGTGACGGTAGAGCATAATGGTCTTTGACTAGCTTTGAATACACTAGCGTCCTCTAGGTGCCAAGTGGCTCACTGTAAAGTGGGTATCTATAAATATCATTGCAGTATGGGAAAGCACATCGGTAAATTCACGAGTTGTGTTGAGACCTGGATAGCTCAGAGGTTAGAGCAATCGCCCGGCAAGCGAGAGGTCCCGGGTTCGATTCCCGGTTCAGAGCTCCTCACATCCAGATTTACTTTTATTTCTGCGTTTCTATACTGCAATGATATAATGTTAATTCATACTGGAGACTCGGTTAGTGATTAGGATCAAGGTTCAATGACCCTTTTTTTCGAAACCATAAAAAGATATTTTTTGTTCCCATACGAACTGGATTAGAATACAATTTACCTCTACTACAGGCAGTACAGGAGCAAAAAAAATTTTTTTTAATTTTCCTGAAGGGTCATTAAATATTTTTCCTGATCAGTAACCGAATCTCCTGTATGAATTAACAAATGCTGTCACTTTCAAGTGTCAACGTGTCAAATGTCGCGTTCAAAAGAGTGGACGCCATTTTTCATTCGGAACGACTTGATGGGTGTGAGAAGTTTGATGGTAGTTTTAGCATTGTTATCGCCACGGGGATGGCGTGACACAAATTTTATACTAGCACAGCTGTCGCCGCTTTTTGGAATAACGTAGTATTACCTAGTTAGTAAACATACGCGGCGCACTCATAGATTCACCCGTCATCGTACAGCCAAAATAACACCGTATTTCTATGAAGCTTAGATGCAAAATACCAAACACGTCATGGCTCTGTGTCAATGTGTTTAAAAAGCCATGACCAGCGGCCGCACTACGACACAATTAGGTCCGTGTTGATAATGTTTGTAAAAATATACATTGCGGCGTTAATATTCTAACTCAATATGTGACACTCTTTATAACATGCTATGGACAAAAAATTGTCTAACTTCAACGCTACTCGCTACAACGCTAAATATTTCATGGTAAGGTTGAATTTTATTTACCGCAAGGTTTATTCTGTAAATATCAAAGTAAATACATGTTTAAATTACTTACGAGTGAAATTAAATTCCTTTGGATGTCTTGTTTGCGTTATTTGAAGAGTTAGAACAATTTGCCATGCTGCAATACACCATTTTTACAATATGTTTGTTCTAACGCGTTCGGTTCAGAAATGAGAGGCCCGTGGGTTATGTCTTGACGTATTGATCAAATCGGTGCGTCGCAGTCACGGCTTTCATGGAATTTCTATTCCTGTTAATAGTTCTGTAGTTAGCGCTATGCGGGACGCGTTGTGGGTTGGGTTTCCTGCCCGGATTGCAAAAATCAACTCGCTTCACAATACGCATACATAAAATTTAAAATCACACAACGGATTTTGCAGGCGCAGCATCGATATGTAATTATGTGTGTTTATATACTATTTATTTACTTTTATGTTTATATATTTTGACTAAGTAAGTAGTATTTATTGTAATTTTGTATATTTAAATAAAAAAGTTTCATTTTGTATTCTGTATCATTATTTATTATCAATTATCATTTACACTACCCTCGCATAATATAATTAATATATCCTTCTTTCACCTTAAGGCTGCCCTGCTCTTATTGCTATTAGCACTAAGACTTAAGCTTTGCACACAATGTTTCTTATTATAGTTAAGTAGTTTAGTTAATTTTTTTTTAGTTTTATACTTTTTCTGTAAATGTGCAAAAATGTAATAAATAAAAGAAAGTAATTGAATGGGTCACCTAAAAAAAATGGTAAGCAACAAAATGGATTTTTTAGGAAAACGACATTTTTAATGTTATTTCAGTTATTTATTATTAAATATACATTACAAATTACTTTGATAATTATGTTTATATTATAATGAACCTCAAATAAGACAGTAATAACCAAATAAGCAAATTAGCACTGAAAAATAAACAAAACTATTCCCAAATTTATGGAAAAACGTTGCATCTAACGTTTGTTGCAATAATGGTTGACATATTGTTGGCTGTCACACAATATTTGTTAAAACGTTTTACCACTAACAAAAACAGGGGCAGTTTCAGTGCTATAGAGTAACCTATTCTGCTCGGACATTCCTTTCCGGCATTCCTCAGCACCTCATTCATTACATCTCGCCACTACTAAATGTTAATCTTCAATTTTTTCCCCTTATTTACTTGCTTTGCAGTATCAGGACTCACGAAAAGATCACGTCGCTCCGCCATCTTACAACGTTTTTCGCCTAACTGGCAAACTTTCGGTCGTGATACGGACATTATAAAAATCCGAGAGAAGTGTTCATTGAACTAAACTGTCCATCAGTGGCGTGCACAGATCTTTTTGCTGGAAAAGCAAGCAATTGGTCAAGAACAGCAATAAAAAAAAATTGAAAAAATTTAAATATCAATTTGAAAAAAAAAAACAGTTTGTATAGGAAATTTTCACTCTAGGGTAGACATTGGTATCGATTCGGCATATCACGTCTTAAATTATTTGACAGAACTAACCTTATTTTAAGCGTCCTGTCTTTTTCTTTCTTTATCGAAAAGACAAGGACAGAACGCTTAAATTAAGTTTAGTCCTGTCAGATAATGGTATCGATTCGGCATAACACGTTTTAACTTATTTAACAGAACTAACCTTATTTGAAGCGTCCTGTCTTTTTCTTTGTTTATAGAAAAGACAAGGTCAGAACGCTTAAATTATGTTTAGTCCTGTCAAATAAGTTAAGATGTGCTTCACCGAATCGGTACCATTGTGTGATAAGATGTGCTTCACCGAATCGCTACCATTGTCTACCCTGGCGTCATAATTTTTTTTTCAAAGTGATATTTAAATTTTTTAATATTTTTTTATTGTTGTTCTTGACCAATTGCTTGCTTTTCCAGCAAAAAGTTCTGTGCACGCTACTGCTGTCCATGGGGTCAAGTAGAACGTTTTTCCATCAAAAAGATAACATGGCACAATATGTTGGTTACAACGTTTTCCAGGTGACCCATTCAATTGTTTTATATTATTGCGCGACTATTGGTTACTAATAATCAAGGTTTTTTTCAACAGAATTGCCTCATTTTATGTTCGCGTGAATATCCATACCAACTTAAAAGCGTGTTTAAGGCGATATGCGAAAAAAATACGGGTGTTTCTTTTCTGTGTATTTCATTAAATACACGGAAAATTACAATAAATTTCTGGTATATGCATTTTGACTATATAATCTAGGGTTTTGAAATTGGAAAACATGTTTGGACAATTTTTCCTCGATAGAAATAATTGTTGAAATGAGGTCTTCAAACACACTTTTTCTCCTCGTTTGACAAATAGGAACCATATACAGAACTCAAACATATTTTATTAGGTGTGTTTCAACAATATCTAGAGATTTGATATTTGAAAATTTGCTAGCTATTTTAGTTTTTATTAATAAAAATATAAAACCAACTTTTTTCCCTTTTGCCCTGAATTGAAGTTTTTGTGGACATTCATTTACAAAGTAATGTATAAAATAACATAAATTTGATGGAAAATACTTACTGACATTCAACTATGGTCGCGGAATGCCATAAAATATTTATTTAACGCTTTTTATTCAAGAATAAGAAAAAACCGGCCAAATGCGAGTCGGACTCGCGCACGAGGGGTTCCGTACCATTATCTTTAAAAACAGCAAAAATAAAACATGTCTGATGTATCGGAGCCCCCATTTTCTTTTTATTCTGTGTTTTAGTATTTGTTGTGTTACAGCGGCAACAGAAATACATAATCTGTGAAAATTTCAACTGTCTAACTATCACGGTTCATTAGATACAGCCTGGTGACAGACGGACAGACAGACAGACAAACAGACAGCGGAGTCTTAGTAATAGGGTCCCGTTGGTTACCCTTTGGGTACGAAACCCTCAAAACCATAATTAGTTGTGAATTTTGCACAGAGACCGAATCGGATCCCTTTAAGCTCATTTCTCATTTCAGGCACATAAACCAGGAACCTTCGAATGCAAACTCTGCAGCAAAGTGTTCAAAAGTTGTGATTACCTGAAGAGGCACGAGGAATACGTTCATTACAAGACGAAGACTTACAAGTACCGATATGACCCTGCGAAAAGGAAGAAGAAAGCTATGCTGAGAGAGAAACCGGTAAATGAGTACTTAAAGTGGTAACAGGTGGTAGAGCTGATGCCGGGCTCGACTGTGGAGGTACCACCAAGTGGTGCCAGATTAGGCGAATTATCGCCATTTATACCTTGACCGCCGTAAAGTTGGCCACTCCTAGGTTCGCGGGACGTAGGAGGGGGAACACGCTGGGTGCTTCCAATCTCGATCCACGACTTTCAACCCCAGAAAATTTTGTGGCGTGTTCATTTTATTGCCTAACATTATTGGGTAATTTATCCAGACTGTAATATTGGTAACAGATACCTGTATGTATTCTTGAATTCTTTTTGTGATTTCCATACTAAGTTTAATAAGAAAACACAAAAATAAATAATTGATAAATATTTTTAGATTTTTTTTTGCTGTCATTACTATCTCAATCAGCCGAAATGTGTAGAGATCGGAACGAATTTAGTCGAAGTTAGAAACGGAATAATTATTTTTGGTTGTGAGTACTTATGAGTCATGAGTTGAACATTTTGTTACGAGTTCGGAAGTACCCAGCGCGTTTGCCTGCCCAGCGTGTGTGAGTATGGGCAATTCTTCCAGGATGACCGCCGACATCAGCTCTACCACCACTTTATCATATTATATTTATTTCAGAGCGATTGGTACAGTGAAGTATTATAAACTCTTAACTATTAGGTTCGAACTGCCCCCTTAAAATATGAAGGAAAACATCATAAGGAAACCTGCATGCCCTGAAAAGCGGATATTTGTGCCCGAAGTACGGCGATAGGGCTCACTACCCGTCCACGTAATAATCATCGGTGAAACACGGGTGTACCGAGTGTGGACTGTGACTTGATTTTCACAGTTTACACTTGGAATACCTCTGACACCCCCTTGAGGAGTCATGTCGTGACGATATATTTATTTTGCATATCTCTCGTCGTCGGCACATCGCAGAATTGGGCAATCATGATCTGCCTAGGCATATCATATTTCTGTCGCTTGCTCCGCTCAGCTTCGCTTCGCTCGGCACCACAAATTTATTTATATGTAAAGCTAACACGCTTCTCCTTGCTCTGCTCGTCGTTTTTGACTATTTGTGAAGTTTTGTGAAGTCGGGTGTCCCCTTTTCGTAAAAAAGGTAAAAATTGATCGCGGTAGACCCGATTATATATAAGTATATTATAATGTGTACGAAACGCGAGAGTTTAAAGTTATATATTTGTGAAAGACTTTCAATTTAATACTTTACGATCTATCCACGATATATCTATCCACTGAAACTTGTTCATATTCTAACGTAAACAATCTAAACAAAGAATTCCATCTCGGAAATTCTTCGATGGGGCGAGCTCTATGGTACATTTTTTTTAATGAATTGCGATGTATGCAGCCAATAAAATCTAAAGAATAACATTTTTACCATTCCAGGAGCCAGACCCATTGAAGCCCTTTGTTTGCGAACATTGCTACAAGGGCTTCAAGAATAAAGCGTATCTCCAGCAGCACTTGAACTTTGTTCACTACAAGAAGCCGAGATCTAAGTATTGGAGAACTAAAGCCGAAAAGACGACTTCCAATGACACCGATGTCCAATAGGGGCGTACTCTCCGGCATCTATTAAGCTCTGGTTTCCTCCAAAAGCGGTTGCGACATTTAGCGGTCGCTATATAGCGTCGAATCACGTCCCTGAAACGTTGACTATGAAAACAAGATGGCGGTGGTTTCCTAGAGAGCGTTATTTGACACCGTAACGTCAGTAGCGGTGCCGCCATTTGCATGACGGCCGTTTTTTACGGTGTTGAAGAATCTCGAACGTTTTTTTCAATAGCGGTGTACTATTTATTGTAAAATGAATGTCAACTAGAGCAGCGTAGAAGTCGAAATCTTAATAGATTTTGTGCAGGTTCATGATATATTATATAATGTAAAGCATAAAAGCGAGGCACTAAAATTTCAAAAGCACCTTGGTTTATACGAGCTTAGTATACTTTTCTCCATGCGATTATTTTCGTTTTCTGATGATTGCTCATCTTCCAAATATACGAGTAACGCTAAGAAGGTCGTACATTTGCTACCGTTGACACGTACTTTGTGGTCTGTTTTTTTCAGTTTCGAACATTCCACGTGTCTTCGGCCGTCTTTTTACGGTCATCATATTGCGTCCGCTAAATGTCGCCACCGCTATCGGAAGAAACCATAGGTTTAGCCTTGATGTGAATTTATCAACTTTGTTTATTGCATTGAGAAAGTTACGTACTTAATAAAATAGCTGCTTCAAGAAGTGATTGGTCGTAACTTATTTTATAACCTACTCCTTCTTGCGGCTTGTTACATACAAACATATACTCACGTCTGTCTCCCAGAGGAGTAGGCAGAGACTACAGCTTTCCATCTGCTACCATCCAGACACACCTCTTCCGCCTCTTCCACATCCATCAATCTAGTCATACAAGCTCTTCTATTCCGGGTGTCGCGGCCCGACTGATTAGCGGGGCGAGGAGGGGACAAGCGTAGTGGCGCCAGTGCGGCGGACACGCAGGCAGAGCTGGAGAGACGGCCTACGGCGAAGTGCGCGTCGCTCATAATATTGTAAACAATAAATTAGTACAATAAATTAAACAAGAAAACATAAAGTCTTTCCAATTTGGCGACCGTGAAAGGACAAAAACTCTGTGCTGTGCTCCTGACCTTAGTGCAGAACTCTGTGCAGTACAAAGGAAATTCCAAGAACGAAATCTCAACTCTGACGTGGCGTGGCAAACAAAGAAATACTGGAGGTGTTCGAGTCAAGTGGAAGCTGCCGGGAGTATTATCAAGGATTCACCGAGGGGAGTAGCCCAATCCTTTTCTTTATTTCCAATCCTTCCATTTCTTTTGTGTGAACAGTACGTACCTACCGCTTTTGCCTCGCAATCACTGCATTTATTTAAATTTATAAGGCAATTGTATTTTAGCCACCATATTGTTTACAATTATTTCGCAATAGCAGTAATAAGTGCATAATCATTATCTACACAGCCTTAAAGAAACCTACATGGCTACGTATGTACGCAACAGTACTTAAAAATTGTATTATTCAGCTTTCTATGGCCCATTTCATAACAATTGCAATTCAATTATAAAACTTTCGACGTTATCATCAATACAGAGACTTCGCCGGCTTAAATAGTGCCAAACGTCAATCTGCTTTCCTTTTTTCTTAGCAAAACGCTCATCATCGCCTACTGCAAGCATTCTTCCTTCAAGCTTCATTACTATTTGAGAGTGCATCTATTTTACGTAGATTTGCCGACCGTTTTCAGGTATTCACCGACCGGTCAAACCTCGGTCAAACCAAGATCACGTGTCCTCTGCGTGAACTTGTGGCGCGCGCGCCTCTAGCCGCTAGCCTGCCTGCCTGACTGGCTGTTACGTCACACAGCAAGCGGCCGGCGGCGGCAGCGCGGCGGATCGGAGAATCTACCCGTTCAGAACCGGATTGGTTTGCATAAAATTTATTTGTTTGTTATTTGCCCTTTACGATGAGTGATAACGAAGAAAAGGAATCATTAACCGAGGCTGAGAAGAGGACGTTAAAGGAGTTAATTAAACAAAGAGGGTCCATAAAGGGACGGTTAACTTTATTCAAAGATCGTGTCGAGATTATATCTAAAATTCCTTGTGATGTCGTCAGTAAAATCGAAATTAAAGACTTAACCCTTCGATTACAAAAAATGGAATCTTTGTTTTGTGATTTTGATTCTATTCAAGCAAAAATAGAAATGATTTCTCTCGATGCCGATCAGCAATTATCTGAAAGAGAAATTGTTGAAAATACCTTTTACTCTGTTCTCTCAGTAGCTCGGGACATTATAGATTCTTCACCTCATAACAAGGATCAAAAAGACGAAGGTTCTCATGCTTTTAACTCAACTTCATCTCATACTGGTGACAAATTGCTTAATAATGTAGAATTGCCAACAATAAAGTTACCTACTTACGATGGTAACTACCTTAAATGGCTTGAATTTAGGGACACCTTCGACTCTTTGATCCACTCGAATGAATCGATTCCAGACATAAGCAAGTTCCATTACCTTCGTTCATCTTTAGAGGGAGGTGCCCTTGTTGTGATCAAGTCGCTCGAGTTTACCTCTCCTAACTATAAGGTTGCATGGAATTTATTGCGTGAGCGGTATGATAACGAAAAGATCTTAATTAACAATCACTTAAAGGCATTGCTTAATTTTGATTCCTTGACAAAAGAATCGCATAAATCGATTCGTTATCTTATCGATCACATGATCAAAAACCTTAGGGCCCTTGAATCTTTAGGCCAACATACTGATCATTGGGATGTTTTAATTATTTACATATTCTCAAACAAACTTGATTCTGTAACTGGTAGAAAATGGGAGGAACATAAAAATAGTCTAACCAACTTACCTTCACTATCAGACTTTACACAGTATTTACGTAGTCGTGCGGACATGCTTGAAATGATGCAGGTTAACAGAAGCGATAAAAATGATAATCGTAAATCATTTATTCATAAAGAACAAAATAAAATGACAAAATCATTTGTCTCTTCTGTTGACACAAATGCCACCAAATGTCCGATGTGTAATCAAGGTCATCGCATTATAGAATGCCCTTTATTCAAAGATATGTCGCCAGAAGATAGATCGAGCGAAATCTTAAAGTTAAACCTTTGCTCGAACTGTCTTCGCAGAGGGCACGAGGCTTCGCGCTGTCGACTGGGCTCATGTCGTATCTGTAAAAAGAAACATAACACATTATTGCACATAAATAAACATAATGAACATGCTCAAAATTATAATGAGAGTAATGATATTAACAAATGCTTCCATACCTTACCTGTTTCACCCTCAGCTTCATCTCCCGGGCAGGTGCTTCTTGGAACAGCTTTAGTAAGGGTAAAGAACACATTAAATAATAATACTTACCTGGCCCGGGCCATCCTTGACGCCGGCTCTCAGTCCTCGTTTGCTTCCAGTAACCTGAAACATAAAATGGGTTTAATTGGAGAAAATACTGGTTCGATCTGCATATCAGGGGTCAATAATGCTCAATTTGCTTCAACAGAAAAATGTGAGATATCTGTACATTCCTTGACAAGTTCGTTTAGCATGAAACTAAATTGTTTGGTTATACCTAACATTACAGGGTACTTACCGAACGTCGAGATCAATGTCTCTGACTTGAACTTACCATCCAATATCCAGCTGGCTGATCCTGGTTTCTATCATCCTTCAGAAATCGATTTGCTTCTGGGTGCTGAGGTATTTTATGAGATATTGATGCCAAAACAAATAAAATTAGGTCCCAACAAACCAATCCTTCAAGACTCTCAATTGGGCTTCATAGTAGCAGGGCCTCTTGGCAGCAATAAAGATAAACAAAAACGTAAAATTCATTGTAACTTTAGTCAAGATATATCCGAGTCATTAGCCAAATTTTGGCAACTCGAAGAAATCCCTTCATCCAAATCACCAATACTAACGTCACCCGTCAATGAAATTTGTGAAAAACACTTTACCGAGACCACAAAGCGCCTTGAAGATGGCCGGTTTTCGGTGTCAATACCTTTTCGTGAAAGCCCTAAAGTATTAGGAGATTCATTCACGATGGCAAAAAGGCAATTCTTTAGTTTAGAGAAACGGCTCAATAAAAACGCTGTTCTCAAATCACAGTATTCAGACTTCATAAAGGAATATGAGACTTTAGGGCACTTAACCGAAGTAGATAGACCCCCATTCGGGTATTACATGCCTCATCACGCTGTCTTTCGTGACAACAGCGAAACAACTAAAATAAGAGTTATTTTTAATTGTTCGGCAAAAACTACTTCCGGAAAATCAATGAATGACATACAACACGTAGGCCCAGTAGTTCAAGATGAATTGTTCGATATTCTTGTTAGGTTTCGCCAGCATCGATATGTACTGACTGGGGACATTCTTAAAATGTACAGACAAATATCTTTAGATCCAGCAGAACGGCATCTACAACTGATCTTATGGAGAGATCAGGAACCTCACATTGATGATTCGTACGAAAGCAAGTCATTACGGGTATTACAGCTTAACACAGTTACATACGGCACGGCTTCGGCACCGTTCTTAAGTACACGATGTTTACTTCAACTTGCTAAGGAGTGTACAGATGAATCAGTATCCCAGGTATTACAGCATGACTTCTACGTCGACGATTTATTAACTGGGGGTGAGACTGAGGATGAATTACGTAAAACAAGCGAGTCAGTCATTAAAATCCTGAATTCTGCATGTTTTCCTATTCATAAACTCCGCACTAACTGTCCTCAAATATTTTCTGAGCAAACGGAGTCTCAATCTCTTAATTTAGACAAACAAGCGGGTGTATTGGGTCTTTTATGGTTTCCCAATACCGATACGTTAAAATTTTCAGTGAAGATTGATTCCGAAATGCAAACTCCTACTAAACGTAATATTTTGTCAAAAACATGCAAAATATTTGACCCACTGGGCATGCTAAGTGCATGTACCATAACTCTTAAAATTTTGCTACAAAAATTGTGGCTCTTAAAATTAGGATGGGATGATCCCGTTCCAAAAGACATAATTAAAATGTGGCATTCTGTCTCTAAAAATATTCACCATTTGGGTACCGTTTCAGTTCCGAGACATGCAGTATGCATCTCGCCGACTTCAATCGAGCTTCACTGCTTCGTGGACGCCTCGCAGAATGCTTACGGAGCGTGTGTCTATCTACGTTCTGTAGATAGCTCCGATAACGTGACTATACAACTCTTATGTTCAAAGGCTCGTGTCGCTCCCCTGAAGCCCACAACAATTCCCCGCCTTGAGCTCCTAGCTGCATTAACGGGAGCCCGGCTTACAGATAGAGTCTCCAGAGCATTACGCTGCGACATTTCTAGAAGAGTTTTTTGGACCGATTCCACTGTGGTCTTAAGTTGGTTAAAAACTCAACCTAGAGTATTAAAGACATTCGTTTGTAATCGCATTCACGAAATCCATGAGTTAACGCCAAACGATGTCTGGAGGCATGTCCCCACAGACTCAAACCCAAGTGACTTAGCGTCTAGAGGTGTAGATCCCGTTCAGCTTCGATCCTCTTCGTTATGGTGGCAAGGACCTCCTTTTCTGAAAATGAATGAATCAGAATGGCCAAAAAATACACATGAAAAGACAGATTTACCTGAAATAAAAGTACACATTAACACAACACGTAATAAAACAGAACAAAGCTTTATAGAGTTTTCAAAATATTCTAAATCTAACAAACTAATACGAATCTTTGCTTATATCCTAAGGTTTGTAAACAATTGCAGAAATACAAACAAACTTACACTAAACTTACAGCCTGATGAAATAAATAACGCACTTACTTACCTTATAAAGGCTTCCCAACAAGAGTCATTCTTTGAAGAGTTAAAAACTCTTGCTAAAAATCAAACACTAAAGCCTAAATGTAAACTGTTACAGTTATCTCCCTTCATTGACAGTAGCGGTGTGCTGAGAGTGGGTGGTCGACTTCTTCACGCTGAGTGTGACTACAGCAAAAAGCATCCGGCCTTACTGGATAGCAAGCATCACTTCACAAAGCTCTTAATGGAAGCCGAACACTTACGTCTCTTACACGCTGGCCCTCAACTGCTCCTTAGTTCTTTCAGGCAACTATTTTGGCCCGTATGTGGCAGGAATTTAGCGAGAAATATAGTAAGAAAATGTGTAATATGCACTCGATTTCGCGCGAAGACTATGGAGCCGTTGATGGGTAACCTACCCTCAGTCAGAGTCACCCGATGCCTCCCCTTTCAAGTGTGTGCCACAGATTTTGGGGGCCCTTACTTTATATCTAGCAAAAAGGGTCGCGGTAACAGAATAACAAAATGTTATCTTTGTTTATTTGTCTGTTTGAGCACCAAGGCGATACACTTGGAAGCGGTTAGTGATCTCAGCGCTGCAGCGTTTATTTTGTGCCTACGTAGGTTCATCTCTAGGAGAGGTAAACCTGAATCTGTCTATTGCGACAATGGAACGAACTTCGTGGGGGCAAATAATGAATTGTGTAGAATTCTCCGATCCAGCCTTAATTTAGAACATGAATTCACCAGCATCAAATTCGTGTTCTCCCCTCCCTTTTCACCCACCTTTAACGGGATCGCAGAATCGGGCATAAAGAGCGCAAAACATCATTTAAAACGCATTATGGGAAATGCTAGTCTTACTTTTGAGGAGCTGAGTACACTGTTTACACAGATTGAAGCAGTCCTCAACTCCCGACCTTTAACTCCTCTATCACCTGACCCACACGATTTTTCTCCTCTCACTCCAGGGCACTTCTTGATCGGGCGGCCGCTGACGTCACTACCTTCAAACCCCGTCACGCACAAGAGCACCTCCCGCTACGAATTCATAGAGAAGCTGCGTCAACACTTCTGGGAGCGTTGGAGAAAAGAATATTTGGTCGAACTTCAAAACCGCACTAAGTGGCGTATCCGCCAACAAGAACTCAAGCCGGGAGACATGGTAGTCTTCAAGGAAGAAAACCTACCACCATTGCTATGGAGGCTAGGTCGGGTGCAAAAATTGTATCCAGGCACCGACGGAGTGTGTCGAGTGGCTGACTTTACCACAGCTAGAGGAGCCACTCGCCGTGCCTTAAATAAGGTAGTTCCTCTCCCAACTCATGAGCCTGAAGGAGCTGAAGGTCTTGAAACCAGCAGTTTTCAAGGGGGCCCAGGATGTCGCGGCCCGACTGATTAGCGGGGCGAGGAGGGGACAAGCGTAGTGGCGCCAGTGCGGCGGACACGCAGGCAGAGCTGGAGAGACGGCCTACGGCGAAGTGCGCGTCGCTCATAATATTGTAAACAATAAATTAGTACAATAAATTAAACAAGAAAACATAAAGTCTTTCCACCGGGTACTTTTGACATTAATTAATTGACTTAAAATCTGCTCATTTTGAGCTAGGCTACCCCTGTACCAAGTTTCATGCTTCGGTCACTATCCGAATGGTCCCCATACAAGAGCTGGCAAGATAACCTCTCGTAATAGGGCTCACCAACCATTACATTGTGACGTCATGTTCGGTGAAATGCGGGTGTACCGAGAGTGACTGACTTGCATTTTACAGATCACACACCGGAACACCTCTGACACCCCCTCGGGACGATATATTTATAAGTATTTACCATCTCTTCTATCACAAAATAAATAAATAAACAATTTTTATAAGAACAAAATTTTAATAACTTGAAGATATTGTATTTAAAAATTCAATAACAATCATAAAAACTAACTAAAACTAACCAGCAGGTCTAGAAGCACAACCGTTCGAGGCTCACTCGTTTTGTCTTCGTTAAACGATAAAAGGGACAAATGTATACGAATAAGTGAGACATATAACATTTATCCTGCTCACTCGCGTAGGCTTGACTCTTTTGTCGTTTGTCGAAGGCGTGACGAGTCCAGGAGCTTTTTGAATCACTTGACGTGAATTTAATCTTATAATCACGCACGAAAAAAAATCACGTGCGAAATTCAATTCGATTGGTCACGATTTTACGTATTTTTGAATCAGCAGAAATCAATGTAAACGGTTTTCGTTTCACGCAGAAAAAAATAATACTGGAAAGCAATATTTCGTTGATTTTAAAAACCGGTAATGCATGGAGGTGAACGGAACATAAATTAAAAAGTTATGTCATGTCAGTCTCATCGATGCTTATTCTGAGCATCGATGCATCGACATCCGACATTTTCTTCTTGTCATTCTTGCATAGTTTCTACTAGTAAAAATCGGAAAACGAGTGGGTCAGACCACTCGTTGTAGAATTCACGGAGAGAATTTTCAAAAATACTGATTTCAAGTTTTCGTATGCGAATCATGCGGATTCATGTGCGAATTGATTCAAAAATACAGCTCCAGAATGGCTTTGCTTCTAGACCCGCAGCACAACCGTTCGAGGCTAACTCGTTTTGTCTTTGTCAAATGACGTAAAGGACAAATGTATGAGAATAGGCAAGACATATACTTAACATTTATCCTGCTCCCACGCGTAGGCTTGACTCTTGTCGTTTGTCGAAGACGACACGAATAAGCCCCGAACGGCTTTGCTTTTTTTACCAGGTCCTCCATAAAGGCCGCTTAGGATGAATCATAATATGATTATGTTCTAATTGACTCTATCCTACTTTCAAATCATGTTGTAATACTTCTAAGTCGGCCTTTTTAGATCCCCAGTAGTATTTTATGTTTCTACACGAAACTGAAATGACTTTCGCCTAACTTTATAGGCCGTATCGTCCTTTGCACAAAAGTTTTTATACTACACCTGCTCGGAAAGTACCTTCTTTCTTTGTTGAAAACGATGCAGAAAATACGTCATTACTGTCATACAAATATGCGGGCGGAAAAAGTGTATGAAAATTCATTGTTAACGTGCTTGAGCGGGCAGAAAAAGTATATGCAAATCCATTGTTAACGTGCTGTTTTTTTTTTAAATAACATAATGAATGAGCAAGTGGCCAAGTGGCCAGTATTATTTTGCGAACTCGTACATAAAACTCGAAAAATGATACTGGCCACTTGCTTTACCTGCACATAATAAAAAATAAGAAGGAAATAAAAAGTGACAATCGCACGCGAGTCAGTCGGTTTCTTTTATTGTATCTTGATTAAAAGTAAAATGATACTATTTCCTCGCAGATGTAGTATAAAGCACTATGTATCACTCGGGAGAAAGTGCGATTCCCAACTCGTGTGTATTGAGGCCCTTGGCTTCGCCTCGGGCCTCAAACTACACCCTCGTTGGTAATCTTTCCCTTTCTTCCCTCGGTGAACAATGTACTATTAATACGTAGGTAGTAGGTAAATGTAATATGTATTAAAATTAAAAAAAAACATTGACTTCATCGTTTGGTGCAGATATTCTGCCATGTTAAGGGGCTCCACAATACTAAACATCAGTTTTGCGTTGGATTCAGTTCCGTCTATGTAGATGGTAAAAATTGGAATAAAATATGGCGTGTTTTTGACTCAAGACAATTATTAATTACACTTTATAAATAAACATACTTTCAATCTTCTTTTAATCATAATACTTTTAAAAAAGAATGAATTTCACGAAAAAAGCGATTCTGTTTTCATATTTCAAAACCAATTGAAACGAAACTAACACACCCTAGAAATAACCATCTTTATTACATAGAGAAATTGTAGTTAATGTCCTAATGTAGCCGCGATTTCAAAATAACTGTAGTTTTGCGTGCGCGGAATCTGATAAGAGCAGGACAGACAGTTCAAAAACAAAAGCGTTAGAGCAGGACTGAATTTTTGTATTGTGCAGCCCCTTAAATGGCAACCAAAACGGAACAGTTTGGATGCGAATCTGTCATTATCTTTGTCAATTATTTGAAAGAGAAAGAGACAACTGTCAATTTCACTATGCAGTGTTTGTAAATTGAGTCACATAGTAGACACACGTGACCCCAGTACTAGAATATTAAATTATCACTTATTGTGATTAATTAAAATAATTTACAAAAATCAACGGAACCTTTCATTCTTACGTCTCATTAGGATCAAGCTCAGAATAAATATACATATATCGTGGTAAAAGCCGTTGAACAATTTAAAATAATTAAGACATCGCCAAGAAGTGGGACACGTTCCTCATTAACAAGACGGCAAAGGTTTGGAACCGCTGGTCTAGACTTTCAAGTATTGAAACATGAAAATTTAAACTTAAAGAAAAGAGAGATACAAAATGCAACATCAATTCGTATGCCTTCTATTACTATGTTTATTTGTTTAGGAAACTGAGCAGCGCATATTTAAGTCCGTATGTATTTTCGCTAATAACTTGACACCTATGTATAATGAAGTTTATACCCAGACTGGAGTGCTAAGTTCTATTGAAAGCCGCACGCTAAAATAAATGACCTTTTCACACCACCTGCTCGACAATGTCCAATTACATTTCGTGCAACCTCAACGTAAAGTAACGAATTATATCTCAAGGGATATAAAGTTATATGAAAATCTCTAGGGATTAAAGTGATTTAAATTTGGAACGTCAAATTCGTGTGGAAACTCGTGGAAAACAAATGTCCATATGGGATTGTAAAGAGGTTTGTTCGATAATCGAACTGGCCACCATAAGCAGAATTCAACAAAAAGAAAAAAAGCGTTTACAAAGAATGTGAAACAAAAGACAGTGTTTGGTGCTGTGATTGTCAGTGAATTTTATTGAATTATTCATGGTATAATGAATTATTAATGTTAATAAAAAATGTCGAGCTTTTTATTGTCTCGCAGAAGGTGTGAAAGGTAGAGTATGCTCCTCTGGAATAAAGCCTGTCTTTGTCTTGGGCAGCTTGAACCCCTCGCTTTACTCAGGACTCTATATAACTCCCTCGCCTCGTTACGCTCAGGGTTCAATATGCCGCCCGTGACGTAAGACACTGCTTTATTCCCTTAGTGCATAATCTACTATTATGTGTCTATATTACTTTTGAAAGGTAAAGAATTTGAAGGTCAATTTTTCTTAGCGTTACCTTGTCGTAGAGTAAATTAGATATCCAGTGTGGTTATTAGGCGAGGAATTTTAATATTGGCACTATATGTAGTTTTGATTACTTAATAAAAACTTTTTTTTTTGTTAAAAATAATTAAACCTTTTTCTGTAATACAGAAACGCGATTGAAAAACTTTCACTCAATAGAAATATTAATTGAAATGGTCTTCATCGGAACAGTTTCTCAAAGTTTGACAAATAGGAGTGACATACAGAGCTCAACGATTTATTAGATAGTTCTAAACGATATCTTTAATTTTTTTCCTTGGAAATTTTGCATCTGTATTAAATTTTATTCATTTTAGTTTTTTTTTATAAATAAAATGGCTACTTTTGTGTATTTCGGCCTGAATCCGTCACTCTCTTACTGCGCGTTTTCCGCTTGGAGTGACAGTGACCGTTTAAAACGCAATTCCTTGCCTTAAGATTCTTAGGTATCCGCATAAACATCTAGAATACAGGCATCTACGTGTGAGTATGTTACTTGAAAACCACTCGGCGGATGTTTTTTTTATTTTTAACTAGTAGTCCAACCAGTCAAATGTTAACGTATTTAAATTACTGATTGGATTTAGTTACATCGCATGTTGCAACTCGCGGCCTCTGACAGAAGATCAGCGTCACAGTTCTGTTGTGCCATATTCCTGAGTCAGACCTTTTTGTTTGCTGCATCTGCATATAACTTCGTTGCTCAATGTTTTTTTTATTAATGTTTTTATTTTAACTTTTTATTAAAATTAGTTATAAAAATAGTATGTTACTGTAGCATAAGTCTGCGACCCTACGATACACGAATACGTAGGTATTGTTCATATGTGTCTTCAAACTACCGCTCTGGCTACCCGCATTGTCACACAAGTCGCATTTATATGGCTTATCCCCCGTGTGTATTTTCAAATGTGTCTTTAAAGCACTGCTATAGCTACTCGCATAGGGCAGGGACCTTATTTTAAGTACCTTTTATTTTTTTGTTATGAACAAATAGTTATTATTATTATTATAAACTACATCAAGTTGTAAGTCTGAAACTTACTTTATTATGTGTACTTGGTTTTTGTTTCGAAATAAATAAAACGCGTTATCTGTCTTTTCTTAAAAAGCGGCAGAAAGGCAAAGACTATTTAGCGCGAGCAGACGGAAAGGGTCATATAATATATTCTGTCTGTACAAATTTACACACATTTTTCTTTGTGAATGTATTATATGAATACGGTAATTCGACCTATTCCTTTAAAGGTGTTATACTAGGGATCATTTCCAATAAATAATTATCAACTAGGGGTCGAAAATGTTTTTTTTTTTCAAGTAAAACACGTCGATATTTCAAAAATTACAAAATAAAAAAGGTTTTCTTTCCACTTAAGACCTTTTAATTTTGAAATTATGGGAATTCAGGGCACGTATTTTTTTTATAAATGATCACTCATCTATCATTGATCAGAAATATAATAAATAAGTGCTGAGAGAGGAATTGTAATTTTTGGTTATTAGTCTGAAAGTTTGAAAAATAATACAAAAACCTTCGTAACTCGGAGACCATTCATTTTCGACATATAGTTGATAGGACTTAATTCGTTGGAAATGATCTCTAGTATAACCCCTTTCAAGGAATAGGTCGAATTACCAAGCACCCTGTATAATATCAAATGTCACTTGCTCATTTATAAATATATTGTATGAGGTTACTACTCGACACCATAATGTTATGTTATTTAGTTGAGAATGTTGCGTGGAGTCGTTTCTTATGATTGCATAAAATATATCTATAGGTTACTCATGTTGTCACATTTACATATATGGCTTCTTTCTAATGATACTTCAATTATAGTGCTGAAAACCAGCGCTGGGGACCTCTTACAGAGTTGCCAATACCTTAGCTGAGCTCTCTCTCTTTGTGAAATATGTTGTTTTGTATATATTCGTGTTAATTTAATGTATTTTTGTCCCTAATAAGTGTTGTTTGTGAATACCTATATATACCCGTGTCTTTTCGTTTCCTGTTTTTTTTTTACAATAGACGTATCTTATTCTTATTCTTATTAACTGCTTGTGATACTCACGTAGTCACACAGGTCACATTTTTATGCTTTATCCCCCGTGTGTCTTCTCATATGTGTCTTCAAATTACTGCTCTGGCTACTCGCATAGTCGCACAAGTCGCATTTATATGGCTTATCTCCCGTGTGTCTTCTCAAATGTGTCTTCAAAGTACTGCTAAAGCTACTCGCAAAGTCGCAAAAGTCGCATTTATATGGCTTATCTCCCGTGTGTATCCTCATATGTGTCTTCAAATTACTGCTCTGGCTACTCGCATAGTCGCACAAGTCGCATTTATATGGCTTATCTCCCGTGTGTCTTCTCAAATGTCTCTTTAAAGTATCGCTCCGGCTACTCGCATAGCCGCACAAGTCGCATTTATATGGCTTATCTCCCGTATGTATTCTCATATGTGTCTTCAAAGTATCGCTCCGGCTACACGCATAGCCGCACAAGTCGCATTTATGTGGCTTATCTCCCGTGTGTATTCTCATATGTGTATTTAAAGCACTGCTACAGCTACTCGCATAGTCTCCCGTGTGTGTACTAATGTGCTGCATTAAATTTTGGTTACTACTAAATCTACACGTACATGAATTACATTTAAAACGTCTATTCTTATCGTGGAGTCTTGAATGTTTTTCTAACGTTTGAACTGTATGTGCTTTGTAGTTACACGTTGCACATGTGAGATTTACATCTGAAACTCCATAATGAATGGATATATGCTGTTGCAGTTTAATTTTCGTACAAAATTTTTGCTGACAGTGATCACAGATATAACTCATTGAAACGCATTTTTTCTGCTCCGGTTTTTTGAAAACAGTTTTTGTTTTATTAATGTCTTTATCTTTCCTTGGAAGGTTTTCTTCATTCTCATTTGTAGTTTGTTGCTTTGAAATACGATTTGTGGCGACAATTTCCTCAACTTGGCCTTCTTTTTCTGTCTCTTCATAAGAATCTTCGACACGCGGAACATCTTCTGTTGCTTTAATCCGATTATTATTTTTGTCATCAAATATTGTAACTGGAGCACCTGCAAAAATACGACATCAATTAGATACGTTACGACACTGTTATAATTTATTTCACTAACAATAATACTGTGGCATACGATATAAGGTGAAATTAAATCAACCGCCCGCTTTCGTACTGTTAAGGTAGGCGTCGGATTTTGCCCGGCAGCCACGACCGACTGCCGCGGCCCTCTGCCACTGCCTTGCCGCGCGACAAAAAGCATTCGGATGGCAGCAGTCGCGACCGACTGCCGCGACCCTCTGCCACTGCCTTCCCGCGTGACAAGAAGCATTCGGATGGCAGCAGTCGCGACCGACTGCCGCGACCCTCTGCCACTGCCTTCCCGCGCGACAAGAAGCATTCGGATGGCAGCAGTCGCGACCGACTGCCGCGACCCTCTGCCACTGCCTTCCCGCGCGACAAGAAGCATTCGGATGGCAGCAGTCGCGACCGACTGCCGCGACCCTCTGCCACTGCCTTCCCGCGCGACATGAAGCATTCGGATGGCAGCCGCGACCGACTGCCGCGACCCTCTGCCACTGCCTTCCCGCGCGACAAGAAGCATTCGGATGGCAGCAGTCGCGACCGACTGCCGCGACCCTCTGCCACTGCCTTCCCGCGTGACAAGAAGCATTCGGATGGCAGCAGTCGCGACCGACTGCCGCGACCCTCTGCCACTGCCTTCCCGCGCGACAAGAAGCATTCGGATGGCAGCAGTCGCGACCGACTGCCGCGACCCTCTGCCACTGCCTTCCCGCGCGACATGAAGCATTCGGATGGCAGCAGTCGCGACCGACTGCCGCGACCCTCTGCCACTGCCTTCCCGCGCGACATGAAGCATTCGGATGGCAGCCGCGACCGACTGCCGCGACCCTCTGCCACTGCCTTCCCGCGCGACAAGAAGCATTCGGATGGCAGCAGTCGCGACCGACTGCCGCGACCCTCTGCCACTGCCTTCCCGCGCGACAAGAAGCATTCGGATGGCAGCAGTCGCGACCGACTGCCGCGACCCTCTGCCACTGCCTTCCCGCGCGACATGAAGCATTCGGATGGCAGCAGTCGCGACCGACTGCCGCGACCCTCTGCCACTGCCTTCCCGCGCGACATGAAGCATTCGGATGGCAGCCGCGACCGACTGCCGCGACCCTCTGCCACTGCCTTCCCGCGCGACAAGAAGCATTCGGATGGCAGCAGTCGCGACCGACTGCCGCGACCCTCTGCCACTGCCTTCCCGCGCGACAAGAAGCATTCGGATGGCAGCAGTCGCGACCGACTGCCGCGACCCTCTGCCACTGCCTTCCCGCGCGACATGAAGCATTCGGATGGCAGCCGCGACCGACTGCCGCGACCCTCTGCCACTGCCTTCCCGCGCGACAAGAAGCATTCGGATGGCAGCAGTCGCGACCGACTGCCGCGACCCTCTGCCACTGCCTTCCCGCGCGACATGAAGCATTCGGATGGCAGCCGCGACCGACTGCCGCGACCCTCTGCCACTGCCTTCCCGCGCGACAAGAAGCATTCGGATGGCAGCAGTCGCGACCGACTGCCGCGACCCTCTGCCACTGCCTTCCCGCGCGACATGAAGCATTCGGATGGCAGCCGCGACCGACTGCCGCGACCCTCTGCCACTGCCTTCCCGCGCGACAAGAAGCATTCGGATGGCAGCAGCCAGTGGCCGACTGCAAACGGCCAAGTCAGGCAGGAGTCACTGTTCTGAACGGTCGTCTGTGTCGTGTTTTGTGTTTGAGCATTTTATTAAGTATTAATAAAATATAATATGTCTACAACTTAAAAACAGCAAAACTATGACAGAAATAAATTTCTATGTTTGAACACTTGGCGATTTATCCATCGCAAGGAGATATAAATTAACATTATATCATTGCAGTATAGAAACGCAAAAAGAAAAGTAAATCTGGATGTGAGAAGCTCTGAACCGGGATTCGAACCTGGGACCTCTCGCTTACCGGGCGATTGCTCTAACCACTGAGCTATCCAGGTCTCAACACAACTCGTGAACTCGCAAAAAGGCCATTTTGCATGAATCACATTATGATTCTGTTCTAATGCCGTCTCTTTTGCACACGTGAAAAAAATCTGACTCTATCTTACTTTCAAATCATTTTATGATTCAACCAAGTCGGCCTTTTTAGACTGCCTGATCGCGCCAAACTATTAGTTCCCTCTAAACACGGGCACATAAGAAATAATAATACTACGAACACAAGACCCACTGTTCAAAGAAACTTAAATAAAAAGCTACTTTCCTCCCGCGGCAATAAAGTGCCATTTAGCTAGCACAGCGCTGCGTGGCTACCCTTCAAAGCGCCTCGCTGCGCCTCCTTTCTATCGCGTAACTCTATCCCTTCTTCATCCACTGAATGCTCCGCGCAAAATCTTCAAATTTATAGAGAGTTTGCTCGATGAGAGTGTTTCAGCTTGGATTTGAAGCTATTTAGACTAGGCTACTTTAAAATGTGTTCAGGTAAATTATTGTACACGCTTAGGCCCATTATGTGTGTCAGTTTAGCAGATTTTGCCAATCCGCATCCTATAGCCGCCAGTCTGCTCGTGTGGCGAGTCATTGTAACTATGGACACTACTATATAATCTGTGCTATGGATGTGAGCAGGATTGCGATACATGCTACGGTATAAGAGCGACTTCCGAGCGTACTAGAAGTTTGGCGCGATCTGTATTAGTCGACAAACTTATAAAATGTACTTAGAGAAGTTCGCATATTGTGTAAAGCAACAACGGAACCTTACACTGCGCGTGGCCCGACACGCACTTGGCCGGTTTTTTAAATATGGTTGTTCAGAAAATAGTAGAAGAGACTTACCCATTTTAAGATGGAATTGTTTTGGCGCGTTGTACCGGCGGATGTCGATGCCGAGTTTGTTGGCGAACTCGCTGCCATAGTAAACTAGCAGCTCCGTGTAACGAGGGATTATGTTCAACGTCCTAGAATACAAGGTGACTTTTTGATCATCGTCTAAATTCATACTGGTGGCTTGGTAAGTGATCAGTATCATGGATCAATAACAATTTTTGTGAAATTCGCATAATGAAATTTCGACTTCCCATAGTAATTCACTTCCAGACCTGAGTGAATCACTATGGGGAGTAGAAATTTAGTTTCATGAATTTTACAAAAATAGTTATTGGTTCATGATGCTGATGAGTTACCAAGGCTCAAGTATGAATTTGGACGATGTTGACAAATTCACTATGTATACACGTACATTAAAGATTGTTATTGAAATTGAAATTGACATAATTATATCACACAGATTTTGTTTTAAAAAGAATACGACAAAAAGGAATAAGCTCAGCTATATGCTGTGATAGAAAAATAAAATGGTTTTCACAGCGCTGATTTTCAGCTTGTCCCCGTTCTCGCAGAATGTGCACATAATATATATGCAGGTAGAAAATTGGGAAAAAAAGATTTAACAATATGCTATAAGTATTAAACCCATTTAATCATTTCCAAATTCCACTTTTAAATACAATTATTTTATTTTCATTGATTGATTGATTGATATTGTTACTGATTCCAATAATCGAATGGTTTGATACTACTAATATTAACATTCGAATACAAAAACAATCGATCGCTAGTTTGCAAATTCGAATAAAACTGCTAATTCATTTATTCACTTTGCCATACAAAATCGGTCTGTTTTCTCGTTTATTAAAGTCTACTTTTAATTGATGTTCGTAGTATGTAATAAGTCGATAGTTAATGATTTGCAAACCGCTAGTTCATTCATTTAGTTTGCCATACAAAATTAAGGGTTTTTCCCGTAATATATAAAGATTAGTTTTAGTTGATAGCAATAATTAGTTAAGACTAATTTCCGAGTATTTCCGAAAGTGTTCAAAATGTTGTCGTTGCCCTTTCCACGAATTGCGCACACACACCTATAATAAGATTATTTAGATATGTGTGGAATGTTCGTTAAGTTCGATGGTTTGATGATTCATTCGAATGAGTTGTCTTCGCGACAAATGTATATACATTATATATATATATATATATATATATATATATATATAAATATTAAAAAAAATATATTAAAAATAATATGTGTTTTAATTAAAAAATATTTTAATATTAAGTAGAATGTTTTAATGTTAAGTAAAGTATTTTTACTGTAAAACTAACCTTTACCATATATATAATCATAACATAATATAAGATGTAGTGTGACTATTAATGTAAATTACTATTGACGTGTAAATACTTTTATTTATCAATAAATTGAGTATGAGTTTGAGTCTGATGTATTCATTAATATATTCTTGTATATTTGTTTATGTAAATCTATAATATGTATTAAAATTAAGTTTAATTTGGTAGGTAATTTGTATTAATACTTTATTGATTTTCATTTAATTTACTCTATCTATTACGTCTATCGCCCTATGTTTTACTTTTCTAGTGACTATTTCTTCACCACCCAAAGGTTGTCTGGAAGAAATCGCTTTAAGCGATAAGTCCGCCTTTGTACAAAATTATTCAATACGCTGTTTTCTTTTATATGTCTTTTGTGCACAAAAAAGGTTCTTCGAATAATTTTAATGACTTACAATCGAATCATTCGAATAATGTCATTCACAACCGGTGTGACGTGGGGTAACACAGTTGTTATATATATTTAGTTCACATTCTCGCACAGACCACATAGCGCATCCAGTTGGACTGGCTAAAGGTAGGTAATACTTACTTGTAGTAGATCTCGCCCTGGTACTGGAAGGCGAGCAGGTTCTGCTCGTGCCAGTGTCTCGCACAGTTCACATAGCGCATCCAGTTGGACTGGCTAAAGGTAATACTTACTTGTAGTAGATCTCGCCCTGGTACTGGAAGGCGAGCAGGTTCTGCTCGTGCCAGTGTCTCGCACAGTTCACATAGCGCATCCAGTTGGACTGGCTAAAGGTAATACTTACTTGTAGTAGATCTCGCCCTGGTACTGGAAGGCGAGCAGGTTCTGCTCGTGCCAGTGTCTCGCACAGTTCACATAGCGCATCCAGTTGGACTGGCTAAAGGTAATACTTACTTGTAGTAGATCTCGCCCTGGTACTGGAAGGCGAGCAGGTTCTGCTCGTGCCAGTGTCTCGCACAGTTCACATAGCGCATCCAGTTGGACTGGCTAAAGGTAATACTTACTTGTAGTAGATCTCGCCCTGGTACTGGAAGGCGAGCAGGTTCTGCTCGTGCCAGTGTCTCGCACAGTTCACATAGCGCATCCAGTTAGACTTGTTGGGGTCGCGCGCGTCGATCACGTGCGAAGGCTTGCGGTTACTGTCATAAATCTGAAAACCAAAATACAATACTATAAGTACCAATGATATTATACAAGGTGTAACAGAAAGGTGTAACCATATTTGAAGAGCTTATTCAGTCAATGGTATAGAACAACTTTTACTATGGAGCCAACCCTGAAATCTCAAAAAAAAAATCTGCCGTTCCATACATTTCGGCCGACCGGGATTGCATTTTTCTATGAAACAGTAAATTTTTTTTTCGAGATACAATTTTTGTTCCACAGTAAAAATTGTTCCATACCATTGACTGAATAAGCTCTTCAAATATGGTTACACCTTTTTGTTACACGTTGTATAATAATTAAGTATTGTTAGAAGAAAAATCATAGACTGCAACACCAACCACGTCAGTGTGGGGGCGGCTATAAGTATATAAGACAGCAACGCCAGCGCTGCTGCCTATTTTGTCGGAGCTCGCACCGAAGAAAGACGTCTGCGTTCTGAACACTAAGATTTTGTTAAAATTCGATAAAAATCGAGTAAATTAATAAAAGTATATATTGTATAATATCTTTATGCACACATTGGTATTTGCTGAATAACTGCTGATATGAAATTCTTCATCAACTTCTAAAATGCGCAACTACCTACGTCGTGATCTCACAGCCAAAATGATAAATTTTGCAATCATTGTATGGGGATCGACTGGTAGTTGATCGTCTCAAAGTTTTCACTGTGTTAGTCCCTAGTTTGTAGTTACAAACCCCTAAAATACGTAAATTTAACGATTTTTTACAAAAAGTGTAGCCGAATGTGCTTTTGTCCCACTAATATTATAAATGCGAAAGTTTGGATGAATGTTTGTTACTTCTTCACGGCGCAACTACTGAACCGATTAGGCTGAAACTTTGCACAAATGTAGTTCTAGACCTGGAATAGGACATAGACTACTTTTTATCCCATAAGTCAGTTCCCATGGGAACAAGAAATAGTGTCGTTCAGAGACACGGCTCGGCCTTCAGTCTCGTACTAGGGGATTAAATAAGTTATCAAAGACCGCCAAAGACACATTAAAAATATTTACAGATTCAATACGACTATACAAAAACTCAATCAACGCGGGCGAAGCCGCGGGCAAAAGCTAGTATTAAATGAAATTTTAAAAAATTAATACGAATCAAACATCGTTCAATCAAACATGTTCTAAAAATAATGTTAGAAAACGTCCACAGTTGCCAAAATCAGGTTTCTCCTGAAATAAGTTTTCAATTTTGCGCCCGCGACGAAATCGGCACGATTGTATTGTCCTCGCAAGTTTCATGGAGCGTGCACCTTATAGCGAAATGAAACAACATGACAATACACCCGACGGTCTTTCTGCTTATTGTTTAATTTGTGCGGCACCCATCTCGAACAACATTTACGGCGAGAAAGATGGTCGTGAATTATGGTTTGAATTGCTGCTGATCCCAGTTCTCGCTCCAGCTCTACATAATTAATTCGTCGATTTTCGCGACTGCACGAACGTTTTCTTGTGTGACCGCGGTTGGCGGCCGACCTGTCTTCGCTCTTTTAAATTCAGCAAACTGTTGCCCGTGAACAAGCAGACTCACCAAAAGTAGTAGCCAAATGTTCAAAAAGTTCTTGAGGCTTTAAACCTTTTTTATAGTCATAATTAGACATCGCATTTTATGCAAATATGCATATGCAAATTTGCAAATGCATATAACTCTCTAATTACGGCGTTAATGCATATTTTAGTTTTTTTTTTCAAACGTGCACATTTCGTTTAGTAATTTAGTAGCGGTGTAGTAGTTTCGTTTATTTAGGTACGTATAGGGATCTAGGTGACGAAGACGTAGAGGGCGCGAGCCCCGAGTCTTGAAGGCATCAACGGCACTGGTCGTACCCTAACTAAACAGGTATCTCCAGAAATGGTGCTAAATTTTAAATGTTGTCCAGTGACGTAGTTGATGTGGAGAGGTCGTTTTCGGCGTACAAATTGATACTGGTTGACTAACGTCACAAATTTGCACTCTTAAATTTGGAAAAATTCATAACTGTATATTATCACAAAAACTATGCATAAGTATATGAATATTTCGCTGTTTTTGTACCGTCTTTAATAAAAATATATAAAAATAAAAATGGTTTTTTGATTTTACATTGTGCATATTTTGGGCATATCAACAGTTTTTAGTGCTTATTTCGGCTATTTTTAGTGCATATATATTTGAATGCATATTTCGGCACTTTGTTGGTGCATATATAAGGTCTTCCGATTTAAATGGAAAGTAATTAAGGAGGTTATTCGTTGACTGAGCTCTACGGGAGGGACCACGGGTAACAAATCGAATTCCCGCCAGATTCTCGGAAAAATGATGCTCATCCAAATAAAAAAAAGAAACGATGTGTGTTCTATTTTCAAATATATCAATAAACAACCAGCCTATAAGATGGTGTATAGCTTGCCAGTGTCAATCAAAGAAGAAACAGTATCTACCTTCTTTTATGTATATATCCTTTGTATAAAAACAAAGTCGCTTCCCGCTGTCTGTCTGTCCCTATGTATGCAGATCCTTAAAACTACGTAACGGATTTTGATGCGTTTTTTTTTTAATACATAGAGTGATTCAAGAGGAAGGTTTATATTTATAATACACGCATAATATAGCAGAGAAACACTGATAATTTTAGAATTTTAAGACATTCTATAGTATATTTAGTATCAGCATTGCACCCGTGCGAAGCTGGGGCAGTGGGTCTACCGCGTAATTCTCATTTTTATCAACATCAATTTGAGATTGAAATTTGACGTGCGTGCGACGACGCCCGCCTAACATGCCATCTCATTTGCACGCGTTCAATTTCGCATGCATTTGCTTGAAGTTGATACAAATGAGAATTACGCGGTAGAGCCCCTGGTCGCTAGTAAGATATATTTCGGACACTCACCTGCCAACAATAGTTGGAGTCGATGTCCTGTGTCCGCTCACCACGGTAGGGACCGAAGCGCACACCAGCTGGCAGCGTTAACGTACTGAATACACCCAGGCCGGCATCTGTAGTTATATAAATTGTCGTAAAATTATATATATCTATACTAATAATTACAATAAAATAATGAAAAAAGTCGTGTCTACATGATTTTTTATTTTATTTTAAATGAAATGGTTTATTTATTATCTAGTGTTGTACTGAGCACTAAACACTAAAACCGATTCGGTGAAGCACATCTTAACTTATTTGACACGACTAAACTTAATTTAAGCATTCTGTCCTTGTCTTTTCGATAAAGAAAGAAAAAGACAGGGCGATTCAAATGAGGTTAGTCCTGTCAAATAAATTAAGTCGTGTCACCGAATCGACAGAACTGTCCATCAACATGTAATTGTAGGAAAAGTAGGTAACAAGTGTACACAAACCTGGTATGTTAGAGAAAGCAAGATGCAGGAAAACATGAGGAATTGTGAGTGCAGACCGTGGCACATAGGAGGGTAAGTTGGTGATAGCTGGGACCTGGACAAGGTTAGGGTTTTATAGTTAACTGGTATACAATTTCATCCATAGGTATATTAGGAAGTTCTTATAGTATACAACGTGTAACAAAAAGGTGTAACCATATTTGAAGAGTTTAAAGAATTTTATTTAAAGAATATTAATTAAATATGTGATCGTTTCTGAAACAGCCTATATAAAAATATGTTTCCTTTCATGGTTGGTTGGTTGGTTGGTCTGCCTATTCATTAGTGAATGAGTAATAGATAAGATAAGAGTATTGTTATTGTATACACCGGTTACCGGATCCTAGTACAAAGATAAACTCTTTGGAGTTTTTTTGTGCTATTTGTACCTAATTATTGTATCATGTAATATGTATGACAATAAATAAAAAAATAAAAAAAAACAGTAATCAGTAATTAATTTATTGACCACTATAACAGAGAATGTTGCATGAGGCATGTCAAATATTACATATAATATATATCTTAATGATAAGATATAGGTTTAATAAATATGCTAAATTAAAATTAGTTACAAAACTAAATTTAAAAGTTATGTCAATAGAATATGATTGGAAATGATTTGTCGATGAGATTATATAATTATATCAAACAGAGAATGAACATTTATTCAATTGCTTAGCGATGTAGGTACTCATTTATTGAATAAAACGGATTTGATTCAAAATAACATTTTAATTTAATTTTAAAATCCACTGGCGGAAGTCTAGTTATTTCTAATGGCAATTTATTGTACATAACAATTTATTCAGTCAATGATATAGAACAACTTTTACTATGGAGCCAACCCCGAAATCTCAAAAAAAAAACTACCCTTCCATACATTTCGGCCGAGCGGCATTGCATTTTTCTATGAAACAGTAAATTTTTTTTTTCGGAATACAGGGTTTGTTCCATAGTAAAAGTTGTTCTATATCATTGATTGAACAAGCTCTTCAAATATGGTTACACCTTTCTGTTACACGTTGTATACATAGTTGTCTTACCACATCATCAGGTATGACCAGCAGGGCCCCATGTATGGAGCAGTATTCATACACAAAATCTTTGCAGTCGGAGCAAACTGAAACAATTGGTTTATAATTCATAAATAAGTTAACAATAAGACTCTTTAAGTTGGTGAAGTCGATGGAAAAGTCAATGGGTATTTTGGTTTATAAATTAGTATCATCACAGATAAATATAATTTATTATTTATTATAATTTTTTATTTAAATAAGTTAACAATAAGACTCTTTAAGTTGGTGAAGTCGATGGAAAAGTCAATGGGTATTTTGGTTTATAAATTAGTATCATCACAGATAAATATAATTTTTTAGAAAATAGTTTAAAACTAAAATTGCTCACAGGTGTCACTTTTACTTTTTTATTTTTATTATGATAACTAAATTATATGTCACTATTTTTTTACATTCTACTGATGACGGCCCCATACCGAGGGCCGAAATATATCGAATTATAATTTTATTTTTATTGTTTTAATAGTAATAAATAGATAAATATAATCATAGATATGTAGTAAATTAAGCAAACTTTTTTGGGAGATTTATGAATAGACATGCCACTATAAGAGCATGCTCAAGGAGATCATGCTTATTTTAGTTGTGTTTAGCAGCCTGCACGCTTAAATTGATCATTTGCTAAAAATGCATTGGTACCCAGTTCAAAAGCACACACGCTTCCACCTGCATCTCAGTAAGTATGCTCAAAAAACAACTGAGTTTGGTTTAGAGTCCCCATTTCTACACCCTAGGTTGCCCTGAAACCCTTGACATATTAGCTGGGAATAACATGGGCGGGCGCTGCAGTCACCGAGGACAACAAACTTCAGAATTTATACTTGCTATTGTCGGCACTTGGTGAAACTTGAAACACATCTTGAATTAAACCACTTGTACTTGTAGTTTCACTTTATTTATATTAACTCCCAACCGGTTTCGGACTTTACTCCATTTTCAAGGGAAGATCTTAATTAAAAAAATAATAATAATAATAATTAATTAAGATCTTTCCTTGAAAATGGAGTAAAATCCGAAACCGGTTGGGAGTTAATATAAATAAAGTGAAACTACAAGTACAAGTGTTTTAATTCAAGAACAAACTTCAGATCCTTCGTTCTCCCATTTCCAGCACAACACAAAGATTATTCCTGGATCGAAAGTTTTTAGACGGTACATACAGTACTAGAGTACAGTACAGTTAGTGCAATGTATAACAAATTTTATGCAAATAAATAAATAATACTATCAAACTATATAAATTATATAGTGGCGTGCACAGAACTTTTTTCCAGAAAAGCGATCAGAAGGTCAAGATTGACAATATGAATATATACTATATATATACAATAATACTATATCATTATGCTGCTATTACCAAGCAAGTGATTACTTAGTAGCAGTAGCATGTGTATTGAAATCCGCTTAGCAGCCGGATTGTGAAAAACCCGCCTTTTTCTAATCAATCGAAACAACACAATGGAATTCAAAATTCACTCAATATTAGTTATTCAACAAAACATTATTAACTTTGTATTGTGTATTCTGTCATCGCAAAGTTTCCATTGGTTTCTGTACATTAGAATTTCAAAATGTTTTTAATTCAAAATGGAAACTTTGCAATGACAGAATACACAATACATAGGTTTTGTTGAATAACTATTGAGTGAATTTTGAATTTAAGTGTTCTGTTTTGATTAATTAGAAAAAGGCGGGTTTTTCACAAACCAGCAGCAAAACCGCTCTTAATAGACATTGCTAGAAATGGGCATGCTCTAAAACCAACAGCTACTCCGTTGATTGTAGAAAGTAAAATGGTTTTAGGGTAAGGCACCTGATGTAGACATGGGGGCACTGAAGAATAATAAGTAGGTACGGGCCAGCAGGCCGAGCTCAAACTGTTAGGTTAATTTTTTTCGCGCCACAGGGAGTGAAACCTATCCACATCGTAATAACTACGGGATATACTCACAGATATATTCATCTAAGTTTGGTTCATCAGGTTCGTAATAGCTGATCCGAGGCTTTTTCCGCAGGGAACGGCTCATGCTTGCAGCTAAAAAATATCAAATTATCGTTTGTGGAGATGTATAGTATTTAATGGCAAAGAACAATTTAATCAACATCACTTACATGCCGTTTGCAGTACACCAATGTTCGGACTAATTAAATCGTAATAATAACTTTGTTGGTGATAATTTAATAAATCAATACGAATTTTCTTTCGTCTTACGAGTTCCCGCCAATTTCTTTTTTTTTTATCCCACAAAGTGGAAAGGCAAAGGAAACTTAGCCCATACAGCCAATTCTGAGGTTCTGAATTATCTGTTTACAGTCACTGTATGACCCTCTCTTAAGATCCTCAAGTTGAGAATCATCTGAAGGGTATGTCCTGTCGTAATCGCTTTCCGGTCATGTCAGTCAGTTCGGTTAGTGCTAAAGTAATAGACCCATAGCACGAACACAACGTAGGGTTAGATAAAACACACGAAAAGGAACCGCCTGCACTTATGTTCTACTGAACAACATACACTGGTTACGTCGATTTTTAATGAGCGTTTTTCTCGTTGTTTTTTTTTTCTTAGTTCTTTACTTTCTTCTAGATGGCGCTGTCCATGTCACCATAGATAAAATGTGTTTAGTACTCATTTAGTAGTAGCAATCAATGTCAAAGTAGTTTTTCGTTTGTTTTGTTATTTTCTCAGACCAATAAACCAATAGATAAGATCTAATTAAGCAGAAACCTAGGATGGTAAAGCTATGCTACTTTCACATATACAACTCTCAGTATGAAAAAACAAGAAGACAGTATTTTTATCAGTACGTCGATTTCAAGCCGGCTACAGCCCTATCTTTCAAACGCTTGCAACTAGGCATGTATCGGACTACCGGTTTGAAGACTTTATCGATATCGATTTGGATAAAAAAAGCCTTAATAATACCTTGTTGTACAGTTAGAAAACTACATAGATTATCATAGTATTTTGTGCAACTGTAACATAATTTAAGTCATTGGGACACGAGTGCTTATTAACGAAACGAACTAAGTGAGTTTCGTAATAGTTTTGCACAAGTGTCGAAATGTCTATTTATGTTCAGTTGGACACAATACTTAATCTACGACCATCAAAAATATCGTATTTTAATCATATTTTCAACTAACAATTTCACGAAAAATGAGAAGAACACTCGTTCATGAACCCCGAGTTCATCGACCGGTAATGCTGCCTTGAGTACCAATTAGAAGCAACTAGGATAAAGTGGGCGTGGCTTGAGAAATAAGGTCGGGACTTATTTCTCGTCGCTGTTGTTGATTGGCTCTCTAGCGGTGTTATAGTAAATTGGGCCAATAGCAGCGCGGAATCACGGTGTTATAATGTAATATTATCAGATAAACAGTATAGGTACTTATAAAACTGATTCTGATGATGCAATTACCTTATTGTAGTATGGGAGTAGATAAAATAATATATGAAATTGAGAAACCTGCCAAATATTTATGGAATGAAATAATCAACTTTATTTTCAAAACTAAGAATACCACGTTTACATACATACATCCACACACACACGGTCCACTCCCACTAAAAATACATATTTTGAGAGGAAAGCGCCGCCATGAAAACAAGCCTCCTTAACATTCAAAAGGATCCCTCTCAAACAGTTGTGAAATAATGATAAAAATAATAAAACTCAGAAATATAATCAGAGGATAAAAGAAACAATTTGTTGCAATCTCCAGAATTACTATTTTACATATTATTATATAAAAACATCAAAAATAAAAATAACATATTGACCTTCGCATACAAAATGCATAATTGAATTATTTTAATGAGAAGCTTAATTTTTTTCAAACTTAATGGTTGTTCAATTTCTCAATTTTCTCCACTGAGTACGTTTGATTTTCGCATGTCATTAAGATTTACAAAGCAGCCAAAAATAAACGTATTTATTGACCTTTGAAAATTATTGTTTTTGTCAGAAATGAGCGTATATTTTCGATGGGTGAAGTAATTTCCTTCGTCATGTGATGTATTCTAAGTTTCAAATACGTGTCGAACACGGAGTTAACCAACGAACGGTCATGTTGGTCGTCAAGTACGTCTGTCTGTACCAATAATCTTTGTGAAATTTGTTTTATCATAGATGTGAAGTGCTGTGGTTTTCGTACACTTTTTTTGTAACTACAGCCTCAAACTCTCTCAGGAGTTTCTTTGCAGTTTCGCAGATTTTTTGAATGCTTTTTGATGGCTTAGTCAGCCCTCCTCTGTCTTTTACACTCATTAGAGGCATGCTGTTAGCATGTCCTTTCAGGGCTTGGAGACATTTTTTTCAATGCAAGAATTTTTTCAATTTACGCACTACAAAGACAGCTTTTGATGGTTCCATTGCAGTCCTCAATCCTAGAATTAAACACAAAATTTATTGGTCATTTTAAACAGATAGTAGTAAAAAAGCATTAAAGTTTGTGCAACAAGAGAGCAAAGTTTATTTTTGTTGAGAGTGCCGAGTTTGAATCTCGAGCAAGACTCGTGATTCTAAGTTAGAATTTCGAGCGTAGTGAAGGATTCAACCAAAAAAACTTCTGTTTTATTAGGTAAATTCAAGGTGAGCACCGCATCGTCTTTTAAGCGTGGTCGCAATAGTTCTTTTCAGAAAGCACTTAGGACTCAAAGTGCCTTGAGAACACTTTCCAATTAGTTTTTTTGCTGTTTCCAACTTTGGCTAATAGCAACAAACCATCGTTTAGGAATGTCTTCATTTTTGGGGAACCTTAAGTAAAATAAGCTGAATCAATACTTCATATTAGCACAATATCAGTAAAATTACCGACAACTGTTTTGACTTCACTAATAACCTCAAAACGGATTTAATTATTTTAATGATTTTAGGATTTACTTTTATTCTAAAAGCTATATTTACGTTACTATATGAAAACGACACGTCGTAAAATGCTGTATTACGTGATGGAATTCCATTTTATGGTTCATTTACTAGGAAAACATCACTTTTTACTCACTTGTGAAAACTGATATTGCTGTTCGAGTTTTCTTTATTCCCCGAATGGAATCTGCAACCACGCACGTAGCAGGACATTGTCCTTGTATCTTCAACCCTTTTCCATACGATAATTCGCAGCAAAACACAACTTAAATAAAATTTTGTTTAAAAATCTGCCGACTTACTTCCTAATGTAAACACAAGCTATAACACGACCAAATTACAAAGGATTGCAAATGTTGCCACTTAAGAAAAGTAACAGTACATTATAATTTGGTGACTTGGACAGGAGTCATTAGGAGTCGAAATGAAGTTTTGGGTAGTACGTTTTGACGGCACCAAGACTTTGTCTATTGGTTTATTTGTCTGAGGTTATTTTGTTACCATAGATTAATAACGGTTTTTTTATATGCAGGCAAAGGAAGTATTCGTATGCAGCTGTATAGCCCCGTATATCTAAAATTTAAAAGTTTTTATATTTTTTAATGTAATTAAAGCCACCTAAAAAATTTAGTTTTTTTTTTCCTCTTATGGGGAAGTTTATTCCTATCAACAAAAAAATATTCAGGCACTTTTAATGATTTCATCCATCACCCATTGGTGCAAATTTTGTCTTTGATTCTGTTGCTAACGAATATGACAGTGCCATCTAGGAATCTTATTTAACACTAAATTTGACATAAGGGAAAACGCTCATTCACAAAATTCTATCGCTTTTGTTGTTCAAAATACCCAAAATGCAATATCTTTTTCAAAGGAATCGTGATAGGTGTTAAATTTAAACGATAGGGCCAGATAGTCGTTCATAAACTCACACCGTGTTGGGTTTCCTACCCGGGTCGCAACACTAACCCGTTCAAAAATAAACTCACGACTCATTACGAACCGTTTCAAAATTACAAGGTCGCTACACTGGTGTAAATTTTTTCGTTATTTACTCTGAGCAGGGTTCGCAAGGTTCGCATAGGCTCCAAACGCCACTTGACATATTCACGTTTAAAAAAAACGATTTTTTCTTGTAACAATGTTTGTGACTATTTTCTAACAGCTAATATAAAGGAAATACCTAGTTTGAAATATCTTAATAGATGTTGTTGATGACAAAGAGTATAGTAAGCTCAGAATAAGGAATACAAATAGAAACCTGGCTAAAATAATACGCGGAGAAAGACACCTATCCTTGATTTTCTTACGACATTTTAGTGCGTTAGAGAGAGATGGATATGTATTAGTTTTTTCTTAATTAGGTAGGTTGTCACTAGTTCGTTGCTTTGCTAGTGATGTAACAATGTCGATTTTTGACTACGATAAATAAACCAAATCGAAATGAACCGCGACCAATCTCCTTACCACACATCATATCGTATCAAAGTGTGAAAAAAAAGAGAATGCAGGAGGCACCGACCTTTCTGGTGACATCATAGACTTATAGGATTCGTAATAATAATATTATGTCAATGATGAGCGATGACAGCGCAATTACTACAGAGGTAATTTCGTTTTTTTTATTTCTATCAAATAAACATCAACTTATCTTGAATAAAAACTAATAACAAATAATGAACGATTAAAATACCTAATAACCTGTAATAAGAAATCAAATTATGCGCAGTTCAAGTCAATAAGCATTCCCAAAATTCATTTCACGATAGAACTACCCTGTCAAAGTACTTTTATTGTCAACCACTAAGTACGAAAATGTCTTGATCTGCGGAATTTCTTCGTGAAGTCGATCACGGCAGTAACGTGAACGAACAGGGCTTTCAGAACGATTTGCGAACATAGAAGTATGCACTTTTCTAAACCACAGACATCCATAGGTACTGGTTCTGTTGCCTAAAATTGAAAAATTATCGAGTTAATATACTATAGTATAGTACAAGCACGTACCTACAAACAAGATTGATAATGCAATTATACATGATTATTTAAAGGTTACCAATGTGTCTGTATCTGGTAAATATAACGTTGGTAAGGCATCTGCTTTTAAAAGTCTCCATTTTAAATTTTCGTTTGGTCTAAAAGAATCCGACGTAAAGTGTTTCGAACAAATATGACCGCTTTTTTAATTGCCCAATTAGGTCAAATTATTCGTCTAAGCCATTCACTTTTTAATTCTTCCCTTTTTGGAAATCTGTAACAAAAAATATAGCGATGTTTATTCGGCATTATTTTTCTTTTAACTCGCGCTGCAATGAGGGATTTTCTTTTCTTTTTTTTTTACTCTTCCCTAGTCGCTGGATAGATGGCGCTGAACTTGGTAAGTTACTGCAAGGAACGGAACGTCACATAATTTTTTGATTATTGCACTTGGATGTTATTTTGAGATCGTAAAACGAAACGTACATAAAAAAGTAATTAATGTCATTGTCACATCACATCACAATGACATTTTGAAAATAAATAAATAATAACAACAAGGAAAAAGAAAAAAATAATTAGCAGTCTTTTTATGAGTTTTCTACGCCAGAAAGAAAATGTCCCAAGAGAAAAAGAAGAGAAGTCTTTGCCTTGTGGATTTGTATAAAAATGGAGGCATACATCTTTTTCCTAAAGATGAAAGTCGTAAAGCGCAATGAGTACAAGCCATGGTACATTTTAAACCTGGACGGACCATAACAAAGCATTCGCACATAATATGCTCAGCACACATGTCATCAACCAACGAGCGTATGTGACGTGACGTGACGTGACGCAATGTTTTTTTTTCAATCGTTTTGGCTTTGGCACCTAGCAACGTAGTCAGTTCAACACCATCTACAGAGTTCTGGGCGTAGAAAGAGAATACTATAGAATGCTGGACGTCTTCCTTTCCACTCGCACAAATAAAGATAATTTTACAAATAAATAATCGCACAAAATAGCTAATTTCCTGTGAAAAAAAGAGACAGAGCTTGACATTTTTTGTCCCTTATCGCGTGCCAGCTTTTTCAAGGTCAGCACATCATGTGCTAAACAAAGTTTGACGTTTATTACGCGTTCGAAGGAGGTTGTTGGTAAAACGAGTTGAATTTTGTGTGTTTAACCCGAAATATATGAAATATTTGTTTCAAATTGAAGTGGCTAGACCTGCAAAATGGTGCGGTGCAGTGTTTTGGGCTATAAAAGCGATAGCGAGACGAAAATTGACGGATTGTCCTTTCACTTGTAATTAGTTGAAATTTTTTGTTAATTGAGTTATTAGATCCGATTTTTCACATTCTGTGGTTCCTTACCGGTTTAAATAAAACATCTAAACGTGTTTCAAGATAAAATAAGTGCTCTTTTATGCATTTTTAGTTGATGATTTTATATAACCTCGAAACTTTAGTGTTGCCATTTTTTCCGCGAATAGTACCCCATATGAGGGGAAATAGTACGCAAATGAAATAAATAAAGTTGATATTGGATCTGCTCACAGATTTCCCAACAAACCAGAGTTACTCAATTTATGGATTGTAGCTAATGGAAGAACTGGCTGGGTACCTAAAAAGAGTTGTTATAATGTTGCACTTCACCATATAGTAAATTTCGTTTTCCATACTCAGTCATCACATTTTCTTTCTCCAATTTGCACAGATTAAATTATGTTAAGGTGTGTTAATTCGAAAACTATTTCAAGATTTTGGTTTTATAAGCCCTATTTAAGAACTTGTATATATGAATATATTTACGAAAAAGCTGCAACTTCCATTTGCCTTCGTGGGACGTCACATGAGACATAGCTGTTTAGAAATGTGTCCTTTGCTATCAAGATAAATTTATAATAATCTGTTTCCAACTAATTTGACAGATGAGAAGACAGACAGAGACAGACCACTTTTTTTATAAGCAATCACACATCGCAGTTGGTGTAATGTCTAAAATTCTCAAGTGACGTTATAGCCGACAATTCTTTCAGAAATCATAAAAAAATAATTTTTATTTTTTCCCAAAATAATGAAAACCATGTCCTAAAATGGCGTATAATCTGTTAAAAAAATATTTTAGATATTAAGGTTCATTAGGAAATAACATTTTATTGCATTCTTTTTTAAGGTAAGTAGGTACTTATTAAAGCCGATTCTGGAGGCTTCAATTTTAGTTTTAGTGCTGTCAAAACTAAATTTTCTTCATTGCAAAATAGTCCTCAGGTTTTAGAAACAGGAGTTAAATTGTTTCGGAAAATTTTAGGTTTTGACGGCACTATAACCAAAATTAAAGCCTTCAGAATCGGCTTTACTATGTACTTAAATAAAAATATTTTGAAAATGTTTGAGTTATGATTTTATTTATTACCTTTATCTTTCCATTCACTGTTTGACTTTTACAAGTATACCTTAATATTAATTACGTAACACGAAATCTGAAATTAGTTTGTTAAAAATCACTAAAACTTCTCTAGAATACCCAACACAGAACTGATATATGCATCGTTCAAATATATGACCGAACGGGAATTGAAACTGTAACCCTCGGCCTTGCCTCGCCACCGAAGGCAGTACCCATTACACTATACGGGTTGTCTCATGAATATAACTAGTACGAAACCCGGGGTAAAATTACATAAGAGAGGGCAACCCTAATTATTTATGTACTTGTGTCTTCTGTCCCTTTCGGTGACACGCTAGGCCGCAGTCTATGGTATCCTATGTCTATGGTTCTGGGAAACTATGTTTTTTTTTAATACTCAAAAAGAAAACCTCTCATTAATCTTTTATCCTTTATGCACGGCTGCCGCGGGAACCAATGTTCGATAGTTTGCCACACGGACTTTAGTACATCACTATACGAAAAAACATAACCTCTCGTAGTCGGCAGAAAATCTATATAAAACAGACAAATATCGGTGTAGAATTGAACACGAGTATGATTTACAAGAACTACTATTATTGTTACTGAGTTTTAGGTATGATCCTGCAACTTATTAACATAAAAACTATCAAAACTCACCGATGAAATGATATTGCTTCATTGTTGTTTTCTTTTCTTCCTGTATGCGATTTACAGCCTTCAATCGCACAAGACATTTTATTACAATGTTAAAAAAACAATCAACACAAACAATAATAAATCACACTTTCACGAATTTTGAGAGGAAGAGCACCAAAATATTTAATTTCTCTCGGTGAAGCTGTAAACTTTCGCAAAATGCAATAGACATGTCGATGCCACCAAATTAAGATGTGATGCACGCAACGTACGATATTACAACACAACGATACAATGATGAGACATATTTAATTTGATGGTATTATAATTTTTAAAATACATCCAAATTACATCCATCTGACATTTGTTTGGTTCAATCTAGTGACACGCCAGGAAAAAATATAAAGTAAGTGCGGTCCGTCGTTTCATTCACTCGCACACAGGAGTAATTTACGTTAGATGAGTACAATGGCTAATGCCCAGTTCTTATTTTAGTCAGGCTTCTATTTGTATTCCTTATTCTGAGATAGTAAGTGTCCTACACGTTGACGAGACATGATGAGAGTTGCCAACTCAAAAATATGTTTGATGTGAACGAATTTATTTCTAATAAAAAAAGTATAAACTAATTTACTAGTGATCGGAACCATGATGATAACGACATTTGTATACGTGCAAAAAAAAAGTTTAATATTTAATGGAGGTCGGAGTAAATAAATGAATTTTTATTTTGAAATTTACATTAACAGAAAACATGTCATCACGACATGAATCCCTATTAAAACGTGACGGTTAAAAATATCGTGCCTTGCCATTACTGAGCGAAACTGTAAAAACGCCCATTGGCATCATTCAATCAGACGACCACATCTCGTCAACGCCATCTGTTGATTTTTTGAGAACCTAGGTTTTTTTAATTTGCTGTCAGTAAATTCATTATAAACTAGAGCACTGTATTAATGAAAAATAATTTCAAGGAATTTGGGATTTTGTAAAAAATTTGTGATGAATGCTATGATCTACAACAAAATACAGTAGGTGATCAAAATATATATATATAATTTTACCAATTTATTATATCTTAAATGAACTTAAAATTACAAAATGAATATTGCTGGTAACGTTAAATTTCGTACCAGGGGGTGCTCTCAACGTTTTATGGTTGCGTTCCTAAACACCCGGGTATAATTTAACTGTCAACTGTTCTGAATGAAAACGTACAGTGCATAAACCTTGTCAGAAATGTAAAATTCACTTTGAAAGTTTAAATTTTACATTTACTCAGGCATTTAAGAATGCTCCCTAAATATAATGTAAAAAATGACAACTGACGTTTGGAGTGTCGCTACACGATAAAACCCGTTCAAAAACTCAGCGCTACAACCACAGTGTTTTTACCCAGCCTAGGGTTCTAAAGAACCCTTTGCATGTCCAATACGCGCAGTTAGCATATAAGATTCAAGTGCTCCATGTGTTAAAGACACGCGGTTAGCGTAAGAAAACGGATTGTGTTTCTGAATCAATCTTTGTTTGATGTTTTTTACCGCACGTTAGTTGAAAAATACCATATTTATCGTTTTTTTGTTGGTATCTGATTGGTTGTGACCTGTTTGGTTTAAAATTAACTAATCTTCTTTAAAATAAATAAAATGGGCAAACGGTACACACTTTTTCGGTTGTAAACTCGCCGTATACGGTAGTATAGTATACACGGTAATGGCAGGTGGCTGGTCGCATTCCGTAGTTTTTTTGTTTTTTTTTTTTTTAATGAAATAGTTCTATTTACACAATAATCATATTAATCATACATGTAGTAACCGCGAAATTTATTGGTGATTCTTCCAGTGATACGTTTGTATTGTAAATAGCCATCTGGGCTAAATTGTTAGTGAAAATAAGTGATAATCTGGTGTAGTTTTCAGCACTTATCAAATATAATCGACGAAAATGCCCACGTAGGATTATTATCGAGATTTCAAATTTCAAGATGGTAACACTGCTGACGTTATAAGATAACCTTAATCAGTGTTATTTTGGTTGGTTTTAAATCAAGCGGTTGCTTGAATTAAGTTGAATTGCACCGGACGGATCTCACACAATGCAATACATTTTAAAATCCTCCTATTATCATGTGGGATATTAAAGAAGAACATGGTAATCATCAACTAGGAATTACTTATACAACTGTATATGAAATATACGATGAAGGGGATAGGATAGACGAAGTTCATGTAAGTTATACCTTTACCAAATTCTGACTATAATCTTTTTCTGACTGTACCAGCCACAGCAACCAACCAAATTACGTACATATTTATTTTTACCTATTTATACGTATATATTATAATTTTCATGTTAAAACTCGGCAGTTCATATAATTTTTTAATAAGTATATTCATGATGTGCTAACTAACCTTGCCTGCTGCAAACTGTTGATGACACCTGTTATAATCCTCGTCCAGTAAGTGGGAGATTAAAAGCAGGGCAGGCATTCATCAGTCTGTGTAGGTATGTATTCCTAAAAAAACAACAGAAGTCGGTAACTGATGAAGGACTGATATTATTATTATTATTTTGAGAAGGTTTGATCTCATCTCTCCCTCTTGGCCAAAATTTACTTACTGTACTTATCAAAATCAAAATCAAAAAGTTTATTCAATTTTAACAGTAATATTAAACTAAGAACTAGTGCTTGGAGTCACCTTTTAAGCAAAATATTGCCTGTGCCAGGTGTCCCCACTCCTTCATAGCATCAGTTCAGACACTGTTAAATTTTCTTAACCTAGTAGTTGGAAACAAAAATATTGATTTAAACATTAATCTTACATTTAGTTACTATTTTGAGTAAGCATTAACCAATTGAGATGATGACAATATCAGTTGTGAATGAAACAATTATCTGTTTTGAAAAGTATTTGTCAGTCATGCCTACTACTTATTAAATTAAAAGCCTAATAAAAGTAGCAAGTTTAAGATAAAGGTTATATTTTGTTATGGTTACAATGAAATAGGTTTTAACAATTTTACAATTATACAATTTTAGATACAATTTTATGTTGTACAATTTAGATAGGTAGGTATATTGGTTAGTTTTATTAAAATGATTATAAAATTAACTATGTATGTTAATTTCTGCCGTTTCTAACACATGATTTCGGCGTATTATTAGGTAAGTAGGTATAATGTAAGTGTTGGTAAATACCATCACTTAATTTATTTATTAAATTTATTTTGTTTTGTCAAAAGCATGGTAGAGCTGTCCCTATTCTCACTATAAATATTACATTGAGTGGGGGTAGCTACTAAAGTAGTGTTCCAATACGTCTGGGTAAATGTAAAATTTAAACTGTCAAAGTGAATTTTACATTTCTGACAAGGTTTATGAAGGTGGTTGTGGAGTGGGTGACAGTTAGGGTTATTCCCAGAGCTCCAAAAATTTCTTCCCGCGGCTCCAAAAATTCAATTTAATATTCATTATTATCATAATTTTAGTCCCGTCGGCTCCAAAAGATTAACTGTACATATATGCAGAACAGGACGAACACATAGTTTTACCAAAAGCTGGACCCATAAACACCCGTGGCAAGCGGCGCGGCACTGAAGCGCGTTAGAGTGGTAGAGTGAGATCAACTCACTTAATTTTTTTATTATTTATCCATCTACGCTTTTATATATTTTAAGACGGTGCATCAGTTTACTACGTCATAATTTGCGCCCTCATTGAGAAAAGAAACGCTTCGTAGTGCACTGTAGTATATTTATATGCTTCTAATTGAATTAGTTATTTATGTACAATGTGACAGTACATGATAGCTTTTGGAGCCGGTGAGAAATGAATATTTTCTAAAAATGAATTTTTGGAGTCATGGGAATCTCTATATGAAATTTTATTTATTTGAGAACAATGGATTTTGGAGTCCTGGGAATAACCCGACAGTTAATAATAAATAAAAGCATTGCAGCATTTAAATATCAACAATATCATAACCAGATTTCGTAAATAATAAAAAATTTGGATAAAATAAATGATAATTTTAATAAACAAATTAAATTACTTCACAAACAAAACAACTTTAATTCATTAATTTACTTATAGAATTTCGTATGGTATTTTACCATACCAAATTCTGAAACTAACAGCCACACCAAGCAAGGTATAACCCGCGCATTTAAAGAAAGGAATCTGAAAATAGCAGTCATAATTCACCCTCACTCGCACAGTATATCTGTCTTCAGTTGCACACTTTCGTACTGCATGCAAAAAATGTAGTCTGGGTTTGCCGCTCAAGCTTACTCCGTACAAAATAACACTAGAGAAACAAATGTTTATACTGGCTCTATCACAATTCAATACAGACACAAGTTCCCACGCCGGCATTTTTAATTCCTTTCTTTACTTGCTTGATTATGAAGTCTCCAACACATTATGCTAACCCTTGGCAGGCTGTACAATTTTTTTGTTGTATTCAGGCTTGCAGAGTGTGTCTTCTCACCAACTGCAAGTTATATCCAATGGCAGAGCTCAATGAAAACTCTTACATGCAAGTGTCGGGATTATCTCTGCATGAAGATGATGGCTTGCCGAGAAGTCTTTGTGCTGAATGTTCTACTATCTTGAACAAATGTATGCAGTTTAGAGAGAAGAGCCGTATGGGATATCAATGTCTTATGAATATCTTAGATAAACATTCGCGGGTGAGAATTGTTATATATGAACTGTTTTAAATTTCACCATGTTTTTATTATTAATATTTAAATTTTTCACCTTGGCTGTCTGGGTGCTTTATGCTGTGAAAGTGCTGGCACTTAAGAAAAAAAAAACATTATTTACTTACTACAATCATTATTGAAAATCTGCTCAAGTAAATGCGTAGATATAGCAATGAACTATTTTTAAATAGCATAGTTTTCATAGACAACGTCTTTGATGAGCTAAAAACGGCCGCTTTTGGTACAAGTTAAACTTGTACCAAAAGCGACCGTTTTTAGCAAAATTTTAAATTTTAGCTCATCAAAGATGTTGTCTATGAAAACCATACTATTTAAAAATAGTTCATTGCTACGCATTTACTTGAGAGTAGATTTTTAATAAATGTTTTTTTTTCTTAACTTTTGCAGCTTAAAGCGCGTTAATGAAATTAAAATTTTTCAGATCATGTTAGACCAGTTTGAATATACATGCAAATCAGTTAACAAACCGAGTTGAGAAAATCGATGGGTCAAACTATGATATGACTGATCGTTTTTGGTCTCTGACTAAACTCCTTTTTCATAAAAAATTCCATCATTTTTTTACATTTTTATAGTATATTTATTATAGTATATCAACAGACCTTCCACACCAAGTAACTCGGTTTGAGCAGACAATATAAAGTATTTGGTTTGAAGCTCAATCCGGTTTAAAATAGGTCGATAGATGGAGTTGTTACATCGCTAAACATGATAATAATATTTTGTCAGTGGCTGTGATATAAAAATGTGGCATTGGAAGGAATTTCTAAAAACCCATCTAGTCTTTCATCATTATCCGGATCATATCATATCCGGCTCATATCATATCCGGCTCGAAGGACCATTTTATGATGGCATTGCAGATGCCAACACAAAGTATGACGTGCGCTCCGTTGGGAGGATACAGGAAGAAGAAGGAGACAGCTAATGTTTTAGAAAGAGAGAAAATTAACATTTTTAATTTGCAAAGCAAAGAGTTTTTATGTTTCCAACAGAGAGGTAGACAGATAATAAGAAATTACAGTACTTTACTTTAAGAATACATATCCAAAAGGTGTTTCCTCATATTAATTTAAATAAATATTCTATCAATTTGCTTACGCGTTTTTTTAAGAATTATTACCTAGGGATTTTTTTGCATTATAATTATTTAATAGATAATAATTGGTCAAATTATATTTCAGTGTTATTATCACTTATGATGATAAATAAAAATACTTACTTTATTTCAGGTAACTGTGGATTTAATAAAAAAGGTAAATCGCAAGAAGTTCAATCTAAACTCTAACCTGACGATCATACGAAAGGAACCAAACTTTGATTATCAGTTTGTAGATGAATCTGATGTTGTATTTGATGAAAATAAAATAAAGCAACTAATAGTGAAACATAATAGTACTTATAAAGATGATGACCACTTGGATGCAGCAAATGACGATACAAAAGATTCAACTGAATGTGATATAACAGAAACGACAAATACTGAAATTGATGTTCCATTTTTTTCCAAAATGGTTAAAAAGACAAAATCCAAACACATTGAAGGCGAAAATATTACGTTTGAAAATGTGATAACTGACTATGTTTGCATATACAATGACGAAAATTTAAAAGTTGAACCAGTGATTGCTGTGGTTCAAAACGATAATTTCCAAGCAGAAGATAAATTAATAAGAAAAAGTAAGAAACAGCCTGATCTGAAAGCTAAAGATCAAATAAACAAAAAAAAAGATCCAAATTACGATAAAATGATAAAAGATAATTTTACAATTAAAGCACTTAGTTTCGAGGAACAAAAAGAAATTATATATAAAAGAAAATCTACTAATAATTATATAAAATCAGCATACAAATGTGATTATTGTTTCCAAGGCTTCACAAGAGAACTGACTTATAAGTCTCATATGATGAAACACAGTGAGGTATGAAACTATTCTATTCATATTATAAAAACACAATTTTACATTATCATAACATAAAACCCAGTGGTTTCAGAGGCGTTTCCAAATGTAAATTTTGAAATGCAAGTCATAGTTCACATTCTTTCAACGTTTCACCGACAAATATTATTACGTTGCAGCGTAATGGTGAGTGAGTCCCTATCGTGGTACTTCAGGCACAAATATGCCCACTGCTCATCATGCCTTCCGAAGGACCATACATAAATGTGCCCTTACGCTTACGGGAAGTGTACCTATCGGATTACAGAGGCGTACAGTGCTCCCAAAGTAATAATGCGCATACAAATCTATAGCCGAGTGACCGGACGTACCACGTGACCTTAAGTGAAAGGAAGTACGAACGTTGCCGAACAGTGGCGAAGATTTGTATGCGCATTATTACTTTGGGAGCACTGTACTTTTATGCTTTGAAAATTCAAATCCATATTAATAACCAGCTAAAACTAAGTGTAGCCCGTCATAATAGACTAAGTATTACTACGTATCGACCGACAACTCCCATACATCAAGGCGTAGCAAATTTTTTACGCGCCCTTACGACACTAGGTGTTTCAAGTGAGCAGTATTTATATAAATAAACTCTCATGGTTACCAAGTAAACATGTGGCTGTAATAGCTTTGCTAAGAAAAACTAGATGGCGCTAAGTTGGCAACACTAACAGTGAATATTTCAGCGCCATCTATTATCGAAGTGGAAATTATTTTTATGTTATGTGACATCGCTGTACCACTAGCGTCACCAATCGGTCTTTTTTAGCATCGTGTTCGTTAGAGGATTTAGCAACGCTATCTAGATTTCGTTAGAATTTTACGCCTTTTTTGTTGCTACAAACTGATATATGGGAACTGCTAGTCTATACGTAGTAATACTTAGTATATGCTAGAACCAATGTACAATACAATACAATACAAATTTCTTTATTAATCCACAAGTAGTTAATGCTTAACGGTTAATGCTTAATATTATTTTATCAGTAATTAATAGCATGCACACAGAAAATTTAAAAATACAAATAAGAATTACATAGAAAATAATAATAATGGATATGTTGATTGTACAGGAATATTTAATCTGTTTTTATATTTAAACTGTTTTTATATACCCTCTCACCTGCACTGGCCTAAAGAAAGACCGTCCCGGAGAGTGAAAGTTTAACAATTTGGACACACAAATTGTAATAGGTATTACACCTTATTTAATAGGATACATTATTATAGTAATTATTAGACAAAAGTAACGTTAAATCATCGTTACAACAAAATTTACATACTTATTATAAATATGGTTAGATAAATGAGTGCTTCATAAAGAAAGGTGAGGGTGTGTGCGTGAGTGAAGATGTGTGTGATTGTGTGTGTGGAGGGTGTGTCATGTTTGTGAGTTTATTTGAATATCACGCATCCTTATGCCATAGCATCTGTGAGTTGAAAAAAACTGACTAACTGGCTATGAATCAACTTTCAAATAACCTTAAATCTGATCATAATCTTTGCCTTCCAACCAGTTTCTAATTTTTTCCTTTTGCTGATTTATTTTCAAACAGCTGTGTCATTGCGTATCTATTTATTTTCAGAAATTAGGCAAGTTTTCCTGCGAAATATGCCACAAACGCTGGATGTACAAGCCCATGCTACAGCAACACATGCTAAGCCACAAACATCTGTACTCGTGTGTGTCTTGCAGTTTCACTGGACAGACCAAGTAACTCTTTGATGATATATTTTCATAGCGAAATCATCGCTTTGCATACTGTATTTATTTTTATTTATTCATTACGCTTTTTGTATATTTACGCACATATTTAACAAGATATTTTAACATAGAGAATAGAGATTGTGTAAAAACGTGGCACTTGTTGCTTAAAGGAATATCTCCCGGGCAACGTTTGGGTGGAGATAAAAATATGTTACCAAAAATTTAACATGAAAGGGGTAATTAATAACTAATTATTATTAATTATTATTATTATATATTTAGCTGTAATTATTATAAAAAGGCGTGAAATCACATAACGCCTTCGTGAGCGTTCAGTATGTGCATTACTTTTTTACCTTTTTTACGAAAAGGGGACACCCGACGTTTCGAGACAGTTGCATGTCTCGTGGTCTACGGGAAACTGGCAAGTATGGCGAGGCGCAGTGATGAGATGCAGGTGACGACCGAAGTATTTTTCTTTTACCCGCATAAACACTTTAGTCTTTAAAATTAATTGTTATCTAATATACACATTATGTGTATAATTTCTTATTTGCTATTAAAAATAGTTCAATGAAAAAGTTTTTTTCATTACCTATTGTACTGTTTTCTCGCAAATGTGTTGAAAAACGTTGTATGACACACGTGCGGAAATTGTTTTTTACAAACTCGTGTCTACTCGTTTCTAAAAACCAACTTACCGCACTAATCTGTATATATAAAATTCAAAGTCCTGACTGACTGACTGACTGACTGACTGACTTATATATCAACGCACAGCCTAAACCACTGGTCCTAGAGACTTGAAATTTTGCATATAGATACCTTATATAGTGTAGGCATCCACTAAGAAAGGATTTTTCAAAATTCACCCTCTAAGGGGGTGAAACGGGGGTCCAAAGTTTATATGGGGAAACAAGATTAGTTAGACTATTTTATTCGAGACTTCACAAGAGTACTCCTATCTATAAATGAGTAAACATGTGTTTCAGGTTTTTTCAGAATTCCACCCCTAAAAGGGGGAAATGGGGTGACAAATTCTGAAAATCAACATGGGTATCGTTTGTATGGTTTATCGGGTCGCTGATTACGAAAACAACAACTATTTCTAAATCCAACGAAGTGGACGTGAAATACCATCATCCCCTGTTGGGGTGCGATGGGGTTGATATGTTGAAATGTGTAAATATCAATATGGGTGTCGTTTTTATGGTTTTTTGGGACGTTAATTATGAAAATGGCATCGATTTTGAAATTTAATATAGTGGACATGAAAATTCTTGAAAGTATGTGTGCCAGAGCAAATCGGCTGTAACAGACGAACAGACAGACAGCCACACAAGTGATCCTATTAGGGTTCCATTTTTTCCTTTTGAGGTATCTATCTATCTATATATCCACAATCTATCTATATCTTTCAATATCCCAGCAAAATATTTTTGGAATGGAAGGTTGAAGGGGTTGGACCACGGGGTACCAAAAAAAGTTCTTTTTTATGTGAATACTTTGACGGCCTGTTTCTCCCAAACGGCTAGACTTAGACCCATGTTGATGGGTGTCTAGGAAAAGGTTTCGACGAGATCTACCCGCCGAAAGTGTCAAAACTTTACAGGCCCGTATCTCCCAAACAGCTAATGCTATAGACCCATGTTCATGGTACTCTAAGAAAAGGGCTCGGCAAGATCTAAAGTCGTAAAAAAAAAATTGCCAAACATTTGATCGGCCATATCTCCCGAAAGGCTAATTGTAGGGAGTTCGGGTTTCAACTATTGTGATCGGTCAAGCTGGGGCTATATGACCAAAAAAAAAAATTAAACAGTTTTGACAGTTTTTTGACAGGTCCAAAGAAAGTATCCCGATTTGCATAAAACTCAAGGGGCATTCGGGGTCGCTAATTACGCTGCTGTATTCAAATTTGAAAATTTTTGACAACTGATAGGGATTTTGACACTCTTTCGGAAAAACTTTGATCGGTGAGTCCGTTTGGCATTCTGGTGAGGCCGAAAAACGAGCATGTGAGGACGGAGAACGCGCCCGCGAGGCCGAAGGCCGAGCAGGGCGCGTTCGTAGTCTGAGCATGCAAGTTTTTCGGCCGAGCACTACACCTTGACTCCCAGAGGGAGTGAGAGCACTTATAATGTTTGTTTCTGAAAAAAATGTAATTTGTTTCCTGTAGGCCACGCGGGCGAAGCCGCGGGCAGAAGCTAGTATCATAAATAACTATTATTGGCGTCTGCCAGTTGTTATTAAATGTCCTCTGTTTGATTCCAGAGGCGCCGCGAAACTGCATTTAGAATGGCACGAAGGAAAAACATACAAGTGTGATTTATGCGGAGAGGTTTTTCTGTAAGTATTTCGAATTTTTTAACAGCGGGTCGTCAAGCACGTATCCAGACTTTTAGTTCGGAGAGGAACATTTATTTAAAAAAAAAATGTTAAATTAATAATTTTTGTGTATACATATCATTTGTATACGTAATTTTTATAATTTGAATATATTTAATATACAAGTTATATTTAATAAATATTATTTTAGCTATATTAGCTTTTTATTTGTAGTTTTAAGCAATTATAATAATTAAAAAATGATAAACTTTATATTTTTTCGATATATTTCGGCCTCATCAGTGAGGCCGTCATCAGTCGGCTTCCCATAGAAATTCACTTCCAGTCCCGAGTGAATCACTATGGGGATTCGAAATTTCATTTTACGAATTTCACCAAAATTGTTATTGATCCATGATTCTGATCACTTACCAAGCCACCAGTATGAATTTGGACGATGATCAAAAAGTCACCTTGTATATAGTTTGAATTTCTTTCGCAAGTGCTTTGTTTGTCAGTACTTTGTCAGGTTTTAACTTATAACATTTTCACCTCTATTATTGGAATAACGGTACATTACGACCTCTATAAGCGGGGCCTCTGTAAATGAGACAACTATAATTCAAAACTGTCTAATTGGAACACTGGATAAATGAAAACCTAAATTATTATTACATACGGCTTGAACACTCACGTGTGATTGTTGTTGACTATATGCCAACCGTTTCACCGATACAATTTCGGCATTATCAAGGCGAGTGTCGTTCTTAGGACGACGACGCGGCGTTCACCGTCGTTGTCAAACGGGCACTGGCAGCCGCCGATCGGCGAGCTGCGCGCATTGCTCGTGCGCTGAGCGTTGGCTGCGTCGTCGATAGGGGTGGGATGGTGGATGCAGTTGATTCCTTTGATTGTTCCAATTGTTTGTTATTAGGGGCGGTTATTAAACAAAACGAACTCACAACATCGTCACTGTCACTGGGCACTGTCCTAAAGTTGCTCGATCTCGACACTCGCCTTGATAATGCCGAAATTGTATCGGTGAAACGGTTGGCATATAGTCAACAACAATCACACGTGAGTGTTCAAGCCGTATGTAATAATAATTTAGTATGTCAGCTCACGCGAGTTTTAATAAATGAAAACCTCTTTAAATGGCATAAAATCCTTGGTCCCTTGAGATACCAATTGACCAGGTTTCACTGTATTTCGCCAATGTTTTTCTCTCAACCAAGTTTATGTCCCAAAATTTGTCCGGTCCCGTGTATTTTACTCTAGTTTTCGTGGGGGTATATGTCCCAAATATCCCCCCTTGGATACGTGCTTGGCGGTAGTATTTCAATCTTTAGACCCGAGTCCATCCGAATCACCTATGCCACCCCCGGAGATCCCTATATTGAGCACGAATTTTTTAAAAGATTTTAATTTGAATCTATTGCTAATTTTCAGTCGCCCCACCACCCTCTTCTCCCATCGACGCATCAAGCACCCGACAGACCACGTGTGCCACATCTGTGGGTACTCCTTTCTTGGTGAGAACGGACTCCACGCGCACCGCAGAATGAAGCATAGACAAGATAAAAGAGAGGTGGGGATAGTTTAGATTTATTACTGCTGTTAACATATTACCCATATCAATAGATCCATCCATCCATCAGCCTAGTTCGTCCGCTGCTGGACATGAGCCTTTCCAGGACTTTGCCACTCCCGGCGGTCATCCTGGAAGAATTGCCCATACTCACACACGCTGGGCAGGCGGGTTGTTGAGCGTGGTGCCGGAACCCTCGCACCAGTGACGCCGCTGCCCGTCACCAGTCTGTTCCATATAAGACCCGGCTATAAGGGATGGATATACCGCTATCCATTGGTCCCAGGCATGGTGGGCCTCCTGGTTTTTGGCCTGTGAGCTGTCCTCTTACTCTCCCCCGAATTACTTCGAGGGGGTCTCCAAGTAAGATGGTGGTACCTCCACAGTCGAGCACGGCGTCAGCTCTACCACCATACATATCAATAGAACTTGGAATTAATCATAGCAGCTGTGGATGTACGAGGGTGGACTGTAATTTGTATTTACAAGTCAAATTTAATCTTATAAAAATATATGTAATAAAATAGTAAATGTACATGAACTAAATTAAAGGTTTATTTAATTTATGTAGCAATATATTTACGATTAAAATGATAGGTAAAATATATATTATACAAGGTAAAATCCAATCAATCGCCCGAACCCATACCGGAGACCCGGCCAGGGACCAGGAACAAGGTTCAATGATCACCAAGCGAGACCCCAGCATGAATCCAATCCAATCCATCAGCCAATATTGGTCCACTGCTGGACATAGGCCTCTCCAAGGGCTCGCTACACGAACCGGCAGACGCAGTGTAGGACGCCCGCCAGCTCGCTGGACTGACGATCTAAAAAAGATTGCCGGTAGTGGCTGGATGAGGATGGCCGAGGATAGAAAAATGTGGCGTGCCATCCTATATACTACACACTAATAGTATACATATATAAATACATGCCTACCTCCGCCCATTCGATCAGTCTTGCCAAGAAACACATATGACACCCTTCGGCGATTCATTAAGAATAAGAATAAGAATAAGAATATCTTTATTTGCTTTAACAAGGGTAGATAGTACTAGGTGTATAGTAGGTACATGCAAAAGAGCTCCTTATTAGCTAGTTTTAATGTAGCATGCAAATTTTGGTACAAAAGAAATATTGGACATCAGTAAAAGAAACATTCACAAAACAAGAACATAATAGTCAAATTCATGCATTATATTATATAGCATCCAATAGAAATTAAACTTGAATTTAATGAATATGTCAACTTATACACATCTATTTACCTAGCGTTAAACATTTTTGTGTCAAGAAATTCTTGAATACTATAAAATTGTTGGTTTAATAACCATTTTCTTAATTTAGATTTGAACAAGGTGAGAGGAAGATCTTTTAGGCTCTGTGGAAGTTTATTATAAATCTTTATGCACATTGGATAGCATGATTTAATATACGCTTGTGTTTTAGGTTGATGATCTAGCACTAACCTGTTAGAATTTCTTGTATTTTTTGGATAAACATCTTTAGCTATTTTGAATAGATGAAGGTGTTGTCTTACAAATAAAGCCAGTTCAAAAATATACAAGCACGGAAAAGTTAAAATTCTTAGTTTAGTAAATAATGGTTTGCATGATTCATCTTGAGGGATGCCACAAATCGCACGAACACATTTCTTTTGTGCTATAAAAACTTTTACATTATAGGGACAGTTTCCCCATACCAACAACCCATACCGCAATACCGATTCTACATAGCCATAGTATGCTGCTAACGCAGTTTTTTGGGAAGCTACCGCGCTAAGTCTTCTTAATACGTAGCAAAATCGGTGTAGTTTATTGCATACTTTACTTATTTGACCGCTCCAGTTTAATTTGTTACCCATTACTATACCTAAAAATGTAGTTTCATTTATTTGCTGAAGCAGTTGTTTATTGTGCATTATATTAAATTGGTGATTATGATAATTGAAATTTATGTAATTAGTTTTTGTCAAATTTGCCTTAAGATTATAGTCATTTAAATATTGGATAATCGATGTCATAGTATTATTAATTTCAGATTCATGATTTAGCAATGTTTGATTCTTACCTGTTACTATTATAGATATGTCATCCGCAAAGAGGATGCACTTATGGATAGTCATGTTAGGTAAGTTGTTAATGTACAGCAGAAATAAAAGCGGTCCTAAAACACTCCCTTGGGGAACACCGTAGCTGTTGATTTTATGATCAGAATGGTAGTGTTTAACCGCATTTTTTGCGTTCAGTTTAGCTACTTCTACGTACTGAGGCCTATCTCTTAAATAAGATTTTATCCAGTCAAGTGCCACACCCCTGATACCATTTTGTTCAAGTTTACTTAGCAATAGATCATGTTTTACACAATCAAATGCCTTAGACATATCCAGGAAAAGAGCAGTAGTTAGATTTTTGTTATCAACGCTACGAGCTATGTAGTCGACAAGGTGAAAAGCTGCTAAAGTAGTTGACTTGTTTTTCTGAAAGCCAAATTGATCGTATTTTATAATGTCATGTTTAAGAAAAAAGTCAACAAGTCTCCTTTGCATAACCTTTTGGAATAACCCTCTAACATTGCAGGTATCGTCGGACAGCCCGCGATGTGTCGAGTGCGACATCAGTTTTATATCAGAGTCAGCACTCGAGACACATCTGGAAGTGTCACTGCGGCACAATAATTTGGAGAAGTGAGTTGTCATAATCAAAACACATTATTTATATAATGTGTATTGTATATTAGTATATATATAATATTGTATATTATGTATTAGTATGTATATTGACATTAAGATAATTTAATATTCAGGTAACATAAGAAATTAGGTTTTTTATTACGTATATACTTTCTTTACACCACCTACGCCTTATCCTCTATTTTAAATTTTCTTCCAGACAACCTTTAGCTCCCTCTAAATAATGTAATAGCTCCCTCTAAATCTCAAGTCTGTCGTTCTGTTGCCAAAATAATGTATTGATATTCAAATTGTGCGTGAAATGAAAACCCCACCCGGTTTCTGAAACACCAGCTTGCTCCCCACTGCCACGCGCCTGGGAAATAAAGATTACATTTTGTTTCTGAATCAGTGTTTATAAATAATTGTTTTCAATGCAACTGCTCGTAAAGGCCCACTTTTTATGCATCAAAACCGAACAGAAAGTCGATTATTTAGCCCTAGGGCTTTATTATTTTTTTTTTTTTATTTATTTGCAATGGTTGGCTAACCTGCAGCCTTTCCTGTGTACCATAGATGTTATAATTTTTTTTCCACTGTTTAACGGCTCTGGATACAGTCCTTTTGAGCCAATTATAATTTAAAGTTCACAAGATTATATTTGTTTTCATTTTCTCACACTATGCATTGAAAAACGTAGTATGATACACGGGCGTAAGAACAATAAATTACTCGGTTACGTTTAATCGTCCTCGTGATTTATTCCTTTGCGCCCTTGTAGCATAAACTACTATTAAATTTCAATTAACAGTTTAAAGAGGAACGATTCGTACGGCAGCGAGAAGAAGGACGTAAATACAAAAAGAATAAAATACGCTCGAAGAAAAATCAAAGAAGACATGCCCAGGAACAGGCGAGAGACTATCGCTGATGGAAAAACGGTTGCGTGTAAAGAGGTATGAATACATTTTTTGTTTATGTAAACAACGACTCACCTCAATACGTGTTATGATCGCGATAGCGGACCAGTTTCAGCAGATTCAGACTGCCTTCTTCTGGGCGAGTGAAGACGTTTAAGCGACGTAACGTCTTTATGTGACTGAGGTGAGCCATTGTTCATGAATTATCCTCAAGTTTCATTTAATTCTGTAACTTTTTTTGTTTATTTTTTTTTGTCTTTTATTTAGATTTAGATTTAGATTTAGATTTATTTATTAATAACAAATATAGTTACATGTCAAGGAATATAATGCAAAGTTATACTTAAAGTATAATTATTTTAAAAATTAACTATAAAATTATAGAATAATAATATTCTTAGTCAAAAATAATAATAATAATAATTGAAAAAAACAATAAATTGTATTATGATTAAGTAATGTCAAAAAGATTAATATTCTATGTACGTACGATTAGGTACCACATCTGTCCATAAACTCCTTGACCGTGTAAGGCGCAAACTCGACTAGCAGTTTTTTAAGCTTGCTTTTAAAACTAGTGAGTGATGGTGCGTTCGTTATCTCAGTAGGCAGCGAGTTGTACACATTTATACCGAAAACGCGGGTACATTTGTGAGTTTTCTCGAGTCGATGGACACGAGAAACAAGTTTGTTGGCGTCCCTTGTCGCATATTTGTGGATGTCTTTGCGACGCCGAAATTGTCCTAGATTTTTATGGACATAAATGCAAGCTTGATATATAACCATTGCAGGCAGTGTCATCACTTTCTGGTCAATAAAAATGGGTTTCGCCGTGACGGACTGATCGTAGACTTGTACAATTGTACGCACAGCTCGCTTTTGCATGACAAAGGCCCTTTCCCAATCAGCCGCTTGACCCCATAGCTCGGCTCCGTAGCTAAGCAGCGAGTGCACCGTCGCAAAGTAACACTGCCTCACCGCCTGCGGCGGCAGCACGCGCGCTACACGCCCGAGCGCAAAGCAGGCTCGACCCAGCTTATCGCAGAGTGCATCGATGTGTGTGCGCCAGGTAAGTGATCTGTCAATTCTAAAACCCACCATAGTGCTAGCGCTTACTTGGGACAGTTTATCGCCATTCATTGTCACGGTTATTGGTGCATCCATGTGCCCCGACAAATCAAACCTTATAAAGTGCGTTTTTTTCGCATTAATAGCGAGTCCGTTAGCACGAAACCATGATGCAAGTCCATCCGCGGTTTCTTGCAGCTTGGTTTCGAGTGATTCATTGCGGTGAGCAGTCACGATAGCAGCCACATCATCCGCATACATCAGAACTTCCGCACTGTTCAGTGATTCCGGTAGATCATTCATAAGGAGGCTGAAAGTCAGGTTTGAGATGCAGGATCCCTGAGCGACACCCATGTCCAGACTCCTTGGCTCCGATCTAAGTGCACCAGCGGAAGCCACGACCGTCTGCTGTCTGTCCCTCATGAAGTCAGCCATGAGTGCCAAAGCCGGCCCCCGCATCCCGTAGTACTCCAACTTCATCTCAAGGAGACGATGATCACATACATCGAAAGCACGCGACAGATCACAGCTTAGTAGTGCGACCTGCAGGCCGGCTTCACGCGCGCTTAGAACCTGCCACACTAGCTCTCGAGCTAGGTCAGTTGTCGAGTGCCCTGGTCTATACGCGTATTGTTTTGAAGAGAGAGCATCGGTTTCCATCAGGAATCTGACAAGACGATTGCATATACCCACCTCAAGTATCTTTGCAGGGGCAGGGATGATTGCTATGGGTCTGTAATCCTTACTATCCTCAGGTTTACCTTTCCCTTTGTATACAGGAGTAACTTTGACATTTTTTAATGCTTTGGGAAAAGAGCCATTTTTAAGCAACGTGTTAAATAAGTCACTCAAAGGGGCGGCCAAAACAGTTACACTTCGACACAGTAATTCACATGATGTGTCGTTTAAGTCTTTTGTGCTCTTTGGGGCGATCTGAGTCAACATAATTTTGTAAATCTCCTGGATAGTGAAAGCCCTGAGGCGGAGCGAGGAGGTGGCAGGCGGTCGTGCGGTGGTGAGGAGCGCGCGCGCAGACACTAGATCAGTGCGCGGCGCACACACCAACCTGGCAGCATCTGCGAACTGCTGGTTGAAGAAATTGACCAGATCCAGCTTACAGTTGAAGGGCTCACCATTTGGTTGCTTCACAATGTCCGTAAAATCCTTCGTTAATTTGTCGTGTGGTTTTGTTTGTTCCCTAACAACCTGCCACATTTCCTTTACTTTATTGTTGCTAGATAAAATTCTATCAGAGTAAAACGACGCGCGTTCTGAAGCAAGGAACACCTCATATCTTTTAGCATAATTTGTGGCAATATTGGCTACATGGTCACAGTCTGGAAACAGAACAGTAAGGTCCTGTAATTGATGAAGGGTGTCCTTCATGGCTAAAACATCGTTATTGATCCAATATTTTCCTCGCTTATTTATGGGAACCGATCTAAAGGGAAAACTAATCTCCGCGGCGTTTGAAATAATGTTCAAGACGGCCGCTGCGTATTTTTCAGGACTGTGTGCACATATAAGTTTTATGTGGGCCCAATCGCAGGAATCCAAAGTCCTGACAAAATTGGCTTTATTCTGCATTGAATATTGCCTACGCCTGCAATGGGTCGCTACCGGCAACGATGACTCAACAGTACAACTGATAACAAGCCGCTGCCCGTCATGATCACTAACGCGCGCCGATACCGGACTGACAGTCATTCGGTACATGTCCGCATTCGTAATAAAGTTGTCTAGCGAAGTGCTCGATTGTTTTACCACTCTCGTAGGAAAATCTACAAGGGCCGTAAAATTTCGCGTTGAAATTGTGTCTTTAAGTTTACGCCGGTCACTCGAGTCTATTAACATGTCAATATTGAAATCACCTGCAAATATAACATCTAACGTCTCATTTTGCGCTTTGTCGAGAAGTCGTTCAAAACAATCAATAAAGTCAGGGAGTTTCGATTCAGTAGATCTATAAATGCATAGAATTAACAACTTCAGGTCTGGTAATTCAACTGCTGACACCTCACAGTTTACTAAATTAGACATTTTACAATAGTCTACCCTGTTTACAAATTTCAAGTTGCTCTTTACATAAATGCAGGACCCTCCATGTTCGTCAATTTTCTTTCTACAATATTTAGAAGCTAAAATAAAGTTATCAAAACCGATCATATTTAACCTAGTATCAGTTAACCAATGCTCGGTTACAGCAAATATATCACATTTTAATTCCTTTCTCAATAGTACCTCAATCGTATTTCTTTTACCTAAAATGGACCTAACATTCTGATGACAAATAGAGACATCTATTTTAAGATCGCGATTAGGCGCAGGAGTCACAGATTGAGGGTAGTTATGATGCGACGGCGGGCGGTGCGGCGGTGGGCTTGCCGTCGACGTCACAGCGTTGAGAGTTATTTACACGCTTATTTGGGTGAAATCGACAAAATTTTTTCAAAATTCGGTATTTATTAAGAATTCAAAAACTTATTCCTGAACGCGTTGTTTTAATTTCAGTCTGTTTACTATATAAAAAGAAAAGAGCTTTATTTCAAACACCACAGAAAACAAAACAAAAAAAAGAAAACAAATTACAAACGAAATAGCCATATTCTGTGGTTATGAAAAAGGAGTCCAGCCCCTGTATTCTGTATCTTTAGTTGCCAACTGGACTAGGTGCCTATCATCAAAAACATAGCTAAAAACGGAACTTTCAAAATTGCCATTAGTCGGTATTGAACTATTTACGAACTGTGTCGTCACTTAAGGTGCGAACATACCCTTAGACAATTGGAATTCGATAGTATATCTATGTTTTTGATGATAGACACCAATTCCAATTCCAGATGGCAACTAAAGATACATAATAGGCCCTCTGGTCCTCTAAAAAGGCCGTTTTGCATGAATCACATTATGATTCTGTTCTAATGCCATCTCTTTTGCACACGTGAAATAACTGACTCTGTCCTACTTTCAAATCATTTTATGATTCACCCAAGTTGGCCTTTTTAGATCCCCAGTTCAGCTTAATACCATTCCCGAAGCCACAGCACTGGTATTCTGCTACGAGTATATTTAGTCAAATGTGTATTTAGTCCGTAAGACTCAATCCATTTTTGCGGTATGAGCGTGAGCTTTCTTTTCCTTTTTGTAACATTTTGTAACAGTGTGATGATGACCTAAATCAGGGATGGGGAAACTACGGCCCGCGGGCCATCTTCGGCCCGCGACCATCAAACAAAACACGGTTACTTAGATCGTGGTCCCACTGTACTTCCAGTTGGTTGAAATCGCGGCATTAAATAATCCCGTAGTTCTCCAGTTGGTTGAAATCGAGGCATTAAATAATCCCGTAGTTCTCCAGTTGTTTGAAATCGCGGCATTAAATAATCCCGTAGTTCTCCAGTTGGTTGAAATCGCGGCATTAAATAATCCCGTAGTTCTCCAGTTGGTTGAAATCGCGGCATTAAATAATCCCGTAGTTCTCCAGTTGGTTGAAATCGCGGCATTAAATAATCCCGTAGTTCTTCAGTTGGTTGAAATCGCGGCATTAAATAATCCCGTAGTTCTCCAGTTGGTTGAAATCGCGGCATTAAATAATCCCGTAGTTCTCCAGTTGGTTGAAATCGCGGCATTAAATAATCCCGTAGTTCTCCAGTTGGTTGAAATCGCGGCATTAAATAATCCCGTAGTTCTCCAGTTGGTTGAAATCGCGGCATTAAATAATCCCGTAGTTCTCCAGTTGGTTGAAATCGTGGCATTAAATAATCCCGTAGTTCTCCAGTTGGTTGAAATCGCGGCATTAAATAATCCCGTAGTTCTCGGTCTGCGTGCATTAAGCTGTATGTCCATATTTCTGCCGATAAAACGTGGGTGAGTGTGGACTGTGACTTGCATTTCACAGTCCACACTCGGAAACACCTGTAACACCTGGGATTCATATTGTGACTATCAGTGGCGTGCACAGAACTTTTTGCTGGAAAAGCAAGCAATTGGTCAAGAATAACAATAAAAAATAAATAAATATCACTTTGAAAAAAAGGTTTGTATAGGAAATTTTCACTCTAGGGTAGACATTGTCTACCCTGGCATCATACAATTTTCTTTTTCAAAGTGATATTTAAATTTTTTCATATTTTTTTTATTCTTGTTCTTGACCAATTGTTTGCTTTTCCAGCAAAAAGTTCTGAGCACGCCACTGATAGTCACAATATGAATCCCAGGTGTTACAGGTGTTTCCGAGTGTGGACTGTGAAATGCAAGTCACAGTCCACACTCACCCACGTTTTATCGGCAGAAATATGGACATACAGCTTAATGCACGCCACTGGACTATGTCAATTCTGCAAGGCCGTTTTCGGTCACAGCGACTGTCACTGCTGAGAGCGGCGCTGGTGAGCCCTCACGTGGCTGACGTAGCCGATTTTTGCAGTGAACGTGCGACCACATTCACTGCACGTCAGCTGGACAGAATGTTGAGCTGATTGTGAGTATGTATTCCAGTGCGGGCTCCAGTTATCTTCGTGGCGCGCGCAACTCATTCACATACGTAAGAAGCATCCGGGAGCTCTACCGGTGGCCAGCGTCGGCAGCGGCGCGCTCTGTGACGTGTGCGGCCGAGTGTTCAGGGTACGTATGTATGTATAACCATAGACTACAACCCGTACGAATCAACTGTGCACTCCGCTGGATTCCCGCTGCCCCGCGCGGCACCCCGCATTCGCCGCAAGCGCTCAGTAGCGATAGGAACGAAACGATAACATCTAGGTATCGATACTTTTACTCGATACCGTATCGTTCATGAGGTATCGATGCCTACTTGTATCGGACAGTCTTTTCGTAGGAAGTATTACAGGCAAATAAGAACAGCAGTAAGTACCTACAATAATTTGATTAGGTACCTATAGCTATCACAGTTTTAACAAACGAGCGACGCACGCCAAACGATGAATGACTGACTGAATTAACGAATGAATGACGAAAATCACTGACAGATTAACTGAGCAGTAGAAAAGATACGTTCGCGACACAAAAATTTAATCTAAACCTTACCATAGAGTAAATAATCTTGTGCACACGAGTTTTTTGACACTCCTCAGTGAGTGACCGACCGAGTACCAATGCAAGTACTTAATTCACGATACTACTTGTTACTCAGTTCTAAAGTATCGATGCCAAAAGTACTTGGTATCGAAAGAAAAGTATCGAGTAGTTACTTGTATTTACTCGTATCGTTCCATCTCTAAGTAGCGATAGCGTACCGTCCAAATGACGTCACGGCGCGAGGTGCACAGTCAATTCGTACGGGTTGTAAGTATTACTACGTATAGATCATAAGACATAAGACGAAAAGCAGGGATTGCGACGAGCTCCAACTTCCCTTCACTGGACCAGTTTATGTGTCAGAACGCTGAAGCTGTTCGGCTCTACTTTAAGGAGCTGTCCTGGCTGGGCTGACTGACCGGGGGGGAGTGCACAATATTCACGATTACCGAGAATCAGTGCAGGACTCATCGCCCCCGCTACGAATTTAGAAATTACGTTTGGATCGACAACTCCCATACATAAAGGCGTAGCTAATTTTTTACGCGCCCTTACAACATTAGGTGTCGCCAAGTGTTGCAAATAAGCATAATTAGTTTAATTGGTTGCAAGTAAACTGTCATGGTTACCAAGTAAACATGTGGCTATAATAGTTTTGCTTAGGAAAACTAGATGGCGGTAAGTTGACAACACTAACAGTGAATATTTCAGCGCCATCTATTGTCGAAGTAGGAATTATTTTTATGTTAAGTACCTTGTTGAATACTTCAATAAGAAAATCGTTAAATGGTAATAATAAATGTATGCAGAGCACAATTACTTCTTGCACTAGGCGTACTGACGAAAAGTTTAAAAAAGGAACGTATTTTTTTTGCAACGCGGAGCAACAAATTTGAAGTTCGAACCATAACTTTCAACATTTTTAAAATCGATAAAAGTATTCGTTCGAAATTCAAATTTTGTTTTGTTTTGCTTTCATTCCGTGCTGTCATTGTGTAATAATGGCGTATAATTATTACTTTACAAGTGAACAGTACTAGGTTTTGTTAATAAAGAACTTGTAATAAATATTCAATTTCATGGGTCTCTCGTACAACAGATGAGTGTAAGACTTTAGTTTAGTAGACAAATTTTATCCTGAACAATAATCCTACCGATTCGTATAATAAAATAGCGAGGGTTTATTTTTTAAATTTTTAGTTTTTTCAGTTCCCGGGTGAGACAAGCAAATTTTAAAAGATCTTTGAATGCAGTTTTGTTTCTTTTAAAAAATAAAGGAATATTTCCTTTCAGTAAAATGAGCTAACTAAAGGATTTAAGGTAGTTCCCCTCCAGGGCCCTTTCATTTTTTCCACCCTGTATAAAATAAATAAATAAATGTCTAGGTCTATCGTAACGCGTGCGTTTAATCAGAGTGATAGCTTATATACTAAGTAATACCATAGACGAATAAATACAATTCGTCAATGGTAATACTACGTATAGACTAGCAGTTCCTATATATCAGTTTGTGGCAACAAAAAGGTGTAAAATTCTAACTAGATGGCGTTGCTAAATCCTCTAACGAACACGATGCTAAAAAATACTAGTAGCACAGCGATGTCACTTAAGATAAATAACATTAGCAAGCTTGTACTTCATACGATGTCTTTGGATGTAAGAGAGATAAGAAAATTATAACGTGTCATTTACTTGTTACATGTGAACAGTACTAGGTATTGTTAACAAAGAACTTGTAATAAATATTTAATTTCATGAGTATCTCGTACAACAGATGGGTGTAAGACCAAATGTTTGTTAGACAAATTTTATTCTGAACAATAATCCTACCGATTCGTATGATAAAATAGCGAGGGTTATTTTTTTTTAATTTTTAGTTGGTTCGATGCCCGGGTGAGACAAGCGAATTTCAGAATATCTTTGAATGCAGTTTTGTTTTTTTCAAAAAATAAAGGAATGTTTCCTTTCAGTAAAATGAGCTAACTAAAGGATTTAAGGTAGTTCCCCTCCAGGGCCCTTTCATTTTTTCCACCCTGTATATGAAATTTGGTACAAAAATAGTATTAATCTGCCTACATAAGATTGTTCAAAATATTTCCAATACAAAGAAGAGAAAAATTAAATAAATTATCTTAAACATACAATATGGATATCAAATGGTAGATATTAAAGAGCTGCTTGTAAAAATACCTTAACTATATTTACTGGCACTGATTTCGAGAAATGTTTGAAAAACCACAAAAACTTTCATTGCAGTATGGGAAAGCACATCGGTAAATTCACGAGTTGTGTTGAGACCTGGATAGCTCAGTGGTTAGAGCAATCGCCCGGTACACGACAGGTTCGAATCCCGGTTCAGAGCTCCTGACATCTAGATTTACTTTTCTTTCTGCGTTTCTATACTGCAATGATATAACGTTAATAAATATAGAATGCTTAAATTAAAGTTCATAATTCTTTATTGCATTACATAGTTGTAATGAGTACAATGACACCCTGTTTGGGTACAGCAACATTTAAGTTTAGTTTACAGTAAGTTTAGTCCTGTCAAATAAGTTAAGATGTGCTACACTGAATCCACACTATTGTCTGTTGTAGTGCTCAGCGTTACTTCGTGACCACGTGCTCGTGCACTCGGAGTCTGCCACCTACAGCTGTGCGGTCTGCAGCAAGAATTTCAAATCGCGCATCTCACTAAACCTGCACTCTAGACGGCACACCGAGGTTTGTATGAAATGTATACTTGCTATTGTCGGCACTTGGTGAAACTTGAAACACATATGTTAGGGGTCAAATAAAAGGGCCGTCAAAAACTTGAAATGTATACAAAGTATACAAATGTATACATACAAATGTATATACAAGGTGACTTTTTGATCATCGTCCAAATTCATACTGGTGGCTTGGTAAGTGATCAGTATCATGGACCAATAACAATTTTGGTGAATATCGTAAAATGAAATTTCGACTCCCCATACTGATTCACTCGGGACTGGAACTGAATTACTATGGGAAGCCAAAATTTCATTTTACGAATTTCACAAAAATTGTTTTAAAATCAAGCCTCCAGTATAAATTTGGACGATGATCAAAAAGTCACCTTGTATATTGCTACAAAGAGCATTTATATTATTTTTATTTTTTGTTTAATTAAAACAGTATATAAAACTTATTTTCGAAATATATTTCGGCCCACTTTGGGGCCGGCATCAGTCGAATTTTTAGTTTTTACTGTTTTTAATTCGACTGATGCCCAAAGTGGGCCGAAATATATTTCGAAAATATGTGTTATACACTGATTAAACAAAAAATAAAAATAACATACAAAAACGATATTTATTGGCTAATGTAGGCACACACAAGGGAACGCAAAGAAAATTCTAAAATACTAATTACAATTACTAATATTACTTTAAATAACCTTTAATAACTTAAGTAACTTCCTAATGGTAGAAATTTTGTTTTTGTTTTTAACTTTAATATTGCCACCGGCTCTTAGCAATTGTTCACCTATTTTGTATATATAGCATAAGCTCGGTTTTGGAAACGGGCCTCAACTGAAAATCAGTGCAGTGGCTTGCCTCTGCATTATGCTGAGTTGAGGACCTTTTCCACTACCACAGCACTTACATTACACTGGTAAACAGTAGTTTTGTTTTATGAAGTTTCATACTTGATTTTGTATGATTCTGCCACCCTGATCCCAAATCTGTTGTCAGTTTTTCTCTAGCAGCTCTAGTTTTTGAAATATTAACATATTACATTTTTAGCGAAAAATACTCGAACTATAAAATGAAAATTTTTTTTTCTCTAACCCAACATGAAAAAAACTTTCTTTTGTAAGATTTTCTCGCATGAATCGAAACTTCAGCCTTGTTTTGAATGCTCCAGCAGTAATCAGTCATCATATTTGCATTCCAACGACCTTAGTATCGCTCTTCCATCGTGCGAATGTCCTGATAAAAGCGTTCTCCTTGTTTTTCGCTTAAATCACCTGAATTTTCTGGGAAGCGCTCTAAATGGCTGAAGAAGAAGTGCATCTTGATGCTCATGTTACATTCTAGTCTTTGAAAGTGCAACATGAGCTGCTCAATGTGTTGAATGTAGTCTGGAGACTTTTTATTTCCTAAGAAATTTTGCACAACCCAAACAAATTCAATCTATGCAGATTTCTCTTTACACAGTCAGTCAAATTTTGATCCTTTATTAGTTCCCTGATTTGAGGACCGTCAAAACTACCAGCTTTCATTTTTTCTGTGCTCAATTTCAGGAATATTTTACTGATATATTTAAAACATTCCCCATCCTTGTTGAAAGCTTTTACAAATTGTTTTATCAGACCTAATTTTATATGGATAGGGGGTAATATAATGCGATCTCTGGCTACTAGAGGTACATTTATCACATGCATACTACCTGGCACTAAATCCAATCTCAAAGGCCAAACTTTTTTTGGTCCAGTGTTCTGTTTTGGCTCGGCTATCCTACAAACACATAAATAAGGGGTAATTGGTATATCCTCCTTGCTGACCAAAAAAAATTTACCATTTTTATATAAAAGCATATCAGCCAGTTATGTCCTATGTATTTTATTTTCTCCATAACCAAGGGGATATTCCTCTTTAACTTTTGTTGAAATTTGCGATCCATGGGTTACTAATGGGCCATGGGTGGCGTCCCAAAGAAGTCCAAGTAGGCCTTTTTCATAAAGTCAGACGCACTTAAACGACATTCTCGAAACATATATTCACCACAAACAGCACAAAAACTATTTGGATCCTTTAAGCAAGTTCTTCTTAATCTAGACATTTCGATTTATTTATGGAATTTAATAATTTTTTGCACTAAAAAAAATTATTAGTAAGCCGCGTAACGAAATTTTAAGAAGTACCTGTATCACAAAAACTAGAGCTGCTAGAAAAAAACTGAGGGTAGATATGAAATCAGCAAACTCAAATTACTAAGAAACAGTTAAGAAACTTCATAAAACAAAAAAAAAGTTAAATTTTGTTTACCAGTGTTATTTATTAGTTTTAGTTGTGTTATTATTATTTTTTTCATTTTTAATTGTTTAAATTGTTAAATGTGCATTTTTTGTTTTCTTTGTCATGTAATGCTGTGGAAATGGAATAAAGAAGTTATCTATCTTATCTATCATGTATTTATATATGTAACCTATTAGTATGTAGTATATAGGATGGGATTTGGTCGGCCGCCTGGATTCGTGCTGGGGGCTCGGTTGGTGATCATTGAACCTTGTTCCTGGTCCCTGGCCGGGTCTCCGGTATAGGTTCGGGCGGTTGATTGGATTTCACCTTGTATAATAATATTTTACCTATAATTTTAATTGTATATATATTGCTACATAAATTAAATAAACATTTAATCTAAGTAGTTCATGTACATTTATTATTTTATTACATATATTTTTATAAGATTAAAATTTGACTTGTGAAACGTGTATTATATATACCTACTTTGCAAAATAAACTTTTTGAATTTTGAATTTATCTATCTATCTATCAAATTGCGTGCGGTGCCTGTCGCGGATGACCAAAGACAAGAGACGTCACAAGAAAGCCTATATCATAGACAATACATTTTTCAACTTAATTAACTATACAAAATAATAACAACAAATGATTGTCTGTTTGTGCAAAATCAACGAGCGCGTCGTTAAGAGCGCACCGAGCTTTTTACAAAGTCAAACGCATTTTTATAACCCTTGTTTGAAGTAGTAATAGTAGTTTATGCTACAAGGGCGCAAAGGAATAAATTACGAGGACGATTTAAAACACGAGCGTAGCCAGTGTTTTAAACGTAACCGAGTAATTTATTGCTTTTACGCCCGTGTATCATACTACGTTTTTCAATGCATAGTGTGAGGAAATGAAAACAAATATAATCTTGTGAACTTTAAATTATGACTGGCTCAAAAGGATTGTATCCAGAGCCGTTAAACAGTGGGAAAAAAAAGTATAACATCTATGGTACACAGGAAAGGCTGCAGGTTAGCCAACCATTGCAAACAAATTAAAAAAAATAATAATAATAAAGCCCTAGGGCAAAATAATCGACTTTCTGTTCGGTTTTGTTGCATAAAAAGTGGGCCTTTACGAGCACATTCATTGAAAACAATTTAATTAAAATCTGAGGAGATATATTGGTACTATTGGGGATATATACTAGACTGTATACACGATGGAAACACAATTTGATAAAGTTAGCTCGATAGAATAAATTCGCAAAGTTACCTCTTTTCGAGTAAATTTTTTCTCTATTTGCCTACTTTTATACATAAATAAGTAATTTGATATTATGTTTCATTTACCAAAATAAAGTTCATAGATGACTGGAGCGTTTATACACGATAGTTTTTTATTTAAGAACAATATAATGAAAATAACAACGAAAAACATTGAAATGTGCAAAAGCTTGGTTATTATCTGTACTCTGTACACGTAAAGAAAAAGACAGAGACAAAGGCAAACGCTCGGTGCGCCCTTAACAACATAGCTAGTCATCCATCAGCCCGTATTCGTCCACTGCTGGACATAGGCCTCCCCCATAAATACATAGCTTCATAGCTAGTACCTGGAGTCAATGAAATGTATTTTGATTAACCTCTTCCCTTGAAAATGGTGTAAAATCCGAAACCGGTTGGGAGAAAACATAAATAAAGTGAAACTACTGCACAAGTGCTTTTAACTCAAGTTGTACGAAATTGATAATTTTTAGGGTTCCGTACCCAAAGGATAACCAACGGGACCCTATTACTAATACTCCGCTGTTCGTCTGTCACCAGGCTGTATCTCATGTACCGTGATAGTTAGACAGTTGAAATTTTCACAGATGATGTATTTCTGTTGCCGCTATAACAAAAATTACTAAAAAGCAGAAAAAAATAAATATTTAATTAATTTAAAAAAGTTAGAATTACTTAAAGAGTCCCGTAAAATCCAAATAAATCATGGTCACCTGAAGATAATAGACAATAAGATCGCGCGAATTTATTGTTATTGTTGCTATCACTATTTTGGACTATTTTGAACTTGTTCCGTATGGTAATGGCTATGATAACCATAAATTATATTTCCAAGTTACATTTTTTAATAATCTTCTTAATTGTCATATATTTGTTTTTATATTTAAAATGTGTTCTACTAACGTTTCTTAATAACCTCTAAAATTATTGGGGTTTGTTTAAAATTCACCAAGCATATGTCCACCATTATGTCAAATCTAATAAAGAAATTATTATTTTCAGTCTTACCCGTGCCCGCGTTGTGACAGGACCTTCAACCATAAATCGAACCGGGACAGACATCTGACTAATGTGAGTTCATTACTTACTTAAACCACATAACGTTTTTCAGAGTAGGGGGGCACAGTAAGTCACAAGAGCCAATTGCCGATTTTTTTAATATCTCATAAAATATTTTGAAAATGGCAAGTTTTAGTATTATTATTATTTGATTTTTACATGAAAGATAAGATGCTTTATGAACTAAATTACTAAAATGTTACTAAAGTTACCTAAATAGGTCGTTCGTTGTACACGATTGAAAGTTAAAAAAGTTAATAAAAATTTATAAAGTTCATTTTACTATAAGGAATATCCAAAAAAAAAATATGGCAGATGTCTTTCAGATGTGCCTCTTTTTTAGTCACCCACTTTCTATTTTTATTACTTTTCTTCATTGAACAGACACCAGGTTCTACTCTTTGTATATTGAATTGATAAGACACAAACGGATGAAAAAAAGGAAAGGCAAAACTTTTATAGGAAGTGAATGAGGTAAAAGCGAACTACCAAAGTTACAACCCGGTCACATTATCTCGAGACCTCGCTGGAATGCGAACCACCCGCCCCGTTCTCCTTTCACCTCCCCGCGCTCGCCACGGATGCTTGTTTTGCGCACCATATCTGAGCGCCGACGCGACGTGACGTCATCGACGCCAGGTCTCGAGATAATGTGACCGGGTAGTATGAGGATGTTATGTAGATGAGCTCGGAAAATATACAAGGTGGAACTCCTATCATTGCGAGATCAATCTTATAGAATTCGTGTGGTACCCATGTGTCTTGTGATTTAAAGCAGCCTGTATTTGTTCCTTTCAGGTACATTCTGACATAAGAGACGTGAAATGCGATTTCTGCGAGAAATTCTTCAAAAGTGACGAGGTTAAGAAAATTCACACCGACCACGTCCACCTGAAGAAACCTTGGCCAAAGAGAAACAGGCACCGTGCTAAACATGGACAGACTATAGCAAGAAGCAAAAGTGGAAAAGGGACAACCGATGATTTTTGTGTAAAACAGGCTAAATAAATTTGATGTTATAATAAAAGTTGTTTTTTTATATTTATATCCGGTTTTTGGGACTTAAAGTTTATATATACAATGTGTAACAGAAAGGTGTTATCATATTTGAAGAATTTATTCAGACAATGGTTTAGAACAACTTTTACTATGAAACAAATTCTGTATATCGAAAACAAAAATTATTCGCTTCATAGGAAAATGCAATGCCGCTCGGCCGAAATGTATGGAAGGGCAACTTTTTTTTTTGAGAAGACCAGTTTGACTCTATAGTAAAAGTTGTTCTATACCATTGACTGAATAAGCTCTTCAAATATGGTTACACCTTTCTGTTACACGTTGTATATATGCGAGTGCACTGCAGTGTAAACCTTTTTTGAAATGCTAACAGTATCAAGGGTTAATGTGTCTGCACAAGTGCACACTTGAACCAAATTGTGAGTGCCCTTATTGAAATAAAAAATCAAATGAAATAATATTTATTTATGTAATGTAGGTATATCACATACACTTATTACAGATCGGTTTGAATGTAATATAATCAAATAATCTATGTCTACAGGTAATAGTTTTATATAATATGGGAAAATACACAAGGAAATAATAAAGGTTGGGTTTACTTAAATTTAATAAAAAAATACACTTGAATAAAATTAAAAATATAGGAATAAGGAATAAATATAATATTATAAATGTATGAAATATATTATAAAATAAATGTATGCCTAACTCCGCCCATTCGATTAGTCTTGCTTAGAAGAAGGGCAAGAAACTTAGCAAGTTCATGTCTTTTGTTTTCATAATATTAGTTACAACAACTAAATGTAAACAGTTTGCCTATACTTTAACTTGAATAAAGAGATAAAGAATACAATACAGGAAAAAATTATGTCGTGAAGGCATAAAAAATATAATACCTTTGTCTACCTGTCCCATATAGTCAACCTGCTTTTAAAGTAATTTCATCCATTAACCATCCATCAGCCTAGTTCGTCCACTGCTGGACATAAGCCTTTCCTTGAAAATATCCCTAAATCTGGTGAAATTTTAGACCAAAACTAGTAAAAAGTTTGCTGCAACATGGCAACATCACTGTTCGTTTAAAAAAAAAATCTTGACTTTTTTTTTTCAAAATTGCGGACCGTCCACATCATGTCAAAAACAGCTGGAGCGTTTGTTTTATTGCTCATTTTATTGTACACCTAATCTACCATAAACCATTATTCATTCAACGTTAAGCCAACTATAGCCATAATACTCCTAAAGCAACGTTTTAAAATACACCAAAAGATTGCACTGAAACCGTTGACCAATTGTTGCCAACTCTATTGTAATATTTTCGTCGAAAATTCCACTGAAATTTTGTTCTTACCTATAAATATAATATGATAAATATAAAAATATATATTTACGAACATGGAATGGTGCAAATACATTAACAGCGTCATAAAATGATGAAGTTGTGCGACCGACGTAAATATTTAGATATAACATTTTTATACGAACTTCTTAATAATTCTATCGATGCTCCGTAATTACTACGACGGATTCTCATTCGTGTACCTCGTAGGTGCGAACGCAGCTATCGTACAGTGCGCGCCAATCTTTTAGTCGCCTCTGAAGATAGCCGTAAGAGGCGACGCAATAGCCGTTTTACGGTGTCAGGGGGACGTTACGGGAGCGAGGGCGCGGAGCACACCCGCCTGCGTGCCGCACCATACCCTCCGCTCGCCATTTAGCAGGTGTCAATACTATGCGTTAGTGTCAGTGCTACGTCCGTACACTACACACACGCGCGTTGCATGAAAAGTATCTTCGAGGAAAAAAATATATGATTCGTTATTTATCGTTGAATCTGTTTGTTGTTGTTTTAGTTTGTTAAAGTTTGTTGTTGTTATTTCTCGCGGAAGTTGTAGCGTTTTAAGGTGACAATGTAGAAAAATGGTGTTTATATTAATGCGTTTTATTTATATAGTTAAGATTGCACTAAAATAATAATTAAATAGGTAGGTACAACAAGTACACCTTCCCATTGATAGTTAAGATATTATTGTTTCCTTGAATGTACCTGCGCAAGCTTGCACTCGTAACTATTCAGAGGCGAATAAAAGATTGGCGCGCACTGTAATAAACATCTTTTTTCGATTGCAGTGGGTAAAAGTAGTTATGTCTCTAACAGTTTTATTAGACGAAGTTATAAGACATACAACGATGGGTGCGCTGAAATAGATTTGTTTTGTAACAGTTTAAATTTTGTTAAAAAATATGTAGGAAAATACATTTAAACTTAAAGTTTAGTTATTTTAAGTTGTTGAAGTGATGATATTATATTTAGATAAGTAGATAATTTAGGGGAACCACAGGCCTTTAAGTAAACAATACTTCGTGTGATTTATGTTTCATGTATGACTGTTTGTTCCTTAATAAAAAAATAAAATTAATAGTTCGTCAATCTTTTAAGAGACGTTTGTACATTTGCTGTCAATGTTACAAGCAATGAATTAATTTATTCCCTACGATGTCGGGAAAAATGTGAGGGCGACACTACTTAATAAAAAAGTGGGCATTTTTTTTAATATTAGTTATATTTTAAGGTGAATTTTTTATGGCATTTGCAGTGGACATGATGTAAAAGTGTTCCGTGACATGCATAGATAATACACCCAGAATAGATGCGCCACTCTCACTTCCATTGTGTATTGTTGTATAACCCTAAGTAATAGATGGCGTTATTTTAGTTCTTGAACATGTCGCTAGATTTCACTTTTTATTAGTATAATTTTTCCAATCCATTTAAGTCTAAAAATAAATCATTTTATCCTTACATGAAAAATCTCACCGTATCGTAACATGACGAACTGAGAATTTCAATTAAGGATAAAAATGATTTATCTTTAAATGGATCCCCCACTTACATATTTTATATATTTGCAGTTCAAGGAAATTAAACAAGGAATTAACTATGAAAACTTTTTTTAATGCACGAATCTACTAATCTACGAATCTATCAAATCTACTAATTTTACCAAATAATATTTTATTCACCCCTTTTACCCAGCTGTGAGTAATGATATCTACTCCGAGACTCACAATGAATATTTATAGATCAGTTTTATGAATTGGCCATTCAAAATTAAAATGACCAAATATTTTTATGAAATTTTTCATATTAATTGTCAAATCATTTTTGTTGGGGAATTCTTTGAGGCACGTCTGAACAACCTTGAACAATTCATTAAGGCATTCAGTAATATGCTCCGAAGGATGAGTAAGTGACCTTTTCCTAGAGTTAAGATTAAATCCTTTTCTTGAGGAGGTATTGTGCTCTTGCATGTCATATTGCATATCTGACAGTTTTAAAAACTTTTGTTCTCATTTTTCTGGCTTGTTACTGAGGCCCGAGGAAGACGCTGAAAATATAATATTAAATACAGAAATAGTAATAATAATAATGAATATACAGGCCCGGTGGATGCGCTGAAAAAGTAAAACTGCATTCAAAGAATCTTGTTCTTTTTTTAAATATTAAGCCAATTTTTTTTTTTCAATTGATCAAACTAGCATATAATTTGTACTTTGGATGTTAACTAGAAGAAAACTGTTACTTTTTTAAATGTTTTTTTATTCGTATTATTATTTTCTTGTAACAAAGATATTTTTTGTTCTTTTTTTATTATTTTTTTTTGTTCCCCTCATTGTAAGAAGTACATAATTAAGTTTACAAGTTTACATCTTGTACAAGCTATCTAAATATATATATTCTGACACATACTGTTTTTTTCCTTCCATATTTTTGTATCAAACAACAATGAGAAATAGGTAATTGTCAAACTCAAGAAGCTTTATTTACACATGTGTCAAAAATGAACTAGTCCCCAGAAAGATTAAAATGTTATTTAGCTGTATGAACTGCATTCTTATAAACATTATTTTATTTGGTAGCATATTCAGATGAACTCACACTATGAAGTTAATAACAAGAAAGTCATGTCGAGCCGCAAGAACGAGTCACATGGTTGACCCATAATAGCATTTTAGACAATTAGCAAGAAATTTTACACTTATCACGTCTTGTCAAAAACGTCTTTGGAACACCCGTGCTCGCCCCGCAGAAGGTGAGGAAATAATAGCATGTAGGTATTTACCTGTAGAAACTTGGCCATGTAATTCTTGTGAAGACAATGCATTTTCAATAAAAGGCTGTTTTGAATGAGACGACTGGTTACTGAAGCCCGAGGAAGACGCTGAAAATATAATAATAAAAGTTAATATACAGAAAATTAGTCATTGGATACACAGAAAATGATCATAATTTAGTTACAACATTTGATCTGAATTATTTAATTGATGGATATACAAATCAAGTCACAATAAAATACACTGCAACCATATCAAGTTACTTACGGAGATTTAAAGTTGTAATACTATTTGCCATCAGCCGTTTACTTGGTAGACAATACATTTTATCAAAATGCCTGTGACACAATCTGATACTGTTTTATATGCATGCATTGCCCCTATTTTGTGTAGCTAAATCTAGCACTGATTTCCACAACTGAAATCTTTCTTCATGTGGATATTCATATGACGGAAAGTGATGAATAGGAACTGAAACAAACCAAATAATGCAAGATTAGTTTAGTAGTGTACCTATAACCAATGGTTTTTATTAAAATCTGTGATTTTATACATACCATCAGATTCACATCCGAAATGACATTTTGTAAACGATCTTCTAGGCATTTTCGTAGTCAATTCGGTGTCCGGAGTCAGCAAGCACTATGTGACAGGTAAGCACTATATCACAAAAACCAAAAACTGCTAAAGTCGTCAAATTATTAGAGATATTGAGCAATTTACGAAATAAGATACCATTCAAACTGAAAATTTCGTTTCAAGTTCAAGAAAAATTGACAACATCGGGGTTGCCAACGCTAATTTATCAAATTCCCGGTCAGAGCAGTGTTGCCAGTGGCAGACAGTCAAGAACAAGAAGTAGGTAACATTTTCACGACAAAATTAACATTTCCTTTAAAAATTAACATGTTTTTAGTAGAAAATAGTGGTTTATGGTGGTTACATGACCGCTCTCTGTGCCACGCAGGTCACAAAATCAAGTGCGCAATTTCACAATATTTTTGTTGTTTTATAGGAAACATAAAAACATTTGGTCGTAAAATTTAACATTTTTAATTGTATAAAGTATAAAGGTAGCATGAGAGGGTCAAAAGCATAGACGTAGAATACTTTTTTTAACTCAAAAATGTGAAAATAAGTAACTTTGGAATATAATTTGTGGTTATTCTAGTCATTCCCACACGGAACAAGTTCAAAATAATCCTGGTTCAGAATCTCCTCACATCCAGATTTACTTTTATTTCTGCGTTTTTATACTACAATGATATATAATGTTAATTTAAGTTTAAAATAGTCCAAAATATTGAGATCTACAATTTAAATAATTTCGCGCGATCAATTTGTCATTTCTCTTCAGGCGACCATCAATTCTTTGGATTGTACATAAATATTTAAGTGGCTCTAACTTTTTTTTATTCATGTTTTTATTATGAAACAAGTTTTTATTCTTCTTCAATCTATCGGGGTTACATTAAAAGTCACCTGTAATTAAGTACTGTATACCGAGATATAATAAAAAGAACATCTGTGTGACTTATATCTCGAGAAAGGTAAGAGGTACGGTAAAATCTTATACGAGTATGACTAAAAATAATGGCAAGGAGAATACTTAGACGATGCTAAAATAAAAATAAGTAAATTTAAAATTTATAAATTTTATCGTAAAAAAATTCAAGTCTCAGTTTACGGTGTCAACGGCGGAATTTTACTATTTGTCTACGACATATACTCGGCTCCCAATATGTACTGACATTTTAACCTAACAGGCTCCTTCTCGCTCCGGTCGTCGTCGCACCTGTTTTTCACTTTTTGTTGAAAGACTTTCGAGTTCGGCTTTATAGAAAATAAATGTTTCAATTAGCGGAACGGCAAATTGAAAACTATTTACCTGCCACATATCAATCCCCAATCAACTTGAGATTCCCCGCAATTTGGGGAATTCCTCAAAAATTGGCAACGCTGGTAACAATCATAATGCTGCCTCATAAAAATAAAAACAACAAAACTAACACAACGACATCTAGGTAGCTAAAAGTGTAACTAGCGTCCAAGTTTATGTTCCCTGTGTCTTAGATGGCAGAAGTTGTCATACATTTTTTATTTTCTAATGCTAACAGGTAACATTCACCCCCCTGGATAATACACCCAGAACATGATGACCTTATTTGTATGAGTATCCCTCTATAATTTAATTTGTGTTTGTATGCGGTTGCTTGAATTGCATCGGACCACACACAATGCAAAAATTTTTAAAACACTACTATTATCATGTGGGATATTAAAGAAGAACATGGTAATCGTCAACTAGGAATTACTTATACAACTGTATATGAAATATACGATGAAGGGGAAAGGATAGACGAAGTTCATGTAAGTTATACCTTTACCATACCAAATTCTGACTGTATTCTTTTTTCTGACTACCAGCCACAGCAAACAACCAAATTGCGTACCTACTATCTCCAAATTTTCATGTTAAAACTTGGCAGTTCATACAATTTTTTAATAAGTATATTCATGATGTGCTAACTAACCTTGCCTGCTGCAAACTGTTGATGAACCCTCGACCATAAAGTGGGAGATTGAAAGCAGGCGAGTCATCAGTCTGTGTTTATATTCCTAAAAAACTGGCCAAGTGCGAGTCAGACTCGCGCCCGAAGGGTTCCGTACTGTTGTCTTTAAAAACGGGGAAAAAAACATGTCTGTTGTATGGGAGCCCCCTTAAATATTTGTTTTATTATGTTTTTTATTATTTGTTGTTATAGCGGCAACAGAAATACATCATCTGTGAAAATTTCAACTGTCTAACTATCACGGTTCATGAGATTCGGCCTGGTGACAGACGGACAGTCTTAGTAATAGGGTCCCGTTGGTTACCCTTTGGGCACGGAACCCTAAAAATCAACAAAAGTCAGTAACTGATAAATGTTATAATATTATTGAACACCCAGTAAAATCAGTAGAAAAGAAACTAATAAATACTTAAAACTGTTAAAATTATATTTTGGAGATGAAAATAAATATAAACAAGGAAAAGTCAATTTTGATACAACAACAGAAAAGGCTTGCAGACAATCTTAAAAATATAAAAACAAAGATAATTACTATTGTGCCAGTAAAGATTATATACATATAATAAAACTATTTCAACAATAAAGGACTGATATTATGCTATTAAAGGATTTGTCAGTTAGTCTGTGCTGTTCATTCATAAAGATATACAGTGGGTGGCTCACTGTGCGTTTTTTTGCTCAATATTAAAAATAGTATTCTTTATTGTACACACAAATTATAATGTACCCTAAAGTAGACAATTCTGGGCACATACTATATAGGGCCATTGTCTAACTTGGTCTTGGCCATTGGTCATATTCTAACATACTGCATTTCATCATGGGGCGGTGCTGCTAAGACTACTCTACTAACACTTGAACAAGTACAACATACGATACTAAAGGTCTCAACTTTTCGGCCTTTTTACTTTCCAACCAGGGAACTATATCAATCCTGTAAAGTCCTAACAGATCGCCAACTTTTCATCTTGAAAATAACTCTAATGCAGCATAAATCCACACCATACAACCCGGAAATAACAAACAAAAGACGCATGGACAAAGTCTACACTCATACACGCACCGAACATGCTTTCGCACAAAAATTCTTCTTATTTCTAGGCCCGTATCTTTACAATAAAATAAATAAAATAATCAACTTATACGACCTTACCAGCTTTAAATGCAAAAATAAAGTCTCAGAATGGTTACAAAGTCTGTCCTACGATGAGACAAAAAACCTACTCTCTGTGGTAAATTAGATGTTGTAAGATGCTATAATTAGTTTCAGTAGATAGTTTATCTAATTTAATTTTAAGGTTTTGTCTGAAACATTTAATTAATTCTTAAGTATACAAATTGTTATCTTTTTCAATCTGACCTATTTTATATTCTAACAAATTTTTAATGCCTAAAGTACAGGCTACTTTCGTAGTTTAGTTTAGGCAATAATCTTTCATTAGCCGTAAGATGTTATTTTGAATGTACTTGTAACTGTACTCTTAAGTTCCTTTTACTCAAATAAATATTGTATTATATATTATTGTCTTCTTTGAATTTGACATTTGAACAATACCTATTGACAAATTTCACACCACATTTATTCAGACCAAGCTTTAACTTGTAGCAACTGTGATTGTGATTGCGTTTTTGAGTGAACTGTATCCCTAGTTTGACATAAAATTGAAGGGGTTCTTGGAAAAACAACTGAAGTCATTGTGAGAAAATTGAACAATCATTAAGTTAAATATAGTCTTAAATAATTAGTCATATAAAATATTACTTCAAGTGACTTCGGTTGTTTTTTCGGGTTTTTTAAAGACTAATTATATTTTAATAATTACAGTTTTAACTAATAAATGTAAAATTTACTCAAATTGACTTTGGTTTTTTTTCCAAGAACCCCTTCAATTGGTAAGGCATATCCAAATCAACATATTTTATCACGTTGAATTTGGCATTTGAAAGATATTTGACAAATTTCACACTGTATTTATTCAACATGAGCTGTCATTTCTAGGAACAAATTGTGATGGTGGTTTTGAGTTAACATTGTTGCTAGTCTACGGAACAATTAAGAAGAGGACTGGGTATATGAATGGTGCCATGTTACGATCAATGGTCTCATAATGTCACAAAGGGAGTTTGCGATTGGTGGCATGTAGTCTGTGTGCTCTGTGATTGGTGGGACAGCGGAGTGAACCTTCCCTGTACCTTGGCCTTCCACCCCGTGCAGTGTCACACAATATTCCCTGGAGAATTGAACTATCGGCAACTCCTCTTCTTAATTGCTCCGTGTTAAAGTCTAAGTTCTGATTCACTGGAATTATGACGGTTCAAGGAAAGGGATGAAACTGTGCAAGTTTCTTTTTTTTTTTTTTTTTTCCTTTGCTTTGCTAACTTGCAATCGGTTTTAAAACCATAAGCAGTTTTGTTAAGGGTAAGTAATTAGAGGCTTGTTAGGCATGCCCTCCCAGTGTCGGGTTGCCTTCATGATTTATATTACATTATAAGTTGTCCCATGTGTGCTGCCTTTTCAAGCGTCTTGTTTGGAGTGGTTCGCTTAGACCCTGAGCAAGTCTGTTTTCATGATTGACAATCCTATTTCTGTAGGTTTTGTTCCTGATATTTGCTTCTTCTTTTACAGTAGGAAGTTTTAGGTACTTATGAACTTCGTCTGTTCTTGTGCTGTGCAAGTAAGCGAGATAAACTGTATCGTTTTTCCTTTCCTAGCACAGCGCCATCCCTTTCCTTGAACTGTCGTAATAATATCTTCAAGTCATATCGACAAGTCATAATATCTTTGAAAGCTGTCTGAAGATGTCAAATAAAAGATTTGCCTCTCCTTATGATAATGACTGAGAGGCAGTTTGAAGTTTCAAATTAAGTCTCCTAACAACTAACTCCATGGACTTTACAATAACACATCTTACACTTACAGGCTTGCAGAGTGTGTCTTCTCACCGACTGCAAATTATATTCACTAGTAGAGCTCAATAAAGAAAACTCTTACACGCAAGTGTCAGGATTGTCTCTGTATGATGATGAACGCTTGCCGAGAAGTCTTTGTGCTGAATGTTACACTCTCTTAAACAAATGCATGCAGTTTCGAGAGAAGAGCCGTATGGGGTATCAATGCCTTATGAATATCTTAGAGAAACATTCAGAGGTGAGTATTTTATTTTTACCATGAATTATTATAATGCTTTAATTTGCCTCCTCATCACCTCTGCTACCCTTCTTCTCTTCAACTGGCCGTTCTGTGCTTAGAAAGATTATTTTATTGAAATATAGCTTGCACTAAATTACTGAACTATGAGCTGTAACATAAAAGTGTGGCATTGGAAGAAATTCCTTGAAAGGAATCCATCTAGCTAGTATAACAAACATATACTGTACAATATATACTATACTATACTATACAGGCATGTCTTACAGAGGGGTAGTAGACAGAGAATAATAAATCCTCACAAAAAATTAATTTTCAAAAAAGAATCATTTGTAGATTTTTTATTTATTTATTTTGATAATTTTATGCTGTTTTTAATCAACTTCGTTTTGAAAATATATTTCCATAAAACGTGCCCTCACATGTATATTTTTTATAATTTTCACTTTTAGAATATTTGCATCACAAAATGTGCTGATTGCTCTTATGTTCTAGGGTCATTAATTTATGATGGTGATTAAAAATACTTCATTTCAGGTAACTGTGGATTTAATAAAAAAGGTAAATTGCAAGAAGTTCAAACTAAACTCAAACCTCACAATGATACAAAAGAAACCAAACTTTGACTACCAGTTTGTAGATGAATCTGATGTTTTATACGACGAAAATAATGCTAAGCAAGAACTCGTAGTGGAATGTAATACTTATAAACATGATGACCACTTGGATGAAATAAATGACGATACAAAAGATTCAACTGAATGTGATATAACAGAAACAATGAATACTGAAATTGATGATCCATTCAAAATTGTTAAAAAGAGAAAAACCGAACACACTGAATGCAAAAAAGTTACTTTTGAAAATGTAGTAACTGACAATGTTTGCATAGACATTGACGAGAACTTAAAAGTTGAACCAGTGACTCCTGTGGTCCAAAACCATAATATCCAAGCAAAAGATAATTTGAAAAAAAGAAGTAAAAAACAGCTGCATCTTAAAGCTAAAGATAATAGTAAAAGGAAACAAACAAATTCAGATTACTATAGAATGATAAAAGATAATTTTACAATTAAAGCTCTTAGTTTCGAGGAACAAAAAGAAATGATATATAAAAGAAAACTAACTGATAATTATAAAAAATTAGCATACAAATGTGATTATTGTTTCAAAGGCTTCACAAGAGAGCTGACTTTGAAGTCGCACATGATGAGACACAGTGAGGTACGAAAATATTTACATATGTATAAACAATATTTGTATAAATATCAATTCTTCAAGGCCGTTTTCGGTCACAGCGACTGTCACTGCTGAGAGCGGCGCTGATGAGCCCTCACGTGGTTGACGTAGCCGATTTTTAGGGTTCCGTAGTCAACAACAAGGAACCCTTATAGTTTCGCCATGTCCGTCTGTCTGTCTGTTTGTCCGCGGCTTAGCTTAGAGACTATTAGTACTAGAAAGCTGTAATTTGGCATGGGTATACATATTTATCACGCCGATAAAGTGGTACAGTAAAATGTTGAAAAAGATTTTTTTTTAGGGTACCTCCCTTACACGTAAAGTGGGGATGATTATTTTTTTTCTCGTCTATCCCCTAGTGTGGGGTGTCGTTGGATAGGTAATTTAAAAATATTAGGGGTATGAGAAGATCATTTTTCGATCCAGGGTTCCGTTTGCGAAATATTAAACTTAAAAGTGTTAATTTTTGTTAGAGTCGAGTGTCCCCCCCCCCCCTGCCGGCGAAACGGTTGTATTTGGAGACGTAAAAAAAAATCACGGCAGTAGTATATACATGAACCTAATACCCTAACAGGACTGAGTACTTGTTTCAAAAAACGTGAAGAACGAGAAGTCATACTAGATAATTTCATCTCTGTCTAAGTAGGGTAACCATATTTAAAAATAATTGATTGAGACCACGTAGGTAGTAAAACCGTATTCAAAACATTTATTTTATTGGTTTAAAGTCTTCTGCTTTAAAATGGCGGCTGCAGACTACTGGATTTTTACACTTTACTTCGTTTCCTAAAACTTCTAACCATTTTCTTCGGATATTTTCAGTTTTTGGAAGACTGTAATGTAAAACCCAATATCATGGTTACTCTAGCGGTATCAATGTAAACATGTATCATTTCTCCGAGAAAACGTTGTAATTATGCCTTACCTATGAAACGATATCCCACAATTCCCAAAAATTTGGCTTCTGCAGCCCTTCACGCTGCATGCTTTAACCATTTTTACAAACAAATTATTAATTTTACAATTTTGTTTTCAAATGTCACGGCCGTGGCGCCATTTTTAGGTAAAGGGTTACCAGTTTGCAAGCATAAGAATAATCCCAACTTTATTAAGGAATGATTGATCTTACATTTACGGATAAAACTAAATGTAAAACATAAATAAACCTAACAAAAAAATAGTGACGGACTTCAAATGTAACTGCAGCCATTCGCTAAAAAGCTTAAAATAATTATAAAATGACCGATGGTACCGAAATAACACTTTTTCCGCCTTCTTTCTTCCTGAAAAATATGTTCTCTAGAAGTCGGCGCTCTTATATTGGTTTCTGTGTTGCTATATCCAAGGGAACGCGGTGACTTTTAAAGAACATATTTTTCAGGAACAAAGAAGTCGGAAAAAGTGTTATTTAAGTACCATCGGTCATTTTATAATTATTTTTAACTTTTTTGCGAATGGCTGCAGTTACATTTAAAGTCGGTTACTATTTTTTGTTAAAAGTTTATTATTTTACATTTTTTAGTGTTGACGGGTCAAATTGTGTAATGTGGATAGTTCTTGTAAACGCGCTGTTGATATAGAACGAAGGACAAGTAATAATTGGTTATATTTAATAAATACCCTGTAATCAGCACCCTAATTCAAACTGATTGCCGTAATCTCAAGTTATGTGCTGTCACCCGTTGAGGAGTTCTATGGTAATGAGGCCAAGATCAAAGTTCAGGTGGAGAAATTACAATTTACAAGTAGTACTCGGCAATCACTATCCTAATACAAAGCGATTGCCTTAATCTTGAGTGGTATGCTGTCGTCCGTTAAGGAGTTCTATGGTGGTGAAGCCAGGATGGAAGGTCAGGTGGGTATTCTGATAATTTCCAAGAAATGCCCGACAATCAGCACCCTACCAAAGTGATTGCCGCAATCTCGAGGTAAGTGCTCTCATTCGTTAAAGAGTTCTATGGTAATGACTTAATAAGACCAGGATCGAAGGTCAGGTGGAAGATTGACAATTTCCAAGTAATACTCTGCGATCAACATCGTAGTACAAAGCGATTTCCTTAATATCAAGTGGTACGCTCTTACTTTCTGAGGCGTTCCACTGCCTATCTCTGAAAACTTTCATCAGATCATGGTCAATCTTAAAATGGGACCTACCTCAAAGGAAATTTTTCCAAACAAAAAAAGAATCATTCAATTCAGTTCAGAATTGACGGAGATAAGGAATAACATACCCAAAAAAAATACAGTCGAATTGAGTTCCTCCTCTTTTTTTCAAGTCGGTTAAAAAAAAGTGTTTACTAAAAGCTAAATACTATAAAGTCGTTGAAAAACTAAATCATGAAAAACTCAAGCCTACCATCGCAATTTTTTTTTTGTGATGGCAACTGTGCGAGTAGGACACGGGCATCGACTTTTGTTGTCCCGCTCGGCACGTTTTCTCTAGTTGGTTATGTCATAATAAAATAACTTTTAACTGTATGAAATAGAGTCTATTTTTCTACGCGTAACATCCTTCAGTGCACAATCCGGTTTAGGTATACATCTATGAGTATATATAACGAAATTAAAAAGAAAACTATCACCGCTAAGTAGGCTTTACAAGTTAACGAGTACAGATCGCGCCAAACTTTTTGTCCCCTCTAAACACGGGGCGATTCGCATCAGCAGGAACAAAATGTATGGGCCGTTCTTGGGAAGAGCAACTTCCGAGCGGACTAGAAGTTTGGCGCGATCTGTATTATTATAGATAATGGTACGGAACCCTTCGTGCGCGAGTCCGACTCGCACTTGACCGATTTTTGCAGTGAACGTGCGACCACATTCACTGCACGTCAGCACCCCTCCAACTATATTATAATTGATGGCCACTGGTGGTCGGGCCTTAAGCTGGTCCCGTCTTGTGTCGAGCTCAGCGCATCTAATCGACTCGAAAGCATACACTTTAGTGTTCACAGCCTGCCTCCAATGTGGTCTGTCTGCTGCCAGTGTTTCCCATTGTGCTGGGTCTATCCGAATACATCATTCACAATACTCATATTTCCTGATCCAATAAACCTTTCATAAATACTTACAAACACACACACACACACCCTCACACACCCTAACCTTACTTACAGAAGCGTGCACTATTCAGAATTAAGTTCACAATGTTATAATTTTTTTCAATGCATGTGCTCGTAAAGGCCCACTTTTTATGCATCAAAACCGAACAAAAAGTCGATTATTTTGCCCTAGGGCTTTATTATTATTTTTTTTTTATTTATTTACAATGGTTGACTAACCTGCAGCCTTTCCTGTGTACCATAGATTTTATACTTTTTTTTTCCACTGTTTAACGGCTCTGGATACAGTCCTTTTGAGCCAATTATAATTTAAAGTTCACAAGATTATATTTGTTTTCATTTCCTCACACTATGCATTGAAAAACGTAGTATGATACACGGGCGTAAAAGCAATAAATTACTCGGTTACGTTTAAAACACTCGCTACGCTCGTGTTTTAAATCGTCCTCGTAATTTATTCCTTTTCGCCCTAGTAGCTTAAACTACTATTATTGTTTAATATGTGTCTATATCCCTGATTACATTTATTGTAACTGACATGCTGCAAGACGGCTGCAAAGCCAGCGTAGGTGTCAGGAATTATGTTTTTTACAAAATGTCTTACTTTGTCTGTTTTAATTTGTGTTACTATTTTGTTTTGTATGCTTGTGTTTTTTAGATCAATAAATGTACATTTCTTCATGTATAAATATAATACATAATACAGGCTGACTTTTTGACCTTTTTTGGCCCTAAATAAATATAGATATATACTTGTTTAAAAACCTACAAATAACCCAATATCTAGACAAACCTTGTTTTCTTTGATGATGATAAATAAAATGATATTAAAAAAAAAACATATAGAATCTATTTATTTTCAGAAATACGGCAAGATTGTCTGCAAGATATGCCACAAACACTGGATGTCAAACCACACGCTCCAGCGGCACATGCGAGACCATAAGCATCTCTACTCGTGTGTGTCTTGTAGTTACACTACACAGATGAGGTACCTATTTGTTTGTATCATAGACGAATACAGCCTTCAGACTCCTCATAACAGGCGACCGATTTCTGTCAACACTGACTGAACCAGCAGATATAATTCGCCACTCAAAATTTATGTTTATTGTTTATTCTTATTGCACACAGAAAACTTAATTCTAAATTATATAATAAAAGTTATGTACAATGGCGTGCTTATCTCAATAATGAGATTTCTTCCAGCAAACCAAGGGTGATAAGGATATTTGAAATAAATAAGATATTCATATTGTGCACGATAATACTTATACAGAAACAAGATTAAATTAATAGTAGATACATAATTAGTTAAAAATAATAACAAACTACATAAAATTATCTGTTTCGGTAGGCCAAACCAAAATGGATTCTATATTCATTACGTTAGAGTCTTCGTCTTCGGGAAAGATAGGTTTGTGGCGCTATACGTAAGATTGGAAGAGCCAATAGGATTGCAGTATCCCGTTTCGATTGTTGACAGAATTATTTGTACGCAAGATGTTGAACAATAGACGTCTTTCTGGGCTGTATTGTCTATGGATTGTATACAGATCGGACTAGGATAGGAGACATGAAGTTAGTCGCAGATGGCGTCTCTGCTTTTATTTATCAAAAAAGGTAGATTTTCTTAATGCTAAACATGACCCACAAGACTGCATGTACAGTTTGACTGTGGGATCTGTGAGTCTCTGATACAATTTTAATTAAATTAGTATCTACTTAAATAAAAGTAATTAGTACGATCAGGTGGTAGAGCTGATGCCGGGCTCGACTGTGGAGGTACCACCATCTTACTTGGAGATCCCCTCGAAGTAATTCGGGGGAGAGTAAGAAGACAGCTCACAGGCAAAAAAACCAGGAGGCCCACCATGCCTGGGACCGATGGATGGCGGGATATCCATCCCTAATATCTGGGCCTTATATGGAACAGACTGGTGATGGGCAGTGGCGTCACTGGTGCGAGGGTTCCGGTACCGCGCTCACCAACCCGCCTGCCCAGCGTGTGTGAGTATGGGCAATTCTTCCAGGATGACCGCCGGGAGTGGCAAAGTCCTGGAAAGGCTTATGTCCAGCAGTGGACGAACTAGGCTGATGGATGATGGATGAGTACGATCAGCCGAACATAAGCGGCCACGCCTCCCAGTGCCGGTTTTAGCATTAACGGCGCCCTGGGCGAGAATTCCACGGCGCCCCCTATCTGTTTCCTAAATTATTCATGTGCAAAAAAGGAAAAAAAACAAGGGAAAGATTATTTCAATCTTCAATCATGACCATTTATTTTAACATAACTTAACAAAATCTTACTTTTCTTGCCTTTCTATTAGCAAACTCCTTTATTAAGACACCGAAATCGATGTTTTCTGCTATTTCATTTTGGATTGATAGAGTTGCCAAGTTTGTCAATCTAGATTGAGATAATGTCAAAACTCACGAGGGCGCGAGTGTTGAAATTCTTCCCAAAGTGAAACTAACTTCAAGCTAGGGGCCTGGACTGACCCAACCTATTTGCAACTACGCTCGCCGCGCCATCCCGTGATGCAAACTGACGAGGGGGCGCTGGCGCCCCTTGATGTCTGGCGCCCTGGGCGGTCGCCGAACCGCGCCCTACCCTAACGCCGCCACTGACGCCTCCGCTACTACTTTACGTGCCATTGCTAAGCTATGAGGGTAGTTAATAATAAGTATTGATGTGCGTATACGCTGACGCGCGGCCAACCGCACCAGCTGATTACAAAAATTATACCTACTCAACTAAAAGTTACATACTCGTAGTATTGAGGAGATGATTCAATAACAGTTTTTTTCAATGCAAGTGCTCGTAAAGGCCCACTTTTCGTGCATCAAAACCGAACAGAAAGTCGATTATTTTGCCCTAGGGCTTTATTATTGTTATTTTTTTTAATTTATTTACGAGAAGTTGGCTAACCTGCAACCTTTCCTTTGTACCATAAATGTTATACTTTTTTCCACTGTTTAACGGCTTTGGATACAGTCCTTTTGAGCCAATCATAATTTAAAGTTCACAAGATTATATTTGTTTAATTCCTCACACTATGCATTGAAAAACGTAGTATGATACACGGGCGTAAGAGCAATACATTACTCGGTTACGTTTATCGTCCTCGTAATTTATTCCTTTTCGCCCTTGTAGCATAAACAACTATTAAATGTTTGTTTGTTGGACTCCTGTCTAATATTAGTAGGCAGGCTATTTAGAATGTATGGATACGCTTTTTTAGAGCTTCTTGAGAGACTTGGAGCTTCGAAGAGGAAGTGATAAACGCGCTCCACATTCTCAGCGAGAATGGGCGAGACGAGAGCAACTCTCCACATTCTCGGCTGGCTCAGTTCTACGCGGACGCTCGTACGAAATGGATGTCTTGGTCCCGTAGCATAGTGTTTAATCGCGCGCGACACCACTAGTTGAATCACAGGTGCAAGGAGCGTGACGTACTGTATTTAATCGCAAAAACATCGTGTCACGCTCTTCGCACTTGTGGTTCAACCAAGTCGCATCGCGCGTGATTAAACACTATACTACGGGCTTTGGAAACATCTGCCGCTCCTGCATGATGAGCTACGCTACAGTTACAATGTTGATAAGTGAAAGAAATGTTATTAACCTGTCGTCTGTTTGTTCATGGATCAAAACAATTTATTTCATTGTTATAATAGGTCTTTACGTATGAAATTTTCTTAAATATTAAAGAAAACTTATTTGTTTTTTATTTAGTTTAAACTTTATATTTCTATAAAAACACATTATCACAATAATCACTTCCAGATATATTTCGACTTTTGAAGTCGGCGTCAGTGGAATTAGGTAAAATAAATATAATATTTTAAAATTTCATAAAATGGAGTGGATGATTGACAGACAAATGAAATAAAAGACTAAAGAAAAAAAAAAGTGTATATGTAATGTATTGAGTAGGTAGGTTTTTAAATATAAGTGTGGAGATGGGTAGATGATTATTTATCTTTGTCTATTTTCTTACATATTCATGATTGTATCACTAAAATTAGGGTGAGTGTCCATCTTAACGAAATAGATAACACAGCTAAGACTCTATGATTTATGCGAGAAAAACTCGACGTTTCGGTCAACTTAAGGCCCTTAATACCGCCAAATGGGTACTTTCTAAAGCCTACTCCTCTTTTATGGCCAAACCAAAAATATTGAAAAAATGTATTATGGATTATCAACTCTAGGACAACATATGCAACATTTTTCTTTTTCGTACCACCAAAACTTCTATATGAAAAATAGTTTCAACTGAATGGTGTTTTTTTGGCTTAAATTTCCTACTGCTCCTAAGCGGCTTAGGTGATTTAATTCATTTATGCTTTGATAAATAGATAAACTTGATAGCTATAAATATAACATAGAATTATTCAATCGAACAATGACGCCCATGTGAAAAGTATTATTTTCTCCTATTTTGCCCTTTCAAGGACGCAGCGAGCGTCATAACAGCCACCACGCATTGTGCACTGATTTGAACGCTATTTCAATGTCGTTTCCGTCGATATTCATACAGACAAACATCGAGCTGCTAATTTGGCGAAGGTAATCGCCTTAAGAGTGACCTTCATCAGGCTTCGCGAGGTGCTACGGCGCGTGCGACACCCTCACGAGGACTGACTATCCCCGCCACCCATCATTCATGAGTTCATATTTCCTGTATTTCAATAGCTATTTAATTTTTTTGTTTGATAGTTGATTTAAAGGTTTTACGTCTATGTATTAAATTTTGTTTTTATTTTCGGTTTGATTATAAAAATTAAATCTTAAAAAACAGGTCGTCCTAAATGCCATCCATTTCCATGATAAGATTCGTAATTAATTTTTTACAGCTGACAGTTTTCAAAAATTAAGTTAATGTTGCTGTTAGCTTAATGTTGTCTCATTCATACGCAAAAAGAACTAAATTATTTGGATTTGTCATTCCTAAAAAATGCAAAAATGTTAGTACTGAAAATTGAGTTTCCTTCATACTCTCTATACAAAACGGCAATTTCATATGTAAAGATCTAATATTTAGATATACAAGGTGACTTTTTGATCATCGTCCAAATTCATATTGGTAGCTTGGTAACTGATCAGTATCATGGATCAATAACAATTTTGGTGAAATTCGTAAAATTAAATTTCGACTCCCCATAGTGATTCACTCGAGACTGGAAGTGAATTTCTATGGGAAGCCGAAATTTCATTTTAGGAATTTCACAAAAATTGTTATTGATCCAAGATACTGGTCACTTATCAAGCCTCCAGTATGAATTTGGACGATGATCAAAAAGTCACCTTGTATATCTGTGGATTGGAACATGTTCTACGCGACTTGTTGGGAAGAAGACGTTTTCATATTTGAGTGATGTTTATTCAATGCCTACCAGCCTCTCGCCCGCGTTTGTTCAATCTTTGCCCCGTTTTCGGCTTGGCGGTTATTTTATCAACACCCCTTACAGCTTATAATCTCACATAATGGTACAGTTACATAAAATACTATTTTAATACAATTTAACAAGAAGAACGAATGCAGTGGAAATGCGTTCCTTACGTAGTATGTGTGGTTTAACATTGAGTATAACTCTCTATAGAAAACGGCAATTTTATATGTAAAGACCTATTAATAATATGTACAATCAAACAATCATTGACGTACTAACAAGTAGACATCGGATCTGCACTCAAAAGTGTCCGAACCAAAAGGTGTCAAAACTATTGAAAACTAACAAAGCGTGTCAATAACTTGTCAATCAAAATTGAGCCATGCAGCAATGGCACACGATTCAAATTAAAATGTTTTGTTTCTTAATATTTTGACACTTCACTAAGGACACTTTTTTCGTAAATCTTGTACTAGACACGACTAGTGGCGTGCACAGAACTTTTTGCCGGAAAAGCAATCAGAAGGTCAAGTACAACAATAAAAAAAAATATGAAAAAAATTTAAATAACACTTTGAAAAAAAAAAAGTTTGTATGAAAATGTTCACTCTAGGAAAGGCAGTGCCTTTTTTTTCAAAGTGTTATTAAAATTTTTTCATATTTTTTTTATTGTCGTACTTGACCTTCTGATTGCTTTTCCGGAAAAAAGTTCTGTGCACGCCACTGGACATGAGGTACATGGTTTGGTATGTCAATGTGTACAATGCTTACCAGGTAACTTTGTGAGTATGAGAGTAGTTACTACGAGAGGCAAGAGAGGGTATGCGGGGCGATACTGACACAACTCCATACCCGCAAAGTTATCTGACAAGCATTGTACTTGTAAGGAAATAGCTATTAATTGTTCTAAGAGAACTAGGGTTATTAAGTAAGATTTTCTATCTATTTAATTTCAGATGCGCCGCGAAACTGCATTTAGAATGGCACAAAGGAAAAGAATACAAGTGTAAAGTATGCGAGATGGTTTTTCTGTAAGTATTTGAAGTTAAGGCGCTCTTATCCCAAAATCAGTAGTTTCAAAGTCAAATACAACTTTCAAATATCGTCTAAAACTTCAAAAAAAAAAAAAATACGCAATATAGTTCGAACCTTTATCTAGGTCTTCCACGCATGTGTTACACGATCAGATAAACTTTGCTCGATAGAAATAATTCACGAACACAGCATGTAATAAGACCTTTCAAATCATGGCATTTCCATAATTCCACTCTTTTATTAACGAAACATGTCTGGTAATATCGCTTTTTAAATTATCTAGGTCGACCACGTAAGTGGGTTTTAATAAACATATCCCTTATTTTTAAACAATTTAAAAACCGATAAAAACAACGAAAAAGTACAAGTGTGGTTATTTTCTTTACTCCTTACACGTATAGAAAAAGACAGAGAGTCACTCTTCTGGGATAAGAGCGCCTTAATTTGCAGTAGTAGATCGGTGGGCTGGACGCCGAACTTGCAATGTTGAGATCCTGTTTCGAATCTCAAGATTGCAAGTTCGGCTTGGTGATTTGGATCCAATTCGATCATTTTTAGGGTTCCGTAGTACCTAAAAGGTACAAAAGGAACCTTATGGTGAGACTCCGTTGTCCGTCCGTCTGTATGTCACAGCCTCATAACTTTATCACCGTTTATGCAAATGAAGTATTAATTTGCCCACATATTACGGCGTAAAAAGATGTGAAAAATTTTAAATTGTTCAAAATATTAAAACAAAAGTAAAAGAAATAAAAAATATTATCCTAAAAATACAATATGGGTATCAAACTGTAGAAATTAAAAAGTTGATTGTAAAAATGTATACTTTTACTATATTTACTGGAACTGAAAAGCGCAGCGTAGGCCGCCCTCGTGCCCGCTGGACTGACGAATTCAAATTCAAATAGTTTATTTTGCAAAGCAGGTATAGATATATACACTTTTTACACGTCAAATTTAATCTAATAAAGAAAATATATGTAATAAAATAATAAATGTACATGAACTAAATTAAAGGTTTATTTAATTTATGTAGCAATATATTTACGATTAAAATGATAGGTAAAATATATATTATACGAGGTGAAATCCTATCAACCGCCCGAACCCATACCGGAGACCCGGCCAGGGACCAGGAACAAGGTTCAATGATCACCAACCGAGCCCCTGAAGAACGATCTGAAGGACGTTGCGAGTAGCGGCTGGATGAGGATGACTGAAAACCGCCAAGAGTGGCGTAGTATGGAGGCCTATGTCCAGCAGTGGACGAATACGGGCTGATGGATGGATCAGTACAAGTGTTCATCAATTATAATTCATACATGATCTAGTAACAGTTTACATTTAACACAACCCTTCGGTCATTTATATCGGTGTTGCTGATTTTCAGTCGCGCCTCGTCCCTCCTGTCTCACCTACGTGTCCAGCACCCGACAGACCACGTGTGCCACATCTGTGGGTACTCCTTCCTTGGTGAGAACGGACTCAACGCGCACCGCAAGATGAAGCATAGACTAGATAGCGGAGAGGTAAGGATATGTTATGAAACGTGTGAAAAGGTGGGATTGTGCGGTCACTCTTTATAAAATAAAACAAGCGAATACATTAACTCACATTTACTTAATAAAAACTAACAAAAATACTACAGATTCAAACTACACCAAACTTATTATATAATATGAGGTGAACTTCCCAAAGCTTATAATTAAAGCCTATCTTCGCAACATCTGATCTTAAGAACCCGCTCCGAATCGTACTTCTTCATACATATCTAAAAACCATAATAACTCGCGAAAGTGGACCAATTCAATCAAATAAATTTTAGGCTTTCATTTAGACGGTCAGTATAAAGTGGTGTATGTCCCTGATTATTTCACAAACAACGCGTGGCCAGAAAAATATTTAAAATAATTGGTTTTCGCTCTAAAATCGAGTACTTTTACAAGGCTTCGTTAAGTGACTAATGAACATTTAACAAGCAAAATAAGCACATATAGCACTTGGAAGTATTATCAATATTCTAATTAGTTAAAACAGAATAAAAAATAACAAGTAATCGAGGCACAATTAATGTATTCGGAAATAAAAAAATATTTCCAACGCAAAGGGCGCGACTCGCTCAGCACAGTTCGAACGGCGTGGGGCAAAGCGTGAGGCGCTTGTTTAGATCAGCCAGCCAAATATGCGCTTTATTGTCGCGATACGTCTCACTTCGCATCGGAGTTGGCGTCGTCCTGCACCGGGTTCTTAAGAGGCGTCCATAAAAACTTATGGCTTTTATAATATTCATATTCATATTCATGAATCCATTAAACTTATCGTGAAATTACACAAAAACCGTGATATTTGAGTAATATCTTAACAAAAAACCCCTTAAAATACGTAAATTAACGTTTTTTTACCAAAAGTGTAGCCGAATGTGCTTTTATTGTTTTAGATAAAATAAAAAAATTAATACGAGTCAAACATCGAAAATGTTATCTAGATTAATAGTAACCAAAAATAGTGTTTGAAAACATTCACAGTCTTGCCAAAGGTGGAATTCGGCACGATTGTATTGTCCTCGGAAGTTTCATGGAGCGTGCACCTTATAGCCAAATGAAACAGCATGACATTTGGCCACGCCCACAACTGAGTTTGTCGTGTCATGAAGTCAGTTCTTAACGTGAAAATAATACTATATGTATAATATTTTTTATATTTATATTATAATAAACTTAGGCGTAAAGCCTAAAGCCATTCCCGAACTTTAACCTCTCCTATGTGTAAACTGAGACTCATGCGAGTATGTGTAAACACAGATCTGTGCAAAAAATATATGGCCCATAAAAATGCGATTTTAGGTTCTAATCCCATGAAAATATAGTTTAAAATGGTTTTTAGAGTAAAGAATGATATACAAAGAGACTGAACGAACCATAAACATTCGATCAATCGACCGTTATTCGCGTCATATTCTAGTTTGAAATTCATTCATCAGCTTTGTGAGTGTTTTTCTTTCTGTAAGTATACTTTTTTGATAAAAACAGTTAGTTTATATGCTAATTCACATGGGATTATAATCAAACTCAAATAAAATAGCCAAATTATGATCAAAATATCATTTCCTACACTAGGTACAAATTCAGTGAAGTGGTTTATTCAACCGTCTGTACAATATACCTGCGGTACTAAAGTTTGCTCTAGTCTGCTCTACATTATTCATTAGTTATCTGGCAAACAAAAACAATAGCTAGTACATAGTCTCCTATACAAATATATTGTTATTTTCAACAATTAGTCTAAACTTCCGCGTGCGCTCTAACCGTGCCGCACCTGTACACAGATACGGTGCGGTGAAAGCATACCTTCCCACACGGAGCGGGCGCCTTTGCGATCCCTTGTCCACATACCAAAGGTTAAACGCATAATGAATTATTATTATATTTTTAACGCGGGAGGAGCTGCAGGCAAATCTAGTAACAAATAAATATCACCTACATCTTAGCGAGCACTGATATCGATTCGGTGTAGAATGATCTAACTAATTTGACTGGACTAAACTTAATTTAAGCGTTTTTTCTTTTTCTTTTTGTATAGAAAAGACAAGGACAGAACGCTTAAATTAAGTTTAGTCCTGTCAAATAAGTTAAATCATGGTACAGGCCCACTTGCAGCATGTTCTTAACTCGGGTTAAGTCAAAAAATAGAGGGTTAAGAAAAAGCTCTCTTGCACCAATCAAAATCTCGGGTTAAACTAAGAGAAAGTCATCAGAATTAAACCCGACTCTCACCTTGAGTTACTCTGGTTAGCGAAGTAATGTTACCAGTTTGACTTAAATTGTGTTTTTTCGAATGACATATAGATATATTCATTGGTTCTAACTAATTAACAGTAGCGTGTCCCTCGCATAAACCCGTACGTGTTTCAAAAGGGTGGCTTATTTGGTTAAGATTAAAAACGATTCTGAAGGCTTTAATTTTAGTATTAGTGCTGTCAAACCTAAATTTTCTTCATTGCAAAATAGTCCTTAAGCGTGAGAAACAGAAGCTAAATTACTTTGGCATCTTTTAGGTTTTGACAGCACTAAAACTAAAATTAAAGCCTTCAGAATAGGCTACATTATGTATCTTTAATGTTGATAAATAAAATAAAATTAGTACTAATTTCAAATCGAAATAGGTGGTAGAGCTAATGCCGAGCTCGACTGTGGAAGTAACACCATCTTACTTGGAGAACCACTAGAAGTAATTCGGGGGAGAGTAAGAGGACAGCTCACAGACAAAAAACCAGGAGGCCCACCATGCCTGGGACCGATGGATGGCGGTATATCCATCCCTAATAGCCGGACCTTAAATGGAACAGACTGGTGACGGGCAGCGGCGTCACTGGTGACGGGCAGCGGCGTCACTGGTGCGAGGGTTCCGGCACCGCGCTCACCAACCCGCCTGCCCAGCGTGTGTGAGTATGGGCAATTCTTCCAGGATGACCGCCGGGAGTGGCAAAGTCCTGGAAAGGCTTATGTCCAGCAGTGGACGAACTAGGCTGATGGATGGACTAATTTCAAGGCTGTATAATTTTAGGACGGCCCTTTGACACTCGAAAAACATGACATTTAGAGGTAATTTTGTAATGTTTTCCTGTTGTCTTTTCTAAAATGTTTAGATCAGTTAGTCTACTATCTATATTATTTTTATTAAACCGATTGACCAAGTTACACAATGTGAAATTGTCATTTGAAGTTGTGCATCTGACTGACCCTTAAGAATTACCCCTTAATATTGCAGGTATCGTCGGACAGCCCGCGGTGTGTCGAGTGCGACATCAGTTTTATATCACAGACAGCACTCGAAACACATCTGGAAGTGTCACTGCGTCACGCTAGTTTGGGGAAGTAAGTTGCATCGCGCCAAAAAACATAGTAAATTCTCCAATATTCAACGATTACGTACTTTTCCTTGATGAAGCATTGAATTGATAAATATATTCATATTTATATTATTTATTGTACACAAAAAACATATTATTTTCATATAAATCTATCTTAGATTTCTTTAAGGAACAATGGTCGAGTTAAATCGTGCTACGCCGAATCGATATCAGTGCTGTTTAATAGTAGATTATGCACTAAGGGAATAAAGCAATGTCTTACGTCACGGGCGGCATATTGAACCCTGAGCGTAACGAGGGACTCTAGAGTTAGCTCCTGAGCGTAGCGAGGGAGTTATATAGAGTCCTGAGTAAAGTGAGGGGTTCAAGCTGCCCAAGACAAAGACAGGCTTTATTCCAGAGGAGCATACTCTACTTTTCATACCTGCGAGACAATAAAAAGCTCAACATTTTTTATCAACATTAATAATTCAATAAAATTCACTGACAATCACAGCACCAAACACCGTCTTTTGTTTCACATTCTTTGTAAACGCTTTTTTTCAGCGTGTGTGAGTATGAGCAATTCTTCCAGGGTGACCGCCGGGTGTGGCAAAGTCCTGGAAAGGCTTATGTCCAGCAGTGGACGAACTAAGCTGATGGATGGATGGACTAATCGGGCTGATGGATGGATGGACTAGTCGCCATGATACCTGATTATGTAGATGCTTGAGACCAATCAGAATCGAAAAGAGAAAGAGGGCGTGGCTTAAGAAATTAAGACAGATCGAGACCGTTATCGCTTGCGGTGTTGTTATTATAAGTAATATTATAACATCGGTCAAACAATGTAGGTACTTATAAAACCGCTTTTGGTATTGATTGATGGATGTGAAAGAGGATCGTAGCAGATGTAAGTCTGCGGTCTCTGCCTATCCCCTCTGGGAAGCAGGCGTGGGTATATTTATCTATGTAACATAAATCTGTAAACATATTTTTCATTGCAGTTGCTCGTAAAGTTTTCTTTTTTGTGTAACAAAATTATGCGGATGATACCGACTCTTTATTTCACGCGTGAAATAAAACAGTACTGAAATCCTTTATTTCACGCGTGAAATAAAGTAATTTTTTTAAGTTTTTGACTCTGTGGTGCATGGTGCATGTCATAAAATTTAAAAAATTATAAAGATGCAAGGAGGTTTTGCTGTCCAAAAAAAAACAATTATTTATAAGTATGCGCACTCTAGCAATAATTGAATGATGATAAACACCATGACACATAAGATTCTTGATTATCTCATTTAAAAATACGTGTTTTGTTTCCGCAAACAAAAATATTTTTCACATTATTGGCTGTATGTATACTGTACCTTTGCCTCAAGAAAGAAAAAACTGTATGAAACGCGCGCTCTGCAAAGAAAGCACGCCATTTTGTTGTAAATAGGCTTTGGTGAAATAAAATTACTTTCTTTATTATACTTATTTTTTTGTTGTATTTCCTCGCAAAATGCATTGAAAAATGTTGTAAGATACTTGAGCGTAAAAGGTTTTTATCCGAATGCGTGCCAATGAATTTGGCACTTATTCGTATAACACCTTACTTTCCGCACGTGTATCTTAAATAACTATTATTGATGTAGCAATTTGATTCAACAGATTAAAAAGGAACGAACCTCCCTTCAGCGCGAAGAAGGAGGTCGTAGACCGAAGAAAAGTAGATGTGCCTAGGAACAGGCGAGAGGCTATCGGTGACGGAAATATGGTTACGTGTAAAGAGGTATGAATGAATACTATTTTCTTATTAAAATAAGTTTTTTTTTTCAAGTTCATTATAATATAATAATGATAAGTTTTGATAGTTTTATGAATTTATTGGACAAACACACGTAAGTATAATGAGCGTTTTTCCTTTTGTCAAATTTAGTGTTAAATAAGATTCCTAGATGGTACTGTCGTATACTTTAGCAACAGAATCAAAGAGAAAATTTCCACCGATTCCAAACAAATGAAAAATCACTTTGACATTCATTGCTACTAAACAGATTTTATGTATGGTGACATGGACAGCGCCATCTAGGGCTAAACTAAGAACTAAGAAAAAAAAATAACCAGAAAACCGCTCATTGATATTGATGAGTGGTTGATGAGTACACGCGGTATGGACGGTGACCGATTGTGAACTGATGAAAGTAGGGCGATGATCGACGACGGCTAATTAAACAGCCAACGCAGCAGAATGTGCGGCTTGCCCGTACAATATTTCTAATAAAATATAATATTAAAAATAAAAAAAATATTGAAAAGTTTCATTTATATAAAATTTCTCTGGCTTAATTATTGACGTACAAATTCAAATTCTTAATAAAATTAAACCATATGATAAAATGTCAAATCCTATCATCAGTGATGATTCATCACATTTAATTTAGGTATACTAGCGAGGAAAAATCCACTGATTCACTATTACAGTACCAGGCCATTTGAAGGTCGCATCGTGCTTTAAAAAGAGATACTCGGCTAGCTTCGGCTTTGTAGAGCGTCATCTCTGTCACACTTGCCAACCCGGTAGTTTAGTTTAGATACCGGACTGTTATCGTGTTACTACAAAACGGTGTTTAACTTTAGACAGTGTTTAAATCTGTTGTCGCCTTTTCTTTCATATTGTAAAAGAGTGACAGCAACAGATTTAAACACTGTCTACAGTTAAACACCGTTTTGTGGTTACACCGTTAGTGTTTCGTGTGACAGAGATGACGCTCTACAAAGCCGAAGGTAGCCGAAGTTAGCCGAGTATCTCTTTTTAAAGCACGATGCGACCTTCAAATGGCCTGGTACTGTACGACAGTTGCAATAAGGGCGAATAGTTAGCGGAGATTTAGCCAAAAGTATGATGGATATGACCACAAATTAAAGAGGCTTGTGGGTACTACCATTATCGGTACGTACTCGTATAAAAGTTAATAAAATATTATAAATAAATAAAATATTTCTCTATAACTTAAGAGCTACGCTCTTGAAACTTTTACTACCAGTTGCGGAGGTTGGTCGGAAAATCGGCACGTTAAAAACAGACATATGACGCGACTCAGTTGTGGGCGTGGCCAAGTGTCATGCTGTTGCATTTCGCTATGAGGTGCACGCTCCATGAAACTTGCGAGGACTATACAATCGTGCCGAATTCCTCGCGGGCGCAAATTGAATACTTCTTCCAGGAGAAACCAACATTTGGCAAGACTGTGAACGTTTTCAAACACTATTTTTGGTTATTATTAATCTAGACAACATTTTCGATGTTTGACTCGTATTAATTTTTTGATTTTATCTAAAACAATAAAAGCACATTCGGCTACACTTTTGGTAAAAAACCGTTAAATTTACGTACTTTAGAGGTTTGTTTTTAAGATATTACTCAAATTTCACGGTTTTTAGTTCGACTTAAACATAGATCTAGATAATGTTAATGGACTCAGCCTAAAATATTATAATAACATTCCATAGACAACCCACAATGTGTTGACGGCGTTTGTGTGGATGTTTTAGGGTAACGACGCCTCTGGGTCCATATTTCTGCCTGAATTGGCGTAGATTAAATTATGTTAAGGTGTGTTAATTCGAAAACTATTTCGAGATTTAGGTTTAATGAGCCGTATTTTCGAAGTTTTGTTCCAAAACGCCACATGATGTTGAATATTTTTACGAAAAGGCTGGAACTTCCATTTGCCTTCGTGTGACGTCACTTGAGTAATGGCTGTTTAGAAATATGTTCTTTGCTATCAAGATAAATTTATAATAATTTGATTCAGACTAATTTGACAGCTGGATGACAGACGAGTAGACAGACAGAGACAGACCACTTTTTTATAAGCAATCACACATCACAATCAGTGATTCTCAAGTGACAGGGTCATCGGACAATTCTTTAAAAAATCATGAAAAAATAATGGTTAATTTACTTGTATACCAAAATAATGAAAACTATGCCGTAAAATGACGTAAATTGTCCGAAAAAAAAAAAAAACTTTTAAAAATTAGGCCATGGGAATTGCGGCGAGATGGGTCATCACGCCGAAATTTTTCGTCAGTGGAACTTGGGTGACTTGCATTTCTCAGTACATACTCGGAAACACCTGTAACACCCCTTCGCAGTGTTGCCAACAGTTATACTAGCTTTCAACCAGATTCGACTTCTAAAACCACTAATAAAAAACGGCTATTACTCTCATAATCGCTTAATTTTCCATTAAACAATTTTTTTGTATCTAAAAAAGTAGAAGGAGTATTTACGTTTACCTTTTTATTTTGTAGATTGCTTCTTTGACATCCCATGAGTCTTTAAATCTCTGTAGTGACTCCTTAAAATCGTACCATAAAATGTTCATTTCGGTACTTTGCCAGTAGTACTTTCAATAACTTGAAGCAAATATTTTTAATGTGGGTCTTGAAGGCAATAATCCCGAAATTTTTGCGTAGGTATGTTGTGGTTTCAGCATAATTAGTATTTATGCTGAAATTATTAATTACGCATGAATGAAAAAAAAAATGTGAGACCGCCTCGCTTTGACAGGCGCCTTACTTTTGGGTTTGTAGACGGACAAAACGTCTCACATTTAGGACCACACAAACACACACATACATACGCACCCACACATTCACTACAAAGTAATAGAATAAGTTAAGTTACTTTAATTTAATTGCATTGTATCTTTACTTGTCATTGTTAACTTTATATAAAAACTAAAAAAACTGTGTGGAGGAGCGGGGTCTCCTAATACAAGTATTTACGTACTTAAAAGGAGTCTCCAACCCAACTATGTTAAACCGCTTTGAATGATAAATAAAGATTTTGTATTTTTGTATAGGGTGTCCCATAATAAGCGAATCAAATTGTTATGGGAGGTAGCTTAGTCCAATTCCTATCAAATAAAATAAACATAGGTGAAACAAAAGTTCGATGGTTTTTGAGTTAATTAACTTGTTCAAAAAAATTTGAAAACATCTTCCCGTCCCTGTTTTTTTTGCTGTCATTACTTTATTTTTCAGTTTAGAATTTTTTTATTTTCAGAATATTATTTAAAAATAACTATTTCATGAATTGGCTACCAAACATTTTAGAAAAGTTACACCAAATTTAAATGGCAAGACTTTGTTTTCACTTCTTGTGTAAATTCGAAAAAAATCTTTAAACTTTGGATCACTGTGATGAAAAAAAAAAGTATGGAGTGGGAATGATAAACTATTTTGAAAACTTGCTCATTTAATGTTATTTCCAAAAATGTATAACATTTGACCACTTTCATAAGGGCAAGACTAGTTATTGGCCTTGACCACCGGCTGGAATGGATTTTTAAAAATATTTACTTTCCATAATTTGAACTAAAATGCTATAAAAGTAAAAATTGTTGAGTTTTAATTAAAACAATGTGAAGAAGTGATTATTTTTTTTTTATAAAAAAGTGTATACCGACAAGAAAAAGTGATACAATTTTTTTTAAGAATATCTCCTTATAACAAATGTTCGAACTGACGCCCGCCTGTGCGAATGCATAAACGACACCTTTTCAAAAAATTTCGTTTTAGTCGGCGCAGGCTGAGTGCCGATATGCTTCTGGCGGCTTGTGTCACTCGTTCGCGTAGTTCTCCCTCATTGTGAATGGGCTTTGCGTACACTCGATCCTTTAAACAGCCCCAGTAGAAGAAGTCGAGTGGATTAAGGTCTGGCGACCTTGGTGGCCACAGAATGGGGCCTAGTCTGCCAATCCAACGGCTGGGGTATGCTTCGTTGAGATGAGATCTTACTTGAACAGCATAATGAGCCGGACACCCGTCATTTTGCAGCCACATTTGTGCTCGGGCTTGAAGTGACTCGTCTTCTTACAATACTGGCAAAGTATTTTGCAGAAATTCCAAGTAATTTTGTCCATTCAGAACTGAGGGCAGTTCTACCGGGCCCACGATTCGACCGTTGTAAATTCCGGCCCACATGTTTATTTTAAATTGGTACTGTGAATGGTCTTCCTTCTTTTCATGCGGATTGACCATCCGCCAACTGTGGAGATGATGCAAATTGATGTAGCCATCTTTCCTGCAGGCGGACTCATCACTCCACAATACGTGATTAAAAAAATCCGGGTCTTCTTGGTGTTTGCGTAGCATTCGTTGGCAAAATACCACGCGCTTCGCATAATCGCGTGTCAGAAGTGCTTGTACACGCGTAACATGGTAAGGATGATATTGATATCGTTTGAGTACTCTATGCACAGTGGATTTCGGTATTCCCGTAGTTTGTTCGATGCGCCGACAAGAAGTTGATGGATCGTCTTCAATTTGTAAGAGAACTTCCTCATCGTCAACCTCTACAGGTCTACCCTCACCACCGTGTCTGCCTGGATTTCTTCCTTCTCTGAAGGCTTTGTCAACCCTTAAAAAAACTCCATATTGTGGGTGTTGTCGGTTTGGATAACGATCAGCATAAATCCTTGCAGCTTGTCTAGCAGAGTATGTGACACTTCCACGTATTTCGTCGAAATGTCTGGTTTCTCCATAAATCAAATGCATATCTGCATACTCATGATGGGTAAATGGATGGTCTTGATGATTTGCCATGATGCAACAAATCACAAACACAATGATCCAATTCACAAGCAAAACAAGTCCCGAGAAGCGCCAAGTCGTACACTTCACAAGATACCAAATCAAGAGCACAGCAAAGTCCAAATTAAAGCCAGGTTCGTTGGAATATCGCAATACGGAAGCAGTGATAGTACAAGAGTGTAGCACAGTAGGTAAAGTGTTGCACTGAGCGACAAGTGAGTGCGCAAACAAACAACAATGGCAAATTAGTGGTGGCATGGCAGCTAGCTTCATGTTAAAACGAGACAGCTATACATCACGCTGTTGATGTCTTTGTTTATTTTTTAACTGTTCTTAGATAAATAGTCAAAAGAACGGTTAGAACGTCGATGCGATAGTGTAAATAAGATTTTTAGTTCAAATTTATTATGGATAATATTTTTTAAATATCCATTGCTGCTGTTGATCAAGGTTAATAAATAGGCTTATTCTTATGAAAATGGTCACATATCTTACATTTCTAAAAAGAACATTAAATGAGCAAGTTTTTAAAATAGTTTATCATTCCCACTCCATACTTTTTTTTATCATCACATTGATCCAAAGTTTAAAGATTTTTTTCGAATTTACACAAGAAGTGAAAACAAAGTCTTGCCATTTAAATTTGGTGTAACTTTTCTAAAATGTTTGGTAGCCAATTCATGAAATAGTTATTTTTAAATAATATTCTGAAAATAAAAAAAATCTTAACTGAAAAATAAAGTAATGACAGCAAAAAAAACAGGGACGGGAAGATGTTTTCAAATTTTTTTGAAAAAGTTAATTAACTCAAAAACCATTGAACTTTTGTTTCACCTATGTTTATTTTATTTGATAGGAATTGGACTAAGCTACCTCCCATAACAATTTGATTCGCTTATTATGGGACACCCTGTATATATATTTTTAATGAACTCATGAAAATAATACGATACACTAAGCAGTCCGGGACCGAGTTGACTCAGGTTTTTATCGCATTTTCAATAATTGAAACTGAATTCAAATTATGATGATCTGCTGCGTCAGCATGGATCTCAACTGCTCTTGGGACGAGGGTATGGTGGACGGAAACACACGATTGCTATTTACACATCGGTTATTTATTCACGTATTACTACAGTTGAGGGTATCGCACTTTATCAATTGTCTATCGTCGCGCACTAATGTTCACATAGGTTTCAGCCTACGTCAGTACAAATTACCGGGAAAGAGAGGGAGCTTGGCTTTTAAATAATTATTAACATTTCGGTAAATCGGATTCAAATGCCCTTTGCAGACGTGTCATTCCGTGGTCTCGATTCGGCGGCTCTGAGGGCCTGTGCTGCCATTCCCCTGGGGACTCACGTTATGCGCCGGAGGTTTCTCCAGCGCAACCCTGAGAGTCCCTAAGGATCAGCGCGCAAAACACACGATCGCCTCAATCAAGATACCACTTTATGAACACGCCTACGAACAGCTTTTCGGTAAAAACTATAACGCGTCGCGGCTAAAGCACACTCTCCTGTGGGTGTAGTCCCTACTCCACTAATTTCACAACAATCCAACGGTTTCACTGCAATCCAATAATCCAGGTTCGAGGGGTCCGGGTCTCGGGTTACGCGCCGGTTGCGCGGGACAGCCTCCTTCCGATGGGGTGTCTCACTTGTCGGTGGTGTCACGGAAACTGTCGGCCCTCCTGTCTGTGTCTTGGTTTTATATGGCGTCAACCTCCCCCCCGCCACCGCTCGTGCGTGTGGCTCGGTGGGGCTCCGCTGCGGGGAAGCGGGGCTTCGTTACATTCCCCCCTCTTCTGATGAGATTTTTTATCTGTAATGTTAAAAAATCACTGTATAAACTGTATCGAATCGTGTTTTCGATGTTACGGAACTGTGGTTACTTTTGTACCAATTGCGTGACCGTTCCGCGGTAATGCCTTGCTTCGACTGACGACCGGCCGGTCGTTAGTTCTCTGGCAAGTGACCGCCTGCTGGTCCAACCGGTTTTGGCTGGTTTTTACTTACGGTGTATTATCATTCTGGTTTGTCGAACGGCTTTATAATAATTTTAATTTATAAATGTTAATTTCACTATAAAAACTATAAATAAAAAATAAACTTCCTACATACATTGAAGGCCTTGATCTTAATGCTTTCTGCTTTAGTGTACTTAGCTTCCTTTTTTTATTTTTTTCGGATGCCCCTCCTCTGTTTCCTCGACGGCTCTTCCTTCTCTTCTGGTTTGGACCTGGGGTTTTGTCCTCTTCCGGTATAGCAATGTTGCTCGGTTCCGGTGGGTCTTCTCCGGGTACTGGTGACGTCCTCAGATCCAAAACATCCTCGTCTTCTATCGGTGAGTAAGTTCCGGTTAGTATGCACGGGTACTCCCATCTTCCCGGCGACCGCGGCGGTGGTGTCGTCAGCAGGTCTGGCCCCAGGTCTTCGTCACTGAATATCATTTCTTCGAGGTGGTCATCCCCGAAATCCGCGCTTTCTCTCAGAAACTCCTCAAAATCTTCATCTGCCAGCCCTATTCCCCCGTCCTCATCGCTGGATATTTCTTCGTAGACTGGTCGTGTTCTCCCCAGTCCTTTGTCCTCGAACACCCAAATCTCGCATGCTCGCCCTCTCGTCACTACTCCTGGTTGTACTCGCTCTTTCTCCATCTTACACAATTTTCCCCGTTCTGACACCGTGTCCCTCCTTTTATAGGTGCTTTTGGCTTTCTTCAACTACCCTCTTCTTATTTTTATTTTTTTTATTTTCGCGTGTTTATCTTTTTATTTTTTTTTTGATCTACCCTCGGTGTTTCATATTATATTTATTAGTTATTCGTGGTATTGTTTTAAGTCTTTTACGTGTGCAGTTATTTTCTTTCGTCGGTTTGTGGGGTCCTGTAGTTCAAATATTACCGGAGACTTTTGATGTGTCACCACATATGGGCCCGAAAATTTTGGTGCTAGTTTTGCACAGAAATCTTTGCTCGCGCTGGATAACGGGAATTCCCTTTTTAATACTAGTTCATTTAATATTGGTTTCCATTCCCTTTTGTGCTTGTCGTAGTTTTGTTTTTGTTTCATTGATGCTTCGGTTTGATGTTTTCGTACTAATTCGTAGATTTCGCTCATTTTGCTGTTGTCCTTTGCGGACGGGACTGGGAATTCGTTCCTATCTTTAGGGTTTCGTAATTCCCTTCCAAATAACAGGAATGCCGGTGTATATTTAGTGGATTCTTGTTTTGAACTATTTATAGCAAAATTAAATTCTGGAAGGTATTCGTCCCACTTTTTATGATTCCCTGTAATATACGCTGTAATCATGGTTTCGAGTGTTCGATTTACTCGTTCGGTCGGGTTTCCATTTGGCGAGTACGGCGCTGTTAGGCGTTGTGTGATACCATATTTCTTTAATTCGTCAGTGAATTGTTTACTCGTGAATTGTCGACCGTTGTCCGATAATATTGTTTCCGGTGCTCCGTATCTCATCACTATGCATTCTTTTAGAGCTTTTATTATTGTCTTTGATGTTGCGGTGCGTAATGGTCGTATTTCCGTCCATTTTGAAAATTTATCATGAAACACTATTATCCAACAATAACCTTGCGATGACCTTGGTAGTGGTCCAATCAGGTCCGTTGTTATTACTTGCCACGGTCTCTCGGTGTTGTTAATTTGCATCAAGCCGGCTCTCGCTTGTTGCGACGGTTTATTTGTTTGGCATATTCTGCATTTCTTCACGTACTGAGCTACATCTCGGAACATGCCTGGCCAGTAGTAGCGTTGTGCGAGCCTGTTCAATGTTTTTGAAATTCCCAGGTGTCCTGCGTTTGGTGCGTCGTGATTTTCTTTAATAATGTCGTTCCTGTCTGCTGTTCGAATGCATAATTTCCATTCGGACCCTTCATTGAGTTTCGTCCCGTATGCTGCGTTGTATATTTTCCTATACAAATTGTCGCCTATTATTCGGTAGTCACTGTTTTCGGTTGGATTCGTTCCTGCTTCGCTTTTTCGCTTTTCGTACCATTCTACATTTTCTAACGTTGTAACGCAAACGGGGTGTCTTGACTGACCTTCTTTCTCTTGTCTCGTTGCGTGCAGCGACATTGACCCCTCTGTCGTGCTGGCTTGAGTATCGGATTGGGCTTCTAGCTTGCTCCATATCTTTTTGAAGCCTATTCGTTTGATGAGATCCATCCCCATTATTATTGTTCCTGCTGTTGGTAACACGTACATATTGTGGGTTATCTCCAAACCGAGTACGTTCATCGGTAACCATACGCTGTTCCTCAATGTGACTTCCGTATTGTCTGCGAGAACTATCCTGCGGTTTGTTGTTGCTCCCTTTATCTTATTTCTTTTGCACAATTCTTTTACTCCGCTGTCGATATAAGACCTTGTAGATCCTGTGTCCACAAGAGTGCGGATCTTCTTTCCCATTACCTCTATGTTTATATATACCCGGTTTTCTTCTTTCTCCCGTTGGGACGCGGTACAAGTGTTTCCTGGTTCCGTTTTAAAATACTTTGTTCCGCAGCAGTTTTGACTGAGTACTCCTATTTTTCCGCAGCCACTACAGAATAGCAGTTTCCTCCCTCTGCATTCTCTTGATGCGTGTCCTCGTTTTCCGCAGCTCCAGCAGCACTCCTCTCTCGTATAATTATGAACGTATGTTCCCAGTCTATTCCCGGTGCTTGTTGTTGCGTTCGGGTGCTCGTGTCTACGTTCATATCTTTGTGGTGTGTTCCACCTGGGTTCGCTAGTCGTAACCTTTCTTTCAGGTAGGAAACTCCTTTGCTTGGTTTCATTTATCTTTTCATAATCCTGGCATAATTTTATCAGCTCCTGTATGTTTTTGAAGTCCCGTTTCTTTATGTATAGTTTGAAGTTCGGTATCATGTTTTCATACACGCGTTCTAGGTTTTCTGCCATGCTAAGTTTTCCATAGCGCCGCATTAGGGTTTGTATTTCTATCAGGTAATCTGTGAACCTTTCACGGTATTGTTGTTTCCTCGCTATTATTTTTTCTAGCAAGTCGGCTTCATAATCCCTCGGGTAAAAATACAATTTAAACTCTTCTATAAAATCTTCCCATGAGGACCAGTTTTTATTATTGTTCCTATACCACAGGTCTGCTTTTTCCTTCAATAGCCTTGGTAGTAACGGTATTAATTGTTCGTTGCTTGCGTCGCATGATGAGGCATAGTTTTCTAGCCTTTCAAGGAATTCTACGGCATCACTCTGTCCATTAAAACTTATCTCCCAGCTCTTGATGACGCTATGAAGGTTATTCGGTTTATGCTCCTGTTTCAGGTTTTCGTTAGCTTTGTCGTCCCCGTTTTCGCTCATCGTGACTTCTAGTTTTGAGTCTTTGTCTAGTGATTCTTCTTCCCTTGGCGGATCTTTTCCAGATTCTTCGTCTTCGCTTGAACGTGGAGTTTCTCCTGATCTTCTTTTCGTGTATTCCTCTACTTCTTGTTCTAGGATGATTTTCCTTAGTTCTGCTACCGTGAACTCCTTGTTTGTTTCGGTATTTTTCGTTGGTAGTCCTTTTTCTGTAACCAACTCTATCAGTTGAGCTTTTCTCAATACGGATAACGGCGGTCTCTCTGACATAAGCGCTTTTTATTCCTGTTTCTTCCTGGTGTTCACATACAATCGTCCAGAGCTTTCCGTGAGTTCGTTGGGCGCCAGTATGATGATCTGCTGCGTCAGCATGGATCTCAACTGCTCTTGGGACGAGGGTATGGTGGACGGAAACACACGATTGCTATTTACACATCGGTTATTTATTCACGTATTACTACAGTTGAGGGTATCGCACTTTATCAATTGTCTATCGTCGTGCACTAATGTTCACATAGGTTTCAGCCTACGTCAGTACAAATTACCGGGAAAGAGAGGGAGCTTGGCTTTTAAATAATTATTAACATTTCGGTAAATCGGATTCAAATGCCCTTTGCAGACGTGTCATTCCGTGGTCTCGATTCGGCGGCTCTGAGGGCCTGTGCTGCCATTCCCCTGGGGACTCACGTTATGCGCCGGAGGTTTCTCCAGCGCAACCCTGAGAGTCCCTAAGGATCAGCGCGCAAAACACACGATCGCCTCAATCAAGATACCACTTTATGAACACGCCTACGAACAGCTTTTCGGTAAAAACTATAACGCGTCGCGGCTAAAGCACACTCTCCTGTGGGTGTAGTCCCTACTCCACTAATTTCACAACAATCCAACGGTTTCACTGCAATCCAATAATCCAGGTTCGAGGGGTCCGGGTCTCGGGTTACGCGCCGGTTGCGCGGGACAGCCTCCTTCCGATGGGGTGTCTCACTTGTCGGTGGTGTCACGGAAACTGTCGGCCCTCCTGTCTGTGTCTTGGTTTTATATGGCGTCAACCTCCCCCCCCGCCACCGCTCGTGCGTGTGGCTCGGTGGGGCTCCGCTGCGGGGAAGCGGGGCTTCGTTACAAAATAAACCCCTAGAAAAATCCACCAGCCACTAAAAGCAATTTTTCCCCACTAAAAGGGTCGTCGAAACCACCAGTTTTATTGGAAAATCCACTAACTTGGCAACACTGCCCCTTCGGAGATTCATATCGTTTCGATGTATTCCAGTGCGGGCTCCAGTTTCATTCGTTGCGCGCGCATCGCCTCCACATGAGTAAGAGACATCCGGGCGTTCTGCCGGTGATCGGCGTTAGAACCGGCGCGCTCTGTGAAGTGTGCGGCCGAATGTTTAATGTACGTATATATATATATATATACAGGGTATAAATGCAAAACCAAGAATCCCTTTAGGTTATGAAAGTATACACGATACTGATACGATTACGATAAAAAAAGTATACCTTGAATTTTTACCAAAAATTATATTGTTTTCCTAATATCCAGCTACGCACTCTTATCAATGCAGTTCATTCACCCCGTAGTGCGGTAACGACCAATCACATTGAGTAATTATGTTCTGTGCTACTGACGCTATCAGAGGTCATCGACCAACGAGAGTGTCCACCGGATTAGAGTATTTCAAGTTTAACAAATCGTGTTATTATGTGGTACTGCTACATAAAAAAAAATTGCCGCTATTTTTTTTAAACACTGTATGATTTATACTAACTAACATACCTTAGAAGGATTCTTGCCTTTGCTTTTACACCCTGTATACAAATACAACGTGTAACAGAAAGGTGTAACCATATTTGAAGAGCTTATTCAGTCAATGGTATAGAACAACTTTTACTATGGAACAAACCCTGTAGCTCGCCGCCCGACCAATAAAAAATAAACGAATTTCCCAATTCAGCGTCTATTCGTTGCCGCTTCGAAGGCTTCAGTTGTTTTTTTGTTATTGCGTTGGTATGTGATTGGTTTAAGACCGCCGTACACCAAATGCGAATTCTATCTGTTCTTTGTGTGTATCTTGTCTTCTTATTTGTGTGCAATACAGTAATATTCATTCATTCATTCATACGTTGCGCGACTCTTCGTGACTCCGCGACCACGCGCTCGTCCACCCGGAGTCTGCCTCCCAGAGTTGTGTGGTCTGCGGCAAGACGCGCTCCTCAATATAGCTGCACTCAAAGACTGCACTGCATATAGAAACATTGTATGTTGTAGTGCGAGGCATTACTTCGCGACCACGCGCTCGTCCACCCGGAGTATGCCTCCCAGATTTGTGTGGTCTGCGGCAAGACGCGCTCCTCACTATAGCTGCACTCAAAGACTGCACTGCATATAGAGACATTGTATGTTGTAGTGCGAGGCATTACTTCGCGACCACGCGCTCGTCCACCCGGAGTCTGCCTCCCAGAGTTGTGTGGTCTGCGGCAAGACGCGCTCCTCACTATAGCTGCACTCAAAGACTGCACTGCATATAGAGACATTGTATGTTGTAGTGCGAGGCATTACTTCGCGACCACGCGCTCGTCCACCCGGAGTCTGCCTCCCAGAGTTGTGTGGTCTGCGGCAAGACGCGCTCCTCACTATAGCAGCACTCAAAGACTGCACTGCATATAGAGACATTGTATGTTGTAGTGCGAGGCATTACTTCGCGACCACGCGCTCGTCCATCCGGAGTCTGCCTCCCAGAGTTGTGTGGTCTGCGGCAAGACGCGCTCCTCACTATAGCTGCACTCAAAGACTGCACTGCATATAGAGACATTGTATGTTGTAGTGCGAGGCATTACTTCGCGACCACGCGCTCGTCCACCCGGAGTCTGCCTCCCAGAGTTGTGTGGTCTGCGGCAAGACGCGCTCCTCACTATAGCTGCACTCAAAGACTGCACTGCATATAGAGACATTGTATGTTGTAGTGCGAGGCATTACTTCGCGACCACGCGCTCGTCCATCCGGAGTCTGCCTCCCAGAGTTGTGTGGTCTGCGGCAAGACGCGCTCCTCACTATAGCAGCACTCAAAGACTGCACTGCATATAGAGACATTGTATGTTGTAGTGCGAGGCATTACTTCGCGACCACGCGCTCGTCCATCCGGAGTCTGCCTCCCAGAGTTGTGTGGTCTGCGGCAAGACGCGCTCCTCACTATAGCTGCACTCAAAGACTGCACTGCATATAGAGACATTGTATGTTGTAGTGCGAGGCATTACTTCGCGACCACGCGCTCGTCCACCCGGAGTCTGCCTCCCAGAGTTGTGTGGTCTGCGGCAAGACGCGCTCCTCACTATAGCTGCACTCAAAGACTGCATTTCATATAGAGACATTGTATGTTGTAGTGCGAGGCATTACTTCGCGACCACGCGCTCGTCCACCCGGAGTCTGCCTCCCAGAGTTGTGTGGTCTGCGGCAAGACGCGCTCCTCACTATAGCTGCACTCAAAGACTGCACTGCATATAGAGACATTGTATGTTGTAGTGCGAGGCATTACTTCGCGACCACGCGCTCGTCCATCCGGAGTCTGCCTCCCAGAGTTGTGTGGTCTGCGGCAAGACGCGCTCCTCACTATAGCAGCACTCAAAGACTGCACTGCATATAGAGACATTGTATGTTGTAGTGCGAGGCATTACTTCGCGACCACGCGCTCGTCCATCCGGAGTCTGCCTCCCAGAGTTGTGTGGTCTGCGGCAAGACGCGCTCCTCACTATAGCTGCACTCAAAGACTGCACTGCATATAGAGACATTGTATGTTGTAGTGCGAGGCATTACTTCGCGACCACGCGCTCGTCCACCCGGAGTCTGCCTCCCAGAGTTGTGTGGTCTGCGGCAAGACGCGCTCCTCACTATAGCAGCACTCAAAGACTGCACTGCATATAGAGACATTGTATGTTGTAGTGCGAGGCATTACTTCGCGACCACGCGCTCGTCCACCCGGAGTCTGCCTCCCAGAGTTGTGTGGTCTGCGGCAAGACGCGCTCCTCACTATAGCTGCACTCAAAGACTGCACTGCATATAGAGACATTGTATGTTGTAGTGCGAGGCATTACTTCGTGACCACGCGCTCGTCCATCCGGAGTCTGCCTCCCAGAGTTGTGTGGTCTGCGGCAAGACGCGCTCCTCACTATAGCAGCACTCAAAGACTGCACTGCATATAGAGACATTGTATGTTGTAGTGCGAGGCATTACTCCGCGACCACGTGCTCGTGCACTCGGAGTCTGCCACCTACAGCTGCGCGGTCTGCGGCAAGAGTTTCAAGACCCGCTCCTCACTGCAAATACACACCAAACTGCACAAAGAGGTTTGTATGAAATTGTGGATTCTTTTTGTTTTGTATGACATGAGCTTTTCTGGTTATTATTGATTCAGCAAATGAAGTTAGTCCTTTATTTTATTTTGCATATTTGTGTTATGTTTAATTTTTCTCTGTTGAATCAAAAAATACAAATTAATACAGCAGATGAAAGATATAATATGCTTAAATTTACCAAGATTCTCTTTTATTTATAAAATGTGTTATGTTATCTAATATACACTTGTGTAGCCGCTGGCTACAGAAATGCAGAGATGATGAGATTTGAGGATATGACACGGGAGAAGAAAAGATTGTGGAAAACAATGTGGGTGCACTGACCTGGTTGGTATGTTTATGGCGAGCCGACGAATGCGCTGGCGGGCTGAGCCTTCTTGTTGGGTTAGTGGAGCTGGCGCTGGATTGATGGTCAGGAATGTGCAGAATGTCTTGTTGTAACACTACACTTTCACAACCTAAAGAGTAGGTACGCGATATTGTTTGTGGCGGCGCGAATGTGTATACACGTGTCGTTCTCTAGACGATTCGGACGGAACAGAATGAAGCCAGCGCCCGCGCGCGCCTCGACCGGCGCGCGGCGGGGAGGGGGTGGTCGTTCGCGCGTGCGCACGCGAATCACACGTCATGCTGCGCGTGAACATCCTGGGGGGGCCGGGGCTGCGACTCCTCTTGAGTTGAATCCAACGGCAGCCTGGTTATCTTGAACACAGGTCGTCGCAGATTTCCATGAGCTGTGTCCAGATCCACAACTCGGATCACTCCATCCTTGCCAGGTATCGTGCGGAGAATTCTCCCCAACTTCCATTGGAGCGGAGGCAGGTCATCCTCTTTGATGAGGACCAGTTCACCCACTTGAGGAGGGGAAGAAGGGGAGAGCCATTTGGAGCGGGTTTGCAGGGTATGGAGGTAGGATCTGGACCAGAGAGTCCAAAAGCGCTGAGAGAGCGCTTGAATGAGTTGAAACCGTTTAAGAGCAGATATGGGTCTGTCGTCAAAAGACTGCTCAGGTAGAGCGGTGAGTGGACGACCAATAATGAAATGTCCGGCCGTGAGAGGTTCAAAGTCCGTAGGGTCGGATGAAATTGGGCAGAGGGGTCTTGAGTTGAGTACAGCCTCAATTCGAGCCAAAAGAGTAGAGAATTCCTCAAAAGTGAGGTGCTGTTCACCTATCACACGATAAAGTAGTTGCTTGGTGGATTTTACGTTTATTTCGTGCAGAGCGCCGAACCAAGGCCCTTTAGGCGGGTTCAGTAACCAAGTTATGTGCTGATTCGCGAGCTTGTGAGTGATTGCATCATTGTTTGACCTGAGGAAGTTCTGAACTTCAATGAGTTGATTCCTAGCACCTACATAGTTTGTGCCGCAGTCTGAGCGAATGAGAACCGGAGTACCGCGACGTGAGATAAAACGTTGCAATGCCGCAAAGAACGCTTCCGTTGAGAGTGCAGAGACTGGTTCCAAATGAACCGCCTTTGTTGCGAGGCAAACGAAAATACAAAAGTACGCCTTTATGAGTTTCGCGTTCCGCAACGTGCTGGATTTAACGAAGAAGTGGCCAGCAAAGTCCGTCGTGACGTGACTAAAAACTGGCTGAGGAGTAACTCTGTCTACTGGGAGATCAGCCATGAGCGGAGCCTTAGGTTGAGCGCGGCACCGGAAACATCTAATACATTTAAACACGCGGTGTCTAATAATACGACGAGCGGACAGAATCCAGTACTGCTGGCGTAATATGGCGTGTAATGTGTCAGCTCCAGGGTGGCAGTGTATTGTGTGATAGTGATCTATAATGAGATCTACGAGCGGACTTGAACTGGGTAGAATGAGTGGGTGTTGAGCGTCATACCTAATTGACGCGTGAGAGAGACGACCACCGACTCTCAAGAGGCCGTCCTTTATGAAGGGCGAGAGACGCTGGAGCCGAACGGGACAAACCTTATCAGTCTGGATACGATTAATGTCTTCAGCAAACTCATTGTGCTGAACAGAGCGGACCCAGTGCAACAGAGCGTCCCTGCGTTCACTAGCTGTCAACGGACCAGAGCGCCGTGCATCTGGGCTGTGCCGACAATTGAATATGAACCTTTTAATACAAGCCGTCACTCCGACGAGCTTGTCAAGTGAGCTGTAGCGAGTGAGCAAGTCCAGATCGATATCTGGGACTGCTATGTGTGCTGGTACCTTTTTGGGCTTAAGGCCTGGGAGAGCATGATGGCCTAGAGCGGGTGGCATCTTGGGCCAAGTGCAGGTAGGTTCTTTGAGCCAACTGGGTGACCACCAAAGGTCATGAAGTGAGAGAGACTGGGCAGACATGCCTCTGCTTGCACAGTCAGCAGGGTTGAGATTCGTGGGCACATGCCTCCACGTATGGCTAGTTGAAATAGCTGTGATCTTAGCCACTCGATTGGCCTCGAAAGTCTGTAATCGGTGAGGTGGCGTATTGAGCCATGCCAACACTATTGTGCTATCTGACCAGCATGTGTGTGTTTGAATGGCTATATGAGCTGACAATTGGGCTGACACTCGAGTCATGAGCTGAGATAAAAGAGTCGCGGCTGACAACTCCAATTTCGGGATTGAGAGACGAGTCTTTATGGGTGCGACCTTGGACTTGCCAATGATTAGGTGTACATTGACATGTCCAGTGATATTGCGCTCATGAAGGTAGATAGCGGCACCAAAGCCAGCCTCTGATGCGTCCGCGAACCCGTGAAGTGAGTAAGTAGACGTGGGCTTGTACTTACAAATGTGCCGAGGTAAACGGAGGTTTGAGAGCTGAGGAAGATCCTCTGAGATGTGTTGCCACTCTGTGTGGACTTCTTCAGAGATAGGCTCATCCCATCCTATTTTCAGAAGCCAAAGCTTCTGGAGAAGAATCTTTGCGTGGAAGATGACTGGAGTAACCCAGCCATTGGGGTCATAGAGAGACGCTACTGTACTGAGAATGGAGCGCTTTGTGACTTGAGCATGAGTGGGCAGAGAAATGCGATAAGTGAACTCATCAGTTTGAGGAATCCACTGTATTCCCAGAACCTTAATGGAATTAGAGTCGGGACTGAAGTCAAAGTCCTTGGGCATGTCGCACTGGTCATCTGGGAATCGTTCAAGGAGCTGGGGCGAGTTGGAGGTCCATTTACTGAGCTGAAAGCCACCTAGGGCGAGTAACTCGATCAGGTCGCTTTGGAGCGACTGAGCAGATTCCACAGAATCTGCACCTGAGAGAATGTCGTCCACAAATATTGATTTGCGGAGGATCTGAGCAGCGTGGGGGTAGCGATGACCTTCGTCATCAGCCAATTGGAGTAAAGTGCGGATGGCATGGTATGGGCTGGACCTTAATCCATATGTGACGGTATTAAGGGCATACGTGAGCAAGGGCTGGTCGGGTGAAGACCGCCAGAGAATGAGTTGAAAACGTCTTTGCTCTGGGTGAATGAGTATATTTCTGAACATCATTCGGATGTCTGTGCTGAAAACTTGTGAGTGGATCCTGAAGGACATGATAATGTCAACAATATCTTGTTGAAGAGCTGGACCTGTATGGAGACAATCATTTAAATTGACGCCATTTGAGCTTTTGCAACTTCCGTCAAACACGCAGCGTAACTTTTCTGATCCTGGCTTGAATATGCCATGATGTGGGATATAGAAATGGGATTTATGAGCAAAGGTATTGGGGTGACACGGCGACATATGTCCCAATTTTATGTAATCTGACATGAATTCTACATATTTCGAGCGGAAGGGCGGGTTCGCTTGCAACTTCTTCTCTAAGTTGAGAAACCTGCGCAGTGCAATAGCGTGAGTGGAACCTAATGTCGGCGCGTTGTGCAGAAAGGGCAGTGTAACCACATATTGACCTGATGGTTCACGAGTAGTTGTGGTGCGGAAAATGTCCTCACACTGATCCTCTAATGGGCTGGTATGCTTGTAGGTTTGGGGTTCCTCGGATTCCCAAAACCTCTCAAGACTTTTGTGAATGTCATGAGTGGAATGCTCTGAGTCCGTGTGAGAGCCGACAATGTGAACTGAGTTGACCTGATTCGTGGGTGAAGTATGTAAACTTTCGAAAGGTCCAATCAATGTAAAATCAAATATCGTGCCGAAGGCTATAGGCTTGCCAGGGCCGAGCGAAACCTTGGTTCCGTCTAACACTTGACCAAGAACGTCAGATCCTAGTATTAGATCAACCGGAGCTGGTGTGTGATATTCTCGATCAGCAAGAGGAATCGGCGGGTGACCTGTTAACTGAGCGAGATCTGGAACCTTTTCCAACGGTAGGTACCCAGTTACGTTCTTCAATATATGGGCTGTGGCCGTGATCATAGGTGTGTCACGGTGAGTAGGGCGGCATACAATTGTGATTGATGCCTTTGAGTCTTGTGTGTGCTGATTTCCAACTCCTGCGATTTTTAGAGATGTATGTTTCAATGGCAAATTTAAAATTGTGGCCATGCGCTGAGAACAAAGAGTCAGCATACTTCCACAGTCTAACAAGGCTCGTGCTGAGTGAAATTGACCATTTACGTCTGCTATTTTAAGTGAGACGGTTGGCAACAAAATTGGTGTGTTAGTGACGTTCACTACACGTTGTGCGGAGTTACAGGAATCTTCTGTTGGAGTTGAAGTCATTGAGTGAAAATGAACTGAGTGTGTATGTGATGAGTGAATGTGTGATGAGTGTGCTGAGTGTGCTGAGTGCTGGTCGTCCTCGCCTTCATAGTGCTCTGTTATTGTAGGTAGTCACTGTTGACTACCTACCCGAGCCCTACTTGGCGATCGCGATTGAGTGGGCGAGTTGGGATGGGACGTATATGCCTGTGTAGCATGTGCCGAATGGTACTGAGGCTCATGCGCTGAGCGCTGTCTGGGCTGCTCACGTAGAGACGGAGGCAGCAAATGAGCAGATGATCGTGTCGGAGACATGGCCCCATGACGATGCAGTGAAGTGTGGTGGTCAGACCGCCCACACTCCTTGCATGCACGTGTAGACCTGCACTCGTTCTCATAATGAGGACCCAAACAGCGTCGGCACCGGTTGCGTGCGTTCACAAAGTCCCACCGACCTTGAACCGGTTGGTTATTAAATCCTGGGCATGCGATGAGTTTGTGTCCCCTATTCCTGCAGTATGGGCATGGCATACCACCAGTAGGGGAAGAAGGTTGAGCCGAATAATCCTGTCGGCGAGTGGGTGATGGGGATGATCGGGCCGAGTAAACTGGCGCTGTCTCAAATGCCATAAATGGTTGACGAATAGGACGGGGGGAGCGATTGTCCTGCCGAGGAGCTATGGGGCGGAACTCTTGATGAGCCTGGTAGGGCTGACGTGGAGTACCTCGAGTGGGCTGAAGCAACTTATTGAGCTGAGCGAGCCTTTCTGACGGGCCGAGCCGTGCTGAAGAAGGAGCCTCCTGTGACGCAAGGAACGATGACTCATTCTCCTTGCAGCGTGCGTGCTCTTCCAGAAACTCAATGAGGTTCTTGAGCGTGGGCAGAGTTGCACGAGATCCGTACTTCCGCTCGAAAAGAGTGCGGAGCTCGCCTTGTAGTTTTCGCACCACCATTGACACGAAAACATAGTCAGAATCCTTCATGGGCAGATCCAGATTGCGGAGAGCGCTTTGCGCTGAGATAAGCGGAATTAAGAATGATGTGCGGATATCCGATCGCATGTGGATGTGCGGAAGGTTCATTATAATGTCCACAAACCGGTCAATGAGTACACGACGATTGTCGTAACGCTTGGTGAGAATTTCCATGGCTATGGGATAATTCTCGTTGGTAGGGTAGAGGTGTTTCACCATATCATGTGCCTCACCCTTTAGGGCGCCTAACAAGTAATGCAGTTTGACAGCATCCGAGACTGTAGCCATCTCACTGACGAGGCTCCTAAAAACGGCAATAAATGAGGGCCATTCTTCAACGTTCGAATGAAACTCCGGTATGGGTATTTTTGGTAAAACACCAACGGGTGTACCCGAGCTGAGGGGCTGCGTCTTGTCCGGAAGAGCCGATTTTTCATTTAACCTTTCAAATGCCACTAGGATAGCATCATAATTGCTAAGTGCCGACTGAAAATTTTTTGTGTAGGTTGCCTCAGTTTCGTCGGACAAATCCTCATCGTCAAGGATCTCATAATATACGTTCTCTAACTTAGTTTTAACGCTTTGTATGTTTGCGTAACGAGCGGTGAAGTCCGCCACAGAATAAGTTTTTCTGTCGCCTGCCTCTACCGCCGCACCGATCTCCTTTAACAGAACTATCGCCTTTACGGCCTCACGAAACATCGCGGCTTGTGATTTTGAAGGCATCCTTATTTTGTTAAAGTAGGTGGTTGATTACTAAGACAAAATACGCACCGAGTTTGAGCTGAACTATAAGAGCGGACGTACAACCAAAATAATTAATGAGACAGATGAACAGAGCTGAGACACTTGCGCGGATGAAGTAACAATGACTATGTTCAAACGGAATACGGAACTCTTAAATAAACACGAAAGAGAGAAAAAAAAAAAAAATAAAAAAAAAATTTTTTTTTTTAAACACCCTGTATATGAGCTGATAAACCAACGTGGAACACCCTATATGTGTACCATAAACAATAAAAGGCAGACAATAACAGGATAAAACTGTTCGGAAAACTTTTACCGTAACACAAGATTACCGCAACATAAAATATCAAAAAGGGTTGATGACCTTGTTCACTCCTATGTTATTATGCTATTCTATTTATATAATAAAATACCTATCTACTGCCTCGAACTCATAAACAACAAAGAATGCGTTTACCTAGCCGAAATCGGATCTAAATGAGCGGACAATCCAATGATGCAGATCAAGCTTTGGTAACGTAATAATACGTAAACGTAAACGTGTGTACTTATGTACTCAACACACGTAACTTACGTATATATGTGACGTATATAAGTGCACGAAATAAAGTTTGGTATAATAAAGAAATATAGTGGAATGTAACTTAAACAATTGGGCTGAATGTATGGGCCGGTTCTATACCGATGGAATGTTCCAGGCGGCGGTTCTAATTACCTACCCGCAATAGGTATTCGAGACCACAAAATATTTTTTGCCGGGAAAGGGGGCAAAATATTTAACCGAGTGAAAATGGACTGCAAATCGACGGGGGCTGGTTCAAACAAAGTTACGGGCCGGCGGGGGGGAGGCGGGGGGTGATATAAACCAAAAATTTTCCGCTCGACGGACCAAAATTTTTCTTGTATTGAAAATGGACTGTAGGGGCTGGTTCTAACGGTTCGAAGGGCCAAAATGTTTCGTAAACGGTCTCGAAGGATCAAAAATGTTTTACTACCGGCTCGAAGTGACCAAAATTTTGGTCACTACCGGCTCGAAGGTCCAAAATGTAGCCGCTGGCTACAGAAATGCAGAGATGATGAGATTTGAGGATATGACACGGGAGAAGAAAAGATTGTGGGAAACAATGTGGGTGCACTGACCTGGTTGGTATGTTTATGGCGAGCCGACGAATGCGCTGGCGGGCTGAGCCTTCTTGTTGGGTTAGTGGAGCTGGCGCTGGATTGATGGTCAGGAATGTGCAGAATGTCTTGTTGTAACACTACACTTTCACAACCTAAAGAGTAGGTACGCGATATTGTTTGTGGCGGCGCGAATGTGTATACACGTGTCGTTCTCTAGACGATTCGGACGGAACAGAATGAAGCCAGCGCCCGCGCGCGCATCGACCGGCGCGCGGCGGGGAGGGGGTGGTCGTTCGCGCGTGCGCACGCGAATCACCACCCCCTCCCCGCCGCGCGCCGGTCGAGGCGCGCGCGGGCGCTGGCTTCATTCTGTTCCGTCCGAATCGTCTAGAGAACGACACGTGTATAAACATTCGCGCTGCCAGCACAAATAATATTGCGGACCTACTCTTTAGGTTGTGAAAGTGTAGTGTTCACGTTACCAAGAACCAAGACATTCTGCACATCACTGCCCAAACCGCCAACTCAATCAGCCCAACGAGAGGAGACGAAACACGTCGGCTCGCCATAAACATACCAACCAGGTCAGTGCACCCACATTGTTTCCCACAATCTTTTCTTCTCCCGTGTCATATCCTCAAATCTCATCATCTCTGCATTTCTGTAGCCAGCGGCTACATTTTGGTACTGGAATCACCTAAACGGGGGTTGTTCAAAACAATTTTAGCAATTTTCATGCAATAAAATTATAGAATGTGGTATATCATTTGAAAGGTAATGTTATTGGCTTTCAACCTCTTTTGATATCATAACCAAAACTTATTCAGCTTATGTCATGGAACGTAAAAACAAGTCATAAATTTTTTAAATAAAACAAAATATAGTTTGGAAGTCCAGAAACCCTATAAAAAAGGGCCGTGTTTGAAAGAATTGCCATTAGTCCAATAATTCACGCCGCTGGAAACACAGTAAGTAAAGAAAATGGAAGCCACACCACAGCTCAAATCGACATCCTAATCCGGCAAGGGTTGTCTCAGCGTACTATCGCTCATCAGCTTCATCTGAGTCAATCTTGTGTCTCAAAAGTATACAAGAGGTTCAGGGAGATTGAAAACTTAGTGCGAAGACCAGGTTCTGGCCGACAGCGATGCACTTCTGTGAGAGATGACCGTTTTATTGTCTCCACTTCGCTCCGGAATCGACACCTGACCGGTGAAAAGTTCGAGGGAGGGCTGTCAGTGAGTAGACAGTGAGACGACCCCAAAAAGGCCTGCCACGGGACCCAAATTGACTGCAGCCCGGCTCCAATTTGCCCAAGATCACTTAGATTGGGGTATAGAGCAATGGAACCGAGTCTTATTCTCGGACGAAACCAGAATGTGTCTGCATAGTAGCAACCGTCGACGAAGAGTTCGAGAGACGGGTGGAGGTCGGGGAGGGGGGGCTAACCACAGAAAGATACATCAACAACATTCTGCTAGGCCATGTGCCGGGTTTATTGGCCAAGATTTCCTGTTAATCCACGATAATGCCCGCTGCAACACCGCTGCGGAGACAAGACCTGGAAGAAGTCGGGATTCCCACACTAGACTGGCCAGCCCTCAGCCCTGACTTGAATCCAATTGAATATTTGTGTGATGAGTTGAAAATGCGGGTACGAGGGAGATGGCCATCTCTAGCGTCGATGGAGGACCTAAAAACTGCTTTAGTCGAAGAGTGGCAGGAAATCCCACAAGATTCCATCAGGAAACTCATCCGGTCGATGAAAAAACGATTGCGAGCAGGGGGGGATAACACAAAATACTGAGGGGGGAGAATATAAAATTGGAAATAAAATGTTAATACTTATCTTTTCATTTTATTCTATTCGTTCAGATGTTGCACTAATTCCTATAATTTAAGTAGGAAATAAAAAACGAAGTAATTTTCTTTACTAGCATTCGAAAGCCAGTAAAATTACCTTTCAAATAACATACACCATTCTATAATTTTATTGCATGAAAATGAGTGGTTTCCTCGTTGTTTTTTTTTTCTTAGTTCTTGCCTTTCCTCCAGACGGCGCTATCCATGTCACCATAGATAAAATGTGTTTCGTAGCAATCAATGTCAAAATGGTTTTTCGTTTGTTTGGAATCGGTTCAAATTTTGTCTTAGATTCTGTTGCTAAAAAATAAGACAGTGCCATCTAGGAATCTTATTTAACACTAAATTTGACATAAACTCTCATTGTTAAAATTGTTTTGAACAACCCCCGTTTAGGTGATTCCAGTTTAAAGCTCGCAAGTCTATAATTTCGCTTATGTTTGTGTGCCCTTTGGTATACCCACAATAGATTCGATTGTTATGTTTTTATTGCACGTATGCGATTAGTTAATATAATAATTTATATTAATATGTTACATAATTATTATGTTCATCATTATTTAACCCTTAAAATAATGGTTAACTATTTTTAATTAATATGGTATGGATTTTTGAACGCAACCTGACTCGATTTATTGATTTGTTGTAACATTGATTGACTCATCTATGTAATATTGTATTTGTTTCAATTTTAATTGGTTTTTCATTGTGTTTAATTTGATTGATTCATCAGTGTCTGCATGTCAAAGTTGCATGTTGGACCTCTGGTTTTGTTAATATATGATTATATATTAATATACAGGGTTATTTTTGAACCTCTAACAAAATTTTTCCATGTCATAGTATTGCATGACTACAATCAATTTATGAAATAAAAAATGAATTTTTTTTTTACATTTTTACGTCAACTTTTGCTCACAGAAATTAAAATTCCCATAGCTTAATTTTTAAAAGATTTTATTTTTAATTTTTTTCGGAGAATTTACGTCATTTTAGGGCATGGTTTTCATTATTTGGCTATATATATTGACCATTATTTTTTTATGATTTTTTAAAGAATTGTCCGATGACCTTGTCACTTGAGAATTTTAGACATTATACTGATTGTGATGTGTGATTGCTTATAAAAAAAGGTCGTCTCTGTCTGTCTACTCATCTGTCATCTAGCTGTCAAATTAGTCTGAAGCAAATTATTATAAATTTATCTTGATAGCAAAGGACACATTTCTAAACAGCCATTAATCAAGTGACGTCACACAAGGGCAAATGTAAGTTGCGGCCTTTTCGTAAAAATATTCCTCATCATGAAGTTTTTTAGACCAAAACTTCGAAAATACGGCTTTTTAAACCTAAATCTCGAAATCGTTTTCGAATTAACACACCTTAAAATAATTTAATCTATGCCAATTGTACTCACCGTGCGCACCGGCTTACGCGCCGCCCGGCCACCCCCCACCAACCTTTCCATCGCCCGCCACCACGCTGAGCGCAAGGGCACACCCCCGACACTTCTTTGTCCTCGCTCAAGTTATTTACCTACACTCTCACGCGCGCATCTGGCTCGTCCGCACACGCTTGTGTGTGTGCGTGAGCTAGTCTAGGGCTGGCAGCAAGCGTGTGAGCGTCGTCGATCGAGAGGGACAACATTTATAGGCAGCAACTTATATGATTCTCTTCCTAAATTTTAGCGTGGTTAATCCCTAGGTCCTAATTTGGTACCCCGTGGATTATTTTTGTATTAAAAATATATACATCGTCACGACTTGAATCAAATGCTCGAGGGGGTGTTAGAGGTGTTCCGAGTGTGAACTTTGAAATGCATGTCACAGTCCGCACTCGGTACACCCGCGTTTCACCTACAAATATTACGTCCCAACGTGATGGGTGGTGAGCTCTATCGCCGTACTTCGGGCACAAATAGACAATTTTTAGGACATGTTGAAATTTGCTCAGCTCGAACGGTGACACAAAAACATTCGATTTTTAAAATTTCAACTTAATGTTGAAATTCTTACCAACTGTTACACAACTGCTTGAGAGTTGCAGTTAACGCCCTAAACCAATACATAAAAGAAAATGCCTTGGTTTAGTTCATCGGCAGGAAATAAAAAAAATCTGCGTTCTTTATTTTTTGCTCCGTTTTCAATGCATCCATAAACACCACAAAAACGAACATATTCATTAAAAATCAGTATCGTAATAAAACAAAAAACAAAATACGCGCGCAGTGAACAAGTGCTACTCGAGCTCTACGTGCCACCAGATTTCCACTAACTTGCGGGGGACCGCGGGGGATGTTAATTTCGCGCGGGGAGGTGAGTGTCGCTTCTTTACGTAGTAATACTTTATATTCTCTGGCAAGGGTGACCGAACGTAGCTAGGAATTTGGGATTTACAAAGTGATGTAAAAAGCGGATTTAAAAAAGGAAAAGTTGTTATTTTTTTTTACCAAATATTTTTTTGTCTTTCCATAAATCATATTTACTTTTGGTTAGGGGTCCAAAAATAACCTAGTATTAATCTACATATGATTTATTTTATCTACTCCCATACTACAATAAGTTAATATTAAAACAACATCAAAAACGGTTTTATAAGAAGACATTGTTTGACCAATGTTATAATACTGCAATTCCGCGCTTTGATTGGCCAAATTTATTGTAACATTGCTACACAGCGTCCGGGACGGCGTCGCAGAGGATGCGGGCGGTGTGGTGGTGGGTGATCGAGCACGCATTGGGGGACGGCGTCGGAGAGGATGCGGGCGGTGTGGTGGTGGGTGATCGAGCTCGCGTTGGGGGACGGCGTCGGAGAAGATGCGGGCGGTGTGGTGGTGGGTGATCGAGCTCGCGTTGGGGGACGGCGTCGGAGAGGATGCGGGCGGTGTGGTGGTGGGTGATCGAGCACGCATTGGGGGACGGCGTCGGAGAGGATGCCGGCGGTGTGGTGGTGGGTGATCGAGCTCGCGTTGGGGGACGGCGTCGGAGAAGATGCGGGCGGTGTGGTGGTGGGTGATCGAGCTCGCGTTGAGGGACGGCGTCGGAGAAGATGCGGGCGGTGTGGTGGTGGGTGATCGAGCACGCGTTGGGGGACGGCGTCGGAGAGGATGCGGGCGGTGTGGTGGTGGGTGATCGAGCACGCATTGGGGGACGGCGTCGGAGAGGATGCGGGCGGTGTGGTGGTGGGTGATCGAGCACGCGTTGGGGGACGGCGTCGGAGAGGATGCGGGCGGTGTGGTGGTGGGTGATCGAGCACGCATTGGGGGACGGCGTCGGAGAGGATGCGGGCGGTGTGGTGGTGGGTGATCGAGCTCGCGTTGAGGGACGGCGTCGGAGAAGATGCGGGCGGTGTGGTGGTGGGTGATCGAGCACGCATTGGGGGACGGCGTCGGAGAAGATGCGGGCGGTGTGGTGGTGGGTGATCGAGCACGCGTTGGGGGACGGCGTCGGAGAGGATGCGGGCGGTGTGGTGGTGGGTGATCGAGCACGCGTTGAGGGACGGCGTCGGAGAGGATGCGGGCGGTGTGGTGGTGGGTGATCGAGCACGCGTTGGGGGACGGCGTCGGAGAGGATGCGGGCGGTGTGGTGGTGGGTGATCGAGCACGCATTGGGGGACGGCGTCGGAGAGGATGCGGGCGGTGTGGTGGTGGGTGATCGAGCTCGCGTTGAGGGACGGCGTCGGAGAAGATGCGGGCGGTGTGGTGGTGGGTGATCGAGCACGCATTGGGGGACGGCGTCGGAGAAGATGCGGGCGGTGTGGTGGTGGGTGATCGAGCACGCGTTGAGGGACGGCGTCGGAGAAGATGCGGGCGGTGTGGTGGTGGGTGATCGAGCACGCGTTGAGGGACGGCGTCGGAGAGGATGCGGGTGGTGTGGTGGTGGGTGATCGAGCACGCGTTGAGGGACGGCGTCGGAGAAGATGCGGGCGGTGTGGTGGTGGGTGATCGAGCACGCGTTGGGGGACGGCGTCGGAGAGGATGCGGGTGGTGTGGTGGTGGGTGATCGAGCACGCGTTGAGGGACGGCGTCGGAGAGAATGCGAGTGGTGTGGCGGTGGGTGATGATCGAGCACGCGTTGCGCCGTCCCTCAACCCCTGTACCTCCATGCCCTAAGCAGCGTGTAGTTGTGCCCAAAGTACGGCGATAGAACTCGGGGATTCAAGTCGTAACGATAATAAAAAAAATTTTTCAACATTATTTTCAGTCTTACTCGTGCCCGCGCTGTGACAAGACCTTCAACTGCAGACATAACCGGGACAGACATCTGACTAATGTGAGTTTCATTACTTAAGGCGATATGTAAAAGTTTTAGCGTCCCTGTTACTCCATTTGCGAAAAAGCCCTCGGTGCGAGAGGGACGGATTCGTGGAAAAGTAGCAAAATTCGGTTTTTTATTAATATAAAATGTACTAAAGTTGCTATCAAAATTTCGTTTAACCAGGACGGCGATTCTGGCAAGTGTGCAAAAATTACGAAAGCAGAAAAATCTTTAATTTCCTTAGAAAATCCCTTGTAAAATCACTCGAAATCTGACGTAGCAAATTTTTTCGCACTTGCCAGAATCGCCGTCCAGCCCCCCTATTCTGTATCTTAAGTTGCCAACTGCACAGGGTGCCTATCGTCAAAAACATAGATAAAAACTAAACTTTCAAAATTGCTTTTAGTGGGTATTGAACTATTTACGAACTGTGTCGTCACTTCAAGTGCTAACATGCCCTTAGACAATCGGAATTCGATAGTATATCTATGTTTTTGATGATAGACACCCAGTCCAGAAGGCAACTCGAGATACATAATAAGCCCGCAGGTCCTAGATACTGTTAAAACCCATCTAATAAAATATAATTGCAGTCCATATGTCATTCTATATTGTCAAAAGGGCCTCATTTCAATAAATATTTCTATCGAGCCGAATTTCTCCAATCGCGTTTCTGTTTTAACAGATCCCTAGAAAAAGCTTCCAAAAAAAATATACTATTTTATCAAAATAATACATCATTTACTGAAGTAGATATACAAGTTCTTAAAGTGTCGATTTTTTTTCCGTAGCGCCTTAAACACGTTTTTGCTCAGAGCTGTACTAGAGGATGACAGTGAAAATTTTCAGATAAAATCATACCACGGCTACGATCGTACTGTCAACACACATTGCTTGAGTTCGGCTGCAGTTCCGGCGCGGTGGTGGCTGTGACCATATACTTTACACGTCACTGATGTAGTGTTTATGCTGATGCATTATGATACATTAGTTAACCTATCGCGGTTGGAACAGTACTGGCGCTGTCCGCAAACTATACATCAATATACAGGTTAATTGGTAATTCGACCTATTCCTTGAAAGGGCTTATACTAGAGATCATTTCCAACGAATTAAGTCCTATCAACTATATGTCGAAAATAAATGGTCTCCGAGTTACGAAGGTTTTTGTATTATTTTTCAAACTTTCAGAGTAATAATCAAAAATAAATAATTTAAAAATAACTATTCCTCTCTCAGCACTTATGTATTTTATTTCTGATCAATGATAGATGAGTGATGATTTATAAAAAAAATACGTGCCCTGAATTCCCATAATCTCAGAATGAAAAGGTCTTAAGTGGAAAGATAACCTTTTTTATTTTGTAATTTTTGAAATATCGACGTGTTTTACTTGAAAAAATATTATCATTTTCGACCCCTAGTTGATAGGCATTATTTGTTGGAAATGATCCCTAGTATAACCCCTTTAAAGGAATAGGTCGAATTACCAATCAACCTGTATAAAGGGACATTATTAAGAAGCCAAATTCATACTGGAGGCTTTGTAACTGATCAGTATCACATTTTTACTGAAAAACATGAAATGTTGACCTCACATATTAATTGACTCGGAGCTGCGGTTACGTTTGCAGGGAAAACAAAAGGGTCGTATAAATTTGTCTGTATTTTCCTGCCACCTTGTATACCTCCTTATATGGCAGTATGTTAACCCAATCCCACCGTTATGTACAAAAAATACGGTCTATAAATATTTATTGCGGCCGTGGCTGTGCTTGTCTTAAACCGAGTTCGGCTGCAGCCGTACTGTCGCGTCGTGCCTAGTAGAGTGACAAACACAAAATACGACCACAGCCGTACTGCACCGGAACACGCTAAACCACAAACTGCTTTTCAGAGTGGAGAGTACAGTATAATGAAAACCTTGTTATAGAAAAGATATCTGTATGTATTTATTAATTACGAACTTTAGCCCGCGACTTCGCCCGCTTTGACAACCTGATAACTATGGTAAGACAACTGTAAATTAAAAATAAAAAGTCAATTGAGAACTCGTCAGCAAGAAGCAAATACAACCTATAGTATGAGGGATTGCAGACAGAAATGGGGAAAAAGTCGTCTCAAATTAACTTGGCTAGATTGCATGGGCTCCTTATGTATTGTGGTTTTGTGTTTGAAGTAGGCTGTCCCTTTCTTTCAGGTACATTCTGACATAAGAGACGTGAAATGCGACTTCTGCGAGAAGTTCTTCAAAAGTGAGCCGGAAAAGAAAATCCACACCGACCACGTCCACCTGAAGATACCTTGGCCGAAGAGAAACAGACACCGTGCTAAAGATGGACAGACTATAGCAAGAAGGAAAAGTGGGAAAGGGACAACTGATGATTTTTGTGTAGAACAGGCTAAATAAATTTGTTGTTATATTATAACAGTTTTTTTTTTAATATTTATATCTGGTTCTTTCGACCAAATCGATTCCAGTGTGCTCATTAAGAGGCTATGCGAATTTTATTTTTGTCACTGTCACTCCAAGCGAAAAATAGTGCAGTGCGAGAGGGGCGGATTCAGGGCAAAAGGGAAAAAAGTTTGTTTTATATTTTTATTAAAAAAACTAAAATAGCAAGCAAAATTTCAAATACCAAATCTCTAGATATTGTTAAAACACACCTAATAAAATATGTTTGAGTTCTGTATATGGTTCCTATTCGCCAAACGAGGAGAAAAAGTGAGTTTGAACACCTCATTTCAACAATTATTTCTATCGAGAAAAATTTATCCAAATATGTTTTCCAATTTCAAAACCCTACATTATATAGTCAAAATGCATATACCAGAAACTGATTATAATTTTCCGTGTATTTCATGAAATACGCAGAAAAGAAACACCCGTATTTTTTCGCATATCGCCTTAACAGTTGTGTCGATTCGGTTTAAGAGCAGTATCGCAGCCGAATTGTGAAAAACCCGCCTTTTTCTAATTAATCAAATGACATTTTTGAAATTCTCTTTTTTACAAACCAATGGAAACTTTGCGATGGCAGCATACACAATACATAGGTAATACGGTTTTGTTGAATAACTATTGAGTGAACTTTGAATTTAAGTGTTCTGTTTCGATAAATTAGAAAAAGGCGGGTTTTTTACATTCCGGCTGCGATACTGCTCTTAACAATCCGGCCATCCTCGAGCAGTTTCGACTGGTGGACTGGTGGCGTGGCGGCGTATAATGGCGGAGACGAGCGCACTCACCAACCTGCTGCAGAGGGCGCCACTCTCGCTCGCCCTGCGATCTGTAAACGCAGTGGCTGGACCCGGACGGGTTGATTTGTTTAAGAGGGCGCCGAGCAAAATAATCTAAAACGACAGTCACTGTTAAATTGATTTATTGAATAATATCAATTTTATGTCAAATTGTGATGATATATAAATAAAATGATATATAAATATGGTATATAAATAAAATAAATATGTATTATCACAGAGAGTGTATCTAGACTTCCGCCGCAGCGAATATTGAAAATAACTTATGGTGTAAGAAAGAAATCTATCTAAAGTAGGCCCAAAATCTAAAAAAGGTATTGGGGTTTTAGTCATTTCGATAACTTAACTGTCGAATTTTGTCTCAACCACAATTCAAGACAATCACGAATGTTATAAAATACAATTGGGCCTTTTCACATTTTTAAAATTTTGTCTGGTAAATTAAATATGATTTTTTCTGTTCAATTCAATAAAAACGCCCACGATAAAAAACGACCACGAGAGAACAAGCGAGGTGTCTAATCATTCTACGCTCGGCGCAGCCTTAATTGTAGCTTGAGCGATTTGACAAAGGCCATACTAAGTCTTAATCTTATGTAATTGTTATAAATTTAAAATTGTGTATTTGTATCTTATATGATTGTATAATCCGTCAGAGATCGAAGGTGACCGACATAGCCTGCCGAATCAGTAAGTTGAAGTGGACAGGACATATTTGTCGCCGACGTGATGACCGTTGAGGCCGTAAGGCATTGTAATGGAGACCACGTACAGCAAAGCGCAGCGTGAGCCGCCCTCATGACGATCTGAAGGACGTTGCGGGTGGTGGCTGGATGAGGATGACTGAGGACCGCCAAGAGTGGCGTAATATTGGGGAGGCCTATGTCCAGCAGTGGACGAATACGGGCTGATGGATGATTAGTGTATAATGTTGTTATTAATGTTACCTTCTCTATCGCATTAGGATGCATCCTGTAAATATAGATGATAGGGGATTGTAAATAAATAAATAAACTTATTTGACAGGGCTAAACTTAATTTAAGCGTACTGTCTTTTTCTTTCTGTATCAAAAGGACAAAGACGGGACGCTTAAATTAAGTTTAGTCCTGTCAAATAAGTTCAAGTCTGTCTTGTTACACCAAATCGACACCATTAAAGCCGATTCTGAAGGCTTTAATTTTAGTTTTAGTGCTGTCAAAACTAAAGTTTTTCGATACAAAATAGCCCTTAAGAGTTAGGATTAGAAGCTAAATTTCTTTGGAAATTTTTAAGCTTTGACAGCACTAAAACTAAATTTAAAGCCTTCAGAATTGGCTTTATTGTCTCGCAAATAATACTGTGTGCAAGGGTTGTGGTTGTGACTGCACACCAGAATTTAAAAAACCGGGGTCTATGACGTCATCACGGGGAATGGAGGGAGGGTCAAACGTGTCCTTCACGGTATAATCCTCACTTTTGAAAACTTAATGAAAATCAATTTTGACTATGCCAAAATTAATATTATATATTCATAAATAGTCCTTAAGGGATCATTCAACAATTTACGTGATCATCGGAAGGGGGGGGGGGGGGTCGGGTGCTTGTATATACATCTGGATTATTTGATTATTTGAGGGGGGGGTTCCGAAAATAAATAAATTATATTTAAATATTTACGTCCAATTTTGAAGTCTATTAATAATTTTATTAAAAATGACAGACGTAAATAAATATTAAAATGTGTAGGTACATGTTCCTGTCAAACGTAAATTTACGTTCCTGTTTAATTTGTTCCTGTTAAACGTAGATTTAGATTGACAAATGGCACACCCTCTTCCCAAATTTAGGTCATTTAGACCCATAGAAACATGACATACGTGTCAGTGCTAATAAATAGCAAACATTTTAAGCCAGGGCGAAGATTACGTAATCAAGGCGAGGGGGGGGTTAAAAACAAAAGATTACGCTGTGATCACATAGGGGGGGGGGGGGGGGAGTTAAAAAAACGGCCAAAAATGATCACGTAATTGTTGAACGATCCCTAAGGTAAAAAAATAGCCATCCTATATTTCTTCAGTATAAATTCAGATTATACAGAAATAAAATGTATCATTCTTTAACTATTAAAATTAGAATCCTGAGCGTGGTGAGGGATTCAAAGGCACAAGAAACAGAATAAATTTGCTCTCGTGTGACACATACAATTTTTCACCTCTCTAGCGAGAAAACATAGATGTAAAGTAAAGACACCCTTTTCGAACGAACTTTTAAGAATTCAATGGTTTTTTTCTATTAAAAATACACTATATAAAAATATTACACATAAAATAAAATGTAAGGAGTGTTAATTGGATCCCAAAAGCCGCGAAAAATCGGAAAATCTTTGATAAACCGATCGAAAACGGAAAACATGACCATCACGCGGGAGTTTTACTCTATCCGTTTCCGGATTCCATGCACATTGGGAGGCGATACACAGGATTTCGAGAAGTTTACCTTGTCTATGGTATCCGACAAGCTGTGGGGCTGTGTAGTGTGTATAGCCTCCCAAAGTGTATAGAATCCATATATAGTGAAAGAGATAGCCGCCATTCTGATGTTTGCTGTCTCTCTTTCTCTTGAGCAAAGGATATGGAGTTTTTGTATGGCCCATGGCCTACCAATGTGTATGGAATCCGGAAACGGATAGATAGAGTAAAACTCCCGCGTGATGGTTATGTTTTTCGTTTCCGATCGGATGGCTTATTACGTAGGTACCTATCTTACAAACAGTAAGCAATCGACAAAAATTGTGCAATTAATGTGTCAAAAGTCACTTTTCTTATTATGACCCCCGTTCATTAATTAAAACTTTCATCAGGTTCCGACACTGACAGCAGGATAGCGTGTACAATTTTCAACGCGTGGGACAGAGATGGCAATAGAACCCGTGTCGCGACCCCTAATTTATGAACGCGCCCCGGAGCGATAAGAATTTTACCCTGCATCGTTCAAAAATCGACCCGAGTAAACCGAGGGTAAACGAACTGTTACCTGACAGTTGCGCTAAGTGTTTTGAAACGCTTTCGAGAAATGTAAATATCGCACTGACAAGTGCGATTTCTAACTCTGTCTGGGCACGGATAAAATTCGCCTGACAGTTGTCATTTCGGAGTTTTCTCGGGATTCGGACGAATTTTGAAAATAGAATTCAACATTTCCGTACGATTACGGGAACATTTTTCGATACTGCTTCGACAGGATTATGGCTTGCAAATGCAAAGGTTGCAATGCCATCCATATTAAAAGCAATAGGCATCGGTTCAATTCCTTCTTTATTAGGTACTTTACTTTATTTATTTATTTTGATTTGAGGTTATGTATTTACTTGACGTGTGTTATTCCAGACCGTTTCAAAACGCTTTTCTCACGGGAATCACTCGCAAGCGTTTCAAAACCAGATCTTTCTTTCTCTTTCTAGTATATAGCTCCGTCTCTTTCTTAAAAACGAGTGACACAAAGATCACACGTTTTGAAACGTAGCCTTAGAAAGTGACTTTTGAAACAGCAACTGCGCAATTTTTGTCGATTGCTTATTGTTTGCAAGATACGTAAAATAACCCTGCGGTTTATTAAAGAAAAAACAATTGTACAAAAAAAGAAAAATGTTGCCTGATCCATGAGCAATTTTTTGTAATCAACGACGTTCTAAACGGGATTAATTGGTTAATACAAAATTTTATAGGTATCTATAGATTGGATGACAACAGTGCTACAAGGAACAAATTCAAACTATAAAACGTCCAGTGAGTCTTTTCGCTTAAAACAAGCGGAGCTAATGTGCGGAGACATGTTAAAGGAAGTCAGATAAAACGGTTTTGAATTGAAATTGAAGTATATTTTAGTGCGTGGATGATACTGACAGGGAACGCAGCACGCAGCTGTGAATACAGAACACTGCTGTGAAACAAGGGGTATGGTAGCAGCATAAATATAATAGGTAGTGAATAGTGACGTTAGTTCTGATTTTGGACACACAACCAATCCACGCGCTAAAAGAGCCTTGAAGCAATGTAAAGGTTTGAATATTTGGTCTAAGCTACCAACATATCGGCATAAGAACTTTTTCTGAAACGCACTATATTATGTATATATAACATCGACTTGAATTGACAAACATTTTTCCTCTACGAACGAATGAAATGAACATCAATGATTTTTAACTACATAAGCGAGGTGTCTATCATCAAACAAAATTCACATGAGATGTGGGATGAAATATGTTGTTTTCCGGGACGGTTTAAAATGGCACTTTAATATTTAAGTACCTATAGTCGCCACTTCTGTTCCTAGTAAACAACTGTTTTCAAAAGCTGATACTACTAATATAACACAGAAGCGCAAGAAAGGTCTCTCATAATTACTGTTATTTAATTCTGTGACATCGAATAAAAATTAAATACCTCTACAATATGTTTTGAAAACAAAATAAATAGATACCCATATAAAATTAAAAAAAGTGCGTTTTTTTTTAAACTAAAAACCTAGAGAAAAATCGTCAAAACATCGACACATCGATGTTTTCAAGACCGGTGTTTTGACTTTCTTTTTGTTTTTTTTTTTTTTTTTGTCATTTTTTTCCTCTATGGAAAAGGCTAAGAGCTTAAGCCCATACTGCCTGGTCTTGTTTTTTTTTTTCTTGTTCTTGTAATTACAATCGAGGCTAAAAAGTCTTGTCTTTCATAGCTATTTTCTTCAATTTTGTATTGTATAATCTTCAGTATTTTATAATCGAGGCAAACTGCCTTGTCTAACGTAATTATAAGATTCATTAATTTTATAATCCAGTATTTTTAGGTCATATCCGTATTGTCAAATCAGTTATGTAGGGGTCAATTACGGTATTGTTATTTTTCAAATAACTTCGATGGTATTCTTGATAAAATTATAAATGGGGTAAAAAGTTTCTGTATTCTTGAGAAGTTCCTGAATAGAGCGCGGGACATCCAGGGCTTCTTTATAAATATTCAATAAATTATCAATTAATACTAGTCTTTGTATATTAAATTGAGGGCAATCAAAAAATATGTGGTTTAAACTTTGAATTTCAAAATTACAATATGTACAATTTGGGAAAGGTATCATTTTCAATCTGTGTAAATGTTCATTAAATCTGCCATGTCCAATTCTTAGACGACATATTGTTGTATAAAAGTTTCTATGTATATATTTTCCGGTGATGAACCATGGTTTCTTGATATCCGAGTTAATGTTACTATACCATTTTCCTTTTATTCGTGTTGTTTCTTCCCAATGGAGCATCCATTGAAGTTTAATATTCATCTTAATGTCAGTTTTGCAATCTGAAGCTGGCAACTTAATATTTTTGATAGATATTTGATGAATATTAGGATTTTTAGTTATAGAGCTGGCAAGTTTATCAGCAAGTTCGTTACCAGGAACGTCAATATGAGATGGAGTCCAAATGAAACCTATTTCTCTGTCTTGATTGAGCCAAAGCCTGCTACATTTTTGCCTTATGTTGTAAATAATATAGTTTGTGCTACCACTGTATGTAGGATTTGATAGTGCCATTAAAACGCTCATGCTGTCCGAAATTATCAACCATTTCTTGAAACTGAGGTTAGTTAATTCTATATATTCTAAAGCTGCATAAATGGCCTGGGCTTCTGCTGTATATATACTTGCATTTGATGGTAATCTGAAGCCATGTCCCAATTTAGTGACAGGATCATGGTGTGGCGACTCGCCCATCACAAATAAAACCTTCATGCGCATTCGTACAAATGCATCCATAGATTCACAAAATGACACAAAAAATGTCAACTCTTGTCTTGAGTTTTAGAGATAATATTCTTGTAACAATATCAACAATAAAATATGATATAACTGGCTATCTACAGCTTTATTTATAAATAGGAACATAAAACCATCCTATATTGGTGACCCCGTATGAACTATACCTACAACCTTCTGATGTTTATGTTGCCCGTATGAACTACAATATTTTGTGTTCACGTTCTCCAAACTATTATATCACCGGTTGGGCATTGTAACTTTCGACTTCCTGAGCTTCCTGCCACCTGTGGGATATCCAGCATTGCTGCCACACGCCACATAGCACCTAGAGGGGCCACTGGAAACTGCCTAACTGCAAACTAGTGGAAACTGTACAGTATGGACTACGGACAGACGGTAACACGTTTTCTTCATTTATCTGTTTTCGAACATTTTAAATAATTTGGTGAAAGTGTTCGGTGAACTGCAAACTAACTTAATATTTAATGAATATAAAAAAATATATATTGATTTTCGTAAACTTAATCTTAATTTTCTTTTGCAAATTTGTGATAGTTTGTGTGCGGATTTTAAGTTACTTATTTCGTTTACTTGCATATTTTTGTATATACAGAGTGTGTATTAACCTTATTGTAAATTTGTCCCAAATAGTAAGGGCTCATAAACCTTTTATCAGATTTAATATTTAAAACTTTTTAGTACGTAGATTTTTTTATTTTTATTTCTTCGTGTTTGGTGTTTTGCCTTATGACTTGTATGTAGATAGCACCTGCTGAATTATTTTTTTCTTCTGCACTTATATTAATTATTATTAATTAATAATTGTATTGTTTTGGTTTTTGTGCTTCTATTCGATTTGTTCACTAATTATGTCTGCCGAGGAGGAACTAAGGCAGCAAGTGCGTACAGAGGCAAATAACATTAAGCGTTGCTTACTTGAACTGTCGAAGAAAGTTGATGCCCTTACAAAGAATCAGTCTAACCGCCATCGATCCAATTCTCGCTCAGGATCTAAGCCCAGATCCTATTCACAGTCCAGCACCCGCCTCTGCTGGTACCACAAAAAGTATGCCAAGCAGGCAAATAAGTGTATGTCTCCTTGTGGTTGGAAGCCTGACCAGGAAAACTCCTCCAGCAGCCAGTAGCGGCGGCATCTGACTGCTTCGGTCATTCCAGCCGTCGTTTATTCGTAACAGACTCTGTATCAAAGGTCCGATACCTGATCGACACTGGGTCAGATCTGTGCTGCTACCCACGCCAGCTCATGAAGGATATACATCACCCTACTGGATTCGACGTACGTGCCGCTAATGGTAGCCCTATAAAAACCTACGGCTCCATTACTTTACGTGTGAACCTTGGGCTACGCCGGGAATTCCGATGGAATTTTATTATTGCAGACGTGGCCAGTCCCATAATTGGAGCGGATTTTCTGGCACATTATCATTTGTTACCGGACTGCTGTAACCTTAAATTAATTGACGGCTCCACGAAATTGGCCACACCGGCTACCATTGCCCAGGTCTCCCAATCAAGTGTCAAAACCATTGTTGCTGGGGACTCACCTTACATCAGGTTATTGCAAGAGTTCCCTGACATCACACGGCCTCCTGGCCTCCACAGGACAATCAAGCATAACACGGTGCATCACATCGTTACTACAGAGGGTCCACCTGTTGCATCTCGCCCACGCCGTCTTGCCTCGCAGAAGTTGCAGGCAGCCAGGAAGGAATTCCAAGAAATGGTTGCATGTGGGACTGCCCGACCTTCTGACAGCGCTTGGTCCTCGCCACTACATTTGGCAAAGAAGGGTGAAAATGGCTGGCGCCCCTGTGGTGACTACCGTGCCCTTAACGCCCGTACCATCCCCGATCGTTATCCCGTTCGGCACATAGGGGATTTTGGCCAGGACCTGGCAGGATCTACGGTATTTAGCACTGTGGATTTAGTCAAAGCTTACCGACAAATACCAGTTTCGCCAGAGGATATTGCTAAAACGGCAATCATAACACCCTTTGGCCTCTTTGAATTCCCTTATATGACGTTCGGGTTACGTAACGTGGGACAAACGTTTCAACGTTTTATTGACGAGGTGGTACGCGGGCTTGAATTCGTTTTTCCTTATGTGGACGACATTCTGATTTATTCTCGTTCAAACGAGGAGCACAACCATCATCTTCGTGCCCTTTTCCAAAGACTTTCGGAATATGGCGTTGTCATCAACACCTCAAAGTGTACTTTTGGTGCCGAGGAAGTGACATTTTTAGGTCACCGGATCTCCAAAGACGGCATTCGTCCACCACCAGAACGTATCGAGGCCCTCAAAAATTACCCCTTGCCGGAAACAGTAGAAGGCCTACGCAGGTTTTTAGGCATGATAAATTTTTATCGCCGGTTCCTACCTAACGCAGCTGAGTATCAAGCTCCGCTTATAGACATGTTGGCGTCCACACAACTCAAGGGCAAGAAACCCGTCCCCTGGACACCAGATTTAGAATCTGCTTTCCAAAAATGCAGGGATCATTTGGCTAGCGCAACAATCCTAGCTCATCCCGACACCACTGCCACACTGGGACTTTTCACAGATGCATCTTCCACCCATGTAGGAGCATGTCTCCAACAGCGTGTTGAAGATGATTGGCAGCCTCTTGCATTTTTTAGTAAAAAGCTTACTACTCGACAAACAACATGGCCAGCCTATTACCGAGAGTTACTCGCTGTCTATGAAGCTGTCCAACATTTTCGACACGTTTTGGAGGCACAACATGTGCGTATTTACACGGATCATAAACCTTTGATCTATGCATTTTCACAACGTCGTGAAAAGTTACCTCCAGTTCAACTTAATCAGTTGTCCTTCATATCCCAATTTACGACGGATATCGTCCATATAAGCGGAAAGGACAACGTGGTGGCCGCGTTCGTACCACGAGTTATCACCCGTGTGCGAACGGGTTGGTTGAGCGTATGCACCGCCAATTGAAAGCTGCGCTGATGTGCCACCAAGAGACGTGGTGTAAAGCCCTGCCCATGGCGTTGTTAGGGATGCGTGCTTCTCTTAAGGAAGATTTACAAGTTTCTCCCGCCGAGGTATTGTACGGGGAACCCTTGTGCCTACCCGGTGAGTTCATTTCACCTTCCGCAGCTCCCCATTGCAACACTGATGTGACTAACTTTGCCACACAGTTAAGGCGTTGTATGTCGCAACTGCAGCCTACTCCTACGTCAGCACACGGTAGGAAATCCATCTTTATTCACAAGGACTTGGCATCCTCTAGTCACGTTTTCTTGCGTGATGATACGGTGAGGCCTTCTTTAAAACCTCCTTACACTGGACCCTATAAAGTCGTTTCTAGGAGGGATAAGACGCTCACTATCGTCATTGGAGACAAGAACATACAGGTCAGCATCGACCGTGTAAAACCGGCATACCTCTGCGTTGACGCCGAGTCTCCTGGTTCATCGGTTACTCTGACACCAGCTTTGGCTCCTGCTACACCCTCAGCAGCTTCTTTTGTACCTGGTAACTCTGCTGACCCTGTTTCTGCTCCTGTTCCCAACCCCATTAACCCAGCACCTGTATAACCAAACTACATAACACGTTCGGGACGGAGTGTTCGTTTCAAGACTCCTCTCGACCTTTGACTTGCTGTTTTGGTTCCCACCCGTTAGTAAGGTTTACATAATATGTTAATGGTTGTTGTAAATATTATTCCCTATATCATTATTCTACATATTTGATTTACTCGCCTTTCGAGGATTTTGTAAATATTTTGTGACTTTTAAATGTAATTCTGTTTAGTTAATCTAAGGATGAGAAATGTTATGTTTGCCCCTGTTTCATTATAAGATTATAGTTATTTAGGTATGGGTTAACTTTCTCCTAGGGGGGTGGTGTGGCGACTCGCCCATCACAAATAAAACCTTCATGCGCATTCGTACAAATGCATCCATAGATTCACAAAATGACACAAAAAATGTCAACTCTTGTCTTGAGTTTTAGAGATAATATTCTTGTAACAATATCAACAATAAAATATGATATAACTGGCTATCTACAGCTTTATTTATAAATAGGAACATAAAACCATCCTATAATAGTAAGCCATGGAGACATTTTCGTTACATACTGAGCCATCTGTATAAATTTGTCTAAAGTTTCTGTATTCATCCAGTTTATTAAAAACTGCATATTTATCAGTCAGTGTTCTATCTATATCAATCATCAAGCCATAGAATTTGCACTCGTACGATCCTTCATAACAGGGCAAAGTGCTACTGTTGTACATATTATATTTACTCTTATAAGTTAAAATTTCTTGAATGTTCTGAGTTAAAAAGTTATTAGAGTTGAGCCTTAACAGCTTGGAAAGAAGGAGATTGCCATCTTCAGATAACAACTTAATAATGAAATTAAACTTTAAATTAGTGAATCTGATCATTAATGGACACAAGTTACACTCAATTTGCATTGAATTAATGGGAGATGATTTAAAGGCTCCCAATATTAATCTTAAATTAAAATTTTGGATCTTTTCTAGCTTATCTACTAATTTTAGATCTATACAGTAACAGAAAAAACCATATTCGAAGTAACTTCTTACAAGGGCTTTGTATAAAGTTAAAAGAATCTTTGGATCAGCACCCCACTGGCTACCAACCAAAGATCTTAAAATGTTGGTAGCTTTTAAAGCTCGTTCTGTTATGCACTCAACATATTTACACCGTGAGAGATTATGTGTAAAAATTACACCCAAAAATTTTGCTTGTGGCTGAATTGGTAGTAAGTTATTGTCATATTGTAGCTCAACCGCTGATACTTTTTTCTTTGAGAATATGACTACTTTACTTTTAGCTGGACTAATTTCTAGATTTAAATATTGAAAATAACTATGTAATTTTTTCAGTGCTAAATTTAATTTTTGGGTTGTTTGTGTTATGTTATTACTACTGCAATAAATAGCCAAATCGTCAGCAAACTGTAAATTGCTGACTTCTGTTCCTAACATTTCATTGAGCCTGTGGATGTAGAGAATATACAGTAAAGGGCTCAAAATTCCTCCTTGACAGACACCTTTTGTTGACAATCTGGGTCCAAAAATGTTATTGGAGTTCATTTTTACATAAACTTCTCTTTCACTGATAAACTCATAAATCCACCTTACACATTTTTCAGGTATTCCCAAAGAAGAAAGAGTTGTACATAAAATGGAATGATTAATGTTATTGAATGCACCTACAATATCAAAAAAGATACATACAAGATGTTCATTACTGTTAACCGCAGTGTCAATATCGTGGAGGAGATGTCCTATGCTTTCTCTTGCTGATCGACCACGACGAAACCCAAACTGATTTCTTGGAAGAATATGATTAGATTCGATATAAAACTCAAGACGTTGTTTTATAAGTTGCTCAAAAAGTTTACCTGCACAGGATGTTAAAGCAATTGGACGGTAAGAGTCTGCATCATTTGGATCTTTTTCTGCTTTTAGAATGGGAACCAAGCAGTCTTGCTTCCATTCTTTTGGTATTATTAATTGTTCCCAAAGTAGATTTAAAATTTTTAAAAATTTTACTAGGCAATCTGTATTCAGTTTTTGAAACATTTTATAAGAAATACAATCTAGACCAGAGGTTGTGTCTTTACGTGACTTGATAGCTGCTTTTAACTCATCTATGGTGAATGAATTGATAATGTAACTATTGGTGGGGTTTACAGAAGAATTAGTATTTAATTCTAATGGTTGTGAAACAAAGTCAGGTGTATATTTCCTTAAGAAGTTATTTATCCAAAATATTTCATTATTATTATTTAGTTTAGTACTTTTACTGTAGGATTTATTAAATTTACGCATAGTTTGCCAGATTTTAGAAATAGGAGTGGATCTATTTATTTCTGTACAATATTTCTTCCAACTATTTATTCTTTCTAATTTAATAATCATCTTTTTCTCAGCCTGCATTTTTTTTAAATTAATATAGTTTAATTCACAAGGATCATGTTTAAATGTTATAAATGCTTCTTTACTTTTTTGGACTGCATTGGCACACTTTTCATTCCACCATGGAAGAGGAGAATATCGGTATTTGGAATTGCTTCCTGCTTGTTTCGAACTATTATTGTTAATATTTAGATTTTGGGCCTGTTTTCTAAATGTTGATTGTTCAATAGCTTTATGAATGATATTACAATAGTCATAATAAGTCTGTAGAGGATCATTATAGTTAATAACAAATTCTTTGAGCATAGTGTTAGCAAGCTTTGAAAAATTATCCCAATTCACTAGCCGTAGGTTAGGTCTTTTGAGTTCAGTTGTGTTATTTTGAGAAATAAAGCTGTTTATAGGAGAATCAGTGATAGTATTGAATAATATCTCAGTTATTGTGGGTAAATGATAACTTCCCAGGGGGTCATCATGGACTATCCAATTACAATTAAGGGCTATAGAGGGACTGACTATTGTTAAATCTAAACCATTTGGTCTCCAGTTATTTGTACCTACAGTTGTTGATTGTGTGTCATTTAATAACACTAAATTGCATTCATTTACAGCGTCAAGGACATCTCTTCCACGAGGACTGACAGATTGACAACCCCACATGGTGTGATGTGCATTTAGATCACCTGCTACTAAACATGGTTTTGGTAAGGTATAAGGCAGTTACTGCGTTCGCCGAAGGACAAAGAGCCACTAAATACCCCCGGTGTTTATTCCATCCCATGTGACTGTGGCAAGAGTTACATCGGTGAGACGAGACGGAACGTGTCAACCAGACTGACGGAACACATTAGATGCATGAGAAAACTCGATTGCAACGGATCCGCCGTTGCAGACCATGTCGTAAATTCGGATACGACACATTTTATGAGATTCGATAAAGCGAAAGTGTTAGTTCGTGAAAAGTTATTTGTGCCACGTAAAATTCGCGAATCCATAGAAATAAGCCGACGTCCGAATTTCAATAGAGACAGTGGTTGGGCTTTGCCCGCGGTGTGGAAACCTGTGCTAAAAACAGTTACCGGATCACTCACAGACTTTACTGAAAGTGACGTAGATACTATAAGTTCCGCGTGTTTATCGTTGTTTGGTGTCACTCCGGTAATTAATAACGCAAGCCCGGAAGTAACTAATTGTGCGGACGCCCTACCGGTCCGACCACCAATACCATCTGCATCGATGTCATCCCGAGCCCTGCGAGCCGCAGCCCGCAGTGTGAGGCGTAACGTCGTCGCGTAAACGTCTTTACTCGTCCAGATGAAGGCAGTCTAAATCTGCTGAAACTGGTCGGCTTTCCCGATCATAACACGTATTGAGGTGAGCCGTTTTTATATAAATCATGAATTATCCTCAAGTCTCATTTAATTCTATAATTATTAATAAAATTAACAAATTTAGTTTTTCTAAAGTTAGGGCTACATTTTGTTGGAATATAAAGGCTGGCCATTGATAGTGTACTGTTATTATATATTATTTTGATAGCAATATTCTGAAGTGAGTCATCAAAAAATGTTTTTAATCTACTATACTGTATGTTGTTACGAATGACAATGGCAACACCATTATGTTTATTGCCACAATCATTGCGTTCTATAGAGTATCCTTTAATATTTAATCGTTGTGTAGGCTTGAGCCATGTTTCGCAAACTAAAGCAATGTCAATATTATTTTCATACAAAAATTGAGTAAAAATATGTCGACTACATAACAAACTTTGAGCATTCCACTGTATTATCTTTATTTTGTTAGTGAACGTGGAGTAAGGTTTTTGGTATCACTGGGGTTAAAAGATTCATTTAAGACATCCAACACATTTTTAGATGATATTGGAGTATCTTGTGTCTTATTTAATGTTATAATTTTGATAATGCTTTGCACTAGGAGATTTAGTGCTTTGTTATTCGATTTTAATAGAGTTAAGAGATCAAGAGGCTTCTTAGGGCCAAGAGGTGGGAAATTTCCATGATTGAATATGTCAGCGAATGATGGTGTCTTAACTTTTTGTCTGTTTTCTTGTATTTTCTTTTGCTTAATTGGACACTGAGCTGAAATGCTAACATGATTGCCATCACAATGGAAGCATTTGGCCTGTTCAATTGGAGTTTTACAAATTTTATATGAATGGTCCTCTTTACAGATGGAGCAGCGCTCGGAGTTCTTGCAGAACTTTGCTAAATGGCCATACCTTAGACACCGGAAACATTGTTTGACTGGTGGAATATACGTTGAGATGTCATGCCGCCAACCATCCAAATCCACGTAGTCTGGAAGAACTGACGTCGCGAAAGTGATGGCTACTGTTTGCAGTGGGTGTTGGATGAAATTATTGTTCATTTTGGTCCTTTTTGTGAATCTTCGAACAGATATTATTTTCTTGTAACTTGATAACATTGTGTAGATCTTTTTGTTTGTCAAATTGGTGGGCACATTTTTAATTATACCAGTAATTTCAGTGTTTGAAGCAGGTATATTGGCTTTAAATTGGTAGTCTTTTAAAAATGTAGCATTGTTCAAAAAGGCATTAGCAAGGCTGGCTTTTTCAAAATATATGGCAATTTTGAACTTGTTCATTGATCTAAGGTATTTGACTCCTTTATTCAATCTTTTAATACAGCTAGATATGGACATCAGGTCTCGTGTTCCTATAGGTATATCCGCATTGGAAGACTCTACGAATACTACAAATTCTGCTGCACCGGAATCCTCAGGGTATTGTCTCTTATAGTCAGTAACTAGATAAGGTTTATACGTATCTGCGACTTCAACCTCCGAGTCAGATGACGACGTCGAATCTGCTTCACATTTTTCGCCCTCTTCATCCTTTTTCCGCTTTTTCCTAGTACGCACCTTCCCCATGACTTTTTCTGCTTAATAAAGACTCTAATAAAGTTATTATTTGTTTTTACTTCCAAAACCCTGAATAATACAGGAGTAATTGATAAAATAAATAAGTTTTTCGAAATTCCCGCCTGGTTACATCGATGGTTTCCCGCGCTTTTCCTTTTTTTTTGTTTCATTTTCCCACTAAGTGGAAAGGCAAAGGGATCTAAGCCCATACAGCCAAGTCTGACGTTATAGTTATTATCTGTTTATATGCACTATCCTCTTCTGTTGAGGATCATCTGAAAGGTTTGTCCTGTCTAAGTCACTGTCCTGTCGTTTCCGCTATAATGATAGCCTTATAACGCAAATACAACAGGGTTAGAAAAAAACACACGAAAAGGCACAGCCCGCACTTTTGTTCCATTGAACAACACACTACACAGGTTACGGTGATTTAAATTCACAATATCCTATCACTATTGTTGATCAAAACACCCAAAATGCAATATTTGTTCAATAAAACAAAAAAACGACGCCATCACATCTTCGCGCCTTTTTTCCAACCTTTTTTTTTATTACTTAACATCGATGTATCGATGAACGATGTTTGATCCCTTGATGTGTCAAATCGATTTAACGCTCTAAGATTGGGTCAAATCGATTTGATCCACTCGCCGCCGCTGGGTCAAGCTAGTCAGAGAACGCGTGTGAGTGCGACGCGAATGGTGGGTGAGTGAAGTTGTTTAGATGTCTGCGCGCTCTGATTTGACTGACTGACTGAAATTTCCACTTAAATGGTTCAGTTTCAGTTCCCCACGCTTTAGTAAGGTTTTCCCCGTTTTACATACCTTTTATGGCTATTTTTCCCTTCAAAATTGTTTTGGTATTGATAGTAGGTAATAAATTATTGAGTACTGATAGTAATAATTCACACCGAGTTAAATTCCGAACCTAATTAATCTGTTTTTCACTTAGCCATCCCCACTTCTTGCTTTTGCTTTTTTCTTGTAACTCAAATCCCCACCAGGAAGAAAAATTCCTAGAATTAATATATATTTATTTGGGTATGGGGATGCAATTAATTTATTATCAGAGGTGGAAATTATGAAACAATGAAAAGTTCAGAAAATTTCAGTCAGCAAAAATGTTTGAATTGAATTAATCAAACAGATCGTGTTTGGGGATGTACACTTTTGAAACCTTTAAAATTCCAATGATTTGAAGCTTAGATTATGTGCAATTGCAAAAAATATTTACCATCCCATATTGCTGCAGATTTCACAGAACTGGACAAGGTATGGAGAATCAAAGTTTCCTTTTAGATATGGATGCGATTTATTCCACAGATACTGTCAGTTATTGGAAATAGATTTAGGTATATAAAAAAATCATCTTTAACAAAGATGGTATCTCTCCAGATAAGTCAATAATTTATGCGATAATTAAAATGTCTAGTCCAACAAATGTAAAAGAACTTCAAAGATTTCTAGAAATGATAAATTACTTAGGGTGTTTCATTCGCAATTTAGCCAACGAAACCAATATTCTTAGAGATTTACTCAAAAATCAAAATATTTGGCAATGGTATGAATTACATGAAGAACAGTTCACAAAGCTAAAGGCAATAATATGTCAAGCTCCTGTACTTACTCACTATGATGTTAGAGCAGTAATATTTCATGATAAAAATCCCACTTCTGACACCATGTTTAAGTATTGAAATTACCATTTGATCTATCAATTATTTTATTTACAGTTTGGTATATGTCGAGTCCAACATTGTGTGAAAAAGCTACGTTCACAGAATTTTCACAGAATATATGTAACAGGGTACACAAATTCAGCAAGTAAGGCAAAAGCTCAGAATAAGGAATACAAATAGAAGCCTGACTAAAATAAGAACTGGGCATTAGCCATTGTACTCATCTAACGTAAATTACTCTGTACGAGTGAATGAAACAGCGGACCGCACTTACTTTATATTTTTTCCTGGTGTGTCACTAGATTGAACCAAACAAATGTCAGATGGATGTAATTTGGATGTATTTTATTATTATAATACCATCAAATTAAATTTGTCTCATCATTGTATCGTTGTGTTGTAATATCGTTCGTTGCGTGCATCACATCTTAATTTGGTGGCATCGAAATGTCTAATGCATTTTGCGAAAGTTTACAGCTTCACCGAGATAAATTAAATATTTTGGTGCTCTTCCTCTCAAAATTCGTGAAAGTGTGATTTATTATTGTTTGTGTTGATTGTTTTTTTAACATTGTAATAAAATGTCTTGTGCGATTGAAGGCTGTAAATCGCATACAGGAAGAAAAGAAAACAACAATGAAGCAATATCATTTCATCGGTGAGTTCTGATAGTTTTTATGTTAATAAGTTGCAGGATCATACCTAAAACTCAGTAACAATAATAGTAGTTCTTGTAAATCATACTCGTGTTCAATTCTACACCGATATTTGCCTGTTTTATATAGATTTTCTGCTGACTATGAGAGGTTATGTTTTTTCGTATAGTGATGTACTAAAGTCCGTGTGGCAAACTATCGAACATTGGTTCCCGCGGCAGCCGTGCATAAAGGATAATAGATTAATGAGAGGTTTTCTTTTTGAGTATTAAAAAAAAACATAGTTTCCAAGAACTTTGTAGATGGTGTTGAACTGACTACGTTGCTAGGTGCCAAAGCCAAAACGATTGAAAAAAAACATTGCGTCACGTCACGTCACGTCACATACGCTCGTTGGTTGATGACATGTGTGCTGAGCATATTATGTGCGAATGCTTTGTTATGGTCCGTCCAGGTTTAAAATGTACCATGGCTTGTACTCATTGCGCTTTACGACTTTTATACAAATCCACAATCCACATTTTTATACAAATCCACAAGGCACAGACTTCTCTTCTTTTTCTCTTGGGACATTTTCTTTCTGGCGTAGAAAACTCATAAAAAGACTGCTAATTATTTTTTTCTTTTTCCTTGTTGTTATTATTTATTTATTTTCAAATGTCATTGTGATGTGATGTGACAATGACATTAATTACTTTTTTATGTACGTTTCGTTTTACGATCTCAAAATTACATCCAAGTGCAATAATCAAAAAATTATGTGATGTTCCGTTCCTTGCAGTAACTTACCAAGTTCAGCGCCATCTATCCAGTGACTAGGGAAGAGTAAAAAAAAAAGAAAAGAAAATCCCTCATTGCAGCGCGAGTTAAAAGAAAAATAAGGCCGAATAAATATCGCTATATTTTTTTGTTACAGATTTCCAAAAAGGGAAGAATTAAAAAGTGAATGGCTTAGACGAATAATTTGACCAAATTGGGCAATTATAAAAAGCAGTCATATTTGTTCGAAACACTTTACGTAGGATTCTTTTGGACCAAACGAAAATTTAAAATGGAGACTTTTAAAAGCAGATGCCTTACCAACGTTATATTTACCAGATACAGACACATTGGTAACCTTTAAATAATTATGTATAATTGCATTATCAATCTTGTTTGTAGGTACGTTCTTGTACTATACTATAGTATATTAACTCGATAATTTTTCAATTTTAGGCAACAGAACCAGTACTTATGGATGTCTGTGGTGTAGAAAAGTGCATACTTCTATGTTCGCAAATCGTTCTGAAAGGCCTGTTCATAACTTGTACGTTACTTCCGTGATCGACTTCACGAAGAAATTCCGCAGATCAAGACATTTTCGTACTTAGTGGTTGACAATAAAAGTACTTTGACAGGGTAGTTCTATCGTGAAATGAATTTTGGGAATGCTTATTGACTTGAACTGCGCATAATTTGATTTCTTATTACAGGTTATTAGGTATTTTAATCGTTCATTATTTGTTATTAGTTTTTATTCAAGATAAGTTGATGTTTATTTGATAGAAATAAAAAAAAAATGAAATTACCTCTGTAGTAATTGCGCTGTCATCGCTCATCATTACCATAATATTATTATTACGAATCCTGTAAGTCTATGATTATTATGATTTCTATAGTTGCGATTAATTCCTTCCTCCTTGATTGAACAAAGACGCGACATCAACGAACATCTATTTGATTGAGTTAAGAGGCGACTTAAAAAGTATCCACTTAAATAGTTTACGGTTGTATCTCTGATACAAGCTACAGCATTTTTGTACTAGAAACAAGCACAATTTTGGACTTAACTTATGTACCTACCTGCCTACGATATAGTAATTTGTACTTAATAAAAAATATTATGCTGAACGAAAGATATCCTTTTATTAATTCCTTATTTACACAATATAACATGTGTCCCACTGGGGTAGACAGAGACCACTTTGCTATTAATTCTCTTGGCCTCCTTCCAAAGCAAGAGGATGTCACCAGAAAGGTCGGTGCCTCCTGCATTCTCTTTTTTTTTTCACACTTTGATACGATATAATGTGTGGTTAGGAGATTGGTCGCGGTTCATTTTGATTTGGTTTATTTATCGTAGTCAAAAATCGACATTGTTACATCACTAGCAAAGCAACGAACTAGTGACAACCTACCTAATTAAGAAAAAACTAATACATATCAAAGAAAATCAAGGATAGGTGTCTTTCTCCGCGTATTATTTTAGCCAGGTTTCTATTTGTATTCCTTATTCTGAGGGCAAAAGATTAAAGTTAAGACATCATTAGAAGTGAAGAATAAATAAAGTTCCACCGTTCATTTAACTCATAATTTCCCCTCGATTTCCCCTGTCTAGTTATTTTCCATTTTTCTTCCCCTCTGGATGCTTTTCCCCTCAAAAGGGGAATTACTCCTCATTGTGGGAACACTGGTGTGTAGATCTGAGGCGTTTTTTAATTTCCCTGTTTCACTTTTGTTTCGCTGTTTTAATAAGCAATCCTATTTTTTTCTGTCTTAATGACGTACTTTGACAGAAAATGTTTCGCAGTTTTAAGTAACAATACAAACTACCTTGGTCTAGGTTTATGTGCTTACTCTACATACTGGTATCGATTCGGCATAACACGTCTTAACTTATTTGACAGAACTAACCTTATTTTAAGTGTCCTGTCTTTTTCTTTCTTTGTCGAAAAGACAAGGACAAAACGCGTAAATTAAGTTTAGTCCTGTCAAATAAGTTAAGATGTGCTTCACCGAATCGGTACCATTGTCATTGTTGTCAAAATAAGATATCGGTGCGCATTTCAGCTAGAATTTATCTGAAGTTAATAAAATGGATGGATTTTCTTTGTTTGTAATTTTTGCTAGTCGTTATTTCTCCTTCATATCCGTTCCCAATATTTTCAACACATTTATTTTAGAAAGCAAAGAAAATCCACAGAAGCAGTCCGAAAAACGTGTTTCTCTCATGGTTTCGTTTGTGACGTCACCTAGTAAAACAAAATGTCTAAATCGTGAACAGTGAATTTAATGTCATACCTATGTAGCAAAAAAAAAACGCCTGTGCTGAACCTTTAAAATTGTTTTGTGAATTGTACATTGTTCATTAATATTATAATATTTATTCTAAGTTAAATAAAATCTTCATCATTAGCTAATTTTGAATCCATATTTATTATGAAAGAAACCTGAGTGTTTTGTAAAGCTGCAACTGTTGCTTAAATTGCATCTGGATCTATGCGAAAAAATTGAAATGTACCTAGGTACTCCAGAGATTAAAAAGTATAAATCAATGACATACACCTATTACCATGGGAGATATTAAACAGGAGCATGATCTTGAACCAGGAATTACTTATACAACTATATACGAAGTTTACGATGAAGGAGAAAGGATAGACAAAGTTCATGTAAGTTATACCAATACCTACTATTCATTACCATTACCATATCAAATTCTGACTGTACCAGCCACAGCAAACAACCACCTACGTTCGGTATCGTGCCCCCTAATTACACTCTGACCAAATTACGTAGGTACTTACCTACTATCTTACTTGGCAGGTCATACAAATTTTTTATATACCTATTCATGATGTACTAACTAACTACGCCTGATGGAAAGCTTTTTTGAGACTTCTGATGAAGCTTCGTCCAGTAAGTGGGAGATTAAAAGCAGGTGAGGCGTTTATCAGTCTGTTCTGTATCAGTTGGCAACGGATGAAGGACTGATATACGCTGTGAAAGGATCTGTCAATTGGGCCTTGATCATACTAAAAAGGCATGCAGTTGGTTGCTCTGTGTGCATTATTCTGCTGCAATGCGATTTTGTCTGTTTTCTTGGTATTGGGCGTAGCCAGGTATCGGGGGTTCAAAAAAACAAAACGACAAAAAGTGCATGAAATAAAATAATATTCATTATGTTCGTGAAAAATTGTTCCAATAACAACATGCAGGTGTGGCGTGTGCTCCATGACGACGGGCAACATCTGTACCACTTCCGGCGTACACAGGAGCTGACACCTGCCGACTACGCGCCTCGAGTGTTGTTCTGCGAGTGGTACCGAAATCAGGTAGAAGCGTCACCTGATTTTGGTTCAACGGTGTTGTGGACGGATGAGGCATCTTTCACTAGAGCCGGAATCAGCAACGTTCACAACGAACATGTGTGGAATCACAACAATCCACACGTGTCGTCAGAATCTAAGTTCCAGCACCAGTGGCGCATTAACGTGTGGGTTGGAATCGTTGGAGACACAGTAATTGGACCTGTTATGTTGCCTCCAAACTTAAATGGTGAAAATTATCTACAATTTTTAACCGGTACGCTGGAAGATCAGCTAATGGGTATGCCAGTTGCAACCTACCTGGATCTCGTGATGGGAGGTCGAATGACGTTCCAGCACGACGGAGCACCAGCGCATTTTGCGCTGAACGTCCGCGCCTACTTGAACCAACGATTCCCTCGGTGGATAGGACGAAGTGGACCAGTTGCCTGGCCGGCGCGTTCCCCTTACCTTACACCGTTGGATTTTTTTCTTTGGGGCCATATTAAAAACATTGTGTACGCCATCGATTGTCCGACCCGAGAAGAGATGGTGGAGCGCATACGAGCCGCCTTTAGGATGGTGACACCAGAGATGTTGAGGAATGTGCGGGCATCCACGTACCGGCGAACCGCCTTAGCTATTCAGCACGAAGGCCGACATTTTGAGCCATATTTGTAAAAATGTTAAGTAGTGAGTGACGATGATTTTGTTGTCATCAATGTGATGTAAAAAGTGCCGCAAAATTCAAATTATTTGAGTACAAGTCGTAATTTGAATAACAGTGACAGTTTTGAATATTGAACCTAATAATAAGTGCAAAAGGATCGAATTTTTGGCGTCGAGCTTAGACAACGCCGCTTCTTTGACATTTGCCGCTTTCCTTTGACTTAGCCGCGCGGTGTACACCTGCTCGCGTCGCAGTACCAGGCGCGCAGGAGCACAGAGAGCTATGTAAGTAAAATGTAGTTCACGGGTCACGACCCCGCTAGTGATGCGACATGTTTGTTTACGTTTTGAAATGATTATAAAAAGTAATTTTTAAAATTGTATGGAAATTTAATTTAGCGCAGATCCACCTGAAAATTTGTATACATGATCGTCAACATGTGTAGTATTGAACCCTGAAATATGGTTACACCTTTCCGTTACACGTTGTATATATATATATATATATATATAATATGTTTATTTATTTAACAAAAATGTTTGTATTGTAATTTATTGTTACTATTTACCCTGAACTAGACAATTTTGGATCGCAGGGTACTAATCAGTTTGCACTCTTTAAAACTACTGCACCAACAGAGCTATTATAACACATTTATTTATATATTATAGTCTATTTACACATGTTTTGATATATATGTATATACTATGTATATATATTTTTATTTAAATATACAAAGATACATATATATGTGTGCTCATGATTTTGTTAAGCGATGAAACCTAAATCTCTAGATTAAGTCACCCGTGTATGTTTTTGTTAACTGTATTTACGGTGGATTTCTGTCACTGGCGATATTTACTGTACTCCTTTTTTCTGTATTATCATTAAAACTGTATGTGCTGTTGAAGTCCCAAATAATAAAAAATTAAATAAAATGACTGGAGTCTTTTATTTCTATTGGTTATTTGATGTACGAAACAACCAAGATCGAGTGTTAGTTTGTATGCAGCTTAACTATATAACAATTATTTCTACAAATTTATCTTTTATTAGCTTCTGCCTGCTGCTGCGCCCGTGTGACCTAAACTCCCTCTTTATTTAATATACAAACTGACAATATCCCAAAAAAAGCTAGCGAGGCTGAAAAACTCGCATGTACAGACTACAAACAAGCCCAGCTCAGCTTCTCTATACTCGCATGCTCATTTTTCAGCCTTGCTACATACTCCTGGCTTCCTTATCCAACTCTGCCCTGTTTTTAGCTTGGGTGTTATTTTATTAACACACCGTATAGATGTGTTGAACAGGGTCATAATGAAAAAAAAAAAACGCATCCAAATCCATGCAGTGGTTTTCAGAGATGTGCGTGAACAAACAGACAGACAGAAAAGATTTCTAAAAATCACTGATTTGTATTCTATTACTCTTGTTTAGTATGTTTTATTACTCTTATTTTCTGCCTTTATATTACTTCAATGTACATACACCAGGGGCTCTACCGCGTAATTCTCATTTGTATCAACTTCAAGCAAATGCATACGAAATTCAACGCGTGCAAAAGAGATGGCATGTTAGGCGGGCGTCGTCGCACGCACGTCAAATTTCAATCTCAAGTTGATGTTGATGAAAATGAGAATTACGCGGTAGACCCACAGGTTCTACTCTTTTATTATATGTATTGATGTGCAAAAACCCCTTAAAAATGTGTAATGTGCAGACACCAGATTATATGCACTATCAAAGTGCTTAAATATGCATGAAGAAATGGCCAAAAATGCGCTATAAATAAATAAAAAAGAAAATAAATCTATTCCAATTGACCTTTCGTACAATGTAAACAAAGCGCCATATTGGCACTGTCTATGAACTGATGAACTTACTAGTGACAAGGTAGTTATTGAAATAGTATTTTGTGCAACTGTGAAATAATTTTGCAATTATCCCAATGAAAAATTATGTCCAGAGGACCTATTATGTATCTCAAGTTGCCATCTGGACTGGGTGTCTATCATCAAAAACATACATATACTATCGAATTCCGATTGTTTTAGGATATATTCGCACTTGAAGTGACGACACGGTTTGTAAGTAGTTCAATACCCATTTATGGCAATTTTGAAATTTCAGTTTTTAGCTATGTTTTTGATGATAGGCACCTAGTCCAGTTGGCAACTAAAGATACAGAATAGAGGGGCAGGTAGACACAATATGGACATAATACTTTATCTAAGACTATCAAAAATATAGTCTTCTCTTGACATAATTTTTTATATTTTCAACTCACAATTCCACAAAAAAGCTTTCAAAGCTCATCCTTCGATGAAGCAAGCAGAACTTGGCCATAAAAACGCGGTTTAAAGGAACGAGTACTTTTCCTAACATTCTGTATAAGTAACTCCCCTAACTTCATTTCACATTCACGATCTTTCATAATTTAAACAACTATCCATAAAAAGATGTTTAACCATTCAGTGTGTTAATCCTGAAACAAGTAGAATTTTCTTAGAGAAGATTTCAGGGCCCAGGCCGGCACGAGGAGGCTTACTAGCTACTAATTCTTGTCCACAAGTCATCCCTCACCTTTTCTAAATCTACAAATGCACAAACACCTTTTGGTGTTTTCACCAAAGATTTCAAAAGTAAAGATAAGCCCTTACCGTACTATGACAGCACCAAAATGTTTCCACCTTTAAACAGGTGACGCTTACACATTTGGAATCAGTGCTCATCTGAACACAGTGATAGTTGGACGCCTTAAGTAGTCTGGTCAGTTTGCTGACCGTAGGTAGACAGATTGCGCACTCATAAGTGTGTGCGCGTCGGCATTTTGTTAACGAACGCATTCAAAAACAATGCAATAGATTTTAGGTGCCAGGGCTCATCTAAACTTTTGAAATCTTTGGTTTTCACAGACACTTTTCAGATATACTTTTTAAAGAAAATAATTGATCTACAAAATGTTTATACTGTTTTGATTGTTGGCACTTGGTGGAACTTGCAATACATTATGAACAGAAAATCACTTGTACTATCCCACAAATTTATTTGGTACTTCCTGACCGGTTTCGCCTTTATGGCATTATCAAAGGAATTAAAGGAATTCCTATAGTACAAGTTATTTTCTGTTCATAATGATATACGAAATCCATATCCATCCATATCTATTGGTAGTTATTATTGTGGCATATGCATCCTTCTCATAGCTGTTTAAATCATTTAAAATTAGGAATATTTCCAGCGACTATCCATGACTATAATAGTAGTTTATGCTACAAGGGCGAAAAGGAATAAATTACGAGGACGACTTAAAACACGAGGGTAGCGAGTGTTTTAAACGTAACCGAGTAATTTATTGCTCTTACGCCCGTGTATCATACTACGTTTTTCAATGCATAGTGTGAGGAAATAAAACAAATATAATGTTGTGAACTTTAAATTATGATTGGCTCAAAAGGACCGTATCCAGAGCCGTTAAACAGTGGAAAAAATAAGTATAACATTTATGGTACACAGGAAAGGTTGCAGGTTAGCCAACCATTGTAACTAAATTAAAAAAAATAATAATAATACAGCCCTAGGGCAAAATGATCGACTTTCTGTTCGGTTTTGATGCATAAAAAGTGGGCCTTTACGAGCATTTGCATTGAAAAATATATTATGTAGTTTCATGCAAGTAGTTACCATTTTCGTTCATCATTTACAGTATTATTATGATATCTATCATTTACTTTACACAAACATTACTAATATTCAATGATGAAAAAAAAATTTGACAGCCCGTCTTGACGCATACACATAATTCATGATTTTTTGCTTAATTTTAATGAATATTTCATAGTTAAATGCGGTATGAAGCAAGCAATAAATAGTGCCATATGAATAAGGATTATATTCAGTGACATCTTGCCAAAGATCATCGAGAAAATTGAGAAAACAGTATGCTTACTAAAAATATAAGTTCTATTGAAATAGACCAATTGAAGAAAAAAAGAACGGGGGTAACTAAAGAAGAGTAATAGAACACAGCGGGTTTACCGCGTAATTCTGATTTTCATCAACATCAACTTGGGATTGAAATTTGACGTGCGTGCAAAAGAGATGGCATGTTAGGCGGGCGTTATCGCACGCACGTCAAATTTCAATCTCAAGTTGATGTTGATGAAAATCAGAATTACGCGGTAGACCCGCAGATCAGTGATTTTTAGAATTATTTTCTGTCTGTCTGTTTGTTTGTTCGCGCACATCTCCGTAACCACTGAACAGATTTGGATGCGATTTTCTTTATTAACATCCTAGTGACCCTGCGGGTCTACCGCGTAATTCCGATTTTCATCAACATCAACTTGAAATTGAAATTTGACGTGCGTGCAAAAGAGATGGTATGTTAGGCGGGCGTCGTCGCACGCACGTAAAATTTCAATCTCAAGTTGATGTTGATGAAAATGAGAATTACGTGGTAGACCCGCTGGTCAACATATGTATAGGTGTTGATAAAAATATTAGTATTAAATAAATAATCATTGTTGTTATCAATTAACTATTTTTGGTTTTTATGTCAGTAAACTACTATGAACCTTCTTTTCAAAATGTTAAACGGTATGTAGGGCAAAACGGCACCTAATTAATTCTGTTTTTTTTCCGATAGTGTGTCAAAATCTGCTGTTTGGGTTTCAATTTTATGAAAATTAATAATTAGTATACAGTGTGTCCCTCGTACAAGTGCACATCCGAAAAGGGGTGAAACTAGACCTTATTTTATCGACAAAAAATGTTTTTTTTTTCAGAAAATCTTAGTTCTATAAATTTACGTTTTAAATTTTTTTTTGCCTACCATAGAGACTATGTATAAAATATGTCATAACTTTTGATCTATCACGAGTAATGCAATGAAATAAAACTGTTATAATCCTTAAGAATAGACGTTGCATACCAAATATTGCATAATCAACTACCATTACCATAAAAATAATATCCTAAAAGATTATTTCTTTAATTTTTCCTTCTTTTTTTTCAGTAATAGTAATTTTTTTCAAAATAATGCCCACATTTCACTATACTTTTATTCCTATTTTATCATTGCCTATTCCATTATCTTTCTAACAAAAAAAAAATAAAACATTCTATCATAAATACAATATTTTCTACGAGCGGTTAACCAAAGGCACTGCGCTCGCGTCCCATACAAAGATACCCAGGTGGAGTATCTTTCCAATATAAAAAAAAAAATCAAAAAATAATTTTTTTCTTTGTTTTTGTCGATATATTTAGATCTAGTTTCACCCACTTTCGGATGTGCACTTGTACGAGGGACACACTGTATAGTTTAGTACGAAAATGTGCATTGTAGCAGAAAGCTGATGTTATTTGTAATTAATTACTTTCTAAACAGTGAAAAGCAACCGAAAAAATAAAAAATTATGTTGTCGCCAGACTACAATGGGTAGGAATTTTACAGTAAAATCCCCTTATTGGTCTTTGTAGCAAATAAAAGGACTTCTGGTCGAGAAATCGGTATTTATTCACTATTGAAGATGTCGATGACGTCTGTGCTCTTTTGTCGTCCGTCCGTCAGTGTCCGTCATACGTTGTTGTCTTTTCGTCAAAAGAAGGCTAGTCTACGCCAGACTCCTTGTCCATCTGTGGGTCCGTCTGTCTGTCCATAACAGTCTTCACCACAAAAACACGCCCTTCTACAGGCATGCAGAGTGTGTCTGCTCACCGACTGCAAATTATATCCACTGTTAGATCTCCACAAAGAAAACCCTTATATGCAAGTGTCAGGATTATCTCTGCATGAAGATGACGGCTTGCCGACAAGTCTTTGTGCTGAATGTTACACTATCTTGAATAAATGCATGCAGTTTAGAGAGAAGAGCCGTATGGGGTATCAATGTCTTATGAAGATCTTAGAGAAACATTCAGAGGTGAGTATTTTACTTCTACCGTAATTTTATTATAATGCTTTAATTTGCCTCCTCACAACCTTCAACTTTACTTAAGGCGATTACCGTCGCCAAATTAGCAGCTCGATGTTTGTCTGTAGGAATATCAACGGAAATGACATTGAAATAACGTTCATATCAGTGCACAATGCGTGGTGGCTGTTACGACGCTCGCTGCGTCCTTGATAGGGCAAAATAAGAGAAAATAATACTTTTCACATGGACGTGATTGTTCGATTGAATAATTCTATGTTATTTTTATAGCTATCAAGTTTATCTATTTATCAAAGCATAAATGAATTAAATCGCCTATGCCGCTTAGGAGCAGTAGGGAATTCAAGCCAAAAAACACCATTCAGTTAAAACAATTTTTCATATAGAAGATTTGGTGGTACGAAAAAGAAAAATGTTGCATATGTTATCCTAGAGTTGATAATCCATAATACATTTTTTCAATATTTTTGGTTTGGCCATAAAAGAGGAGTAGGCTTTAGAAAGTACCCATTTGGCGGTCTGGAAGAAATCGCTCTAAGCGATAAGACCGCCCATTGTTGCCTATATTTTTGTTTTTTCCAACTTTGTATCGTCTTTTTTGTTGTTTTTCTTTTGGTGCACAATAAAGCGTATTTATGTTATGTTATGTTATGTTATTAAGGGCCTTAAATTGTCCTATAAGATAAGATAAGAATTCGTTTATTCATGAAAGTAGGTAATACGATAGGTCTTAGAAATAATTTTTGAGCACGCTATAGTCTGCCAGAAGGCGTATGAATATTTACAACTACAAATTGTTAATACGCTACAAAATTAGAAATACCTTGCCTTAGCTTAAATAATTACCTATTATACAATACACAAGCTTCAGTCTTTTTGTTCTACCCATACATTTAGGTGTATTTAATTAAATTGAATTTTTATTTAAAAAGTGATTTATTTTGTAGTGACATTTGTTAATTAAGAAATCAAATAGTTTATTTATAAATGAATTCATGCTATGAAGGACTGTTTTGTCTAAATATAGCATGCACTAAGCTACTGAGCTATATAAAAGCGTGGTATTGGATGAAATCCATAGAAAGGAATCCATCTAATTTAAGAAACAAGATATCCTAACACAAAACTAATTTTCAAAAATATTTCATATCATTTCATTTTTATTCTTAGTAAGTTTTGTGATTTATTGGTGAACTTCCTTAAAAAATACATATCCATAAAATGATCCCTCATGTTAAAAACCAATATTGTTACAATTTGCTGAAATATAATCTTTTTTTTTAAATAATTTTTACCTTTAGAATATTTGCATCGTAAAATGTGATGATTTCTCTTATGTTCCAGTGTCATTAAAATTTATGATGGTAAGAATATAATTTCATTTCAGGTAACTGTGGATTTAATAAAAAAGGTAAATCGCAAGAAGTTAAAACTAAACTCTAACCTGACGATCATACAAAAGAAACCAAACTTTGATTACCAGTTTGTAGATGAATCTGATGTCGAATATGACGAAATTAAAATAAAGCAAGAACGTTCAGTGGGATATAATACTTATAAAGATGATGATGACCACTTGGATGCAATGAAAGACGATATAAAAGATACAACTGAATGTGATATAACAGAAACAACAAATACTGAAATTGATATTCCATTAAAAATTGTTAAAAAGAGAAAAATAAATCACATTAAAGGTGAAAAAACTGCAATTAAAAATGTGGTTACTGATAATGTTTGCTTAGACATTGACGAGAATTTAAAAGCTGAACCAGTAGTTTCTGTAGTTCAAAGCCATAATTTCAAAGCAAAAGATATAAAAAAAAGTAATAAACAGCTGCATCTCAAAGCCAAAGACAATAAAAAGAAACAAATAAAAAAAAGAAATCATCCAGATTTCAATAGAATGATAAAAGATAATTTTACTACTAAAGCACTTAGTTTTGAGGAACAAAAAGAAGCAATGAGTAAAAGAAAATTAACTAATAATTATATAAAATCAGCATACAAATGTGATTATTGTTTTAGAGGATTCAAAATAGAATTGACTTATAAGTCTCATATGATGAAACACAGTGAGGTACGAAACCATCTTCTATTATATATTTATATAAACGGTGTCCCATAGTGAGTGAATCAAACGGTTATGGGAGGTAGCTTAGCCCAAGTTCTAAATAAAATAAACATGGGTGAAACAAAAGTTTCATGGTTTCTGAGATTTTCAACATGAAAAAATATTACTGGCACTGGTTTAGAGAAATCTTTAAAAAACCACAAAAATATGTATGTCCTTATCTCCGAAACTGGTAGACCAAAAAATATAAAAAAGATGTCGATTATAGATCATAACTGGCCAATTACAGGAAAACTATAGCGATTTAAAAAAGTTGAACACAAGTGAGAAATATAAAAAATATTTTTTAAGAATACAATATGGGTATCAATTTTTAAGTATTAAAAAGCTGATTGTAAAAATATACAGTTTGGCTATATTTAATTGCATCTATTTCGAGAAATACTTGAAAACCCATAAAAAAGTATACATCCCCCCCTATCTCCAAAACTGGTAGACCGAAAAATATGAAAAAAATCATGGTAAAAAATATGTAAAGATTACAGGAAACGGTTTTTAAATCATAAATATTGACGTAATAAAAGAGGCCAATTTGCTTTGTGATTATAAATAAAATTATCATATAAAATAAAAATATCATAGCGCATCTATTTATTTTCAGAAAATCGGCAAGATTGTCTGCGACATATGCCACAAACGCTACACGTCCAAGCACACGCTCCAACGGCACATGCTAGACCATACACATATCTACTCGTGTGTGTCTTGTAGTTTCACTACACAGAACAGGTACCTCCTTGTTTATATACAACTCAGGCTAGGACAGGAGGCGTAAAGTTAGTCACAGATGGCGTTTCAGTCGCGCTTTTTTGGACAGCTTACTTGCGCCTTCTGTACTGACTTGACCTGTGCTGTTGAAAATATTTTAAAATAATCTCAATCCCAGTTCTCACTAATACAGGGTGTAAATGCAAAACCAAGAATCCCTTTAGGGTATGAAAGTATACACGATACTGATACGATTACGATAAAAAAAGTATACCTTAAATTTTTACCAAAAATTATATTGTTTTCCTAAGATCCAGCTACGCACTCTTATCAATGCAGTTCATTCACCCCGTAGTGCGGTAACGACCAATCACATTGAGTAATTATGTTCTGTGCTACTGACGCTATCAGAGGTCAACGACCAGCGAGAGTGTCCACCGGATTAGAGTATTTCAAGTTTAACAAATCGTGATATTATGTGGTACTGCTGCATAAAAAAAAAATTGCCGCTATTTTTTTAAACACTGTATGATTCATACTAACATACCCTAGAAGGATTCTTGCTTTTGCTTTTACACCCTGTATACAAGGTGTCTTTTTTATAAGTGATTATGAAATTTAATTTTATGTATTTTACAAAAATCGTTATTGGTTCATGATGCTGATCACTTACCAAGGCTCGAGACGCGTTCCGAATGACGACATAATCGATTTTATCGCGTCATCGGTCATTCCGAGTCAGTTTCACGCGATAACTATAGCCCTACAATGGTCGCTATGACGTCACATATGACATCATGAACAACGCCATGCTGTGTTATCATCGCCCATGTTTCAGAGCGTTTGCACTGTGGGCGATCTATGAAAAGTGACAGCCGGCCGACGGCAATTTTAAAAACCGGCCAAGTGCGAGTCGGACTCGCGCACGAAGGGTTCCGTACCATTATCTATAAAAACAGCAAAAAAAAATATTTCTGTTGTATGGAAGCCCCCTTAAATATTTATTTTATTCTGTTTTTTAGTATTTGTTGTTATAGCGGCAACAGAAATACATCATCTGTGAAAATTTCAACTGTCTCAGTATCACGGTTCATGAGATATAGCCTGGTGACAGACAGACGGACAGCGGAGTCTTAGTAATAGGGTCCCGTTGGTTATCCTTTGGGTACGGAACCCTAAAAATTGGTTTTTCGGAGCATAATACTTTATTATTAAACTATGATTCAAAGATTTCTAACTGTAGTTAGAAAAAATCACTTCTTGGGCCTAGTAAACCTAAAAAGTGGACCTAGTAAATTCTCCCACTTTCAAGTGTCAACATCCATGTCGCGTTCAGAAGCGTTCCGAATGGAAACGTTTGAGCAGTGATGGACGCTATTGTCAATTCGGAACGACTTGATGGGCGTGAGAAGTTTGATGATAGTGTTGGCACTACTAGCGACATGCGGAACGCGCTGTTACCCGTGTTGTTAGACCTTGGGGTTCAAATTCGAAATCACTAAGTATTAATTTTTCTAAGAGAACTAGGGTTACTAGTTCTATCTGTTTAACAATTTTCTATCTATTTAATTACAGAGGCACCGCAAAACTACATTTAGAATGGCACAAAGGAAAAGAATACAAGTGTAACATTTGTGAACTGTTTTTTGTGTAAGTAATTATATGGTATTGTAGTAAGTAATTATAGGTCACTTGGTAGTTGGAGATTGTATATATACCACAGGTCAATTCACAAAAGCTGGCGCGTACTTGACAGTAATGAAAAGTGACAGTTAACGGCTAATGTCTGCGTGAAAGCGAGATTCACTCTTGTCAGAACTGTCAAGTCACAAATTATAGAGGGATACTACGTATCAGATAGCCCTCTCGCCTGTAGTTAACCTCAGACACGTCTTCTGCCTCCTGATTGGCTGGGGGAAAACGATATATCACTTTTTTTATTATTCACATCTTATTGTGTAGGCCAAGACACCAACTCTAAACAGCCATATTAAAAAAAAAAGCAGGGAGGCAGACCTTTCGTTTTTCATAGGACTAAAATTGCACAAAAGTTGGAAAATCTTACGATTTTTCCTACTTTTGTGCATTTTAGTCCTTAAATGAAACAAAATTAGATACGAAATAAAACAAATCTATCTATTTTATTACCTTTTTAATTTTATATTTAAGTAAAGCTTTTGCTTGCATATGCTGCAAGTTTTTGACATTTTCCAAACGAAATACGTCTGCGCCTCTTAATATTTTGTTAATGAATGACATTACACCAGCTAAAATTTGCCAGTCTGACTGTTATTTCCAATGATTTTGATGTTGAGGGTTCTGAAAATAATTGAAAATTGTTAATAAATTATAATTTATTTATTTACACACGCAACAATAATACACAAAAGATAACAAATAAACCACAAGAAATGAAAAAATATTCAAAAAAACAAAAACCTGACGGCATGAAAAATTGTGAACTTAAAATTTTCGAACTTAATAAATGAACTGAAAGGATAGAAACAAGTAAAAATCAAATATTTAATTATAATATTAATCAATAAGTATATCATCAGGGAACAGTGCAAATGGGGAGTTCGGGTGAGTGCTCTTAATTAAGAAACATGCACATGAAAAAACCTACATGATAAATATAATAATGCTATATAATATGGTATAAAGATTTTAAATATAATAAGTCAATTTAACTATACCTGAATATCGATAATCGTGTTGAAAACTTGTAACACCTTTTTGGTTCTTCATAATTGGAGGAGTTTCAATAGAAGTCACACTCGGTTCAAATTGAGCAGGCTCAAGTGCTTATAATGGTGTGTGATCTAAAAATTATAAAAATTCTTAACATCTTCAGTTCAGCCAGCACTATAATATAAACAAGGTGGCTTAGCTCACATAAATTAATGTATATAATAATAATTCATAAGCCGCATAAGTCCGTCTTCACCCATACCATTGCAGAACAGGGAACGGAGGTAAGCTTATTTTGTACAGAGAGTGTAAGAGAGAATGAGAGATACATACTCTCTCAAAAGCCTGCTGCTCCCCATGCAATTCTTTATCCCTATATGTGCATATTCACCAATCGCTGTGATACTTAACACAATTACAATTTCAATACAAAATGCCTGGATTAGTTAATCCACTGTCACTGTATAACAAGATTAGCACCAACAACAATTACTCTGACCAAAATAAATGTAAGTAGGTAGGTACCTGTTGAAGTTCCCATGGTATGAATAGTTTTTTTTTGTGGAGGTTGTTCATGATTTGACGCGGCATATGAATGTTCATTGTGCCTCTTCCTGGCATAGCTATGATCAGCTGTTGGATAATAATTCTCTGTGGACATATAAAGATAACAATGAATATAAGTGTTAAAATGAGATACCTATTAATACTACACATAATAAGTAGGTAGCAAGTTTATTCTTACTAGTCATTCTTACCAGAATGAACTGGTTGGCTGGTTGATGGACTGGTTATTTCTTTAGCAGTAAATAATGCTGTGTAAGCATCGTCCAAAAGACGTGATTTCCATTTGTCTTTTGAGTCTTCTCTCAGAATTTGGGAATTTATGCAATTTAACGTCCTTTCGTGTATTATTGCATCCCGGCACACAACACTTATCATAACGCATTCCTACAATCACAATGTCACAGAGAAACAGTAAGTATTTAATGTAAATGGCACGAAAAAATATTTTTACGCCAATTTCTCGATATTCTCAACGACAACAAACAAACAAAATGGCGTCTTGATCTAGAGGAGAAGGCCGGGGTAGGAGAGGAGAGGAGGGGGAGAAATGTCATGTATCATTTTCCCAAAAAAAAAAAAAGTCAAAATACGTGTCCGAAATATTTTGTTCCTTGATTAGGGCCCGTGTGTCAAGTACGCGCCAGCTTTTGTGAATCGACCTGTACACAAGAAAACGCAAGAAAAGGGTCGATTCGGTTAAAGTTTTTTTAGTTACTTGTTTTTTTTTATTGGGTGCATTGACCTCTCAATGATTGGGTGTTATCGTTTTGTGATTTCCTTTAAAAACAGTGCTTTTTGCTTTTATGCAAGAATTCGATCGAATTAGTGCATTAGGTAAAAAGTATTGCGTATGAAACAAACGCACGAGTGCAAATACGATTTCGAAATGTACCAGAAATACTCCTAGATAGGACAGAAAAAATCAAGTCTGTAGTGAAAACTTATGATAAGAATATTGTAAAAAATTTAATTTCTGACTGACGGAACAACAAGTATTGAATTATGAAAAAATTGTAACTTCAGAAAATATGAAGGAATATTTGCCCATTCTACTCGATTCATTATTAGTAATTTATGAACGTATATTTATACGAGTAAATAATTAAATAAAATACTTTATATTATAAAATTGAACAGTTTAAAATATATTTCGGGTCCGATCTTAAGAGATAGAACCGAAATATATCTTAAACTGTTCAATTTTATAATATAAAGTATTTTATTTAATTATTTACTCGTATAAATATATCTATATAAAAAGCTTTTCAAAAGTGAACATATTTTATACCATTTTTACTCGCAGTAGTAATTTATGAGTCATTTATAAAACTTTCATAAAGTTAAAAAAAGTATTACTTTTGGAAATCCTAATGCAAAAAATTTACACATACAAAAATAATAAACCATGACTTTGAGTAACTTAGGCGACTATTCTTACGAAGATGTGAAATTCGACATTTTAAAATGTCGAATACGTCACATCCTGTCGATTTGGGAAATTGAAACTCTGCATACACATACCTTGATCCTTGATCTAAGGTACCATCTCCAGCGTTTTTACATATTTATCATTTTATAGTTATAGTACGCTTTACGCCTAACCATTTCTAGTCGCCTTAACATTTTTTTTTGCTTTCCTCTAATTATGTCCATGAGACAATATATATTTGTATAAACACCATTTGCTTGAAATGCATGTGTATTTGTGCCCTAAGTATGGTGATAGAACTCACCCAGTAACGTTGGGACGTAAAAGTAGTCGTTAAAAAGAGGATGTACGAGTATTGATTGTTCCAGTAACAGTTTACACTCGGAATCACCTCTGATAAAGTGATAACCTATCGGGGATTCATATCTTGCGGAGAAAGTATTTTTAAATGAAACTTTAAAGTGTTGCTGTTTTTCAGTCGCGTCTCGTCCCTCCTCTCCCACTTACGTATCAAGCACCCGACAGACCACGTGTGCCATATCTGTGGGTACTCCTTCCTCGGCGAGGTCGGACTCAACGCGCACTGCAAGCTGAAGCATCAACAAGATACCAGAGAGGTGAGGATAATTTCAAGGATTAGGCTATAAACGGTTATCCGCGATAAATTTTCCGGTATCGAATCGCCCGACTGGTTTCGCTGTAATTGTATAGCTTCTTTGGAGACTGTGACAGCGTCCCTTTGCTTCTGGCTTAAGGGACAAAATCTGAGTCACCGACCTTTTCAACAGAACCTGTCTAATCCTAAATAGTCTTTAAGTATTATGTGTTTTGTGTTGTGTTCTATTGAATAAAAATATTTTTATATATTTTATTTATTAAATTGTACAACATTACAGTTAACACCAATTCGCTATACAATTCAAACAAAAATAAAAATTGAACTAAAAATAAACACTATGTAGTACGTATAGCTTGCGACAATGCCCACAGTCTTTCGCCCACTTAGTATTTTAGTACGCTATATTCAGTAGTTTTGACACATTAAATTTGAATTTACATTTGCTCGTTTAAATACTACCCATAAAATAAAGAGGAAATGTTTTCGGTTTGTTAGTTTGCTAGGGTTGGAACGTTCATGTCATGAAATAGTCCACACAAATGATACCAATTTCAAGAGTCCTTCACGGTATAATCTTCACTTTAGAAAACTTGATGGAAACAAATTTTTAGTATGTCAAAAAATAGTCATGAATTAGTCATAAATAGACCACAAAGTTAAAAAATTAGCGAAGTTATAGGTATAGGTTGGTGAGGATTATGGACCATGTATGTTTATTTTTATTTTGTGAAACTTAAACGGTCACTTTACATATAAAAATTAACGCAAATAAACCTACAAGTTTCAACTTGTAAACTTCTACATACAATATACATGGTACATTTGAGTTTTGATGGTCGTAGATAATGTATTGTGTGCAATTGAACATATTTAATTAGTCATTGGAACACTCGTGCAAAACTATTACGAAACGAAACACACTTCGTTAGTTTCGTAAACAAGCACTCGTTTCCCGATGTCTCAAATTATGTTACAGTTGCACAAAATACTATTTAATAACAGACGAACACTTTTAGACACATGTTACTTTTCCACAAAATATGTCATGGTGCAATTAACTGTATCGACCTTGCTTCATCCATCCTAAATTTGTGTGCACCTTCTACACGCACTCGTCACACACCCCTTTTCCATACGCCTTTAGTTCACACAAACTATGCTCAAAATTCTTTAAGTTGTCGCTTACCTCGTACTTTTAATAAAAAATTCAAAGAAATTGATATATTTGATCTTAAGAGGTCCCAATATAAGAATATGTTGCTTAGATCACTCTCCGAGTGATATTAGTAGTGTCATATATAAATAAAAAAAAATAAAAAAAAGTCACCCTCACACACACATACACACCCTCACGCACCCTCTCACACGCCCTTATAGAAGTGTTCTAACTTTTTACTATTATTATTATAATTATAAGTATCTAGTGATTGTGCTAAAGCCCTTGTTTTCCTTAGTGACTGTATTAATTTTCTTATTTTTTTTTAATTGATTAGCTTGTACATTACGCTTTCTTTTGTAGTTTTTATCATCCAGTTTGATTTATTATTATAATTTTTTCTTTTTCGTCTTAGTTATTTTAGTATATTTAAGTAAAGATTATATAATGTAAACTGTCAGGTACACGACCAGCGGGTACCCGGTCTTTCCACCGGTCATGCAACTGGACAAGATAAAACTAAACAGTGACCTAATTGTAACCTAATAGTTGTTAAAAGGTTCTGAAGAAAACTTCGAGGTACTTTACAATTAAGTTTATTTAATTTTATCAAAACAAAACAAAGTCAAATTTCACAAGTCAAAGGAAAGGTGTTCACGGAAAAATTATCTTAGTTACAAGTTTTTGGCCAAGACCTTCATTTGACAAATATCTTGCCAAGATATTACTAAACCTTAAAGACCTTTAAAAAGTGGTGTCAGGGACCGCCTTAACTTCAGGTAGTAATATTACATTGGAATTAGTATTGCCATGACAAAAAAAAATAAACAATTAAGTGATAACTAGATGTGTTTGTTACCGCCTTAACCAAAGGTAACTAGATTACATGGAAACTTGTGGAATTACATAAAAAAAACTTTAAGGGGAACAATACTTGAAAACATACAAGGAAATTAATTTCCAAAAATAAAATCTAGCTCAGGGGAGCCGTAGATCCTACAAACAATAAATATTTGTCGTACATACACTTTAAACCAAATCGTCTGGTACTCCATTCAGATCTACCAGGTAAAAAAAAATATTACGGAACATTAAATTTTACAGTTTGGGTTATTCGGTGAAACAGGAAGAAGAATTTAACCTTGGTTACTAATAGGACACATAACTAAGTGTCCTGAAAACATACCGTCCTAGGTATCTTAACTGTGTGTGGATAAAAGTAAAAATTCCAACACCTACTTGAATTTTTCCATTAAACTCCACGGAAATGACACGCCGTCCGCTGCCCCCTTCAAGGTCAACGATCCACGTCCACGCAGACAAAAGGAACTGCTTACTGCGTACACCACGCGGCGATCATACCTCTGCCAGCTGGTAAATCACGAAAACTGGTAAACTCGGAAACAAGAAGATCTTGTAAACACGAAGATCTTGAAAACAAAAACAATAATATAGAACCATTCCACACAAATGAATAACCCAAATTTAAATAAACCTTAGAACTATCACGAAGTCGTGTTGGCAAAATCCGCCATTATTGTAAAAAAATAAGACACAAGACACGTCTTGACAACCCAAAAGACTGATCGAGCAATGACCGGAAATGGTCTCGCTACTCCACCAGACAAAACGAACGAAGTTCATGTCAGCGAACAGAGGGTAAAACCGAAACTTTCCGGCAAGCAAATAAAACGACGCGAAAACTTTGTGATAACCGCACCTACAAAATTTGCAATGCTACAAAACCCGTTATTGGCCTATGTTTAGTTAATGTTTTTCTGTATTATTGTTGTAAATTGTGCTGTGGGTTTTGTAAAATAAATAAATAAATTAAATAAATGCGGTGATAAAAGAAGTTTACAGTAAATTGTTGCCATTTGCGAGTAATATCACCTCAAAAACGAAGGATATACCGTTTTTTATCGATAGCACTCTTAACATTGCAGGTATCGTTGGACAGCCCGCGGTGTGTCGAGTGCGACATCAGTTTTATATCACAGTCAGCACTCGAGACACATCTGGAGGTGTCACTGCGACACGCTAGTTTGGAGAAGTAAGTTTGTTCGCATTAAAAACATAGTAAACTCAAGAAGTGTATTTGTGAAATAGGTACAATAAATACAATTTTGTTTACATGTCATATTTTAATCTTAAAAATGCAGTAGAGTACCACAAAAATAAATATAATACGGAGAAATACAATAAAAATATATACAAGGTGACTTTTTGATCATCGTCCAAATTCATACTGGAGGATTGGTAAGTGATCAGGATCATGAATCGATAACAATTTTTGTGAAATTCGTAAAATGAAATTTCGACTTCCGATAGTAATTCACTCCCAGTTCTGAATGAATCACTATGGGGAGCCGAAATTTAATTTTATGAATTTTACAAAAACCGTTATCGGTTAATGATGCTGAACACTTACCAAGAATCAAGTATGAATTTGGACCATTTTCACAAATTCACCTTGTATATACAAGTAAAAAATATAGAAAAAATTATATATTATATATCCTTTAGGTCCATTACGTCTAAAGTGCTAAAATTACCATTATAATAGCATATACTAAGTATTACTACATACATACTAGCAGTACCAATACATCAGTTTGTAGCCACAAAAAAGGTGTAAAAGGTGGCCGGTTTGTCATTATTTTTAACTTATTTTATCATTTTTGTTACAAAGCTTATTCTATACAAACTTCCTACTTATAAGTACTTACCTACTTTAGATAACTAAAGGGCAGTGGCGTGCACAGAACTTTTTGCTGGAAAAGCAAGCAATTGGTCAAGAACAACAATAAAATTTAACGTTGACGTCTTAAAAAATACTACACTATCTAAAAAACTGTTAGATCTAATGTCGGAATACAACTTTGTACAACACATTAAAGAACCGACGCGAATAACAAAGACTAGTTCTACCTGCATAGACTTAATTTTCACAAACTACGTAGATTCTACTTTAAATACATCCGTATGCGAATTTGGTTTTTCAGATCATAGAGCTACAATCTTGCGTACAGAGGGGACACAAAAAAACAAAAATGTAGAATGGCGAATTGAAAAAAGACTTTTTTCTAATCATAATATAGAATTTTTCAAAGCTGAACTAAGAAAACTCGATTGGACAAAAATAATAAATCAAAATGTTGACATAAATATAAATTATAATTTATTTAATGACATTTTAATGGAAATTTTAAACAGATGCATACCTATAAAACAAGTAAGGATAAAAAATAAAACTAAAAAAACATGGCTCACACGTGGTATAAAAACATCATGTAAGAATAAAAGGCTCTTGAAAATTCTTACAACGTATTCAAATGATCCAATCCTTAAAAATCACTACAAAGTGTACGAAAAAATACTGAAGCAATCCGTTATTAGGTCGAAAAAACTGCAATACATAAAACAAATGGAAAAATCAAGCAACACAATAAAATCAATGTGGCAAATTATAAAAGAACGCACCAATAAAAATATCATAAAACCTAAAACTAAAATTTCTTTAAAAATTAACAATAAAATTACATCTGATCCCAAAGAGATAACAAACGAGTTTAATAATTTTTTTGCGTCAGTGGGAGAGTCCACAAATCCGGTGTTTGGTCGACCCGTACTACACCCTACTGAGAATACCATGTACCTAAATCCTGTTGATCCGCGAGAAGTACACGCTATATTACGCAACCTAAAAAGTAAATATAGCCACGGATTTGATGAATTACCACCCGTACTTATCAAGCAATGTGCCGATGAATTAACGATACCTTTCTTTATGCTAATAAACCAATCTTTTAGAGATGGCGTATTTCCGGATTTACTTAAACAATCCATAATAAAACCGATACACAAAAAGGATACAAAAACTGATCCAAACCACTATCGACCAATAGCACAACTACCTACATCCTCGAAAATATTTGAAAAGGCTATGTGCAAGCGACTAACCTCATTCTGTGAAAAATATAAAATATTCGACGATTCCCAAAATGGCTTCCGGAAAAACCGATCTACAACGTTGGCAGTGTATAAATATATACAAGAAATCCTCAACATAATTAATAATAAAAAGTACGCAATAGGAATTCTACTTGACATGACAAAAGCTTACGACAAAGTTCAGTATAATATACTACTTGATAAATTATACGGTATAGGCGTTCGGGGAATCACCCACAAATGGTTCGTATCATTTCTAAAAAATCGTAAACAATATGTTGAAACGGAATACTTCAATCATGAAACTAGGGATATAACTCAGGTAAGATCGGATGTACGGCATCTGCATTGCTCTATCCCCCAAGGAAGTGTGATCGGATGTATACTTTTCTTAATCTATATAAATGACCTACCAAAAGTTGTTAATGAGTCATGTATGTTATTTGCAGATGATATCTCATTACTAACTCCGAGCATGAACAATGAAAACTTAAATCAAGTACTAAACAATTCTGTAAATAACATAGTGGCATGGATGAATGACCATAACTTAGAAATTAACTTTTCAAAGACAAAAATAATGCAATTTAGGCCCGTACAAAAGACCCCCCTAAATATTAACTTCTCATTTAACGGTACAAAAATAGAATGCGTCAATACATTTACTCTACTGGGACTAAAAATAGATTCAAACATCAATTGGAAAACACACATTCAAAAAATTAAAACTAAAATATCGAAATTTACATATGCTTTAAAACAAGTTAAAATAAATACTAATCTTAAAGCAGCACTAACTACTTATTACGCATATGCTTATGCATGGTTATCACAAGGTATAGTACTGTGGGGAAACAGTACTGATACAAAAGATCTATTTATACTACAAAAGAAATGTATTCGAATCCTAGCACACATTACTAACTTAGAAAGTTGTAGGCCATATTTTAAACAATATAATATATTAACTTTGACATCCATTTATATTTTAGAGATTTGTAAATTCGTAAGAAAATACAAAGACTTTTACACAAGATTAGGAGATATATCAAATCGCTCAATAAGACATAAACATAAATTAATACTGCCACAATCAAAATTAAAATTACACAGCTCAGGTCCCTATGCAATGTCTATAAAAATCTATAACCACCTACCCGACACGATAAAAAATGAAGATAAAGACAAAACGTTTTTAAAAAACCTTAAGGCTCCAGTCCCCTAAAAATCAGTATTCTTGCAGAATTATCAGAAAAGAAAGATTTTATTTTAGTTAGTAAGAAAGCAATAAATAAAATACATTTTACGTTAATTTATAGTGTGGAATTTGAAGATTTCAAAACTTATTTTTTCATTTACTTTAATTCTACTTTTAATAGGTTTTTTAGGCTTTAAACATACCTTTATTTATGTTCTACGCGTTGAGAGTCTCATTCATGCACACGTCACGTAAAAATTATGACAAAAACAAGAAATTTATTCAGGTAACATTTATTTCCATATCTTCAACAATAATCTTACCTGGTTACTTTTTTGGATAATACTTTAGTTTTCTTATTTCGAGTGCTTTAAGTAGTTGTAATTTTATGAATTCAACCACTGATAAAATGTTTTTTTTCTACTAGAAAACTATCGTTTAGCGTAGTCAAATTTAAAACACGTAGAATAGAACTATTAATAAGTGAAATAACAAAAAACGGTATTTAAAAAATTATTTTAAAAACATTTATCAAATCGAAACTTATCGAGAGTTTAAAACACAAAACTCGTCGATATTTCCCTCAGTTTCGCTGGGACATCGCAGCGTTCAGACGTGTGTTGTGTAGCTCGACGTCATTTTACCTCCCGCTCGCACGGTTGCTCCCTTTCCCTCGCGTAGATTCTTATGGAGAGGCGAACGGTATCATGAAAGTTGCTCTACTTGAATATTGCACTTATCATTTAATAAGTAAACAACTATGGATAAAATATTTTTTGAATATTTTAAGAAATCCCTGTTTCGATAAAATAAAGTCTAATCTACGTCCGTCCGTATTTAACACCATCATAACTTTAGCACCGTAAAGATAAAAACATGAAATTTGGCACAAAAATAGCATTAATTTGCCTACATATTACATTGTAAAAAAAATATGAAATATTTGAAATTGTTTAAAATATTTTCAAAACAAAAGTGAGGAAAATAAAAAATATCCTAAAAATACAATATGGGTATCAAACTGTAGACACTAAAAAGGTGATTGTAAAAATATATACTTTTACTATATTTACTGGCACTGGTTTTGTGAAATCTTTAAAAAAACTACAATAATGTGTATGTCCGAAACTGGTAGACCGAAAAATATGAAAAAAATGTCCATTATAGATCATTACTGACCAATAACCGGGAAAACTATAGTGATTTAAAAATATAAAAAAAGTAAAATAAATAAAAAAAAACATTTATAAAAATACAATATGGGTATCACATTGTAGGTATTAAAAAGCTTATTGTAATAACATATAGTTTGGCTATATATTTAATTGCATCTATTTCGAGAAATCCTTGAAAATCTATAAAAAAATGTATGTCCCCCCTCTTATCTCCAAAACTGGTGGACCGAAAAATATGAAAAAAATCATGGTAATATGCGTTTACGTAAGAATTACAGAAAAAATAAAGCGGTTGAGAAATTCACGAAAAAAAATTATAAAACTAAATTTATCATCCACAATACGGAACCCTAGGTTCTGACTAGAGTCTAACTAGATGTTTGCGGGGCGGTTTTAATTTAGTTTCCGGAGCTTTTATTACTACCCTTAATTTTTACCATAAGTATCCGGATAATACATTATCCGTTATCCGGATAGTAAAAATCTGCAAATAATTGCATGCCCTAATTCGCTTAGATTAAGTTATGTTAATGTGTGTTAATTCGAAAACCCGTAAAGCCGTATTTTAGAAGTTGTGGTCTATAAAACCCACGGGGATGGCGTGACACAAATTTTATACCAGCACCGCTGTCGCCACTTTTTGGAATAACTAAAGCCGAAGCTACATCATTTAATAAAACTTCGATAGCTTTTTAAAATATTTTAAATAAAAGTAAGTAAAGTTATTACTTTACTTACTTTTATTTAAAATATCTTAAAAAGCTATCGAAGTCACTAAAACCGACAGTCGAGATAACAACGTGCTAGACAATAATGCATCAAAACAAAAGAACGTACGCAGCTGCGGTTCTTATCATTAAAACATCACTTTCTAAAACTATATTTTTTACCTTTTTTATTGCACCTTAGTCATAATCTTGGACACACAAACTGACAGACACTTAATTACCGTAAGAATTTCTATTTTTGATATTATATTACTTAAAGAACTGATTGTAATATGTGTGTGAGTATTAGGAATACATAATTTTAAATGTTTTCATTGTTACGATTTGATTATTAATTTTCTACATTTCCAAATTTTATAAAGGTATTTTTATGTCAGGCATTAGTTAAATGAAAATCTTGATGAATAAAGAAATTTTCGGGCACAACTACACGCTTTTTAGGGCATGCAGGTTTCCTTAGAGCGATAGACGCTGAGACGTAATAATCGTCAGAGAAACGCGGGTGTACTTATAGATACACGTATGGGTGGACTTATGACTTGCATCTCACAGTTCACACTCGGAACACCTCTTGACACCCGTTCGGTAAAAATCTGCAAATAATTGCATGACCTATAAAATGTATTAAATACTAATCACTCTTACTGCTACCAATAAGCCATCTATTCCAGGTAGATTTACTTTTGTTTATTTTGCTTTTGCAAATTCATTTTGTATGTTCCGATAAACAAACCAAACTTTGTAAATTACCGTTACTTGAATAATTAAATATCTTCACATGTCAAATTTTAAGTAATCGTACACTCATTTAACGAAGTAGAGCAACATTCAGGTGCGGTCTCTAACATCTTAATGCAGCGGGGGGAGCGCCACTTCTAAAGCCTCAGGTAAGATGAAAGCGAATTGGTGCAAAGAGAGTCTGGGGCCTTAAGCACATGCTATTAGATAAAACCTACTACACATTAGACGAATTTTTCAATGATTTTAAATAACTTCGGTCTGCCACAGCTGCCCTTCCTTGTATATTGTTATGCCCCAGCGGGGTCATATGTGAACTGTACATTAATATTTAAGATCCAACACTGTACATATGAAAGCAATAAACGATTGAATATGAATATGAATATAAAAAAAATATGAAAAAATTTAAAAAACACATTGAAAAAAAAAATTTCGTTTTTTTTTTCAAAAAACGCCAGGGTAGACAATGTCTACCCTAAAGTGAAAATTTTCTATACAATTTTTTTTTTTCAAAGTGATATTTAAATTTTTTCATATTTTTTTTATTGTTGTTCTTGACCAATTGCTTGATTTTCCAGCAAAAAGTTCTGTGCACGCCACTGCTAAAGGGATAAAAGACACAAGACAAGAGAAATTTGAAACGTATATCTTGGTCTACCTGATCATAGAGCTACAATCTTGCGTACAGAGGGGACACAAAAAAACAAAAATGTAGAATGGCGAATTGAAAAAAGACTTTTTTCTAATCATAATATAGAATTTTTCAAAGCTGAACTAAGAAAACTCGATTGGACAAAAATAATAAATCAAAATGTTGACATAAATATAAATTATAATTTATTTAATGACATTTTAATGGAAATTTTAAACAGATGCATACCTATAAAACAAGTAAGGATAAAAAATAAAACTAAAAAAACATGGCTCACACGTGGTATAAAAACAACATGTAAGAATAAAAGGCTCTTGAAAATTCTTACAACGTATTCAAATGATCCAATCCTTAAAAATCACTACAAAGTGTACGAAAAAATACTGAAGCAATCCGTTATTAGGTCGAAAAAACTGCAATACATAAAACAAATGGAAAAATCAAGCAACACAATAAAATCAATGTGGCAAATTATAAAAGAACGCACCAATAAAAATATCATAAAACCTAAAACTAAAATTTCTTTAAAAATTAACAATAAAATTACATCTGATCCCAAAGAGATAACAAACGAGTTTAATAATTTTTTTGCGTCAGTGGGAGAGTCCACAAATCCGGTGTTTGGTCGACCCGTACTACACCCTACTGAGAATACCATGTACCTAAATCCTGTTGATCCGCGAGAAGTACACGCTATATTACGCAACCTAAAAAGTAAATATAGCCACGGATTTGATGAATTACCACCCGTACTTATCAAGCAATGTGCCGATGAATTAACGATACCTTTCTTTATGCTAATAAACCAATCTTTTAGAGATGGCGTATTTCCGGATTTACTTAAACAATCCATAATAAAACCGATACACAAAAAGGATACAAAAACTGATCCAAACCACTATCGACCAATAGCACAACTACCTACATCCTCGAAAATATTTGAAAAGGCTATGTGCAAGCGACTAACCTCATTCTGTGAAAAATATAAAATATTCGACGATTCCCAAAATGGCTTCCGGAAAAACCGATCTACAACGTTGGCAGTGTATAAATATATACAAGAAATCCTCAACATAATTAATAATAAAAAGTACGCAATAGGAATTCTACTTGACATGACAAAAGCTTACGACAAAGTTCAGTATAATATACTACTTGATAAATTATACGGTATAGGCGTTCGGGGAATCACCCACAAATGGTTCGTATCATTTCTAAAAAATCGTAAACAATATGTTGAAACGGAATACTTCAATCATGAAACTAGGGATATAACTCAGGTAAGATCGGATGTACGGCATCTGCATTGCTCTATCCCCCAAGGAAGTGTGATCGGATGTATACTTTTCTTAATCTATATAAATGACCTACCAAAAGTTGTTAATGAGTCATGTATGTTATTTGCAGATGATATCTCATTACTAACTCCGAGCATGAACAATGAAAACTTAAATCAAGTACTAAACAATTCTGTAAATAACATAGTGGCATGGATGAATGACCATAACTTAGAAATTAACTTTTCAAAGACAAAAATAATGCAATTTAGGCCCGTACAAAAGACCCCCCTAAATATTAACTTCTCATTTAACGGTACAAAAATAGAATGCGTCAATACATTTACTCTACTGGGACTAAAAATAGATTCAAACATCAATTGGAAAACACACATTCAAAAAATTAAAACTAAAATATCGAAATTTACATATGCTTTAAAACAAGTTAAAATAAATACTAATCTTAAAGCAGCACTAACTACTTATTACGCATATGCTTATGCATGGTTATCACAAGGTATAGTACTGTGGGGAAACAGTACTGATACAAAAGATCTATTTATACTACAAAAGAAATGTATTCGAATCCTAGCACACATTACTAACTTAGAAAGTTGTAGGCCATATTTTAAACAATATAATATATTAACTTTGACATCCATTTATATTTTAGAGATTTGTAAATTCGTAAGAAAATACAAAGACTTTTACACAAGATTAGGAGATATATCAAATCGCTCAATAAGACATAAACATAAATTAATACTGCCACAATCAAAATTAAAATTACACAGCTCAGGTCCCTATGCAATGTCTATAAAAATCTATAACCACCTACCCGACACGATAAAAAATGAAGATAAAGACAAAACGTTTTTAAAAAACCTTAAGGCTCCAGTCCCCTAAAAATCAGTATTCTTGCAGAATTATCAGAAAAGAAAGATTTTATTTTAGTTAGTAAGAAAGCAATAAATAAAATACATTTTACGTTAATTTATAGTGTGGAATTTGAAGATTTCAAAACTTATTTTTTCATTTACTTTAATTCTACTTTTAATAGGTTTTTTAGGCTTTAAACATACCTTTATTTATGTTCTACGCGTTGAGAGTCTCATTCATGCACACGTCACGTAAAAATTATGACAAAAACAAGAAATTTATTCAGGTAACATTTATTTCCATATCTTCAACAATAATCTTACCTGGTTACTTTTTTGGATAATACTTTAGTTTTCTTATTTCGAGTGCTTTAAGTAGTTGTAATTTTATGAATTCAACCACTGATAAAATGTTTTTTTTCTACTAGAAAACTATCGTTTAGCGTAGTCAAATTTAAAACACGTAGAATAGAACTATTAATAAGTGAAATAACAAAAAACGGTATTTAAAAAATTATTTTAAAAACATTTATCAAATCGAAACTTATCGAGAGTTTAAAACACAAAACTCGTCGATATTTCCCTCAGTTTCGCTGGGACATCGCAGCGTTCAGACGTGTGTTGTGTAGCTCGACGTCATTTTACCTCCCGCTCGCACGGTTGCTCCCTTTCCCTCGCGTAGATTCTTATGGAGAGGCGAACGGTATCATGAAAGTTGCTCTACTTGAATATTGCACTTATCATTTAATAAGTAAACAACTATGGATAAAATATTTTTTGAATATTTTAAGAAATCCCTGTTTCGATAAAATAAAGTCTAATTTACGTCCGTCCGTATTTAACACCATCATAACTTTAGCACCGTAAAGATAAAAACATGAAATTTGGCACAAAAATAGCATTAATTTGCCTACATATTACATTGTAAAAAAAATATGAAATATTTGAAATTGTTTAAAATATTTTCAAAACAAAAGTGAGGAAAATAAAAAATATCCTAAGAATACAATATGGGTATCAAACTGTAGACACTAAAAAGGTGATTGTAAAAATATATACTTTTACTATATTTACTGGCACTGGTTTTGTGAAATCTTTAAAAAAACTACAATAATGTGTATGTCCGAAACTGGTAGACCGAAAAATATGAAAAAAATGTCCATTATAGATCATTACTGACCAATAACCGGGAAAACTATAGTGATTTAAAAATATAAAAAAAGTAAAATAAATAAAAAAAAACATTTATAAAAATACAATATGGGTATCACATTGTAGGTATTAAAAAGCTTATTGTAATAACATATAGTTTGGCTATATATTTAATTGCATCTATTTCGAGAAATCCTTGAAAATCTATAAAAAAATGTATGTCCCCCCTCTTATCTCCAAAACTGGTGGACCGAAAAATATGAAAAAAATCATGGTAATATGCGTTTACGTAAGAATTACAGAAAAAATAAAGCGGTTGAGAAATTCACGAAAAAAAATTATAAAACTAAATTTATCATCCACAATACGGAACCCTAGGTTCTGACTAGAGTCTAACTAGATGTTTGCGGGGCGGTTTTAATTTAGTTTCCGGAGCTTTTATTACTACCCTTAATTTTTACCATAAGTATCCGGATAATACATTATCCGTTATCCGGATAGTAAAAATCTGCAAATAATTGCATGCCCTAATTCGCTTAGATTAAGTTATGTTAATGTGTGTTAATTCGAAAACCCGTAAAGCCGTATTTTAGAAGTTGTGGTCTATAAAACCCACGGGGATGGCGTGACACAAATTTTATACCAGCACCGCTGTCGCCACTTTTTGGAATAACTAAAGCCGAAGCTACATCATTTAATAAAACTTCGATAGCTTTTTAAAATATTTTAAATAAAAGTAAGTAAAGTTATTACTTTACTTACTTTTATTTAAAATATCTTAAAAAGCTATCGAAGTCACTAAAACCGACAGTCGAGATAACAACGTGCTAGACAATAATGCATCAAAACAAAAGAACGTACGCAGCTGCGGTTCTTATCATTAAAACATCACTTTCTAAAACTATATTTTTTACCTTTTTTATTGCACCTTAGTCATAATCTTGGACACACAAACTGACAGACACTTAATTACCGTAAGAATTTCTATTTTTGATATTATATTACTTAAAGAACTGATTGTAATATGTGTGTGAGTATTAGGAATACATAATTTTAAATGTTTTCATTGTTACGATTTGATTATTAATTTTCTACATTTCCAAATTTTATAAAGGTATTTTTATGTCAGGCATTAGTTAAATGAAAATCTTGATGAATAAAGAAATTTTCGGGCACAACTACACGCTTTTTAGGGCATGCAGGTTTCCTTAGAGCGATAGACGCTGAGACGTAATAATCGTCAGAGAAACGCGGGTGTACTTATAGATACACGTATGGGTGGACTTATGACTTGCATCTCACAGTTCACACTCGGAACACCTCTTGACACCCGTTCGGTAAAAATCTGCAAATAATTGCATGACCTATAAAATGTATTAAATACTAATCACTCTTACTGCTACCAATAAGCCATCTATTCCAGGTAGATTTACTTTTGTTTATTTTGCTTTTGCAAATTCATTTTGTATGTTCCGATAAACAAACCAAACTTTGTAAATTACCGTTACTTGAATAATTAAATATCTTCACATGTCAAATTTTAAGTAATCGTACACTCATTTAACGAAGTAGAGCAACATTCAGGTGCGGTCTCTAACATCTTAATGCAGCGGGGGGAGCGCCACTTCTAAAGCCTCAGGTAAGATGAAAGCGAATTGGTGCAAAGAGAGTCTGGGGCCTTAAGCACATGCTATTAGATAAAATTTATACTTGCGATTGTCGGCACTTGGTGAAACTTGAAACACATCTTGAATTAAAACACTTGTACTAGTAGTTTCACTTTATTTGTGTTAACTCCCGACCGGTTTCGGATTTTATTCCATTTTCAAGGGAAGATCTTAATTAAATTATTTTACATGACTCCAGGCACTAGCTCTAAGCAACGTAAACAATGATAATGTCATTATCATTGTTTACGTTGCTTAGAGCTAGTGCCTGGAGTCATGTAAAATAATTTAATTAAGATCTTCCCTTGAAAATGGAATAAAATCCGAAACCGGTCGGGAGTTAACACAAATAAAGTGAAACTACTAGTACAAGTGTTTTAATTCAAGATCTATTAGATAAAACCTACTACACATTAGACGAATTTTTCAATGATTTTAAATAACTTCGGTCTGCCACAGCTGCCCTTCCTTGTATATTGTTATGCCCCAGCGGGGTCATATGTGAACTGTACATTAATATTTAAGATCCAACACTGTACATATGAAAGCAATAAACGATTGAATATGAATATGAATATAAAAAAAATATGAAAAAATTTAAAAAACACATTGAAAAAAAAAATTTCGTTTTTTTTTTCAAAAAACGCCAGGGTAGACAATGTCTACCCTAAAGTGAAAATTTTCTATACAATTTTTTTTTTTCAAAGTGATATTTAAATTTTTTCATATTTTTTTTATTGTTGTTCTTGACCAATTGCTTGATTTTCCAGCAAAAAGTTCTGTGCACGCCACTGCTAAAGGGATAAAAGACACAAGACAAGAGAAATTTGAAACGTATATCTTGGTCTACCTGTCTCATATAGTTTATCATCTTTCACCTAAAAATATACTTTGGCTATATTTATTTGAATCCATGGTATAATAAAACAAGGTATGTTCCTTGGTGACGTGTGGAGGTTTAGTGTTCCAAAATGGGGGAACTTGGATACGTCATCACGCTATGGACGGTTCTCAAACTTTAAAAGTCGGGAATCGTGGAAATCTTTATGTCCTTAGAAATAAATTACTAGGAATGCATATGGATTTTAACTTATCAGCTGCAGAGGGATGGGTGTGGCGGTGATCATGATAAATTCATGAGGAATTTTTTATTATTATTTTATCTGGTCCTTTGCCTTGAAATCATCCCCAAAAAATTTTAATTATTCATGTAATTTTTTCGAAGGATATCTAGAAAGTGAAGTCGACCAAAAAAAAATAATGTTACATGTCGAAAAATAATGTTGGAAAGAAAATAGAAACGCAGGCATGAAATATCATAAATAAGAAAAAAACACATTATATTTTTTTACATTATTATCACCATATCTGTTTTCCCTTCTTAGATTTTTTTGGTGTCGTGCTAAAAGTTGCTATGGATTGGCATAGGTTTCATTCGTGGACAAAAGGTTTGCAAATTTTGGACCAAACGCCAAGGGAAGAGTTGCATAATCCTTTCAATCTTGTACAATTACAGCGGATTTGCTTGTGGAAACTCGCAAAATAGAACATTTCACAAATATGAGATATACATATGAGATATACATATGAATATGAGATATACATAACAGATTGATTTTTCGCGCCCCGAAAACCCTTCTATGTACTGTAAATATTGTAAAAATCCTTGTAGACGTTTTATAGGAAACGATGTAAGTATATAGGTATACAATTATATTGGATAAATGGGTTAAGTAGGACTTACAATTTCTGATGCTGGCTTTTGGGCCACAATAGCGAAGCCACTCTTGAGCCATAAATTCATTTTTGGGAAAAGTAAAAAGTCTAATTATTCCGCCTTTTTCAGAGCGATTTTTACAATTACGGATCGCACAACCGCCCATTCTTGCTTCATAAGATTATCAATTTATCATTAAATAATCAGCTCATCTGCAACTGAGAAACGCGCTTCAACCTTTGGGAATCTCTGTGTAGAATGAAAACAAACTATTAAATTCACTCTCGTGCAACAAGGATGACAAAAAATGGAAAAAACGCCATTAGATATTGCCAGTATTATACGCTTGTTTTTACCCAAACGTTTCACACAACTTCTGCAAATCTGATCATAAAGATAAGCAAAAAATCAAAATAAAATTTGTTTAAGTTTAATTTCAACAACAAAAATATTCATCAATGTTATGAATAGTATAAATCTTTTTGTAAACAAAATAACTTAAAACTATTTTCCTTATCATGAAATAATGACATAAAATGGCAAGCACGTAAGATGACGTCACCAAGGGCTGGAGCGTTTCAAATATTTCAAAATATCAGTGTCGCCGTACGAGCTCTCGTGTCATTCATTCGCACTCATACAACATTTTATATGCTATCCTGTTGTCAGGGTCCAAATTGTAGCAAGCTTATGTTTTGGAATGGAAACCAAAGGAACAGACCATGTTTTATTCGGCCATGCTTGAATCTAATTCGAGAAATCCTCGAAAAACCACAAATACATGTATCCCCCCTTATCTCCAAAACATGGTATTTGTGCTTACGGAAAGATTACAAGAAAAATATAGCAGTTGAGAAATTCACGAAACCAAAATGACAAAATTAAATTTTTCATCCACGATACGGAACCCTAGGTACGTGAGTCTGACTCGCACTTGACCGGTTTTTTGTAAATAAACTTTTACGGTAATCATTTACCGTCACAGATGGTCATGATCTAAAAAAGCAAGTAAAAAATAGAATTTTTGCCAGTTCTGGAAAAAATTATGTTTCAAATATCATTTTCTTACCTGTCATACATGGCGATCACGAACTTTTGGATTTATAAGTCAGCTCTTTCATAATCCCCTTCATAGAGTAGTTTAAAACCTCGTGTTACATTCGGATATACATTCCATACCTCAAACGCAGGCAAAAGCTAGTGCAACATAAATCTGTCAACATATTTATTAATTTAGTTTATTTAGGAAATTAACAGCGATATATTTACTCTTAACAATATTTCAAAAACTAAAGCCAATAACAAATTTCCTCAACTGTTAAAAATAATAATCAATACTTAACTAATTCGTTAGTCCGAATTTAGACTACTCGTATATTTAAACATTTAAAGGCAATAAAGCAACTTAACTACCTAACGTAATCTTATTCGACTTTGTTCGACAAGGTGTTTGTGTTGTGTAGAGTTAATGTTAGTTAATGTAATGTGTTCGGGCCAATACTTGTCACCAAAAACCATCCATTGACGTCACAGCGGCGTGTGCCGTGGCGCTGTCGATCAGTGTGCATTCGGACAGCAGTCGAGTACATTCGTACCATTAAATTAGTGAACACAAAACATAAACATTTTATCATTTACTCTTTCTGCCCAATAACTCCAGCTATCACCAGACATAATGTATTCATGTAGCAATTTGAATGAACAGTATGAAGAGGAACGATTCATACGTCAACGAGAAGAAGCCCGTCGTACACCAAACAAGAGTCAAAATAGACGTGCCCAGGAACAGGCGGGAGGCCATCGGTGACAGAAATACGGTGACGTGTAAAGAGGTATGAATACATTTTTTTTTATAAAAATAAATTAATGAAATCGGAGTGATCACGCGCAAAGGGACCTGAAGAGATACAATTATTCAAAGGAAAACGAATTTTAAAACTTATTGTTATCCAAGCATTGCACACATACATTACACCCTTATGTACTGTGACATGCAGTCACTCCTCGCTGGATCTAGCAGGATCTTTCTCGAATGATACGACTTTGTTTCACTTTGAGTTCTGGTTTTGTTTCTTTTTTCCCTATATTCTCGCTAATTAACAGATGCCCACTTTAAGGAAGGGGAGCTCTGAATTTCGTAGGGCACTCGCTTATCGTGCCGAACGTATTACGTTTACTTCTCGAGGACTCCAGGAGGAATCTTATGGAGAGTCAACTTCTCCGCACCAGGACTCTAGAAGAAATATTCCTCGTGTTTTGTTTGAAAGATCTTTTGTACTGGATCTGTATTTATTTTTGGAAAACACGAAATAATTCAGTCAATGCGACGTATGTCGATCCATAAAGTTTATCGATTGCCAACTAAACACTAACAAATAGTCCTTTAACCTACCTATAAGACCTAACCTAACATATTGTCTAGCTATATCGTTGGCTCACTATTGCAAAGTTCTATGTAAAAAAAATTGGAACAACACAAGGTTCTATGTGTCATTCATTAGCTATTGTCACATAGAACCTTGTATTATTCCTATTTTTTTACACAGAACCTTATAATAGTGAGCCAACGATATGTTACAGTACATACACTTCACATACACACCCTCCCTAGTAGCTTTTCTCAAATACTGATCCCAAGCCCTCGATCGTAGGACTAGGGAACAATACTCACATTCACTACACTCCACACCTCACTCTTACGCCAGGGCCACAGCTTCAGGCTTCCAGTTTTGCCCTGCCACGACACCCGTCGGCGCCTTCCACCGCATCGGATGTATAGCGCGCTCGCTCGCTCAAAGCGCTCGACACTAGGTTCGTCCTGTGCGCTAGATCACTGTTTCAACCGCCCGCCTCCCCGCACACCGCCATCCCAAGAGCGCAAGTCACTCGAAGCCGGACAAGACGTGCGAGTGGCGACCCTTGGCCGGCTCTATACAACTTAATACATTTGTTCTCTCCGCCGGCGCCGTCGCAAGAAAAACCGCTTGGCGCGCCTCTCGAAGCCTGAAGCTGTGGCCGAGGGGTTACACGGACTTTTAACATAACTCGTCATATTTTTGTTTGTTTAATTTTTTTAAACGGTAATTTGTTTTTCAATGCAGTTGTCGTAAAGTTTTCTTTTTTGTGTAACAAAATTATGCGGAAACCGACTCTTTATTTCACGCGTGAAATAAAACAGTACTGAAATCCTTTATTTCACGCGTGAAATAATAGTACATTACATCTGAGACCAGTAATTAAAGATATCCTGGACGAGTAAGTTAAAAGGCCGAGCCCGTAGGGCGAGGACTTTTATATACGAGGCCAGGATAGCTAATTATGGTCGAAGCATGTATAGTGCTTTTCTCAAAAATAAAACGAGATATTTTCAAATTATATAAGTTTCTTTATTACGTTAACAAACTCATCTTGAATAACAAACAATTGATCGAGTTTGTTTTATGTGTCACGCAATTTTACTAAAATAATGCTATCGCGGTGTTTGACGTCTTTTGTAGTTAGATTCCCAAGCTCCAGACTTCTACATACACCGTTTTTACTCCCATGATAAGAACAACCTACAACAAAAAACTCAATTTTAATAATGAATTAAAGGCCTATTTATAACTTTAGAGCCATAAAATAATATTACATCATATATTTACCTTTATAACTAGATATTTATCATCTATATGTTGGCTTGAAATATTTTAGACTTCTTGCTTATATAGCCATCTGATTGCCTTTTTAGCCATGCCGTCAAATTGTTATCATTTTTCAAGTTTGTTTTATTCTTATTGAGCACAACACACATCGGAGCATGGAATACATCGCCCATAAAGTGGAAGGCTGCTTTGTTTGGCTAAGGTGACTGAAATAAGCCAAAAACACATTTTCCGAACAACTGTTCGTGTGTTTATCTGCTTTCCACTTGATGAACTTTTCATAATTTGTTTAAATGTCCTTCCTTAGATTTTGGCGGAAGCAAGTTGTTTTTTGCTAATTCTGCTTCCGCTTTTAGATCTGGAGGAGTACAATCTATATCAGAGCCTTCTTCTGAACTCATTTTGTAATTTATTTACACAAAAAACTTTAAATGAAAATATTATGCAACAACAAAATTTCCCGCTTTTAATTTTTTTTTTTTTTTTTTTTTCGTTGGGCAAATGTATACGGCCAGCCCTCTGCATAAAATTGAGGTTAAATTTTAAGTGAGTGTTCAATGGTTTTAAATATAACTATAAAATCAATAAAAATAATATATTTTCAATTATAAAATATAGCAAAACGTTTTTAGAACACGAAATTGTAATGTTTTTTCTTTTTATACTGGCTGATACCGTATGATCGCCAAACTCTTTAGTCATTTAAAACATAGACACGGATAGTTTAAAAAAAAAAAACATGGTATGTAATGGATTTTCATACGAATTTCCTGGACAGTTATTCAGATTTCCTGGAGACTTGAAATAGCTCTACAGGATGAAGTACTTTCTGACATGTCTATGCAATATGTAATTAAAGCATTACAGCATATTTTTGAGAAAAGTAATTTTTTCAAGTTTTTGACTCTGTGGTGCATGGTGCAAGTCTTAAAATTTAAAAAATACAAATATGCAAGGAGGTTTTGCTGTCCAAAAAAAAACAATTATTTATAAGTATAAAGTATATTTATAATTATTTATATAAGTCTAGCAATAATTGGATGATGATAAACACCATAACACATAAGATTCTTGATTATCTCATTTAAAAATACGTGTTTTGTTTCCGCAAACAAAAATATTTTTCACATTGTTGGCTGTATGTATACTGTACCTTTGCCTCAAGAAAGAAAAAACTGTATGAAACGCGCGCTCTGCAAACAAAGCACGCCATTTTGTTGTAAATAGGCTTTGGTGAAATAAAATTACTTTCTTTATTATACTTATTTTTTTGTTGTATTTCCTCGCAAAATGCATTGAAAAATGTTGTAAGATACTTGAGCGTAAAAGGTTTTTATCCGAATGCGTGCCAATGAAAACACTCGCTGCGCTCGTGTTTTCAATTTGGCACTTATTCGTATAAAACCTTACTTTCCGCACGTGTATCTTAAATAACTATTTCAATGCATGTGCTCGTAAAGGCCCACTTTTTATGCATCAAAACCGAACAGAAAGTCGATTATTTTGCCCTAGGGCTTTATTATTTTTTTTTTTTTTATTTGTTTGCAATGGTTGGCTAACCTGCAGCCTTTCTTGTGTACCATAGATGTTATACTTTTTTTTCCACTGTTTAACGGCTCTGGATACAATCCTTTTGAGCCAATCACAATTTAAAGTTCACAAGATTATATTTGTTTTCATTTCCTCACACTATGCATTGAAAAACGTAGTATGATACACGGGCGTAAAAGCAATAAATTACTCGGTTACTTTTAAAATCGTCCTCGTAATTTATTCCTTTGCGCCCTTGTAGCATAAACTACTATTATAAGCCACATATTTGTTTGTTTGAACTTAATCAAAATAATTACTGTCCACCATGGAAGAGCGGAGTCTCCTACTACAGGTATCTCTTTTACTTAAAAGGGGACTCCACTACATGTAAAAACTGTAAGATTAAGTTGAGAAATAAATAATTTTGTCATTTTGTAATTTGTAAAAGCTCTAAGTTGCCAAATTCCTTCACGTGAGTTTTCGCATGACCACTCACAAATATTGAGCTTTAACTTAAAAGCTACGCTCTTGTCGTTGGAGTAACGGTCATTCTTCAGTTTCTTCTGCTAATGTTTTGTCCTCTTGATATGACATAACATAACATAATATCCTCTTTTCCTCGTGACCTCTCCTTCAAAGCAAATTTGAAAAATAAAATGTAGGTATGAAAAAATAAATAAAGGAGTTGGAAAAAAGGCGCGAAGTGGTAATGGTATCGATTTTTGTTTTGTTGACAAAAATATTGCATTTTGGGTGTTTTGATCGACAACAGTGATAGAATATTGCGTATTAAAATCGCCGTAACCAGTGCGGTGTGTTGTTCAATGAAACAAAAGTGTGGGCTGTGCCTTTTCGTGTGTTTTTTCTAACCCTGTTGTATTTGCGTTATGAGGCTGTCATTATAGCGGAAATGACAGGACAGTGACTAAGGCAGGACAGACCTTTCAGATGATCCTCAACAGAAGAGGATAGTGGCTATAAACAGATAATAACTAAAACGTCAGATATGGCTGTTTGGGCTAAGGTCCCTTTGCCTTTCCACTTAGTGGGAAAATGAAACGCAAAAAAAAGGAAAATAAAGGTGACTCATAGTCATTTTTAACAAAAAATTAGTAACCGGCTGACTTCAAATGTAACTGCAGTCATTAACTAAAAAGTTATTTATCATATTCGGACGGATGGTACCGAAATAACACTTGCTGACTTCTTACTTCCTGCAACATGCTGTCTAGAAGTCGCCGCTCTCATATTGGTTTTTCATTTCATTTCATTTTTAAAAACTTTATTTATCATAAGTAATATAAACAAAACAATAATTTTCTGCCAAACTGTTAAGACAGTTTATCGGCAGATATACACTCTCTCTTAATGCTAGCACTTATGATTACATAAACTTGTTAAATAAATACTTGATCTAAACTAATAATCACTAAACTTAATAAAACAAAAAATTTACCTCGTTGAGGGTAGTTATACATAACTACAACAGCTCAACACTAGTAGTTTTGTGTGGTGACAAACAAACTGCCGTGTGCAATGTGTTTTATGTTGCTATATCGTAGAAAATACGCAGACTTCTAGATAACTTACGTTTCAGGAAGAAAGAATATAAATATGTATACTAATAATAAAGAAGTAAAAAAGTCGTGTCTGTACAATGAATATTTTCAAAAAATTTTGAATCAAATGTGTAAAGAAAGTAGAATAGTAGTTTATGCTACAAGGGCGCAAAGGAATAAATTACGAGGACGATTTAAAACACGAGCGTAGCGAGTGTTTTAAACGTAACCGAGTAATTTGCTTTTACGCCCGTGTATCATACTACGTTTTTCAATGCATAGTGTGAGGAAATGAAAACAAATATAATCGTGTGAACTTTAAATTATAATTGGCTCAAAAAGACTGTATCCAGAGCCGTTAACCAGTGTAAAAAAAAGTATAACATCTATGGTACACAGGAAAGTCTGCAGGTTAGCCAACCATTGTAAATAAATTAAAAAAAATAATAATAATAAAGCCCTAGGGCAAAATAATCGACTTTTTGTTCGGTTTTGATGCATAAAAAGTGGGCCTTTACGAGCACTTGCATTGAAAAGTTAGTTATTTTGCATTAAAAGCACTTTAATTTGACACCTTAATGGATTAATTGGTTCCATAGATATCGAGTTACACCGCTCAACATTATAGGTCGGCCGCCATCTTTTTTATATAAAATCTACCCCAATTATTATTAGAGTGCATTATAAACTTGCAATCAATCAGAAACAAATTTAAAAGAACAAATATTTTTGAAAAAATTCCTCTGGCCAGAATTAGAGTATTCAGAGCGATGGATTTCGCAATAAAAACATAATCTTAATGTATACCTCCTCCACCACTAAGAGAGTCTACTACCGCATTGCTGGTATAAGGGAGAATGTGCCTAACAAGTACATACCGGTAGTAGGTATTGTAACCGCGGGGTTACAGGAATGCAGAGCTGATGGGATTTGAGGATTGATTGGAGAATTGTGGGTAAACTGACTGACCTTTGATGATGATTGTTGATGGGCGAGCCGACGAATGCGCTGACGGGCTGAGCCTTCTTGTTGGGCTGATGGAGACGGCGTCTTGGTCAGGAATGTGCAGAATATCTTGGTTCGTGGAGTAATAAAACACAGCACTGATATGAACACAAAATACGGTAGATACGCGAGATTGTTTGTGTCGGCGGCGCGAGTGTGTACACACGTGTCGTTCTCTAGACGATTCGGGCGGAACAGAGTGAGTGAACCGCGGGTTGGCGCCAGCGCGCGAGTCCATTGTGTCGCCAGGTGGCGCCAGCGCTGCGCCGCGAAAATTAGTCATGCACATGCGCGAACGTCACGCTGGTAGCGTGAACATCCTTTTGTGCCGCAGTCTGAGCGAATGAGAACTGGAGTACCGCGACGTGAGATAAAACGTTGCAATGCCGCAAAGAACGCTTCCGTTGAGAGTGCAGAGACTGGTTCCAAATGAACCGCTTTTGTTGCGAGGCAAACGAAAATACAAAAATACGCCTTTATGAGTTTCGCGTTCCGCAACGTGCTGGATTTAACGAAGAAGTGGCCAGCAAAGTCCGTCGTGACGTGACTAAAAACTGGCTGAGGAGTAACTCTGTCTACTGGGAGATCAGCCATGAGCGGAGCCTTAGGCTGAGCGCGGCACCGGAAACATCTAATACATTTAAACACGCGGTGTCTAATAATACGACGAGCGGACAGAATCCAGTACTGCTGGCGTAATATGGCGTGTAATGTGTCAGCTCCAGGGTGGCAGTGTATTGTGTGATAGTGATCTATAATGAGATCTACGAGCGGACTTGAGCTAGGTAGAATGAGTGGGTGTTGAGCGTCATACCTAATTGACGCGTGAGAGAGACGACCACCGACTCTCAAGAGGCCGTCCTTTATGAAGGGCGAGAGACGCTGGAGCCGAACGGGACAAACCTTATCAGTCTGGATACGATTAATGTCTTCAGCAAACTCATTGTGCTGAACAGAGCGGACCCAGTGCAACAGAGCGTCCCTGCGTTCACTAGCTGTCAACGGACCAGAGCGCCGTGCATCTGGGCTGTGCCGACAATTGAATATGAACCTTTTAATACAAGCCGTCACTCCGACGAGCTTGTCAAGTGAGCTGTAGCGAGTGAGCAAGTCCAGATCGATATCTGGGACTGCTATGTGTGCTGGTACCTTTTTGGGCTTAAGGCCTGGGAGAGCATGATGGCCTAGAGCGGGTGGCATCTTGGGCCAAGTGCAGGTAGGTTCTTTGAGCCAACTGGGTGACCACCAAAGGTCATGAAGTGAGAGAGACTGGGCAGACATGCCTCTGCTTGCACAGTCAGCAGGGTTGAGGTTCGTGGGCACATGCCTCCACGTATGGCTAGTTGAAGTAGCTGTGATCTTAGCCACTCGATTGGCCTCGAAAGTCTGTAATCGGTGAGGTGGGGTATTGAGCCATGCCAACACTATTGTGCTATCTGACCAGCATGTGTGTGTTTGAATGGCTATATGAGCTGACAGTTGGGCTGACACTCGAGTCATGAGCTGAGATAAAAGAGTCGCGGCTGACAACTCCAATTTCGGGATTGAGAGGCGAGTCTTTATGGGTGCGACCTTGGACTTGCCAATGATTAGGTGTACATTGACATGTCCAGTGGTATTGCGCTCATGAAGGTAGATAACGGCACCAAAGCCAGCCTCTGATGCGTCCGCGAACCCGTGAAGTGAGTAAGTAGACGTGGGCTTATACTTACAAATGTGCCGAGGTAAACGGAGGTTTGAGAGTTGAGGAAGATCCCCTGAGATGTGTTGCCACTCTGTGTGGACTTCTTCAGAGATAGGCTCATCCCATCCTATTTTCAGAAGCCAAAGCTTCTGGAGAAGAATCTTTGCGCGGAAGATGACTGGAGTAACCCAGCCATTGGGGTCATAAAGAGACGCTACTGTACTGAGAATGGAGCGCTTTGTGACTTGAGCATGAGTGGGCAGAGAAATGCGATAAGTGAACTCATCAGTTTGAGGAATCCACTGTATTCCCAGAACCTTAATGGAATTAGAGTCGGGACTGAAGTCAAAGTCCTTGGGCATGTCGCACTGGTCATCTGAGAACCGTTCAAGGAGCTGAGGCGAGTTGGAGGTCCATTTACTGAGCTGGAAGCCACCTAGGGCGAGTAACTCGATCAGATCGTTTTGGAGCGACTGAGCAGATTCTACAGAATCTGCACCTGAGAGAATGTCGTCCACAAATATTGATTTGCGGAGGACCTGAGCAGCGTGGGGGGTAACGATGACCTTCGTCATCAGCCAATTGGAGTAAAGTGCGGATGGCATGGTATGGGCTGGACCTTAATCCATATGTGACGGTATTAAGGGCATACGTGAGCAGGGGCTGGTCGGGTGAAGACCGCCAGAGAATGAGTTGAAAAGGTCTTTGCTCTGGGTGAATGAGTATATTTCTGAACATCATTCGGATGTCTGTGCTGAAAACTTGTGAGTGGATCCTGAAGGACATGATAATGTCAACAATATCTTGTTGAAGAGCTGGACCTGTATGGAGACAATCATTTAAATTGACGCCGTTTGAGCTTTTACAACTTCCGTCAAACACGCAGCGTAACTTTTCTGACCCTGGCTTGAATATGCCATGATGTGGGATATAGAAATGGGATTTATGAGCAAAGGTATTGGGGTGACACGGCGACATATGTCCCAATTTTATGTAATCTGACATAAACTCTACGTATTTCGAGCGGAAGGGCGGGTTCGCTAGCAACTTCTTCTCCAAATTGAGAAACCTGCGTAGCGCAATAGCGTGAGTGGAACCTAATGTCGGCGCGTTGTGCAGAAAGGGCAGTGTAACCATATATTGACCTGATGGTTCACGAGTAGTTGTGGTGCGGAAAATGTCCTCACACTGATCCTCTAATGGGCTGGTATGCTTGTAGGTTTGGGGTTCCTCGGATTCCCAAAACCTCTCAAGACTTTTGTGAATGTCATGAGTGGAATGCTCTGAGTCCGTGTGAGAGCCGACAATGTGAACTGAGTTGACCTGATTCGTGGGTGAGGTGTGTAAACTTTCGAAAGGTCCTATTAATGTAAAATCGAATATCGTGCCGAAGGCTATGGGCTTGCCAGGGCCGAGCGAAACCTTGGTTCCGTCTAACACTTGACCAAGAACGTCAGATCCTAGTATTAGATCAACCGGAGCTGGTGTGTGATATTCTCGATCAGCAAGAGGAATCGGTGGGTGACCTGTTAACTGAGCGAGATCTGGAACCTTTTCCAACGGTAGGTACCCAGTTACGTTCTTCAATATATGGGCTGTGGCCGTGATCATAGGTGTGTCACGGTGAGTAGGTCGGCATACAATTGTGATTGATGCCTTTGAGTTTTGTGTGTGCTGATTTCCAACTCCTGCGATTTTTAGAGATGTATGTTTTAATGGTAAATTTAAAATTGTGGCCATGCGCTGAGAACAAAGAGTCAGCATACTTCCACAGTCTAACAGGGCTCGTGCTGAGTGAAATTGACCATTTACGTCTGCTATTTTAAGTGAGACGGTTGGCAACAAAATTGGCGTGTTGGTGACGTTCACTACACGTTGTGCGGAGTTACAGTAATTTTCTGTTGGAGTTGAAGTCATTGAGTGACAATGAGCTGAGTGTGTATGTGATGAGTGTGTGTGTGATGAGTGTGCTGAGTGTGCTGAGTGCTGGTCGTCCTCGCCTTCATAGTGCTCTGTTATTGTAGGTAGTCATTGTTGCCTACCTACCCGAGACCTACTTGGCGATCGCGATTGAGTGGGCGAGTTGGGATGGGACGTGTATGCCTGTGTAGCATGTGCCGAATGGTATTGAGGCTCATGCGCTGAGCGCTGTCTGGGCTGCTCACGTAGAGACGGAGGCAGCAAATGAGCAGATGAGCGTGTCGGAGACATGGCCCCATGGCGATGCAGTGAAGTATGGTGGTCAGACCGCCCACACTCCTTGCATGCACGTGTAGACCTGCACTCGTTCTCATAATGAGGACCCAAACAGCGTCGGCACCGGTTGCGTGAGTTCACAAAATCCCACCGACCTTGGACCGGTTGGTTATTAAATCCTGGGCATGCGATGAGTTTGTGTCCCCTATTCCTGCAGTATGGGCATGGCATACCACCGGTAGGGGAAGAAGGTTGAGCCGAATAACTCTGTTGGCGAGTGGGTGATGGGGATGATTGGGCCGAGTAAACTAGCTGACGAGCGGATGATGAGGACGGTTGGGCCGAGTAAACTGGCGCTGTCTCAAATGCCAAAAATGGTTGACGAATAGGACGGGGGGAGCGATTGTCCTGCCGAGGAGCTATGGGGCGGAACTCTTGATGAGCCTGGTAGGGCTGACGTGGAGTACCTCGAGTGGTCTGAAGCAGCTTATTGAGCTGAGCGAGCCTTTCTGACGGGCCGATCCGTGCTGAAGAAGGAGCATTCTGTGACGCAAGGGACGATGACTCATTCTCCTTGCAGCGTGCGTGCTCTTCCAAGAACTCAATGAGGTTCTTGAGCGTGGGCAGAGTTGCACGAGATCCGTACTTCCGCTCGAAAAGCGTGCGGAGCTCGCCTTGTAGTTTTCGCACCACCATGGACACGAAAACATAGTCGGAATCTTTCATGGGCAGATCGAGGTTGCGGAGAGCGCTTTGCGCTGAGATAAGCGGAATTAAGAACGATGTGCGGATATCCGAACGCATGTGGATGTGCGGAAGATTCATGATAATGTCCACAAATCGGTCAATGAGCACGCGACGATTATCGTAACGCCTGGTGAGAATTTCCATGGCTATGGGATAATTCTCGTTGGTAGGGTAGAGGTGTTTCACCATATCATGTGCCTCACCCTTTAGGGCGCCTGACAAATAATGCAGTTTGACAGCATCCGAGACTGTAGCCATCTCACTGATAAGGCTCCTAAAAACGGCAATAAACGAGGGCCATTCTTCCACGTTCGAGTGAAACTCCGGAATTGGTATTTTTGGTAGAACACCAACGGGTGTACCTGAGCTGAGGGGTTGCGTCTTGTCCGGAAGAGCTGATTTTACTTTTAAATTTTCGAATGCCACTAGTATAGCATCATAATTGCTAAGTGCCGACTGAAAATTTTTTGTGTAGGTTGCCTCAGTTTCGTCGGACAAATCCTCATCGTCAAGGATCTCATAATATACGTCCTCTAACTTAGTTTTAACGCTTTGTATGTTTGCGTAACGAGCGGTGAAGTCCGCCACAGAATATGTTTTTCTGTCGCCTGCCTCGACCGCCGCACCAATCTCCTTTAACAGATCTATCGCCTTTACGGCCTCACGAAACATCGCGGCTTGTGATTTCGAAGGCATCTTAATCTTGTTAAACTAGGTGGTTGATTACTAAGATAAAATACGCAACGAGTTTGAGCTGAACTATAGGAGCGAACGTACAACTAAAATAATTGATGAGATAGATGAATAGAGCTGAGATACTTGCGCGGATGAAGTAACAATGACTATGTTCAAACGGAACACGGAAATAAACACGACAGAGAAAGAAGAAAAAAAAAAAAATTTTTTTTAAACAACCTTTATATGAGCTGATAAACCAACGTGGAACACCCTATATGTGTACCATAAACATTAAGAGCAGAGACGAGAAGAAAAAAAAAATTTTTACTATATTTCTGCTATATGCACCCGGTTAAAAAAGCAGACAATAACACGAAAAAACGGTCCGGCAATATATAACTGTAACACAAGATTACCGTAACATAAATTATCGAAAAGGGCTGTGTAACGGGAACGGATTTAATGTCTGTTGTAAATGTTATTTAAAAGTCCAGATTATTATTAAAGAAGTTTTATTTAATCTTTTATGCAATGTTATTCTAATTAGTTTAAATGTTGAGAAATGTTATGTGAATGCACCCGGTCGCGACGGCACCGATTGATGCACTGATTTGTTCAAATTAAGAATTAGTTAACTCGTCGCGTGCCGCTTGCATATCACGTGTTCGGTGCATCAGCATAAAACCGAACATCTTGCCGAGGGCAAAAGATGAGAGATGAGGTGAACTAAATTTAACTTACCATAATGTTAGTAACTTAAAATTACACAATCCATAATACAATAAAGGATAAACAATGTTTGACTTTGTTCGGTTAGTGAATGTGATCTATAACTATAAATATACGACTAACAATGTTTTTTTTTTTTTTTTTTTTTTAATCTAGGTATACACATGTTTACAAGTGTTCACGGAAACTTGTGCTTCGGTACACTGGTGAAGTTCCTTTTTCACTCAAAACTTTAACACTTTCACCTTTGTTTTCGTTATTGGGCATTGCACTGTTACGGAGAGGGGCTCGAGCGCGAGCCCGGGCCGTGGGCTCCGTGGGCCCCGCAGCTACCTCGGGCGCCGGCGCGGCTGGTGCCTGCCAGCGGCAGCGAGACCGCCTACACACGTACACTCCTATTGCGACGATCGCCAATCCCCAGGATGCATATATGACGATATAATGATGCACATCGTGTACAGATAACTGTTCAGAAAGCACCGCAGTCAAGCAGTTGCAAAAAATGATAAATGTTATGCATGCTAGTCTGTAGGTTATCAATAGGCAAAGTGAGTTCCTTAGATAATTGTCCTGATATGAGGCTCAGCAGTCTGCAGTTGTTGAGGATCAAGGAGATGAACGTTCAGATGACCCTTGTAAATACTTGTTACTGTATCTAGCAGATTCTCCTGGATGTTCCGTAGATGTGTCAGTAAGTTGTTTGCTGCCATAGCTGATAGTGTGAACTCTGTCATAACTTCGGCTTCGTTTCACTTATTCTTTACAGAGTTGGTCACCTGATCTAGTGTCATTAAATGTTTGTTAATAATTTTATGTTGGGTTTGTACTGTCACTTCCATCCTCTTCATTAAATTATATTCTGCTTCTATTACGGACGTCTGATTTTTCCATAACAATAGCAGGTGTTTTTCATTCTCCCGTACTAGGATAATATCCTTAGTATACTGTTCTGCGAATTTATCGTCGAGTACGCCGAATAAAGTGTTCGCTAAATACCCGACCCCGTTGATAAGCCCACGCCGCCGCCGGCGCGTTCTACTGTTCTTAGATGACAATAATACTTTGTTGTTATGTTCTAACTCGGTGTAGGTATGATGTAACTGTAAAAGGATAATCTCACAGTGTGTTTGTTGTTTTATTAGCTCACATACTATTTGCAAATGTTTATAATATTTTACATATGCAATGTTTCCCTCCCAATAAGGGTTTAAATCATAATATGCTATTATTTTCCATTTATCTTTTATGATTTGCATTTTCGAGACGTGGTCAAAATATATACTTTGTTTGTTGTCGAGACTCTGCAACTTGAATCCATCAGCTGTTGTGATAATAGATATAAAATATAATAAGGTCATTGCCAATGTTATGAAACTGGATCTGTTCCTTGCACTTGTACCTCTCTGGGTTTTCTGTTTCGCTGTCACTTCATCATGTTGTTTTGGGTTCTGTTCTAAAGGTAAAACCGATAGCTTAGTAATTGGCCTTTTTATTTTCCCGTTTTTTGTTTTCAAGGTGACAACTCTCACGTAGTCATCTTTTCCGGGGTGGACATCCACTACTCTTCCTAGGGCCCATTTTCCTGACGGCAGATTATCTTCATGAATGACCACCAGATCTCCGGTTTTAATGTTTTGTTGAGGGACCTGCCACTTGTGTCTTGATGTAAGTTGACTCAAATATTCCAGTTTCCACTTCTTCCAGATGTTGTTGAAAAGTTTTTGAGTCATGTCCCAGCGTGTTCTGGCATCTTCCCTTGTTGCGATTACCGTTACTCCTGCATCTCCCGACAAGAAGTGAGCGGGTGTTAGTACTTCCAGGTCTTCGATATTTTCTGTTAGCGAGCATAATGGTCGGGAGTTCAAACACGCTTCTAATTGAGCTAACAGGGTGGCGTATTCTTCGAACGTGAGCTTCTGTTCTCCAACCACCCGTTTCAAATGGTGCTTCAGACTTCTCACAGCTCGCTCCCACAGTCCACCTGCACTAGCCCAAACAGCTGCGTTGTAATGCCACTCCATCTTCATCTCTGTTATTTCGGCAAGAAAGCTGTTATCAAATATCTGTTTCAATTGTTCCCATTCTTTTTGTAAAACGTTGTTAGCTCCTACAAAGTTTGTCCCGGTTATCGCTGTACATATGTTGAGGTGTTCCTCTTTTTGCGGCCATTCTTCTTAGTGCCGCTAGGAATGCAGAACTAGTCAGCTCCGACACTATTTCCAAATGCACGGCCTTGGTGACCATACAGATGAAAATGGCTATGTACCCTTTAACGGACGTAGAACATCGACCTTTGTTCTTCTTTACTTCGACAAAGCCTGTATAGTCTACTCCTGTATGTTGAAAAGCTCGAGCGGGGTTGACTCTTGCCGCTGGTAAATCTCCCATCAGCTGTTTTTGGGTTTGCCCCTCGTGCTTTCGGCAGGTAATACACTTCCTTATCTCTTTTTTTACCATGTTTTGACCGCCAGTGATCCAGTACTCCTGTCTTAAAGTAGCCAACGTAAGGCGCGGGCCACCATGATAAGTTAATTTATGGGCTTGGTCGATGAGCAAGGTTGAAAGTCGGGACCCACTTGGTATAATTTTGGGATGTTTCATCTCCATGCCGATCTTAGCTTGAGATAATCGACCGCCCACTCTTAAAATGTTCCCTTCGTCAAGGTAAGGATTTAACTGAATTAATTTGTTTTTTGTTTCAACTTGGCCGTGTTTTCGCAATTGCTCAATTTCCGCTCCATATTCCGTTTTCTGTACATGTTTTACAATTGCTATCTTAGCATTGCGTAATTCTTGCAATGTTAGGTAGTTTGCTCGCGGTCGTTCATCTTTCTGAGTCAGCGCTCGGCGTATCCATGCTAATACACGCACGACCTTTGTATATGAGCTATATTTTGTTAATAGATTATCTATAATTGTTTCTTTTGGATTATGTTGGACAATGTTTATTTGTTTTATTTGTTTTTGTTCCTGATCCGTGTTGAATGTTTCCTTTTCTGTTTGTTTTGACTCAAAGGTGGGGAGCCATTCGGGTCCGTGTTTCCACATAAGTTGTTTTTTCAGGAACTGAGAGGGGAATAAGCCCCTTGCTTGGACGGCTTGCGTCGTCCGCCGGGTTTTCTCCTGTTTTCACATATCGCCACTGTTTAGGAGGCATTATCTCTGTTATATGACGTACTCTATTAGCTACAAACGGTTTCCATCTATCTGGTTCCCCGTTTAGCCATCCCAACACCACTTTAGAGTCTGTCCACCCGTATGTTTCGCACTCCTGTTTACCTAAAGCTTGCTTAACTTTCTTGATTAATTTCGCTAGCAAATAAGCGCCGCTCAGTTCAAGCCTTGGTAACTTTATATCTTTCTTGAGTGGTACAAGTTTGGTTTTTGAAGAGATCAGGGTTACTTGTTGTGTTTGTTTGACCCGTATATACACGACACATGCGAACGCCTCTAGTGATGCATCACAAAACCCGTGTAATTCGATGACGTCCCATTCTCCACTACCAATCCATCTAGGTATCTTGTAGGTGTTTAAGTTTGATAAGTCCGCTTGTAACTTAGTCCACTCTTTATAAACCTCTGGTGTGACGTCATCGTCCCATTGACTATTCGATCTCCATACCTTTTGAAATAATAATTTTAGTTTTACGATCACTGGCGACAACCAGCCTAGGGGATCAAATAATTTAGATATTTCAGATAGTAGGATTCGTTTAGTTAGTTTCTGTGTATTTGAGATTTGAACTTTGAACTGAAACTTATCCTCCATGGGGTTCCATCCCAAGCCCAAAATTTTCGAGGTGTTTTCTGTTTTTAAATGAAATATATGTTCAGCGTTTTGTTGTTCGGGAATGTTTTCTAATATTTCTGTGTTGTTAGAGGACCATTTTCGTAAATTGAACCCTCCCGACCGTAATAGTAGGGTAAGGTCCCGGACCAATTGTTTTCCCTGTTCGATGGTATGTGCGCCATGCAGCAGGTCGTCCATATAAAAAGCACTTTCCAGGATTTCGGCCGCTTCAGAGAATGAACTTCTCTCGTCAGCAGCTAGTCTCTTTAGCGTTTGCATGGCTAAAAAGGGGGCTGCTTTAGTGCCGTAGGTAACTGTTAACAACTCGTAGGACTGAATAACTTGTTCAGGTGAATCTCTCCAGACAATCTTCTGTAACGGCGTGTCTTGTCTGTTCACCAAGATTTGTCGATACATTTTCTCAATATCGGCAGTAAAAGCATACTGATATTGTCTCCACTTTAATAACAGCATTTGTAAATCTTGTTGTAAGTTGGGTCCTTTATACATCATGTCATTGAGAGAACATCCAGTAGATGTTTTTCCCGAGGCATTTAGGACCACCCTGTATTTGGTGGTTATTGACTCCTTTCTTTCAATGATATGGTGTGCTAAATAACACTCAGGTTTCGAGTTAATGTTTACTTGTTCCATATGTTGCAATTCGTGATATTCTCTCATAAATGTTTTATAGGCCAATGCCAAGTTTTGTTGTCTTTTGAACCTTCTTTCTTGACTTAGCAACTGTGCTGTTGCTTTTTGTTTTGAATCTCCGAGGTGTTCCTCAAAGTTTGCTTTCATGGGAAGGCGAACTTCATATCTCCCATCTGGAGTCCTTCTCGTAGTTTCATCATAATGTTTTACGCAGGCTAGCTCTTCTGCTGACAAATCACTATCTTCTATTATCTCCTCATTCTCCCAAAACTGTTGTACCTCGTCCAGGTTGGTCATAATAACATTACAATAAAATGTTGGGGCGGTGCCGCATAGCAACCAGCCTAGTTGTGTTTGTTGAGCTACAGGGTGTGTTGCGTCCTCGCCCTTTATTAGGCCACTCAATAAAATGTTTGAATAAATATCTGCCCCCAGCAGTAAGTCCACGGGACGACTGATGTAGAATTCTGGATCGGCTAGATTAATGTTTTTAATGTTCGACCATGATGGTTTCATAAATGTTTTGTTAGGTAAATTTTTTATAAGACTGTTCATGATCAAGACCTCTGTGTCAAAACGATACTCATTATACAAAGACGCACATGTTATTTCCATTTTGCCCTTGCAATTGTTTTCCCGTTGGCCTACGCCAAAGATCACTCCTTTCCACTGATGGCGCTTGACCCCCAGCACCTGAGCTGCATGCTCATTTATTAGGGATTTCTGTGACCCTTGGTCTACTAGGGCCCTCATGATGTGATAGCAACCATCGGCTCCTTTAACCTTTAATTGCGCAGTGGCCAATAATATCTCCGAGCAGTTGTCTTGAGACACATGAGAAGTGCTTGGTTCATTGTCTTTGGACGTGGTGGCAACGGTCTGGTGCTGTGCCGATGTTCGAGTCATTGACCGAGTTAATGCATCGTGCAACAGCGTATTATGTTGATTGGAGCACTTTCGGCATGTGTGTGTAGAAGTGCAGTCATTGCCATTGTGCGAAAACAAACAATTCATACAAATTCCAAGTTTCTTTACTGTCGATATTTTCTTGTCGTTAGGTAATTGTAAAAATGTCTTACAATTATACAAGCCATGTTGGTTCTTGCATAGTGGGCACGTGTGTCCTCCTGACCCTGTTACGTTGTATGATTTCGCAATTTGCCCGTTTCTTGTCCCTCTAGGTGTGCTGTTCGATGTTTGTTGAAAATTAGACGACCTTTTATTGTTATTGGAATTATGAAAATATTGTTTTTGGGAATTAGGATTAGACTCCTGTTTTCTACGAGCGGTTGTTTCCAGGGTAGTAAATTTGCTTTCGAGGTAGTTTAAAAGCTCTTGTAGGATAGGTAACTCACGTGGATTATTTACTGATTCCAAGTAGTCGTTGTAGGTCTCTTGGTCTAATTTTTGACATAGTAAATGGACCAGGATAGAGTCCCATGTTGTTGTGTCAACTCCCAAATTTTTTATGGCATTCAATGTTTCCAGCGTCACATCATGCATTCTTTTTATGTATGTTACGGAGTTATGTTGAATGTTGGGCAAAGCAAACAGCATGTTCATAAGAGAAGTGAAGATCATCCTCCTGTTATTATAACGGTGATTGATAATTTCCCAACACGAGTCATAGTTTTCGGTACTTATATGTAAATGTTGTATCAATCTCTCAGCTTCCCCTTTAACTTTGGTCTTCAAAATTTGCATCTTCTGAGTGTTGGGTATCATCCTGTTGTTATGAACGGCGTCCATGAATAAATCTTTGAACGACATCCACTGATTGAAATTTCCACTGAAAGAAGGTATTTCTAATTTCGGTGTAACCTTGTCCTTGTAAGAAGCTGACCACATTTTTTTATTGATGTCCCTTTTCAGGTTATTAAATTGTTTTTCATACTGGTTGAATAAAGTGTTATAAACGGAGTCTTCTCCTTCTTCATTCAACTCGCTCTCAATTTGCCAATGTAATTTATCCACTACAGCCCAACGATTCTCCAGCGTTTTTAACGCATCCTCAAACTCCCATTTCTCCGTCATTTCCTCTACACTAATGTTCTTCACTGTTCTTGTAAATGCCTTAAAATTAGCCTGTTGCTGACGTCTTTTCTCGTCCAATTTGCTGTGGCTTCCCTGCTGTTTTTGTAAGGGTTGTTGGTGGGGTTGATTATCTCCAGCTTCTTTCACTCCGTCTCCTCTCTCCAATTCTCCTTTGGATACCAATAATTTGGTTCCTCCTTGTTTTATGGCACTGGTGTAATGCGCCAAAATCTCCCTAGCCTTTTCGTAATTTTTGTTTGTAAAATACGTATCGGATTGACTAAGATCCATAAGCAGTCGATCATGGTTGAACTGGATCGTACTCCACAAGGCTTCCACCTTACTCCATTGATTTTTATAATAATCCTGCCTACTTTTCCTCTCCTGACTGTCCTTTTTGAAGTTTTCCCAATACCTGCTAAGCTCTTCCAAGCGATCATACTGTTCTTCCAGCGACATGATGCGAGAAGTGTAGGTATTTAATGTTAATGTATAAAAGGATCGATCTTACTTGAGATTCTCCTTTAATGTTACCGCTGTTGGTTGTAGAAAGCCGTCAATGCGCACCTCCTGCAATCCTTGTTGTTGACACTGCGATCCGTTTCACCAAATGTTTCACTAGTTCATTGACACCTCACACGTTTTGTACTGTTCTTTATACACCGCGCGAGAGGTCCCAAAGGTTCGAAGGACCAATGTAACGGGAACGGATTAAATGACTGTTGTAAATGTTATTTAAAAGTCCAGATTATTATCAAAGAAGTTTTATTGAATCTTTTATGCAATGTTATTCTAATTAGTTTAAATGTTGAGAAATGTTATGTGAATGCACCCGGTCGCGACGGCACCGATTGATGCACTGATTTGTTCAAATTAAGAATTAGTTAACTCGTCGCGTGCCGCTTGCATATCACGTGTTCGGTGCATCAGCATAAAACCGAACAGGCTGATTACTTGTTTACTTTTATGTTATTTGCCTTGAAATCATGTGCCGACAATACACGTTAGTTCTTGTTTACACGAAAGTACCTTTACAACAACAATATCAGTCGTCGAAAATTCTATTTATAGAATAAAATACCTACCTACTTCTCTGAGTAATCAAACAAAGAATGTATTTACCTAGCCGAAATCGGATCTAAATGAGCGGACAATCCAATGATGCAAATCAAGCTTTGTTAATACGTAATACGTATGTACTCAAAATAAAACGAAATAAAACGAATTTATACTCGCACCAAAAAAAAAATATCTCGCAAGATACCTATGTAGCCGCTGGCTACAGGAATGCAGAGATGATGAAAGAGGATAAATGGATGGGTTGACACGAGAGAATTGTGGGAAACAATGTGGGTGCACTGACCTGGTTGGAATGTTTTCGATGTGCCGGCTGAAATGCGCCGCGTGTCGTCTCCTCTCGTTGGGCTGATGAAGCTGGCGTCTTGGGCAGTGATGAGCTGGATGTCTTGGTTCTTGGTAACGTGAACACTACACTTTCACAATCTAAATGATGGGTCCGCAATATTATTTGTGCTGGCAGCGCGAATGTATGCACACATGTATTGTTCGGTCGACGGTTGCGGCGAAACAGAGTGAGACCAGCGCCCGCGCGCGCCTCGACCGGCGCGCGGCGGGGGGGGAGTGGTCGTCCGCGCATGCGCGCGAATCACGCGTCACGCTGCGCGTGAACATCCTGGGGGGGCCGGGGCTGCGACTCCTCTTGAGCTGAATCCAACGGCAGCCTGGCTATCTTGAACACAGGTCGTCGCAGATTTCCATGAGCTGTGTCCAGATCCACAACTCGGATCACTCCATCCTTGCCAGGTATCGTGCGGAGAATTCTCCCCAACTTCCATTGGAGCGGAGGCAGGTCATCCTCTTTGATGAGGACCAGTTCACCCACTTGAGGAGGGGAAGAAAGGGAGAGCCATTTGGAGCGGGTTTGCAGGGTATGGAGGTAGGATCTGGACCAGAGAGTCCAAAAGCGCTGAGAGAGCGCTTGAATGAGTTGAATCCGTTTAAGAGCAGATATGGGTCTGTCGTCAAAAGAATGCTCAGGTAGAGCGGTGAGTGGACGACCAATAATGAAATGTCCGGCCGTGAGAGGTTCAAAGTCCGTAGGGTCGGATGAAATTGGGCAGAGGGGTCTTGAGTTGAGTACAGCCTCAATTCGAGCCAAAAGAGTAGAGAATTCTTCAAAAGTGAGGTGCTGTTCACCTATCACGCGATAAAGTAGTTGCTTGGTAGATTTTACGTTTATTTCGTGCAGAGCGCCGAACCAAGGCCCTTTAGGCGGGTTCAATAACCAAGTTATGTGCTGATTCGCGAGCTTGTGAGTGATTGCATCATTGTTTGACCTGAGGAAGTTCTGAACTTCAATGAGTTGATTCCTAGCACCTACATAGTTTGTGCCGCAGTCTGAGCGAATGAGAACCGGAGTACCGCGACGTGAGATAAAACGTTGCAATGCCGCAAAGAACGCTTCCGTTGAAAGTGCAGAGACTGGTTCCAAATGAACCGCCTTTGTTGCGAGGCAAACGAAAATGCAAGTGGCCAGCAAAGTCCGTCGTGACGTGACTAAAAACTGGCTGAGGATTAACTCTGTCTACTGGGAGATCAGCCATGAGCGGAGCCTTAGGCTGAGCGCGGCACCGAAAACATCTAATACATTTAAACACGCGGTGTCTAATAATACGACGAGCGGACAGAATCCAGTACTGCTGGCGTAATATGGCGTGTAATGTGTCAGCTCCAGGGTGGCAGTGTATTGTGTGATAGTGATCTATAATGAGATCTACGAGCGGACTTGAGCTAGGTAGAATGAGTGGGTGTTGAGCGTCATACCTAATTGACGCGTGAGAGAGACGACCACCGACTCTCAAGAGGCCGTCCTTTATGAAGGGCGAGAGACGCTGGAGCCGAACGGGACAAACCTTATCAGTCTGGATACGATTAATGTCTTCAGCAAACTCATTGTGCTGAACAGAGCGTCCCTGCGTTCACTAGCTGTCAACGGACCAGAGCGCCGTGCATCTGGGCTGTGCCGACAATTGAATATGAACCTTTTAATACAAGCCGTCACTCCGACGAGCTTGTCAAGTGAGCTGTAGCGAGTGAGCAAGTCCAGATCGATATCTGGGACTGCTATGTGTGCTGGTACCTTTTTGGGCTTAAGGCCTGGGAGAGCATGATGGCCTAGAGCGGGTGGCATCTTGGGCCAAGTGCAGGTAGGTTCTTTGAGCCAACTGGGTGACCACCAAAGGTCATGAAGTGAGAGAGACTGGGCAGACATGCCTCTGCTTGCACAGTCAGCAGGGTTGAGGTTCGTGGGCACATGCCTCCACGTATGGCTAGTTGAAGTAGCTGTGATCTTAGCCACTCGATTGGCCTCGAAAGTCTGTAATCGGTGAGGTGGGGTATTGAGCCATGCCAACACTATTGTGCTATCTGACCAGCATGTGTGTGTTTGAATGGCTATATGAGCTGACAGTTGGGCTGACACTCGAGTCATGAGCTGAGATAAAAGAGTCGCGGCTGACAACTCCAATTTCGGGATTGATAGACGAGTCTTTATGGGTGCGACCTTGGACTTGCCAATGATTAGGTGTACATTGACATGTCCAGTGGTATTGCGCTCATGAAGGTAGATAACGGCACCAAAGCCAGCCTCTGATGCGTCCGCGAACCCGTGAAGTGAGTAAGTAGACGTGGGCTTATACTTACAAATGTGCCGAGGTAAACGGAGGTTTGAGAGCTGAGGAAGATCCTCTGAGATGTGTTGCCACTCTGTGTGGACTTCTTCAGAGATAGGCTCATCCCATCCTATTTTCAGAAGCCAAAGCTTCTGGAGAAGAATCTTTGCGCGGAAGATGACTGGAGTAACCCAGCCATTGGGGTCATAGAGAGACGCTACTGTACTGAGAATGGAGCGCTTTGTGACTTGAGCATGAGTGGGCAGAGAAATGCGATAAGTGAACTCATCAGTTTGAGGAATCCACTGTATTCCCAGAACCTTAATGGAATTAGAGTCGGGACTGAAGTCAAAGTCCTTGGGCATGTCGCACTGGTCATCTGGGAACCGTTCAAGGAGCTGGGGCGAGTTGGAGGTCCATTTACTGAGCTGAAAGCCACCTAGGGCGAGTAACTCGATCAGTTCGCTTTGGAGCGACTGAGCAGATTCTACAGAATCTGCACCTGAGAGAATGTCGTCCACAAATATTGATTTGCGGAGGACCTGAGCAGCGTGGGGGTAGCGATGACCTTTGTCATCAGCCAATTGGAGTAAAGTGCGGATGGCATGGTATGGGCTGGACCTTAATCCATATGTGACGGTATTAAGGGCATACGTGAGCAAGGGCTGGTCGGGTGAAGACCGCCAGAGAATGAGTTGAAAACGTCTTTGCTCTGGGTGAATGAGTATATTTCGGAACATCATTCGGATGTCTGTGCTGAAAACTTGTGAGTGGATCCTGAAGGACATGATAATGTCAACAATATCTTGTTGAAGAGCTGGACCTGTATGGAGACAATCATTTAAATTGACGCCGTTTGAGCTTTTACAACTTCCGTCAAACACGCAGCGTAACTTTTCTGACCCTGGCTTGAATATGCCATGATGTGGGATATAGAAATGGGATTTATGAGCAAAGGTATTGGGGTGACACGGCGACATATGTCCCAATTTTATGTAATCTGACATAAACTCTACGTATTTCGAGCGGAAGGGCGGGGTCGCTAGCAGCTTCTTCTCTAAATTGAGAAACCTGCGTAGCGCAATAGCGTGAGTGGAACCTAATGTCGGCGCGTTGTGCAGAAAGGGCAGTGTAACCACATATTGACCTGATGGTTCACGAGTAGTTGTGGTGCGGAAAATGTCCTCACACTGATCCTCTAATGGGCTGGTATGCTTGTAGGTTTGGGGTTCCTCGGATTCCCAAAACCTCTCAAGACTTTTGTGAATGTCATGAGTGGAATGCTCTGAGTCCGTGTGAGAGCCGACAATGTGAACTGAGTTGACCTGATTCGTGGGTGAAGTATGTAAACTTTCGAAAGGTCCAATCAATGTAAAATCAAATATCGTGCCGAAGGCTATAGGCTTGCCAGGGCCGAGCGAAACCTTGGTTCCGTCTAATACTTGACCAAGAACGTCAGATCCTAGTATTAGATCAACCGGAGCTGGTGTGTGATATTCTCGATCAGCAAGAGGAATCGGTGGGTGACCTGTTAACTGAGCGAGATCTGGAACCTTTTCCAACGGTAGGTACCCAGTTACGTTCTTCAATATATGGGCTGTGGCCGTGATCATAGGTGTGTCACGGTGAGTAGGTCGGCATACAATTGTGATTGATGCCTTTGAGTCTTGTGTGTGCTGATTTCCAACTCCTGCGATTTTTAGAGATGTATGTTTTAATGGTAAATTTAAAATTGTGGCCATGCGCTGAGAACAAAGAGTCAGCATACTTCCACAGTCTAACAGGGCTCGTGCTGAGTGAAATTGACCATTTACGTCTGCTATTTTAAGTGAGACGGTTGGCAACAAAATTGGCGTGTTGGTGACGTTCACTACACGTTGTGCGGAGTTACAGTAATTTTCTGTTGGAGTTGAAGTCATTGAGTGACAATGAGCTGAGTGTGTATGTGATGAGTGTGTGTGTGATGAGTGTGCTGAGTGTGCTGAGTGCTGGTCGTCCTCGCCTTCATAGTGCTCTGTTATTGTAGGTAGTCATTGTTGCCTACCTACCCAAGACCTACTTGGCGATCGCGATTGAGTGGGCGAGTTGGGATGGGACGTGTGTGCCTGTGTTGCATGTGCCGAATGGTATTGAGGCTCATGCGCTGAGCGCTGTCTGGGCTGCTCACGTAGAGACGGAGGCAGCAAATGAGCAGATGAGCGTGTCGGAGACATGGCCCCATGGCGATGCAGTGAAGTATGGTGGTCAGACCGCCCACACTCCTTGCATGCACGTGTAGACCTGCACTCGTTCTCATAATGAGGACCCAAACAGCGTCGGCACCGGTTGCGTGAGTTCACAAAGTCCCACCGACCTTGAACCGGTTGGTTATTAAATCCTGGGCATGCGATGAGTTCCTGCAGTATGGGCATGGCATACCACCAGTAGGGGAAGAAGGTTGAGCCGAATAATTCTGTCGGCGAGTGGGTGATGGGGATGATCGGGCCGAGTAAACTGGCGCTGTCTCAAATGCCATAAATGGTTGACGAATAGGACGGGGGGAGCGATTGTCCTGCCGAGGAGCTATGGGGCGGAACTCTTGATGAGCCTGGTAGGGCTGACGTGGAGTACCTCGAGTGGGTTGAAGCAGCTTATTGAGCTGAGCGAGCCTTTCTGACGGGCCGAGCCGTGCTGAAGAAGGAGCATTCTGTGACGCAAGGGACGATGACTCATTCTCCTTGCAGCGTGCGTGCTCTTCCAAGAACTCAATGAGGTTCTTGAGCGTGGGCAGAGTTGCACGAGATCCGTACTTCCGCTCGAAAAGCGTGCGGAGCTCGCCTTGTAGTTTTCGCACCACCATGGACACGAAAACATAGTCAGAATCCTTCATGGGCAGATCCAGATTGCGGAGAGCGCTTTGCGCTGAGATAAGCGGAATTAAGAATGATGTGCGGATATCCGATCGCATGTGGATGTGCGGAAGGTTCATTATAATGTCCACAAACCTGTCAATGAGTACACGACGATTGTCGTAACGCTTGGTTAGAATTTCCATGGCTATGGGATAATTCTCGTTGGTAGGGTAGAGGTGTTTCACCATATCATGTGCCTCACCCTTTAGGGCGCCTAACAAGTAATGCAGTTTGACAGCATCCGAGACTGTAGCCATCTCACTGACGAGGCTCCTAAAAACGGCAATAAACGAGGGCCATTCTTCCACGTTCGAGTGAAACTCCGGAATTGGTATTTTTGGTAGAACACCAACGGGTGTACCTGAGCTGAGGGGTTGCGTCTTGTCCGGAAGAGCTGATTTTTCTTTTAATTTTTCGAATGCCACTAGGATAGCATCATAATTGCTAAGTGCCGACTGAAAATTTTTTGTGTAGGTTGCCTCAGTTTCGTCGGACAAATCCTCATCGTCAAGGATCTCGTAATATACGTTCTCTAACTTAGTTTTAACGCTTTGTATGTTTGCGTAACGAGCGGTGAAGTCCGCCACAGAATAAGTTTTTCTGTCGCCTGCCTCTACCGCCGCACCGATCTCCTTTAACAGAACTATCGCCTTTACGGCCTCACGAAACATCGCGGCTTGTGATTTCGAAGGCATCTTAATTTTGTTAAAGTAGGTGGTTGATTACTTAGACAAAATACGCCACGAGTTTGAGCTGAACTATAAGAGCGGACGTACAACCAAAATAATTAATGAGACAGATGAACAGAGCTGAGACACTTGCGCGGATGAAGTAACAATGACTATGTTCAAACGGAATACAGAACTCTTAAATAAAAACGAAAGAGAGAGAAAAAAAAAAAAAAAAAAATTTTTTTTTTTTAAACAACCTGTATATGAGCTGATAAACCAACGTGGAACACCCTATATGTGTACCATAAACAATAAAAGGCAGACAATAACAGGATAAAACTGTTCGGAAAACTTTTACCGTAACACAAGATTACCGTAACATAAAATATCAAAAAGGGTTGATGACCTTGTTCACTCCTATGTTATTATGCTATTCTATTTATATAATAAAATACCTATCTACTGCCTCGAACTCATAAACAACAAAGAATGCGTTTACCTAGCCGAAATCGGATCTAAATGAGCGGACAATCCAATGATGCAGATCAAGCTTTGGTAACGTAATAATACGTAAACGTAAACGTTCGTTACGTAATAACTTATGTATACGTGGGTTTTACGTATGTGCGTAACTTACGTAAATGCACGAAATAAAGCAAATTTATACTCGCACCGAAAAAATATCTCGCAACATACCTAAACTATCTTTGACAGTGGGTAAAGGTATTCGAGACCACAAAATATTTTTTGCCGGGAAAGGGGGCAAAATATTTAACCGGGTGAAAATGGACTGTAAATCGACGGGGGCTGGTTCAAACAAAGTTACGGGCCGGCGAGGGGGAGACGGGGGGTGATATAAACCAAAAATTTTCTGCTCGACGGACCAAAATTTTTCTTGTATTGAAAATGGACTGTAGTAAATAGAAGGGGGGGGCTGGTTCTAACGGTTCGAAGGGCCAAAAATGTAGCCGCTGGCTACAGAAATGCAGAGATGATGAAAGAGGATAAATGGATGGGTTGACACGAGAGAATTGTGGGAAACAATGTGGGTGCACTGACCTGGTTGGAATGTTTTCGATGTGCCGGCTGAAATGCGCCGCGTGTCGTGTCCTCTCGTTGGGCTGATGAAGCTGGCGTCTTGGGCAGTGATGAGCTGGATGTCTTGGTTCTTGGTAACGTGAACACTACACTTTCACAATCTAAATGATGGGTCCGCAATATTATTTGTGCTGGCAGCGCGAATGTATGCACACATGTATTGTTCGGTCGACGGTTGCGGCGAAACAGAGTGAGACCAGCGCCCGCGCGCGCCTCGACCGGCGCGCGGCGGGGGGGGAGTGGTCGTCCGCGCATGCGCGCGAATCACGCGTCACGCTGCGCGTGAACAACCTACGAAAACTATCTTTGACAGTGGGGGTTTAATAAAGATATATAGTGGACTGTAACAAACAATTGGGCTGAATGGATATAATTATATTATCTGAGCTGAATAATAATAACAAACGGGATGAAAATGAGTTTATTCTGTGCCGGGGGCGGGGGGGGCCGGTTCTATACCGATAAATGGAATGTTCTAGGCGGCGGCGGTTCTAATTACCTACCCGCAATAGGTATTCGAGACCACAAAATATTTTTGCCGGGAAAGGGGGCAAAATATGCCACCGAGTGAAAATGGACTGTAGTAAATCGACGGGGGCTGGTTCAAACAAAGTTACGGGCCGGCGATGGGGAGGCGGGGGGTGATATAAACCAAAAATTTTCCGCTCGACGGACCAAAATTTTTCTTGGATTGAAAATGGACTGTAGTAAATAGAGGGGGGCTGGTTCTAACGGTTCGAAGGGCCAAAATGTTTTACTACCGGCTCGAAGTGACCAAAATTTTTCGTAAACGGTCTCGAAGTATCAAAAAATTTTTCACTACCGGCTCGAAGGTCCAAAATGTAACCGCGGGGTTACAGGAATGCAGAGCTGATGGGATTTGAGGATTGATTGGAGAATTGTGGGTAAACTGACTGACCTATGATGATGATTGTTGATGGGCGAGCCGACGAATGCGCTGACGGGCTGAGCCTTCTTGTTGGGCTGATGGAGACGGCGTCTTGGTCAGGAATGTGCAGAATATCTTGGTTCGTGGAGTAATACACAGCACTGATATGAACACAAAATACGGTAGATACGCGAGATTGTTTGTGTCGGCGGCGCGAGTGTGTACACACGTGTCGTTCTCTAGACGATTCGGGCGGAACAGAGTGAGTGAACCGCGGGTTGGCGCCAGCGCGCGAGTCCATTGTGTCGCCAGGTGGCGCCAGCGCTGCGCCGCGAAAATTAGTCATGCACATGCGCGAACGTCACGCTGGTAGCGTGAACAGGTATGTTAGAGATGAGTCCTACGAAAATCGTTATTTGAGTACTTTTTTAGAATTGGGTCAATTTGGGTCCCGTAGGCACCCAGTCCAGTTGGCAACTTCCAAATAGATGGTGTCGAAAAAACCTCATTTTAATCGAACCAAATTTCTCCAATCGCATTTCTGTTTAACAGATCCCTAGAAAAAGATTCCAAAAACAATACACTATTTTATCAAAATAATATTTATCTTTACAGAAGTAGATATGCAATCTCAAAAAGTATTGACTCTTTCCGTGAGACCATATTTCGACTCGAAATGCGGCGAGAGGACTCATTACGCTGGGACGTGATAATCGTCTTTGAAAAGTGCGTGAGTGTGGACTGTAACACCCCTTCGGGGATTCATATCCATCCATCCATCCATCAGCCTAGTTCGTCCACTGCTGGACATAAATAAGCCTTTCCAGGACTTTGCCACTCCCGGCGGTCATCCTGTAAGAATTGCCCATACTCACACACGCTGGGCAGACGGGTTGGTGAGCGCGGTGCCGGAACCCTCGCAACAGTGACACTGTTGCCCGTCACCATTCTGTTCCATATAAGGCCTGGCTATTAGGGATGGATATACCGCCATCCATCGGTCCCAGGCATGGTGGGCCTTCTGGTTTTTGCCTGTGAGCTGTCTTCTTACTCTCCTCCGAATCACTCCGAGGGGGTCTCCAAGTAAGATGTTGGTACCTCCACAGTCGAGCCCGGCATCAGCTCTACCACCTTTAATTCATATTGTGACTTTGTATTCCAGTGCGGGCTCCAGTTATCTTCGTGGCGTGCGCAACGCATTCACACAAGTAAGAAACATCCGGGCGCTCTACCGGAGACCAGCGCCGGCAGCGGCGCGCTCTGTGACGTGTGCGGCCGAAGGTTTAATGTACGTATTCAATACTATAAATACTTTGTATAAGCTAGCACTCGGGTCAGTTCGCGTTACGTAAAAAGAACGCTGGGCGAGTGTGGAAGGGGATGTGTCGCATGTGTAACAGGCACGCGAGAAAGGGATAACCTGAGCCACACTAGCGTTCTTTTTACGCGAAGTGTATAATCTTCAACAGAACACGTGTCGTCGCGTTCGGTCTCAGATTCTCAAAAATTCGGTCGTTTTTTAAACTTTAATGTCCAATTTTTGTCTGCTCTTTGGAACAAATAGATCAATTTATGTATCAGACTGATCTTACAAGTATTTTCGTTTTTGCAGGAAGTGGCGTATTCATATTACGTTGAATGCAACGGAACGCAAAACCTATGATTACTTTTTTATTCTTGAATAAAAAGATATTTTTACTATCTCCGTTACTCCGCGATCGCGTGCTTGTGTACTCGAAGTCTGCCTCCTACAGTTGTGTGGTCTGCGGCAAGAGTTACAGACGCGCTCCTCACTGTAGCTGAAATCAAAGACTGCACTACATATAGAGACATTGTGTGTTGTAGTGCGAGGCATTACTCGGAGTCTGCCTCCTACAGCTGTGTGGTCTGCGGCAAGAGTTACAGACGCGCTCCTCACTGAAATTGCACTCAAAAACTGCACTGCATATAGAGACATTGTGTGTTTTAGTGCGAGGCATTACTCCGCGACCACGCGCTCGTGCACTCGGAGTCTGCCTCCTACAGCTGTGTGGTCTGCGGCAAGAGTTACAGACGCGCTCCTCACTGAAATTGCACTCAAAAACTGCACTGCATATAGAGACATTGTGTGTTTTAGTGCGAGGCATTACTCCGCGACCACGCGCTCGTGCACTCGGAGGCTGCCTCCTACAGCTGTGTGGTCTGCGGCAAGAGTTACAGACGCGCTCCTCACTGAAATTGCACTCAAAGACTGCACTGCATATAGAAACATTGTATGTTGTAGTGCGAGGCGCGACTCCGCGACCACGCGCTCGTGCACTCGGAGTCTGCCTCCTACAGCTGCGCGGATTGCGGCAAGAGTTTCAAGACACGCACCACACTGCAGATACACTCCAGACTGCACAAAGAGGTTTGTATGAAATTTTGGATTATTTTTATTGTGTATATAAGCTTTTCTGGTTATTATTGATTTAGCAGAATTCTTACTGGGTACTGTTTTATTTTGCATTTTTGTGTTAGGTCCAACCCCAGCTCAAATAGTATGGGAAACCAAATTGTAAACAGGTCAACAACGCTTTTTTTTTGTTTGTAATATTTTTGATATTCTTGTTGACATTTTACAATTTAACCCGTCAACGCTAATAACAAACAAAAACATAGTAACCGACTTCAAATATTACTGCAAGACTAATCGAATGGGTGGAGGTAGGCATGTATTTTTATATGTAACCTATTAGTATGTAGTATATAGGATGGGATTTGGTCGGCCGCCTGGATTCGTGCTGGGGGCTCGGTTGGTGATCATTGAACCTTGTTCCTGGTCCCTGGCCGGGTCTCCGGTTTGGGTTCGGGCGGTTGATTGGATTTCACCTTGTATAATAATATATTTTACCTATAATTTTAATCGTATATATATTGCTACATAAATTAAATAAACATTTAATCTAGTTCATGTACATTTATTATTTTATTACATGTATTTTTATAAGATTAAATTTTGACTTGTGAAACGTGTAACATGTATACCTGCTTTATAAAATAAACTATAATAAACTAATAATTTGACTGCAGTCATTCACAAAAAAGTTTAAAATAATTGTAAAATGACCAATGATACCGAAATAACACTTTTGCTGAATTCTTTCTTCCTGAAACATATGTTATCTAGAAGCCGGCGTATTCCCCAATGTAAAAACGAATATGACACCGCCAGTGGCGTAACTAGTATGTATATTTTCAAGTAACACCTCAGGTGGTAGAGCTGATGCCGGGCTCAACTGGGAGTACCACCATCTTACTTGGAGACCCCCTCGAAGTAATTCGGGGGAGAGTAAGAGGACAGCTCACAGGCAAAAAACCAGGAGGCCAAACATGCCTGGGACCGATGGACGGCGGTATATCCATCCTTAATAGCCGGGCCTTATATGGAACAGACTGGTGATCGGCAGCGGCGTCGCTGGTGCGAGGGTTCCGGCACCGCGCTCACCAACCCGCCTGCCCAGCGTGTGTGAGTATGTGCAATTCTTTCAGGACGACCGCCGAGAGTGGCAAAGTCCTGGAAAGGCTTATGTCCAGCAGTGGACGAACTAGGCTGATGGATGATGGATGGACTATGTATTTTTACCTATTTTCCCATTTATAAATTATTATAATAAAATTGAAAATGTGTCATTTATTTCACACTCGATATGTGACAGAACTTACGACCCGACTACATATATACAACATATATAGAAGTAAACTTAAAGCCTTCAGGATCCGCTTTACAGAGGTTGTACAATCAAGTACAGGTCCCGACAGTAAATAATGCACATCAGTTTTCTTCGACTTTATAGAGCGCCGTCTCCCTGACCGGACTGTTTTGCTTCATGCGACAGAGATGACGCTACGATACGATGTGTATTATTTACTGCCGGGACCTGTAAGTACTTATATTATTATTTTCAGTCGTACTCGTGCCCGCGTTGTGACAAGACCTTCAACTGCAGATCTAACCGGGACAGACATCTGACTAATGTGAGTTTCATTACTTAACCTTTTAGTCTAAGAGCTAGCGACCAAATCGGTCATGTGGCTTCAGCTGTATTGAAACTCCGTTAGCTACTTCCCTGAACAACCTTTTCCGATAATCTTCGTGCTGGCAGGCCACGAGCGGTGGGTGCGGGTGTAGTGGGGTGGGGAAAAAAATGTGGGCTCAGCGACTTTAATTTTTTTTTTTCAAACAGTTGCTCTGTACTCCCTGTGCACCCAAAAAATTTTTTAATCGGTCGGGTGGTGGGAAGGGGTTGCCAGCGTTAATAAATTTTTTTTTTAATTTTTTTCCCCACCCTACTACACCCGCACCCACCGCCCGCGACCTGCCAGCACGAAGATTATCCTTGTTGTTGACTACGGAACCCTAAAAAAGTCAATTGAGACCTGATGAGCGAGAGGCAAATACAACCTATAGTATGATAGATCGCAGACAGCAAAGGGAAAATGTGGTCTCAAATTAACTTGGCTGGATTATATGGGCTCCTTATGTATTGTGGTTTTGTGTTTGAAATAGGCTGTCCCTTTCTTTCAGGTACATTCTGACATAAGAGACGTGAAATGCGATTTCTGCGAGAAGTTCTTCAAAAGTGACGAGATGAAGAAAAGCCACACGGACCATGTTCATCTCAAGAAACCTTGGCCGAAGAGAAACAGACACCGTGCTAAAGATGGACAGACTATGCCAAAAAGCAAAAGTGGGAAAGGGACAACCGATGATTATTGTGCAGAACAGGCTTAATAAATGTGATGTTATAACAGTTGTTTTGTTTACGAATATCTATAGGTATATTCGGTTCATCCATCCATCTATCAGCCTAGTTCGTCCACTGCTGAACATAAGCCTTTCTAAGACTTTCCCGGCGGTCATCCTGGAAGAATTGCCCATACTCACACACGCTGGGCAGGTGGGTTGGTGAGCGTGGTGCCGGAACCCTCGCACCAGTGACGCCGCTGCGCGTCACCAGTCTGTTCCATTAGGGATGGATGTACCGCCATCCATCGGTCCCAGGCATGGTGGGCATCCTAGTTTTTTGCCTGTGAGCTGTCCTCTTACTCTCCCCCGAATCACTTCGAGGGGGTCTCCAAGTAAGATGGCGGTACCTCCACAGTCGAGCCCGGCATCAGCTCTACCACCTATGAAAATCTTTGGACCAAATTGTGTTGTCTTATATTGTAGTTTTATGATCCACACTGAAATGAAATGAATGAAAAAAAAAATGAAATGCCAACAGTGTCATGCACAATATAATTCTTGTGCAACGGTTGTGGCTCACCAGAACTTAAAAAATCCCAGATTAATAACTAAACGAATTTAGTCCCCTCCCTTTTTACACTGTCAGGTAAATTTAAGTTTTTGTTTAATATTTGTTTTAAGGGGCTGCACAATGCTAAAATTCAGTCCTGCTCTAACGCTTTTGTTTTTTAACTATCTATCCTGCTCTAATCAGAGGCTGCGTACGCAAACATCAGTTATTTTGAAATCGCTACTACATTAGGACATTAACTATAAATTCTTTATGTAATAAAGATGGTTTTTTCTAGTATTGGTTTCGTTTCAATCGGTTTTGAAATATGGAAACTGAATCGCTTTTTTCGTGAAATTCATGCTTTTTTTAAAGGAAAAAGAACATCGAAAGTATGTTTATTTATAAAGTGTAATTAATAATTGACTTGAGTCAAAAAACACGCCATTTTTTTTCAAATTTTTACCATTTATATTGACGGAACTGAATCCAATGTAAAACTGATGTTTAGCATTGTGGAGCCCCTTAATTTATGTACGTAATCTTGCTGTTTAATAACTCTTATAAATCCAGAGAACGAGCATGCGAGGCCGGCAATATTGATATCTGTTATTGGCCGTATGTAAATGTATTTGGTATTTGGATGAATAAAACATTTGTACTGTTTCTCTATTATTTCACTGTTTCCCAACTAGTTTCGCCTTATGGGCATTATCAAGGGATGGTTTATTTACATACTTATCGCACAAACACTGCGTATGGATAGAGGTAATATAACGAATAATATAAGGCGAAACTAGTTGGGAAATAGTGAAAATTTCACTATTATTTAATAATAGTTGTGAAACAGTACAAGTATTTTTTATTCATCCATGATGATGTTTCACCTAGAGCCGACAATCGCAACTATTAAGGCGATATAGAAATTCAAAAATCAATTAGAAAAAATCAAGAAAGCAATAACATAGCTGGGTCCGTTAGCTCATCCGGTTTAGTTTTTCAGAAGAAAGGATGCCACTTGCCACAATTGTTAATTGGACCAATATCTCCCGATAAAGATCGGAAGCTTCTCCAAATTGGGGGGGAGGGGGAGGGGGGGTCAAAGATGCACAGCGCCAAGCGTCATTTAAAAAAATTAAACTGTCTGAGTTTGTCAACTACATCAAGATCTTTATCGGTAGATATTGGTCCAATAAACAACTGTGGCAAGTGGCATCCTTTCTTCCGGAAAACTAAACTGATGCCTTTTTTGGGGTCTAACAGTCTAAACTAACATAACTGCAAACGATCACGTAATATTGAGACGCAATTAGTCACATGCATAATTTTGAAACATAATACATTTTATTCCATGATTTTGAAACACAGTTCATGAAAGTACCTGTGCTTACTTTCATTACTTTCGTTTGGTCCCATAGATTAGTATATCCTCAGAATAAGGAATACAAATAGAAACCTGGCTAAAATTATACGCGGAGAAAGACACCTATCCTTGATTTTCTTACGACATTCTAGTGCGTTAGAGAGAGATGGATAAGTATTAGTTTTTTCTTAATTAGGTAGGTTGTCACTAGTTCGTTGCTTTGCTAGTGATGTAACAATGTCGATTTTTGACTACGATAAATAAACCAAATCGAAATGAACCGCGACCAATCTCCTTACCACACATTATATCGTATCAAAGTGTGAAAAAAAAGAGAATGCAGGAGGCACCGACCTTTCTGGTGACATCCTCTTGCTTTGGAAGGAGGCCAAGAGAGTTAATAGCAAAGTGGTCTCTGTCTACCCCAGTGGGACACATGTTATATTGTGTAAATAAGGAATTAATAAAAGGATATCTTTCGTTTAGCATAATATTTTTTATTAAGTACAAATTACTATATCGTAGGCAGGTAGGTACATAAGTTAAGTCCAAAATTGTGCTTGTTTCTAGTACAAAAAATGCTGTAGCTTGTATCAGAGATACAACCGTAAACCATTTAAGTGGATACTTTTTAAGTCGCCTCTTAACTTAATCAAATAGATGTTCGTTGATGTCGCGTCTTTGTTCAATCAAGGAGGAAGGAATTAATCGCAACAATAGAAATCATAATAATCATAGACTTATAGGATTCGTAATAATAATATTATGTCAATGATGAGCGATGACAGCGCAATTACTACAGAGGTAATTTCAAATTTTTTTTTTTCTATCAAATAAACAACAACTTATCTTGAATAAAAACTAATAACAAATAATGAACGATTAAAATACCTAATAACCTGTAATAAGAAATCAAATTATGCGCAGTTCAAGTCAATAAGCATTCCCAAAATTCATTTCACGATAGAACTACCCTGTCAAAGTACTTTTTTTGTCAACCACTAAGTACGAAAATGTCTTGATCTGCGGAATTTCTTCGTGAAGTCGATCACGGCAGTAACGTGAACGAACAGGCCTTTCAGAACGATTTGCGAACATAGAAATATGCACTTTTCTAAACCACAGACATCCATAGGTACTGGTTCTGTTGCCTAAAATTGAAAAACTATCGAGTTAATATACTGTAGTATAGTACAAGCACGTACCTACAAACAAGATTGATAATGCAATTATACATAATTATTTAAAGGTTACCAATGAGTCTGTATCTGGTAAATATAACGTTGGTAAGGCATCTGCTTTTAAAAGTCTCCATTTTAAATTTTCGTTTGGTCCAAAAGAATCCGACGTAAAGTGTTTCGAACAAATATGACTGCTTTTTTTAATTGCTCAATTTGGTCAAATTATTCGTCTAAGCCATTCACTTTTTAATTCTTCCCTTTTTGGAAATCTGTAACAAAAAAATATAGCGATATTTATTCGGCATTATTTTTCTTTTAACTCGCGCTGCAATGAGGGATTTTCTTTTCTTTTTTTTTTTACTCTTCCCTAGTCGCTGGATAGATGGCGCTGAACTTGGTAAGTTACTGCAAGGAACGGAACGTCACATAATTTTTTGATTATTGCACTTGGATGTAATTTTGAGATCGTTAAACGAAACGTACATAAAAAAGTAATTAATGTCATTGTCACATCACATCACAATGACATTTTGAAAATAAATAAATGATAACAACAAGGAAAAAGAAAAAAATTATTAGCAGTCTTTTTATGAGTTTTCTACGCCAGAAAGAAAATGTCCCAAGAGAAAAAAAAGAGAAGTCTGTGCCTTGTGGATTTGTATAAAAATGGAGGCATACATCTTTTTCCTAAAGATGAAAGTCGTAAAGCGCAATGAGTACAAGCCATGGTACATTTTAAACCTGGACGGACCATAACAAAGCATTCGCACATAATATGCTCAGTACACATGTCATCAACCAACGAGCGTATGTGACGTGACGCAATGTTTTTTTTTCAATCGTTTTGGCTTTGGCACCTAGCAACGTAGTCAGTTCAACACCATCTACAGAGTTCTTGGAAACTATGTTTTTTTGATAGATGGATTATCCTTTATGCACGGCTGCCGCGGGAACCAATGTTCGATAGTTTGCCACACGGACTTTAGTACATCACTATACGAAAAAACATAACCTCTCATAGTCGGCAGAAAATCTATATAAAACAGGTAAATATCGGTGTAGAATTGAACACGAGTATGATTTACAAGAACTACTATTATTGTTACTGAGTTTTAGGTATGATCCTGCAACTTATTAACATAAAAACTATCAGAACTCACCGATGAAATGATATTGCTTCATTGTTGTTTTCTTTTCTTCCTGTATGCGATTTACAGCCTTCAATCGCACAAGACATTTTATTACAATGTTAAAAAAACAATCAACACAAACAATAATAAATCACACTTTCACGAATTTTGAGAGGAAGAGCACAAAAATATTTAATTTCTCTCGGTGAAGCTGTAAACTTTCGCAAAATGCATTAGACATTTCGATGCCACCAAATTAAGATGTGATGCACGCTACGAACGATATTACAACACAACGATACAATGATGAGACATATTTAATTTGATGGTATTATAATTTTTAAAATACATCCAAATTACATCCATCTGACATTTGTTTGGTTCAATCTAGTGACACACCAGGAAAAAATATAAAGTAAGTGCGGTCCGTCGTTTCATTCACTCGTACACAGGAGTAATTTACGTTAGATGAGTACAATGGATAATGCCCAGTTCTTATTTTAGCCAGGCTTCTATTTGTATTCCTTATTCTGAGAGTATATCTTAAATCTATGATGGATCCCAACGAGTCACAACTAAACCCGTCACACTGAATCGTTGGGACAAAACATAAGAAAATATCCCAACCAGTCACACCGTTAATTTATGGTTTTTTTTTTTATTTTTAGTCCCAACGAGTCACACTCCCAAAGTAATAGTGTGGTTAGTTGGGATATTCCTATTTTTGTCTCAACGAGTGACACTGTTACCTAAAGCAAGTAGGTAATCGATATAATAATAATATGGCACTACCCTTTATGGGCAGCAAAAGCATTGTACACTACTCAGAATAAGGAATACAAATAGAAGCCTGGCTAAAATAATACGCGGAGAAAGACACCTATCCTTGATTTTCTTATGACATTCTAGTGCGGTAGAGAGAGATGGATATGTATTACTTTTTTCTTAATTAGGTAGGTTGTCACTAGTTCGTTGCTTTGCTAGTGATGCAACAATGTCGATTTTTGACTACTATAAATAAACCAAATCGAAATGAACCACGACCAATCTGCTTACCACACATTAAATATATCGTATCAAAGTGTGAAAAAAAAGAAAATGCAGGAGGCACCGACCTTTCTGGTGACATCCTCTTGCTTTGGAAGGAGGCCAAGAGAATTAATAGCAAAGTGGTCTCTGTCTACCCCAGTGGGACACATGTTATATTGTGTAAATAAGGAATTAATGAAAGGATATCTTTCGTTTAGCATAATATTTTTTATTAAGTACAAATTACTATATCGTAGGCAGGTAGGTACATAAGTTAATTCCAAAATTGTGCTTGTTTCTAGTACAAAAATGCTGTAGCTTGTATCAGAGATACAACCGTAAACTATTTAAGTGGATACCTTTTAAGTAGCCTCTTAACTCAATCAAATAGATGTTCGTTGATGTCGCGTCTTTGTTCAATTCAAAGGAAGGAATTAATCGCAACAATAGAAATCATAATAATCATAGACTTATAGGATTCGTAATAATAATATTATGTCAATGATGATTTTTTATTATTTTTATCAAATAAACATCAACTTATCTTGAATAATAACAACTAATGAACGATTAAAATACCTAATAACCTGTAACAAGAAATCAAATTATGCGCAGTTCAAGTCAATAAGCATTCCCAAAATTAATTTCACGATAGAACTACCCTGTCAAAGTACTTTTATTTTCAACCACTAAGTACGAAAATGTCGATCTGCGGATTTTCTTCATGAAGTCGATCACGGAAGTAACGTACAAGTTCTGAACAGGCCTTTCAGGACGATTTGCGAACATAGTAGTATGCACTTTTCTACACCACAGACATCCATAGGTACTGGTTCTGTTGCCTAAAATTAAAAATTATCGAGTTAATATACTATAGTATAGTACAAGCACGTACCTACAAACAAAATTGATAATGCAATTATAGATAATTATTTAAAGGTTACCAATGTGTCTGTATCTGGTAAATATAACGTCGGTAAAGCATCTGCTTTTAACCGTCTCCATTTTAAATTTTCGTTTGGTCCAAAAGAATCCGGCGTAAAGTGTTTCGAACAAATATGACTGCTTTTTTTAATTGCCCAATTTGGTCTAATTATTCGTCTAAGCCATTAACTTTTTAATTCTTCCCTTTATGGAAATCTGTAACAAAAAAATATAGCAATATTTATTCGGCATTATTTTTCTTTTAACTCGCGCTGCAATTAATCTGCGGTATTATTCTTTATGCACGGCTGCCGCGGGAACCAATGTTCGATAGTTTGCCACACGGACTTTAGTACATCACTATGCGAAAACACATAACCTCTAATAGTCGGCAGAAAATCTATATAAAACAGGCAAATATCGGTGTAGAATTGAACACGAGTATGATTTACAAGAACTACTATTATTGTTATTGAGTTTTAGGTATGATCCTGCAACTTATTAACATAAAAACTATCAGAACTCACCGTTGAAATGATATTGCTTCGTTGTTGTTTTCTTTTCTTCCTGTATGCGATTTACAGCCTTCAATCGCACAAGACATTTTATTACAATGTTATAAAATAATCAACACAACCAATAATAAATCACACTTTCACGAATTTTGAGAGGAAGAGCACCAAAACATTTAATTTCTCTCGGTGAAGCTGTAAACTTTCGCAAAATGCATTAGACATTTTGATGCCACCAAATTAAGATGTGATGCACGCAACGAACGATATTACAACACAACGATACAATGATGAGACATATTTAATATGATGGTATTATAATTTTTAAAATACCTACATCCAAATTACATCCGTCTGACACTTGTTTGGTTCAATCTACCCTGCGGTCCGTAATAGAATTACAATGGATCATAAGCCATTCACTTCATACTTTCGTAATCGATTTTAGCGATATAATTCTATTTCGGAACGCAGGGCTAGTGACACACCAGGAAAAAATATAAAGTAAGTGCGGTCCGTCGTTTCATTCACTCGTACACAGGAGTAATTTACGTTAGATGAGTACAATGGCTAATGCCCAGTTCTTATTTTAGCCGGGCTTCTATTTGTATTCCTTATTCTGAGGTACACTACAAGGATCTGATGGCGTGTGGATGACAGTGACAGGGGGGCACAGCTGTGAAACAAGGAATATGGCATGGTCATAGATGTATACCTAAACCGGATTGTGCACTGAAGGATGTTACGCGTAGAAAAATAGACTCTATTTCATACAGTTAAAAGTTATTTTATTATGACAAAACCAACTAGAGAAAACGTGCCGAGCGGGACAACAAAAGTCGATGCCCGTGTCCTACTCGCACAGTTGCCATCACAAAAAAAAAATTGCGATGGTAGGCTTGAGTTTTTCATGATTTAGTTTTTCAACGACTTTATAGTATTTAGCTTTTAGTAAACACTTTTTTTTTAAGCGACTTGAAAAAAAGAGGAGGAACTCAATTCGACTGTATTTTTTTTGGGTATGTTATTCCTTATTTCCGTCAATTCTGAACTGAATTGAATGATTCTTTTTTTGTTTGGAAAAATTTCCCTCAAGGTAGGTCCCATTTTAAGATTGACCATGATCTGATGAAAGTTTGCAGAGATAGGCAGTGGAACGCCTCAGAAAGTAACAGCGTACCACTTGATATTAAGGAAATCGCTTTGTACTACTATGTTGATCGCAGAGTATTACTTGGAAATTGTCAATCTTCCACCTGACCTTTGATCCTGGTTTTATTAAGTCATTACCATAGAACTCTTTAACGAATGAGAGCACTTAAGTCCAGATTGCGGCAATCACTTTGGTAGGGTGCTGATTGTCGGGCATTTCTTGGAAATTATCAGAATACCCACCTGACCTTCCATCCTGGCTTCACCACCATAGAACTCCTTAACGGACGACAGCATACCACTCAAGATTAAGGCAATCGCTTTGTATTAGGATAGTGATTGCCGAGTACTACTTGTAAATTGTAATTTCTCCACCTGAACTTTGATCTTGGCCTCATTACCATAGAACTCCTCAACGGGTGACAGCACATAACTTGAGATTACGGCAATCAGTTTGAATTAGGGTGCTGATTACAGGGTATTTATTAAATATAACCAATTATTACTTGTCCTTCGTTCTATATCAACAGCGCGTTTACAAGAACTATCCACATTACACAATTTGACCCGTCAACACTAAAAAATGAAAAATAATAAACTTTTAACAAAAAATAGTAACCGACTTTAAATGTAACTGCAGCCATTCGCAAAAAAGTTAAAAATAATTATAAAATGACCGATGGTACTGAAATAACACTTTTTCCGACTTCTTTGTTCCTGAAAAATATGTTCTTTAAAAGTCACCGCGTTCCCTTGGATATAGCAACACAGAAACCAATATAAGAGCGCCGACTTCTAGAGAACATATTTTTCAGGAAGAAAGAAGGCGGAAAAAGTGTTATTTCGGTACCATCGGTCATTTTATGATTATTTTAAGCTTTTTAGCGAATGGCTGCAGTTACATTTGAAGTCCGTCACTATTTTTTTGTTAGGTTTATTTATGTTTTACATTTAGTTTTATCCGTAAATGTAAGATCAATCATTCCTTAATAAAGTTGGGATTATTCTTATGCTTGCAAACTGGTAACCCTTTACCTAAAAATGGCGCCACGGCCGTGACATTTGAAAACAAAATTGTAAAATTAATAATTTGTTTGTAAAAATGGTTAAAGCATGCAGCGTGAAGGGCTGCAGAAGCCAAATTTTTGGGAATTGTGGGATATCGTTTCATAGGTAAGGCATAATTACAACGTTTTCTCGGAGAAATGATACATGTTTACATTGATACCGCTAGAGTAACCATGATATTGGGTTTTACATTACAGTCTTCCAAAAACTGAAAATATCCGAAGAAAATGGTTAGAAGTTTTAGGAAACGAAGTAAAGTGTAAAAATCCAGTAGTCTGCAGCCGCCATTTTAAAGCAGAAGACTTTAAACCAATAAAATAAATGTTTTGAATACGGTTTTACTACCTACGTGGTCTCAATCAATTATTTTTAAATATGGTTACCCTACTTAGACAGATATGAAATTATCTAGTATGACTTCTCGTTCTTCACGTTTTTTGAAACAAGTACTCAGTCCTGTTAGGGTATTAGGTTCATGGGCATGGTATATGTAATATGGTAGCGGCGTTAGTTCCGATTTTGGACACAACCAAGCCACGCGCTATAAGATCCTTGTAGCATTGTATATGGCTACTATTTCACAGACATGTTGCAGAGTTCATTTTGCATTACATCGATTGCGGTCATCAGATCACAATAAGCTACAAACTATTTTCCACTATAAGCACCCACAATTCGGTCATGAACCTCAACAAACGTCAAAAATCGTGGGGAAAAATTAGTTGTCAAACGAGATTGTGCAGCTAATTTCAGGTCACTATAAACTACCATACTATGGTCTATATACTTTATCCTGCCTATTTACATAACCGACTTACTAACGATAGCTGAGTGTGTTTATTTAATTTAATCTGATGACCACACCCATATCTGTCATTTTGAAAAAATGGTCGAATAATCACAACCTCAGAATAAGGAATCCTTATTCTGAGATCACAACACATCCATCGCCGCGCACCGTGCAACCACAGAAGTTCACAGAACACTTTTACTCTCGGTGTGCAGTCGCAACTTGCGACTCGCAAGTGTTCCGTGGCTGTCGCACCCCGACAGTGGTGCCAGATTAGTCGAATTATCGCCATTTAGGCTACCTTAGGGGGTCAAATAGCGACCAAAAAATCAGATCGGCTACCAGTAGCCATTTAGGCTACCTAGGAAAAAAGAACAGGCGATTTAGGCTATTTCAGGATTACTCCAAATTTATTGAATAATTCCATAAAATGCTTGTAACAAAACGTAATATAGTACATCCGCAGTTCTTTCACGCTGCTTGCGTTCCATTGCATTCACTAAATTTGTAGGAGTGAGATAGACAAACGCGTTTATCATAGAGAAAACAATCTTTCTAACTCATTTTAACTCACATTTTAAGCCCCTATTTTGTTTCATGACTTTATAGTTGCACTGTACGTTTCTTCTTTATTTGGGCTAAATTTAGGCTACATAGCTCAAAATGTTAGGCGAATTAGGCTACTCGACAAAAATAAATGATTAGGCGATTTAGGCTACTCGGTAGTCAAAATTAGGCGAATTGAGGTAGCTGATATCTGGCAACCCTGCACCCCGACCGTGTTCGTGTTGCATGCAACTGCAACCACTGACTGCAACTTGCAAGTTCATTCATCTGTCTGTTCATTATTAAATTCTGGGCCATGTCTAAATACACCTAATATTAAAAAAAATGGCCACTTTTTTTAATTTTCTTTTTTCGATAGTATTGCCCTCACATTTTTTCCCGACATTGTAAGGAATAAATAAAGTCATTGCTTGTAACCTTGACAGCAAATGTAAAATTATACAAACGTTTTTTATAAGATTGACGAACTATTTAGAAGAAATTATAATGTATTTGCACTATTCTATTGGATTTCGTGCTCGTAAACATAAATTTTTATATTTTTTATAGGTAAGAACAAAAATTCAGTGGAATTTTCGACGAAAATATTACAATAGAGTTGGCAACAATTGGTCAACGGTTTCAATGCAATCTGTTGGTTTATTTTAAAACGTTGCTTTAGGAATATTATGACTATAGTCAATTGTTGGCTTAACGTTGGATGAATAACGGTTTAGGTAGATGCCCGCGTAGAAAGTTGAAAATCATTTCGTTTTCTGTTTAGATTTTCTTCTTCGAATGTCTACGACCAAAAAAAAGACGATGATTTCATGTGAATTTTGTTTGTACCATTGCAATTCATCAAATAAATTAGATGATTTTGTCATATTCCATGTGTTAATCAATCAGCAGCAGTCCATCTATCCATCAGCCTGTCTTTTTACACTTCTGGATATAGGCCTTTCCAAGATTTCGCCTCTCTTGGTGGTCCTCTTGGAAGTGGTGCCCATCATAGTCACACTCGCTGGGCAGGCGGGTTGGTGAGCATGGTGCCAAAACCTTCGCATCAGTGACACAAGTGCCCGTCACCAGTCTGTTTGGTTTAACGCCCGGCTATAACAGTCTTAAACATTGTGGGCTACCTGGTTGTGCCTGTTTGAGAGCTGTCCTCTTACTCTCCCTGAATAACTTAACTCAGGTGGGTTTGCCAGTAAGATAGTGGTAAAGTCGAGCCGCAGCAGTAAATAATATAAAAGGGAACGTTTTTTATATTTAAGTATTATTATAATTTCATGTTCTTTACTGTACATACACAGAAAAAGATAAAAAAACAAGCATTGCAATTTAAAGTTGAACACAGCGGCGAGCTTATCTCTAAGATTGTTTGGAATGAATCAGTAATCTTAAGTGTACTTACTTATCTCATAACTGTTATACGTAAAGATAGCAAAAGATAAAAAAATTATACTGAAAATATTTTACATAAATAGAAATTATTTATTCTTACAAATTATATATTAAACTGTAGCCTTCCGCCCATTGACTTGGCTTATGTCCCTTATGCAAGCGCAGGCGGAGACAGGGCAATTTCCACGGGCTCTGTGAAGGGTGCTTGGTCTAGATCTGGGTTAGGAATAGGCGTCCAGGGGTCCTCAGGTAGAGTAGGTAGAATAGGACTGGGCTGGTCAGGCCACCACCTTTTGGCATCCCTGAAAAAATTTAATAATATCACTTAGCACAAGTATTACAGAAAGAAAAACAATTAATTTCACTACACCATGAAGTAATGGGATTTTGAAGGCTTTTGAACAAATGTCATCCATCATGTAAACCATATGTACCAGTGTTTTGGTCCCAGGTCATGTGTCAGAGCAGTAGATGGGATAACTGAACTGTATGTTATTCAGACATAACTTTGAAAGATAGGCTTAATCGATAGCTGCTACAATATATTTTAACTTTGCCAGTGAAGTCTTGACTAGAGAACCCGTTAATTGCTGCCTGACCAGTTATTTCTATTACATATCTTCCGCTCTTGCTCTGTAATGTCTTCCTGGCCTCTCCCCTTTTCTGGCATGTAAGTGTTACATATTGTTTGCGAAAAATTAAGCTAATTTACTTACGTTTCGCTCGTCACCAACACAACAGCAACATGAAGCCGCTCCTCCCTTTTGTACATTCTGTTGTTTGGTTAATTTAAACATCATCAGTTTTTTCATGGAAAATTGGTGAGGAAAAATCAATCAAAGCCATCGATCGGTCGGCGCTTACACACAAAATATTTTGTAGGTTATCCAAAAATGCATAGACAATATAGACAAACGTCATGAGGTGTACATAGCAATAACAAACGCTCCAGCTGTTTTTGACATGAGCCAGCTGTTTTTGACATGAGGTGAGCGGACCGCCATTTTGAAAAAAAAAAAAGTCATTAGATGTATTTAGCCAGTGCGTAATATTTAGCCCTCAGAATAATTCCTTATTCTGAGATTTAGCCAGTGTGTAAATTCTGAATAATTCCAATATTCATTTGATTATAATACAACAAATGTAAATTATTTATTTCATGATAAATAAAAATCTCCGTTAAGAAATTTTGAAAAAGAAACCTGAGTGTTATTTGCGGTTGCTTGAATTAAGACACTAAATTGAATTACATCGGATCGAGAGAGTATTATAGTCCTTGATCGGATCTCACAATGCAACAAATTTAAATAATTTACTTTACTATTATCATGTGGGATATTAAACAAGAACATGGTAATCGTCAACTAGGAATTACTTATACAACTGTATACGAAATATACGATGAAGGGGAAAGGATAGACGAAGTTCATGTAAGTTATACGCATCGAAATTATTTCGATGGTTATACGCATACCTTTATCGTACCAAATTCTGACTGTACCAGCAACAACAAACAACCAAATTACGAACTATATCCAAATTGTCATGTTAAAACTTAGCAGTTTATACAATTTTTTAGGTGGGTTGTAGATTAGGGGCAAAAAGACTTTGCTTGGGCCCCGCCTGGTATTGTATTGTGCCCCCTTAGTCCAGTATTGTGCTCCCTTATCGACACCCTGACAAATTTTTTTATACATTTATAATATACTAACGCTCAGTGGCGTGCACAGAACTTTTTTTCCAGAAAAGCAATCAAAAGATCAAAATTGACAATAAAAAAAAATATGAAAAAATTTAAATAACACTTTGAAAAAAAAAAGTTTGTATGACGTCAGGGTAGGCACTGCCTAACCTAGAGTGAAAATTTTCATACAAACTTTTTTTTCTTCAAAGTGTTATTTAAATTTATTCATATTTTTTTATTGTCGTACTTGACCTTCTGATTGCTTTTCCGGAAAAAAGTTCTGTGCATGCCGCTGTTAATGCTTGGCCACTAACTGTGCCAGATGGAAATCGTCCATGATATCTATGGTGAAGCTTCGCCCCGAAAGTAGGACAATGAAACCGGGCCAGGCGTCCATTATTCTGTTTACGCATTCCTATAAAAACTACAAGTCTGTAATGGATAAAGGACTGATATTTCGTTGTGAAAGGATTTGTCAGTTAATTGGGGTCTTGATCATTCATAAAGATAAATAGTGGGAGGTCTGTGTGCGTTTTGTGCTAAATGTGATTCTGTCTATTTTACCTAGTTTGATTCACACTTAGGTATTTCCATTCAAGATCATGTTATTATCTATTATCTACTAGATTGTTATGTTTTGTTTATTTAAATGCGAGTGTTATATTATAATATGCCCTAAACTAGACAATTCTGGGCACCGTATTAATCAGGGGCCATTGTCTAACTTCAACATCTATCATGATTCCTTTGAATTTGAAGGGATATTTGATGTATTTCACGCTGCATTTATCCAACTTGAGCTGTCATTTCTAGGAACTGTAATTATGATCGCAGTTTTTTGTGAACAATATTGCTAAAGTCTAAGTTTCAATTCAGTGGAATAATGACAGTTCAAGGAAAGGGATGCAATTGTGCAAGTAAGCGAGATGAACTGTATCATTTCTCCTTTACTAGCATGGTGCCATCACTTTCCTTGAACTGTCCTAATTCCACTGAATTTAAATTTAGACTTAAGTTTGACATAAAATTGGTATTTTGTATCCAAAAGACAATAATATCTTTGCAAGCTGTCTGAAGACGTCAAATAAAAGATTTGCCTCTCCTTATGATAATGACTGAGGGGCAGTTTGAAGTTACAAATTAAGTCTCCTAACAACTAACTCCATGGACTTTACAATAACACATCTTACACTTACAGGCTTGCAGAGTGTGTCTTCTCACCGACTGCAAATTATATTCACTAGTAGAGCTCAATAAAGAAAACACTTACATGCAAGTGTCAGGATTGTCTCTGTATGATGATGAACGCTTGCCGAGAAGTCTTTGTGCTGAATGTTACACTCTCTTGAACAAATGCATGCAGTTTCGAGAGAAGAGCCATATGGGGTATCAATGCTTTATGAATATCTTAGAAAAAAATTCAGAGGTGAGTATTTTATTTTTACCATGAATTATCATATGCTTTAATTTGCCTCCTCATCACCTCTGCTACCTTTCTTCTCTTCAAATGGCTGTTCTGGGTATTTACATAAATTGTGCTTTGAAAGATTATTTTGTCCAAATATAGCTTGCACAAAATTACTGAACTATGAGCTGTAATATAAAAGTGTGGCATTGGAAGAAATTTCTCAAAAGGAATCCATCTAGTTAGTACAACAACCATATACTGTACAATGTATACTATACTATACTATACAGGCATGTCGTACAGAGGGGTAGTAGACAGAAAATAATAAATACCAACACAAAATTAATAAAAAAAAAAACATTTGTAGATTTTCTATTTATTTATTTTGATAATTTTCAACCGTTTTTGATTTAAAAATATATTTCCATAAAATGTGCCCTCACGTTAATTTGAAACCAATATTGCTTCAATTTGCTTAAATGTATCTATTTTATAATTTTAGAATATTTGCATCATAAAATGTGCTGATTGCTTTTATGTTCCAGTGTCATTAATTTATGATGGTGAATAAAAGTACTTTATTTCAGGTGACTGTGGATTTAATAAAAAAGGTAAATCGCAAGAAGTTCAAACTAAACTCTAACTTAACGATCATACAAAAGAAACCAAACTTTGACTACCAGTTTGTAGATGAATCTGAATTTTTATACGATAAAAGAAATATAAAGGAAGAACTAATAGTGGAATACAATACTTACAAAGATGATGACCACTTGGATGTAATGAACGACGATACAAAAGATTCAACTGAATGTGATATAACAGAAACAACGAATACTGAAATTGATGATCCATTCAAAATTGTTAAGAATAGAAAAACCAAAAACATTGACGGCGAAAAAATTACTTTTGAAAATGTGGTAACTGACAATGTTTGCATAGATAATGACGAGAACTTAAAAATTGAACCTGTGATTTTTCTGGCTCAAAACAATGATTTCGAAGCAAAAGATAATATAAAAAGGGGTAAGAAACAGCAGCATCTTAAGGCCAAAGACAGTAATGAAAGGAAAAAAATATACAAAACAATGGTCTTAGATTTCGAGAGACTGATAAAAAAGAATTTTACAATAAAGTCACTGAATGTCGAGGAACAAAAAGAAATGATAAGTAAAAGAAAATCAACTGATAATTATGTAAAATCGGCATACAAATGTGATTATTGTTTGAGAGGCTTCAAAAGAGAACTGACTTATAAGTCACATATGATGAAACACAGTGAGGTACGAACCCATCTTCTATGTGTAATGTTTTATTAAATAAGAAATGTTTTTTTTTGAAATTTGGTTTGTAAGAAGGTGAAATGGGGTTTAAACTTTTCGGACACAAATCTGGGCCCGCAGCTTATGGTGCCATCTGAAGCACGAAAGCCGGACACAAATGTGCCCTTCCGGGATTGGAACCCGCAACCTCTGGATTAGTGGTTGAGACATTAGACGGTCTTCCATTCTTAGAAAATTGAAATCAGTTAGGTAACATCTAGGTCCATCCATCCATCCATCAGCCTAGCTCGTCAACTGATGGACATAAGCCTTTCCAGGACTTTGCCACCCCCGGCGGTCATCCTGGAAGAATTGCCTATACTCACACACGCTGGGCAGGCGGGTTGGTAAGCGCGGTGCCGGAATCCTCGCACCAGTGACGCCGCTGCCCGTCACCCGTCTGTTCCATATAAGGCCTGGCTATTAGGGATGGATATACCGCCATCCATCGGTCCCAGGCATGGTGGGCCTCCTGGTTTTTTGCCTGTGGGCTGTCCTCTTACTCTCCCTCGAATTACTTCGAGGGGTCTCCAAGTAAGATCTAGGTGTATCCAGTCATAATAAGAAAGAATCAATTTGTCATTGTGTATACAACGTGTAACAGCAAGGTTTAACCATATTTAAAGAGCTTATTCAGTCAATGGTATAGAACAACTTTACTATGGAACAAACCCTGTATCTCGAAAAAAAAAAAAAAAAAAACTGTTGCATAGAAAAATGCAATGCCGCTCGGCTGAAATCTATGGAAGGGCAGATTTTTTTTTCGATATCTCAGGGTTGGCTCCATAGTAAAAGTTGTTCTATACCATTGACTGAATAAGCTCTTCAAATATGGTTACACCTTGTATATTTATTTTCAGAATTCTGGCAAATTTGTCTGCGATATATGCTACAAACGCTACGCGTCTAAGGTCACGCTACGGAAGCACATTCCAGACCATATACATCTCTACTCGTGTGTATCCTGTAGTTACACTACACAGAACAGGTACATATTTGTTTGTATGCAGCTTGGGCTAGAATAGGAGACGTGAAGTTAGTCACAGATGGCACAGTATAAGCAAAGACAGTAGGGAAATTACCTGGAAGCGCTGCGATTCGAGCCTCACACACACAGACGCGTGCTCTACACGCCGTCTAAGCAGAAATGAAGCGTCAATCGCTGGGGTCGCGGCGCCGCACCGCGCTTGCCTTGCCAGTACGCGCAGACGTAAGCAGGCGATAGGACGCGACCGTTTGTAAACTCAGTGTGGACCTGATCACGATGTCGCAAAGATATTGTTGCGCATTTGGATGTCTAAAATCATCACGAAAAAAAGAAATCGCCTATTTTAGACTTCCGGCTGATGTCCAAAGGTAAGACTAAAAAATATCATTCAAGAGTAGTACAGTGGAGACCGCATCAAGTAAGACACATTGGACTTTGTACCTATCTTATATTCTTATCTGTAGGGGCTAATGTCGTACTGCAAGTGTATAGCTTGATGTGGTCTCCACTGTACCTACTTACATTATAAATTTAATTTTTGAAATTGTCGCGTTCTGTTTACTACTGTCTGTTACCAGGGCAAAATAAAGAATTAATAGATTTAAGTACGCTTGTCAGAACAAAAAGCAGGTTTCTTTGAATTTGAAATTTTTGTCGGTTGTCACCGCCGTCGCCGCCGCCGCGCCTAGCAGGCAAGCAAGTCTAGCCAACCAATCGGTGGAGCGGCGCGCGGTACTTTCAATCAAACGGCAGAGTCTTATCGTATCTCGAAAAATCCAAGTTATGATATGAGTGAGCGACAGCCCTAACGCTTCGGTGGCGCGTAGGTATTTAACTCGGGAATTCGGTTCAAATTCCCTACTGTCTTTGCTTATACTGTGCAGATGGCGTCGCCCGTTACTTCTGAAAATTGAATTCATTATTTCATTATCAATGAGCGGTTTTCCAGACTGACCCTGATCAAGCTTTCAGAGGTGAACATAGATGGCGTTACCCTGCTTTCAAGTGTCAAAAATCAAAGATTATTTTTTAAGCTATGGACAGCAATATTTTGTGGACTAAAAAAATTCAAGTCAAGTGTCAAATCCAACAACACCCTTCACAAAAATATTCTTATTTTGTTGTGTAGTATATATGGTTTTGTTTTCTACTTGGTGTTTCATTCATTCAATTTTCAACATGGTTGTGGCTAATTGTAAAAATATAGGAATACACAGTTTCACTAAGAATTCACTATGAAAAGAACAACAGATCTTAGTAATAATACATGAATCTAGTGTTGCCAGAAACACATTTATTGACACTTTTAGTACAAGCTGCACCATCTATCGAGTCGTTCGGTACTACTTTTTCTTTTTTAATTTGACTTTGAAAACCCCTCATTGATAAATTATTTCAAAAAATAACTGTTTTGTTCACAATACAGAATCATTTAAATATTTCTATAAATAGCTTTAAAGTATGTCTATGTTTAAAACACTTACAGTACCCGGCAGTAAATAATGCACATCGGCTATCTTCGGCTTCGTAGAGCGCCGTCTCTGTCACCGGACTGTTAGTGCTTCGTGCGACAGAGATGACGATACGATACGATGTGCATTATTTACAGCCGGGACCTGTAAATGCTTACGTAAAATCCCAAGAAACCATGTTTACTCAATATACAATCTGTCCGGGTTCATACCGATATTTTAGAAAAGAAATACATTTTTTATCACAGGATCAATAATACTAATAGTACAATTTGGTAAAGCTGATGCCGAGCTCGACTGTGGAGGTACCACCATCTTACTTGGAGACCCCCTCGAAGTAATTCGGGGGAGAGTAAGAGGACAGCGCACAGGCAGAAAACCAGGAGGCCCACCATACCTGGGACCGATGGATGGCGGTATATCCATCCCTAAAAGCCGGGCCTTATATGAAACAGACTGGTGACGGGCAGCGGCGTCACTGGTGCGAGGGTCCCGGCACCGCGCTCACCAACCCGCCTGCCCAGCGTGTGTGAGTATGGGCAATTCTTCCAGGATGACCGCCGCCGGGAGTGGCAAAGTCCTGGAAAGGCTTATGTCCATCAGTGGACGAACTAGGCTGATGGATGGATGGATGGATGAATAGTACAAATAATTTTATTACTCTGGGAAATATAAGCTCCCGTACATTGTAATCTCTTGGTGTTGTATAAGTCGCAACTAAATTGTCAACGCCATAAACCATAATCATTTCAGTGCTTTAAAAATGTACCTGCGACACATAGGTATGTACAATGCTCGCCAGAACATTGCGAGAGGCAAGAGAGGGTATGCGAGGCGATACTGAGAGACAACTTCGCACCCGCAAAGTTATCTGACAAGCATTGTACTTGTAAGGAAATAGCTGTTAATTGTTCTAAGAGAACTAGGGTTATTGAGTAAAATTTTCTGTCTAATTTCAGAAGCACCGCGAAACTGCATTTAGAATGGCACAAAGGAAAAGAATACAAGTGTAAAGTATGCGAGATGGTTTTTCTGTAAGTATTTAGAGTAACAATTATGTTTATTTTGCGAAATCGATCGCTATGAATACTCTAAATATTATTTAGAGTGCATTACAAACTAGAAAATATCAGTCAGAAACAAATCCAAACACAAGAATTTGAAAAAAAAAATCCGGGCCAGGATTCGAACAGTACAGTACAAGCTAGTATATCAAGTAGATGCAAAAATAACAGTGGACAAGTATGATGGAAGAATTCACCGGTCTAGGTAGGAACCTTGGTGGCGCAATTGGTAGCGCGCTTGTCTTGATAACAAGAGGTCGCAGGTTTTTTTTCAAATTCTTGTCTTTGGATTTGTTTCTGATTGATATTTTCTAGTTTGTAATGCACTCTAAAAAATATTTAGAGTTAATTAGCAAAATTCAAAATTATATATTTTCCAAAAACTATACAATCACAACACAATTAAACATTTTACGAAAAGGTTGTTATTCTTGTGGCCCCAGTGGTTGCGCTGATTATCACATTTAAATCTGCCGCCATTGATAAAACGCATGCATTTAGTGTATTTATTTATTTTGATAAGGATATAATTGGTTGATTGACATATCTGGCCTTTCCTGTGCCCATCTCTCTCCTGCACATACCTTACTAGCGTACAAGAGCGAGACAGCGACTGTTTTTCGCTTGGCGTCCCCGACACCTCGCGGTGAAAAATGGAACTTATCGAGTCGCAAATCATCAAGGAAGCTAGTGAATTGTTGTGTGGTTTAAATATTATTATAAATCGAAGTATAGACCAAAATTGTGCTTAACCTCTCTTCAGAACTTCAGAACCCTTGTGCCCAGTGTAATTTTGGTGGATTCCTTGGTTCAGTGGAAGACCACGACAAGCTGACTTGCCGGCCGGCATCCGTCCATGTGAAAGCTTACATCAATAACTCCAGGAATAAGGTATTGTGCATTCCTTTCTTTACCGAACGATTTTCTCTTGTTTTATTTACCAAAATCGTTCAATTAGTCCTTCCCTCTGTGTCAGGATCGTGTCAATCAATCATACAGTCCATTTCACCACCACTAAGCGAACTTGACTCGTGGGTACCAACAATAAAGATTTACAGACATTTAACATTTTCGCACACAGTAAGACAGTAAAACAGGCAAGAGTTTGAAACTTTAAACAATACAAGGCGTGAGTGAAATAACATTGACTTAAAATTAATGTACTTTAAATAAAATAAATAAAAATAGACTAAATAAATAGAAGAAACTATAGGTAACTAAATATATAGGTAACTTCGGTCGTAGGGCTAGGGAGCTTCGTAAATCTCATTCACAGACATTCTCACGCTAACACTCACATCCTCTTATATACATCACCATACATACACTCACACACATTCACACATTCACTCATCTGTACACACCCTTACTCACCTCGCAACATACAACCGCACGCCTTACTTTAGTCTACTAGGAGAATATTATTTAGAAAGTACTAGAAATTACGTAAGGCTAGTCTGATCTAGTTTCATGTTTAGTTTTATCTGAATTTGTTTTTAAAATAGTGTCTTTATTTTTTGTTTATTTAATTTCTTATCCATATTATAAGTATAAAAAGTGATACGGAAGAGCGGGGTCTCCTATCACAGGTGTACCTTTACTGACAGTAGGGCCACTGAGTGATGGCACTTATGACAGCTGCATTTAGTGATGAGGTACATTTCAAATTTCGGTTAAAAATAAAAAACAAGTCTGAGTTTACTCAACATTAGACACGTCATTCAACATTCAACATAATGATACAAAAGGAAAATGTGCCAAAACCAGTGGCGTAGCTATCGGAGGGCTATGCGGTGTAATGCCCCGGGGCCCCCAAGAGATGTTTAAATATCTAAATCAAAAAAAATATTTTACTATCATTTATTTTCGTTTAGTTTAACTTCGTCATTGTTTTGTTTTTAATTAAATATTATTGCGTAACTTGGCGACCTCAAACATGACCTATAAAAACTGAGAAACTTTTTTAAAAAAAATTCTTTGTTTCTATACGAATTCTATTGCACAATTAAGCAACATTCAAATCGAAAAATAATAACCGAAACAAATAGTACATCACTATCAACAATGAAGTATTACATTTTTCTATTCACACTTGCTTATAAATAATTACGATACTTTGTAGGCATTTAAACGTCATAGGCGCCATCACTCAGTGGCTCTGCTTTAAAAGGTGACCCCAACCACTTTAATATTATATATAATTAAGTTACTGTAATAAACGATTTCTATTTCTATAATACTTTTAATCTATAATCGTTTCTGAGGAAGTGATATTTAGAATGACCTCACATTCTTCGTATGACATTTTGAGAAGCAGGTCTTGCAGTCTTGAAACCCAGGTTCGTTCGAATACTGCCTGTTGAGCATGGACTAATGAATTTTTCGTAATTTCTGTATGTAGATATATTATTTTTAAACTTGACGATCCTGTGAGTGTCGGAATGCCAGTGAGCACAAAAAAAAAATCGATTATTTTTCTTTTAAAAATCGGTTGTTCAAAAATATATTATTACCGAAACAAAAAAAATCGATTATGTAAAAATCGATTCTTGATGCCTTTTCTCACATTCCTAGTACCGAACGACTAAGTAGATGGCGCAACCTGTACTAAAAGTGTCGAAAATTTTCTTTAACTGGATTCCTTTGTTTTCCAAAATTTTTTTAGGCAAATTAGACCTGACACTTCGTCTTTGCTTCGTTTTGTGTGCGCTAATGATTTTGTAGTTTTCTTTTCCTTGACTTGATATTATCTTTAGGATTCTCACAAATCTTGATACACAGTATGACTCCTGCTTGAAAACCATTGTTCTTACCGTAACGAGTTCTAAGGGAAACGTTGTGTTCCAATATTTATACAATGAGCGTTTTTCCTTGTGTCAAATTTAGTGTGAAATAAGATTCCTAGATGGCACTGTACTGATACTTTAGCAACAGAATCAAAGACAAATTTTGCACAGATTGCAAACAAACTAAAAACTACTGTGACATTGATTACTACGAAACATATTTTATCTATGGTGACATGGACAGCGACATCTAGAGGAAAGCTAAGAACTAAGAAAAAAAAACAACGAGAAAAACGCCCATTAGCCACAACGCATGGGATGATCAAGGTCAGTCTGGAAAACCGCTCATTTTATGGTGGAATCACCATTAGGACTTACCGGTCGGCCACAACTTCAGGCTTCGAAAGGCGCGCCAAGCGGTTCTTGCGACGACGCCAGCGGAGAGAACAAATGTATGAAGTTGTATAGAGGCGGCCTTGGGTCGCCGCTCGTGCGTCTTGTCCGGCTTCGAGTGACTTGCGCTCTCAGGACAGCGGTGTGCGGGGAGGCGGGTGGTTGAAACAGTGATCGAGCGCACAGGATGAACCTAGTGTCGAGTGCTTCGAGCGAAATGGCGCGCTATACATCTGATGCGGTGGAAGTCGCCGATGGGTGTCGTGGCAGGGCAAAGCCCGTCGCAAAAACCGCCTGGAAGCGCAGCAAGAAGCGCCGCCAGAAGCCTGAAGCTGTGGCCCTGGCGTAAGCAGTTCAAATACTATTCTAAGACTTCTATGGACATATGTGAACAGTGGGAGATCCACAGATTCCAGTAACAGGTCACACTCAGATTCACATCTGAAAACCCATGATATCGACATATTAAAAAAATATGTTAATTAATAAATGTTGCTGTTTTTCAGTCGCGTCTCGTCCCTCCTCTCCCACCTACGTATCAAGCACCCGACAGACCACGTGTGCCATATCTGTGGGTACTCCTTCCTCGGCGAGGTCGGACTCAACGCGCACTGCAAGATGAAGCATCAACAAGATACCAGAGAGGTGAGGATAATTGAATGATCGAACGAACTTACCTGCAATTGAGGTTCGATTATAAATAATCTGAACGTCTTATCCCTCTGTGGTCATCATGATAACACATCTAAATCCACGACAAGCTAAAAAGCTAGGGAATAAACTTCTATTTTGGTCACCTAAAGGCTAGCCACCCTACCTTATCCTATCCCATCTATCTATCTTATCCCATTCGTTTCGTCGTGCGCGCCATATTTGTAAATTCGAATGTTATATATTCAATTACATACTTTTTTCTATTTCATTTATTATTGTAATATACACCGCTCGCACCTAATTTAATCTCTGAAACATAATTTTATATGTAAATTAAATAATCCTAAGAAAAAAAAATAGTAATAAAAGAAAAAGCCCTAAAACCTTATACTAAATAAAATATTATACTAAATAAAATATTATGCTAAATAAAAAATATTATCTAAACCGTTGCCGTCGGGTGCGGTGCCCAAGAGGCTGGCGGCATTACCCCGTTGGATCGCCAGACTGATCCTCTGGCCGAGGTATGCCCCAGCCCTTGGGTCACCAGAGGCGTCGATCAGGCGTGTCGAAAGTTCTTTAAAAAGGTGATTGTTTTTCTTAGGTAAAAGAAGTTTTTTCACCAACAACCTCCACCTTGCACCACTTCTAATTACGAAAACAAACAATTTTTTTCGACTGTTTACTGTGGTTTAGTTATAAAATGGTTCAAAGCATCTAGTACAAAGTTTACTGTACCGATTCATTGTAAAAAGTATTAATCTTAATCTTCTCTACGAGTATAATTCTTGTTGGCCTTGTTCAAATTGAGGTAATGTTCCGAAACACCTTAGATTGTCCGATGAAGTAGAAGATAGAGTCTGGCAAGGGAAACGTGTCATAACGTGTCAGCAAGGCAAATCAAAAAAATCTGAAGCTGTTAACACTGAGTACACTCTGAACAAACAACTTTGATACATTTAAGTATACTTGTGTAACAGCATATTATGATCTTTCCTTATTTTATACAAATGAAAGAGAAATAAAATAAACTTATCGGTATATTAATAATTAGCAATATTCCAATATTAATAAAATTATAAATATATCCCTAAGGGACTTCCGCAAAGTAACGCCTATTTAAATCAATTAGAAATAAAATAACAAAACATTACACTTTTAAAATATTCATCATGATTTATAAAATTAATAAATATATAAGTATATAAGTTAATATATAATGATACTATGCCCTTTCGAAATGAAAGTATCACAATGTTTTAGAGTATTAATGGTTCCTCATTTGACATTTAAAAATGTTGCCATAGTAAAACTTTCGAAAAAATCAAACCCGAGCAACTTTTTCTACTGACACGACCAATATTTTTCTTTGCGAAAATCGTCGGGAATATATTGCTCCTGTCAAAAGCATGATTCTTGACGTGATATGATTTTATACTTTTATATTGATATCAAAAATTACAAAACATGAACTGAAGAGTGTTAAACGTTTGAACACATCCCAATCCACAGATGAGAACAATTCCTATTTTCTCGCCTAGAACGATATTTTTTTATTTGAATTTGTTTGTTGTTATTTCCTACAAGTCTGAAATTTGATTATTGGTCAAATTTCTCTATAATTATAAAACCTGTAGATAAAAACTCATCCATCATTTAAACATTTTTTTCTTCCCGCCAAACTTTTCTTTTGACATATTATATTGTTACTAACAAAATGGACACATGTTGTTTGATGAATAAATGATATAATGATGATTATATCATCTATGTCCGTTCCGAATCTCACCAAAGTTAGTCCGAAGACTTTTCCTTTAAGACCGGTTCCAAAACGTAGTGCTCATCCAACTAGAATGAGCGTTTTTCCTTGTGTCAAATTTAGTGTTAAATAAGATTCCTAGATGGCACTGTCATATTCTTTAGCCACAGAATCAAAGACAAAATTTGCACCGATTCCAAACAAACTAAAAACCACTTTGACATTGATTGCTACGAAACAAATTTTATCTATGGTGACATGGACAGCGCTATCTGGAGGAAAGCTAAGAACTAAGAAAAAAAAAACAACGAGAAAAACGCTCATTGCTCGATGATAGGGGTTTGGTTTTGGAACGCTACCTAAGTTAATTATGAAATATCATATCAAAATAACGTAGAGGTTAGCTGTTGTTAATGCTGATTATCAAATTAATAAACAAGACAGACTTAAGTTGTTTTTAATGTTTTCTACCTAAATGGCAAATGTATCAATATCTTTCACCTCACTAGCTCGAAAAGGGCGCCTTTGTTGCTGGTTTTAGTGAGCAAAAGTCGATTTTGCGCACTCAGTGAAGAAGTGTTTTGAATTAAAAACGCTGCAAATTGTTCAGAAACAAAAAGAAATAATCTTGCTCAAGAGAAAGAGAGATAGCAAACTTCAGTATAGCGGCTACCTCTTTTACTCTTTAAAAATATAAATTGATTGCCCATAATAACCAGCTACACAGAACAAAAATATAAAACCAGTGTTCTTTAATATTGCAGGTATCGTCGGACAGCCCGCGGTGTGTCGAGTGCGACATCAGTTTTATATCACAGTCAGCACTCGAAACACATCTGGAAGTGTCACTGCGTCACGCTAGTTCGGGGAAGTAAGTTGTTTCGCATAAAAAAACAATAAATTTTCCTATCTTTAACGGTAACATTGAAGTATTGAAATTTACCTGATATAAATAATGTAGTTTTAAAACTATGACAGAAATAAATTTCTATGTTTGAACACTTGGCGATTTATCCATCGCAAGGAGATATAAATTAACATTATATCACTGCAGTATAGAAACGCAGAAAGAAAAGTAAATCTGGATGTGAGGAGCTCTGAACCGGGAACTGCTCACATCCAGATTTACTTTTCTTTCTGCGTTTCTATACTGCAATAATATAATGTTAATGTAGTTTTATTTTTAGGGTTCCGTAGTACCTAAAAGGTACAAAAGGTACCTTATGGTGAGTGAGCCCCCTTAAATATTTATTTTATTTTGTTTTTTAGTATTTGTTGTTATAGCGGCAACAGAAATACATCATCTGTGAAAATTTCAACTGTCTAACTATCACGGTTCATGAGATACAGCCTGGTAACAGACGGATAGACGGACAGCGGAGTCTTAGTAATAGGGTCCCGTTGGTTACGGAACCCTAAAAATCATGGTGATATGTGTTAACATAAAGATTACAGGAAAAATAAAGCGGTTGAGAAATTCACGAAAAAAATACAAACTTAAATTTTTGGTATCACAATAGAATGATACCAAAAAATAAACGCACATTATTATTACATTTACCATTTTACTTAATATTTTGGATAATCCTGCATATAACTACTAAATACAACAAAGAAAATCAATACGTTATTGTAAAAACTTTTTTTTTGGGCCGATTAATACGAGAAATTGGGCAAAATGTGGTTCAAAACATTCTAATGACAAAATTATATTTACCTGTGAAATGTGTAATTATTTGGGTTATTTCTCCTTGTCACATCACAATTACTCACTATACAAGAAACCATGTCTAAACCAATCACTATTTATCATTTTAGTTACCTACGTATTATTTAAATATTATTATAAAATTTGCAATCATACCCAAGCAAGCGGGACGCTATGGCCTCTTACTCGAAAAACCATTGACATAGCGGTTCTCTACATTATTTATCTTGTACATTCTACTACATTGTTTATCTTGTACATTCTAAATCTATTCAAAATTCAAAAAGTTTATTTTGCAAAGTAGGTATATATAATACACGTTTCACAAGTCAAATTTTAATCTTATAAAAATATATGTAATAAAATAATAAATGTACATGAACTACTTAGATTAAATGTTTATTTAATTTATGTAGCAATATATATAAGATTAAAATTATAGGTAAAATATTATTATACAAGGTGAAATCCAATCAACCGCCCGAACCCATACCGGAGACCCGGCCAGGGACCAGGAACAAGGTTCAATGATCACCAACTGAGCCCCCTGCACGAATCCAGGCGGCCGACCAAATCCCATCCTATATACTACATAGTAATAGGTTACATATATAAATACATGCCTACCTCCGCCCATTCAATTAGTCTTGCTAAGAAGAACGGGCAAGAAACTTGGCAAGATCATGTTTTTTTTTTAACATAAACTTATACTATACATTAAATTACTTATATCTACTTTAACCAACGGATAAGAACATACAAGACAACAGGAATTCAGGTTAATAAAAAAAGAAAAACATATATATCTTTGCCTAGTCGCGAGTAGGCCACGCTCTCTGGCCGCTTGACAAGATCGCCTTCTTCGAAAAGTCCTGCATACAAATCCAAGAGAGCGGTCCGACCCCTGAGGGCCAATCAGAAGCCACAAAGATAAAGGGGGCGTGGCTTAAGAAATAAGGTCTTGACTTATTTCTCGTCGCTGTTGTTGATTTGCTCTCTGGCGGTGCTAAAAATGTTACAATGACTATGGCCAATCGCAACGCAGAATCGCAGTGTTAAAATGTAATATTATAACATCTTATAAACAATCTAGGTACTTATAAAACTGCTTTTGATGTTGCAATTGCCTCATTGCAGTGTGGGAGGAGGTAAATATGTTTTCAATGCATGTGCTCGTAAAGGCTCACTTTGTATGCATCAAAACCGAACAAAAAGTCGATTATTTTGCCCTAGGGCTTTATTATTATTATTATTTTTAATTTATTTACAATGGTTGGCTAACCTGTAGACTTTCCTGTGTACCATAGATGTTATACTTTTTTTTCCACTGTTTAACGGCTCTAGATACAGTCCTTTTGAGCCAATTATAATTTAAAGTTCACAAGATTATATTTGTTTTCATTTCCTCACACTATGCATTGAAAAACGTAATATGATACACGGGCGTAAAAGCAATAAATTACTCGGTTACGTTTAAAACACTCGCTATGCTCGTGTTTTAAATCGTCCTTTATTCCTTTGCGTCCTTGTAGCATAAACTACTATTAATTGATTAGCCCAATTTATTATTAAAACCCAATCAACAACAGAGACGAGAAATACTTTCCGACCTTATTTCTTAAGCCACGCAGCAGTGGGAGTCGTCTTCGACCGCCTCGGTCGAAGGTGCCTTGATGTTCTCATCTTTGTCCGGCCTTCATCTCCGCGGGTCGGGTCCGGGGTGGGCTGCTAGCACACGAACTCACCCACGGTCTCAACCCCCGTGTCGGCAGCGATCGTTGTATTCCGCACGTAGCGTCCAGCGGGGCGGTGGCGACGCGCAGGGAAACGATGGACCTTAATGGCAGCAGCAGCGTGGGTCGAAGGTGCGGGCCTTGATGGATTCATCTTTGCCCGGGCTTCATCTCCGCGGGCTACTACCTGCGGGTCCGGGGTGGGCAGCTAGTATAGGTTACTAGATGCCTGTGTGAGTGAGGTCCTTTAGTCTTCATGGCCACCGGTGGTACGTCACCAGCGGCCCAGTCCGTCTTGATGACCTCACTCACTGTCTTCGGAGCTGCTGGTGGATGTGTCGCTCAGCAGCTCCCTGGGGTAGGAACGTCCGGAGGTAGGTCGGTCGTAGTTGGGGGCGAGAGCTCGTAGATGTTCGTGTGGGCTGTGGTCGGCGCGATAAAATGGCGACCGCGCCAGTCTGCACACAAACTCGTCCACGGTCTCAACCCCCGTGACCTTAATGGACTCTTTATTCTGATTGGCCTTCAAGGCAGCTTTACCGTAACGACGCACCCGAGGTTCAGGAACGAGTGTCTTATTATTTTTCATGAAATTGCTAGTTGAAAATATTATAAATAAAGACGATATGTTTGATGGTCGTGGATAAAGTATTGTATGCAACTGAACATAATTAGACATTGGGACACTCGTGCAAAATTATGACGAAACTCACTTTGTTGTTAAAGTTGCACAAAATAACTATTATGTTTCAATTTGAATCAACAGGTTGAGGAGGAACGAACCGTTCTGCGGCAAAATCAGTGCTGTTCTAAGAAGGGTCAATGTAGACAAGCCCAGGAGCGTGCGGGAGGCCACCGTAGACGGAAAAAAGATTACATGTAAAGAGGTAACACTGTAATTTTGATTAAAATTAATTAATAAAATATACCCTACGTCCTATCCTATCCTATTTCTCTCCTACCCAGTGGCGTGCGGTCCATACAGACAACAAGACACTGTCTACCCTGACATATACGCATTTTTACGCATATCGTAATAAATTTTCTGCTAAAATGTAGCGACACCGACCGCCATCTATTGTCATTAGCGGGAACTGCGAGTCTCAGTTTCGAGTCGCTCGCTCACTCGATGCCAAAAGACATCGCGGAATGGTGTCTGTCGCTGTATATGTGTGGGTCATATTCTAACAGTCTATGTTTGCGTGCGTTACTGTAAATACATGGCACACAATGCAAAAGTTTGTGCTTGTTTGCGTGCGAAATGTCGGCGACGACTGTGCAAAAAGCCGACGGCTTTTTACGAAATTCACTGAAAATGCTACCTTCGCCTTGGTGGCTCGGCGGGCGTCATCCATTATTGTTTTTCGTTCGTTCTTTACGCAAATTGATGACAAGCAGTATAAAAAAATGGCTAGTGCCAGTGTTTAGTGTGAAAGTTATTCAATGTGACAACATGTTGTACAATGTGTGTATACAAAAGTTAAGAAATGGTGCATTTTTGAAACTATGTTTTGATGATAAAAACAAATAATTGCGAAACGATATTTCAGGTGGCAAATCGCAAACAGTAACTTGATTATTTGGTAAGTTTTTACCAGGTTTTTTAGGCTTTTAAATTTTTATGTCTACCCTGTGTAAAAACTCTGTGCATGCCACTGCTCCTACCCGTACTGATATATAAAAATGATAGTTTGTTGGTTTGTTTCCTATGCTTTCGAAAACTACTTGATCGTTTTCGACTCGAATCGACATGGAACTTTCACTGTTTTATAGAAAAGGTCCTAGATTAACTACTTTAAACATAGTAGGTGCTAGTGATTGTTGGCACTTGGTGGAATTTATAAAGCATTGTTTAAAAAAAAAACACTTGTACTTATCCACATAATACTTATAACTTTATTATGCCCGACCGGTTTCGCTGTAAAGCATTTTCTAGGGCCTTTTACACATCCTAACTAACAATGAAATAATTTACACTACAACCATGTCTAAAATGACGTGCAATAAATGAAACAACAAACAGAAGGGGAATTTCAAATCAAAAATGGTCGGTAAACGATGGAAATTAGTTCAGTCAAACGTTGTGATGGAACTCTATACAATATATTACGGATTATGTCTCATTGGTCAACGTTGTGTAAACAGTTGGATTAGTAAAACATGATTTTAAGTTGGTATGCCTATTCATTTACAACGTAATGCATGAAATAACAAAATTTTTCTGGAAAACCCTAACTGATATTAAACTATGTTCACAAAATGCCATAATAGTAGTTTATGCTTCAAGGGCGATTTAAAACACGAGCGTAGCGAGTGTTTTAAACGTAACCGAGTAATTTATTGCTTTTACGCCCGTGTATCATACTACGTTTTTCAATGCATAGTATGAGGAAATGAAAACAAATATAATCTTGTGAACTTTAAATTGTAATTGGCTCAAAAGGACTGTATCCAGAGCCGTTAAACAGTGGAAAAAAAAGTATAACATCTATGGTACACAGGAAAGGCTGCAGGTTAGCCAACCATTGTAAATAAATTTAAAAAAATAATAATAATAAAGCCCTAGGGCAAAATAATCGACTTTCTGTTCGGTTTTGATGCATAAAAAGTGGGCCTTTACGAGCACATGCATTGAAAATCACATTTATTAAATATCTTTAATTCAAAAATAAGAAGAACAATCTTAAGTTAATTATTTTGCACCGGACCCGTAAGGCGGGGCGCCTTAAGGTTAAACGTCAGTCGTTTACCGCAAAGTGCATAACTTTGTTTTTCATGTTTATAAATTTAAAAGCGTTTTGGTATATGCCATTTGACGCCAATAGTTCAGTGTTAGTGAGATTCATAAAGCAAGAGTTTGAAATGTTATACACAATTATACCTATAAAGTAGCAAGTGGTATTTATTTTGTTTAGATATTTTAATTATTTATTATCATCTAAATTGATAATGTTGAACCCTGTTTTTGCCCAATTTCCGAACTCCAACCCTAAAATTCCAAATTTCATAAATTAAACTTTAGTATTAGTTGCTGCATTCGCTCTGAAGTTGCGGGCTAAAACCTCGGCATTAATTAATGCTGTTGGCACGTTAGGTTTCGGTCTGCGTGCTTCGGAAGGTACGTTAAGCTGCGGGTCTATACTTCGGCCCGAAGTACGGCGAGAGGACTCATCTCGCTGAGACGTAATCATCATGGATGAAACGTGGGTGACTTCCATTTTAGGGGGCATATCGTGAAAATTTTCATTTTTTGAAGTCATTTATCTGCTCTTTTAAAGAAGTTTCAAGTAAAATAAATTAGTATAACAATTTTTGGACCTTCTAAATTTTGAGCTATCAGAAACGCGATTGGAGGAATTTTACTCGATATAAATAATTATTAAAAATGAGCTCTAAATTTCCTTTTTTTTGATATTCTGACAAGTTTTGATACAATACAGAGTACAAAAATATTTATTTAGTTGGGTTTTAACAAAATCTAAATTACTGGTTATGGAAATTTTCGTAGCTATTTTAGTTAATTTTGTATTAATTTAAAACCAACTTTTTGGCAATTTTCCCCGATTCCGTCCCTCTCGAACGGTGGGGTTTTCCGCCTGGAGTAACGGAGACCTTTGCACGGACGATATATCACCTTAACGGTCCATCCTCGAAACACGTGTGACCTCTTCGGGGATTCATATAGTGACCAGTGCCGGATTAAGCCAGCGCGGGGCCTGTAGCAAATTCTATCAAGGGGCCCTTAGCCTGTTTTAGGTTAGATACTTAATATCTTATAATTTATTATAATAATATATTATAATATATATTAATATTGCTAATATATTAATATTAATAAAAATATCTTACCTTATGCACAGTTATTATCGTTGAATACGTTTCTCTTCTTGACTACGTAAGAACACTGTTCTATTTAGTATATAACTGAATACTTGAAAAAATCGGTTGCACCGCTATATTATGTAAGAAAATAATACTCAACACAATTACGAAACCACTTTTCTCAAGAATGGTTCATATCGAAAGTACTATTATTATCATCCAAACGTAAATATCGATCATTCTTTATACATTGTTAGTCAATATAACCCTTTTCAAATCGGTCGGGTTATTACGACTAGCACGGAGAAAATATTAAGGAATTCCCTGTTTTGTTTAGCAGTATTGCCAACTTGCGTGTAGTGCGGTGCGAAACATGATTTTTGGTATGACCAGCAGATAGAAAAATAAAATTATAGTTGATCATTTTGATGCAAATATTTTCTTCTTAGTAATTTTGACTAAATCTAATATATAAATACCTAATACTTTTTTATGGTCAGAAAACGTTGGTGCGCGGGGCCCCCAAATGCGCGGGGCCCGCAGCATTTGCTACTCTTGCTTCGTGGCTAATCCGGCACTGATAGTGACAATGTATTCCAGTTAGATAGGTTACACTCAGAGATTAGGACAGGCACCAGTTACGCCTGAGAAGTTCGAAAACTGCTCTAATGAATAAGAGTATATTTTGTATGGCGCAAAAATATTTAACAAGATTCCTAATTTTATTAAACATTTAAATTTGATACAATTTAAGAATAAATTGTCTAAATTACTTATAAAAAATGCTACTATAAGATCGAAATGTTTTTAAATGATAATACAATTTAATATTTAATTTAATTTAACTTTGTATTAGTTAAAAATTTTACATGAGCATGTGTCATTCAATACTTATTTAAAATATTTGTATACCTTAGCGGTAGAACATAGCGTTCATAACATAACTCATAATGTATCACCACCTAAGTATAATTTTATATTTAGTTTGAAACGCGTTATACCTCCCTACATATTGATAGATAGATCTCGGACGACGAGTCGCTCCACTCCCCGCGTCCCGCACCTTCGTGCGGCCCCGCGCACCGCGCTCTATGTCTTTTATAGTACAGTAGAGCCACTGAGTGATGGCGCCTATGACGTTTAAATGCCTACAAAGTATCGTAATTATTTATAAGCAAGTGTGAATTAAAAAATGTAATACTTCATTGTTGATAGTGATGTACTACTTGTTTCGGTTATTATTTTTCGATTTGAATGTTGCTTTATTGTGCAATAGAATTCGTATAGAAACAATTTTTTTTTTTAAGTTTCTCAGTTTTTATAGGTCGTGTTTGAGGTCGCCAAGTTACGCAATAATATTTAATTTAAAATAAAACAATGACGAAGTTAAACTAAACGAAAATAAATGATAGTAAAATACTTTTTTCGATTTAGATATTTAAACATCTCTTGGGGGCCCCGGGGCACTACACCGCATAGCCCTCCGATAGCTACGCCACTGGTTTTGGCACATTTTCCAAATACAAAATTTCCAGATACAAATCATTATGTTGAATGTTGAATGACGTGTCTAATGTTGAGTAAACTCACACTTGATTTTTATGTTTAACCGAAATTTGAAATGTACCTCATCACTAAATGCAGCTGTCATAAGTGCCATCACTCAGTGGCCCTACTTTAGTGTGCGACTAGCCCGCCTCGTGAAACATTGCTTGTTGTTACTTTCTTGTAATACGTGAATTAAACAATACCTATGTTCACAAATAAAGCTTTCTGATTTCTGATTCCAGTGCGGGCTCCAGTTACGTTCGCTGCGCGCGCATCGCATCCACATGGGCAAGAAGCACCCGGGCGCTCTCCCGGTGACCAACAGCTTCAGACGCACCTCGCTCTGTGACGTGTGCGGCCGAAGGTTTAAAGTACGTATGAATAAGTTAGCACTCGGATACAATTCTACACGTCAAACTTCGCCATAAGGTTTATTTTCGGCCTTGGTAAGTGGTTACACTTTTCTGATTTTAGGTCACAACTTCAGTGGCTCCCAATTCGCCTTCGGCGTGAAGCCTTCATTCTCTCTCGTCTTTATTATGTATTGTTCAATCCTTCAACTCCATTATATCTTAAATATTGCTTTAAATTCCTACACTCTACCCATGACCGTACTCTACGGTCCTCCGAAAACTACACACAACATATTTTTATGGTAATTCTTTTGCTGTTAAAGCTGTCATATTCAAATTCAAATACTTTATTTTGCAAAGTAGGTATACAGCGTGTCCCTCGTATAAGTGCACATCCGAAAAGGGGTGAAACTAGACCTTATTTTACCGATAAAAAATGTTTTTTTTTTTTTGAAAATCTTTGTTTTATAAATTTACGTTTTAAAATTTTTTTTGCCTTCCATGGAGACTATGTATATGATATGTCATAAAGTTTGATCTGTCGCGAGTAATGCAATGAAATAATACTGTTATAATCCTTAAGAATAGACTTTGCATACCAAATCAAAAACAAAACATAATCAACTACCATTACCATAAAAATAATATCCTAAAAGATTATTTCTTTAATTTTTCCGTCTTTTTTTTTGAGTAATAGTCAATTATTTCAAAATGATGTCCCCGTTTCACTATACTTTTATTCCTATCTATTATTGCCTATTCCATTATCTTGCTAACAAAAAAAATACAACGTTATATCATAAATACAATATTTTCTACGAGCGCTTAACCAAAGGCACTGCGCTCGCGTCCCATACAAAGATACCCAGGTGGAGTATTTTTTCAAGATAAAAAAAAAAAATTTTTTTCTTTGTTTTTGTCGATATATTTAGATCTAGTTTCACCCACTTTCGGATGTGCGAGAGACACACTGTATATAATACACGTTTCGCAAGTTAAAATTTAATCTTATAAAAATATATGTAATAAAAATATATGTAATAAAAATATATGTAATAAAATAGTAAATGAACTAAATTAAAAGTTTATTTATTTTATGTAGCAATATATATACGATTAAAATTATAGGTAAAATATATATTATACGAAGTGAAATCCTATCAACCGCCCGAACCCATACCGGAGACCCGGCCAGGGACCAGGAACAAGGTTCAATGATCACCAACCGAGCCCACAGCACGAATCCAGGCGGCCGACCAAATCCCATCCTATATACTACATAGTATTAGGTTACATATATAAACACATGATATATTGTGGAATAACTTGCCTATAGCTATTAAGCGTGCTCCCTCGTTGGCACTTAAGGATCATTTTCTTTCTTCGTAAATGTTTGTTAAATTATTACTTCTGCTGCTAATGTTTTTTTACTTTTGGTTTATGTGCGTGTAACGTGTAACAGAAACGTTTAACTATATTTGAAGAGCTTATTCAGTCAATGGTATAGAACAACTTTTACTACGGAGCCAACCCTGAAATCTCAAAAAAATATCTGCCCTTCCATACATTTCGGCCGAGCGGCATTGCATTTTTCTGTGCAACAGTATTATTTTTTTTCAAGATACAGGGTTTGTTCCATAGTAAAAGTGGTTCTATACCATTAACTGAATAAGCTCTTCAAATATGGTTACACCTTTCTGTTACACGTTGTATATTAAGGCGATTACCTTCGCCAAATTAGCAGCTCGATATTTGTCACTACAAATATCAACGGAAACGACATTGAAATAACGTTCATATCAGCGCGCAATGCATAATGGCTGTTACGACGCTCGCTGCGTCCTTGAGAGGGCGAAATAGGAGAAAATTATACTTTTCACTTGGACGTGATTACTCGATTGAATAATCTTATGTTATGTTTATATCTATAAAGTTTATCTATTTATCAAAGCATAGATGAATTCAATCGGCCAAGCAACTCAGGAGCAGTAGGGAATTTGAGGTCAAAAAACACCATTCAGTAAAAAAAAAAATTCATGTAGAAGTTTTGGTGGTATGAAAAAGAAAACTGTTGCATATGTTGTCTAAGAGTTGATTATTCATAATACATTTTTTCATTATTTTTGGTTTGGCCATAAACGATTGGCAATAAAAGTACCCATTTGGCAATAGTAAGGGCCTTAAAGTCGAGTCCAGAATTAGGCGAACTAACTTGACAGTTCATTGTACACTAATGTTGCCACAGTTTGGCTAGTGCTGTTAATATCGATGTTTAAAAAGTCAAGTTAATCATTATTATTGTGTTTGGAATCAAACTAATAATTTTACTAAGCAAAATAATAATAATAAAAATTAATTAAAATCGAACACATAACGGATTTGGAATTATCATCGACGATATAATAGCGTTTGTCTCAAGAAAGGGATGAATGCTATATGTATGGTACATGAAATGTACCGTACTAGCCCGACAGAAACCACCTAAAAGGATCACAATGGCCTGTTGTAATAACATCATTATTTTTGTATTTTCATTCCTAATTTGAGGAGTAAGTATCGTAAATATCCGCTTTAAATAGTATATCCTTCAGATCATATTATATCATATAAATTGCTGTAGTTGGTCCCTATTTGGCAAGTATGTATGACTGTGAAAGTTTCGACGACAATTACTTGATAAAATATAAATAGAACCAGATTTATAGAAGGCACAAGGTTATATCGACACATTTGTGTCGACATAAACCTATCACTATTTATTGTTTCCTATGTCTGGTAACATTTTCGGCTGTCAAGTTAGTTCGCCTAATTCTGGACTCGACTATAGTGTATATAGGTATTTATCGTATTCTATGTATTTGTATGTACAATGTTATACTTTGTGTATTAATTTTAGGTATTTGCTATCCATTTAATTATTATTATTTATTTTGTGCACCACCTTCGCGTTATTTTTTCCAACAATTAATTTCCACCCAAAGGTTGTCTGGAAGAAATTGCTATGAGTGATAAGGCCGCCAATTGTTACCTTCTTTCATAAGTTTGTTCTTTTACCTGATTTATTTATTTTGGTGTACAATAAAGAGTATTTGTCTTGTCTTGTCTTGTCAAGTTCTTAGAACGTACGATAGGTGCAAGACCTTGATATTTCTTTTATAAGCGTGCATGCCCTAAAACGAATATATTTGTGTCAGAAGTATTATCGGTCAAGGACCCCACTCAGAAACTTCTGTCACCCTCTCGGCGAGACGTAATGTTTTTATGATTTTTTATAATTAACGTTGTGTATAGTTTAGGAAATATAATATGAGCCAATTTGGAGTAACATTTGGATAACAGTTGAACAATAGAGGCACGTACCGGTAAGTCACGACTCACGGCCACGGCTATCTATAAACTGTGAACAACAAATGTTGAGACTTCTAATTATTTAGAAGTAAATAAGGTTTAAAAAAAAGACCCTCATTTTTACCCAAATTTTTTATTTACAACTACCCACACAGTGTTATTTATGTACGAGATAGTAAAAGAATATTAACTTTCGAAAACATTCACTATGGGTTCAGCGGTTCAGCATAATTCTGATTTTCATCAACATCAACTTGAGATTGAAATTTGACGTGCGTACAAAAGAGATGGCATGTTAGGCGGGTGTCGTCGCACGCACGTCAAATTTCAATCTCAAGTTGATGTTGATGAAAATCAGAATTACAGGGTAGACCTGCAGGTGTGATGAACACCAAATGTATCAAAACCTTTTTACACCGTTTACATTTATTTATTTATTTGTAAACACGTGTTCTGATTTAATGAGCCTATTATAACAATACATAAGCTGCCCCATTCATCAGCCCCAATTACATTTATTGAACTATACCGCAGCGCGTGTCCGGTGTTATGACGTCACAATATCCCCCTACTACTCCGCGCTCGGGGTCCGCCTCCTACAGCCAGTGCCGGTTTTAGCATTAACGGTGCCCTGGGCGAGAATTCTACGGCGCCCCCTATCTGTTTCCTAAATTATACAAGTGCAAAAAAGAAAAAAAAAAACATGGGAAAGATTATTTCAATCTTCAATCATGGCCATTTATTTTAACAAAATTTTACCGCGCCATCCCGTGATCCAAACTGACGAGGGGGCGCTGGCGCCCCTTTATGTCTGGCGCCCTGGGCGGTCGCCCAACCGCGCCCTACCCTAACGCCGCCACTGCCTACAGCTGTGCAGTCTGCAGCAACAGTAATAAGACGCGCTACTGCAGCTGCACATAGAGACATTGTATGTTGTAGCGCGAGGCATTACTCCGTGACCACGTGCTCGTGCACTCGGAGTCTGCCACTTACAGCTGTGCGGTCTGCAGCAAGAGTTACAAGACGCCCCTCTCACTGCAGCGGCACTCCAAACTGCACATAGAGGTTTGTATGAAAATTTTGACTCTTCATGTTTCGTATGACCTGATAAGCTTTTCTAATTTTAGATTGTATTGTTTTGTAGCGAAATACATCGCTTTAAGTGCAATTTAAGATAGAAAAGATCAATTAGAATCCGATTATTATTACATGCGGCTTGAACACTCACGTGTGATTGTTGTTGGCTATATGCCAACCGTTTCACCGATACAATTTCGACATTATCAAGGCGAGTGTTGACGAGACGCGGCGTTCACCGTGGTTGTCAAACGGGCATTGGCAGCCGCCGATCGGCGAGCTGCACGCATTGCTCATGCGCTGAGCGTTGGCTGCGTCGTCGAGGGAGGTGGGATGGTGGATGCACTTGATTATTTGTTATTAGGGGGCGGTTATTAAGGCGATATGCGAAAAAATACGGGTGTTTCTTTTGTGTGTATTTCATGAAATACACGGAAAATTATAATCAATTTCTGGTATATGCATCTTGACTATATAATCTAGGGATTTGAAATTGGAAAATATGCTTGGATAAATTTTCCTCGATAGAGATAATTGTTGAAATGAGATCTTCAAACACACTTTTTCTCCTCGTTTGACGAATAGGAACCATACACAGAACTCAAACATATTTTATAAGGTGTGTTTCAACAATATCTAGAGATTTGATATTTGAAATTTTGCTAGCTATATTAGTATTTGTATAAAAATTATAAAACTAACATTTTTCGCTTTCGCCCTGAATCCGCCCCTCTTGCACTGCGTGATTTTTCGCTTGGAGTGACAGTGACATAAATAAAATTGGCATAGCCACTTAAATAGACCGAGCTCACAACGTCATCACTGTCAGTGGGCAGTGGTAGTGCCAGGCGCTGCCACTTTAGCGGCTTGTTTTTGTTGTCTTGTCTTGGCATCTATATTTTTGTAATTTAAAAAACCGTTATATTTTAGGATTCTGTACCCATATTGTGTGGTGGTACGGAACTCTTTGTGCGCAAGTCGTACTCGCACTTGCCCAAATAATTTTCAAAATATTTGTCATAGAAATTTGTTTCTAATTGCTATTTTATATATTGTTATGCACCGACTGCTCTCTTATAATGTTCTGTGATTTTGATTGATTCAGCTAGATGTTGTATGTTTATCTTAAGAAATCCGAATGAAGATACTTTTATCCTTTTTTGAGTTCCGTACCTCAATGAAAAAATTAAAAAACGGAACCCTTATAGGACCACCTAGTCGTCCGTACCTCCTACTTAAGTCTACGGCCCGTGGTGCTGTTAAAAAAAATCTTACTGAACACGAAAAAAGTTGTTGCACTTCACGTAATCATATGAATTGGCTGAATTGAACAGTCGTATTCAGTCAAATAGTATAGTCAACACAAGTAAATAACAACAGCTATCTTAAGAAATGTAACTCTTTATTTCACAATCCGGCTGTGAAACCGCTCTTCAAATCTAATAAGGAAATTATTATTTTCAGTCGTACCCGTGCCCGCGTTGTACCAAGTCTTTCAACTGCAGAGCTAACCGGGACAGACATCTGTACCAGGTGAGTTCTTACTTAAGAATAAGTATAAGAAACATTGAATGAATGAATGGATGAATGAATGAATGAATAAACACTTTATTGCACACAAATAAGAAGACAAGATACACACAAAGAACAGATAGAAGGCAAGGGCGGACTTATTCCTAAAAGAAATTTCTTCCAGTCAACCTTGGGAAAACATAAACACATTTTTATCTTGAAAATTTAACTTAATCAGTGCATAACAATATGTAAAAGTTATTTTAAACCTATAACATAAACATAAAAATATACTACATACAAATACATACATAAATACACAGATACATATAGGTATATACAAACAGTAGCTTAGTCAGTAAGTCATTCAGAGAGATGAGAGGTAATATTTTTTCAAGTGGTATCTAAAAGAGGACACAGAAGGAAGATCTTTGAGGTTTTGCGGAAGTTCAATTCCAGAGTCGAACAACATTTATTGCCAAATACACACAAAAAAGAAAAATGAGTACAATCAAATATTAAAATATAAAAAGTTAAAAACACAAACAGTTCGTACACAAAATATAAACATTTAAACAAAGCATTTATTTGGATAAATGGGAATAACTCAGCATTTGCTGACGCTGTCATACAGTGTGCAGCGCTGGTTTTCAGTTATCCCCAGCTCTTAGGGTAGTGTTCAGAGCAGAAAGTAATAAGGGTAAGGACACAATAAGAGAAGGGCTTTACGTAAGTGTTTAAGGTTTATGTTGTGTCTTATGTGTTGTGTTATGATGATGAAATAGTAAATTTGTTTTAAATCCAAAATATGTTGAATGTAATGTAGTGAATGTTGAGTTTTAGATGAGGGCATTTTATCTATACAAGGTGACTTTTTGATCATTGTCCAAATTCATACTGGTGGCTTGGTAAGTGATCAGTATCATGGATCAATAACAATTTTGGTGAAATTCGTAAAATGAAATTTCGACTCCCCATAGTGACTCACTCGGGACTGGAACTGAATTTCTATGGGAAGCCGAAATTTCAGTTTACGAATTTCACTAAAATTGTTACTGATCCAAGATGCTGATCACTTATCAAGCCTCCAGTATGAATTTGGACGATGATCAAAAGTCACCTTGTATATAGGTATATTATGTTTTTTGGTATAGAGATATATACTTCTTCTCGTATTGTTCCTTTTTATGTTTCCTTTACAAAATCCTGGACCAGTACGCAGCCATATCCACAGCATTTGCCGAGGCCTTCCATAGGTCATCGCATGTACAGGTGTTTGGGCACGCTGGGCACGAGAGCAAATGAGGCATGTTCTGCGAAGGAGCACCGCACTCGCACTCATCGCACTGGGTGTGGGATACGCTTATCATGCCCCATCTGCTGAGGGTCTCTTTACAGCGCCAAACCTGCACTCGAAGTCAGGAGACTTCCAGGTTGGTCACGGCAGCTTATTTCCTGTAGGGAGAGATTCTTTCGGGGTGATAAAGTTGTTGAGGTGCGTGTTTTTCTTGCCACAGTTTCAGCCTTAATTCGGAAGGGGTGGATGACGAGTCTCGTGCAGCGCAAAAACTTTTATACTACACCTGCTCGGAAAGTACCTTCTTACTTTTTTGAAAACGATGCAGAAAATACGTCATTACTGTCATACAAATATGCGGTCGGAAAAAGTGTATGAAAATTCATTGTTAAGGCTGCGTATAAACCTGGACAAATTAGTGATTTTGCCCCCGCAACCCCGCACCTCAACTGTTTGCGCGACCGGCCGTCACCGGCCGCGAGCGCTATTTCTTAGCTCCCACGAGCGGTGTGGATCCGCGGTCATTAACCCGTGCACGTGCTAGTTTTCAATAATAAGTATAATGCATCTACGATGTATAAAATTCAACCCAGTTGACAAAACGGTTTGTTCGCAATGGCATTTTTTTGCGTAATTGTGTTTGCATCTAATTTTTATATTTCAAAATTAAATTTTTCGAAAGTCATACTTGCAAAGATAATGATAACGATGATGATACAACGATACGTCGATACGACGATACAACGATACGTCGATACGACGATACAACGATACGTCGATACAACGATACGTCGATACGCCGATACGTCGATACGTCGATACGTCGATACGTCGATACGTCGATACGGGGATACGTCGATACAACGATACGTCGATACGCCGATACGTCGATACGTCGATACGGGGATACGTCGATACAACGATACGTCGATACGACGATACGGGGATACGTCGATACAACGATACGTCGATACGCCGATACGTCGATACGCCGATACGTCGATACGACGATACGTCGATACAACGATACGTCGATACGTCGATACGCCGATACGTCGATACGCCGATACGACGATACGTCGATACGGGGATACGACGATACGACGATACGGCAATACGTCGATACGTCGATAGGAGGATACGTCGATACGCCGATACGTCGATACGACGATACGTCGATACGACCATACGTCGATACGAGGATAAGACGATACGAGGATACGACGATACAACGATACGTCGATACAACGATACGTCGATACGTCGATACGCCGATACGTCGATACGCCGATACGTCGATACGACGATACGTCAATACGGGGATACGTCGATACAACGATACGACAATACGCCGATACGTCGATACGGGGATACGTCGATACAACGATACGCAGATACGCCGATATGTCGATACGTCAATACGTCGATACGGGGATACGTCGATACAACGATACGTCGATACGACGATACGTCGATACGGGGATACAACGATACGTTGATACGCCGATACGTCGATACGCCGATACGTCGATACGTCGATACGACGATACGTCGATACGGGGATACGTCGATACAACGATACGTCAATACGCCGATACGTCGATACGGGGATACGTCGATACAACGATACGTCGATACGTCGATACGCCGATACGTCGATACGACGATACGTCGATACGGGGATACGTCGATACAACGATACGTCAATACGGGGATACGTCGATACAACGATACGTCAATACGCCGATACGTCGATACGTCGATACATCGATACGGGGATACGTCGATACGCCGATACGTCGATACGTCGATATGTCGATACGGGGATACGTCGATACAACGATACGTCTATACGACGATACGTCGATACGGGGATATGTCGATACAACGATACGTCGATACGCCGATACGAGAATACGTCGATACGCCGATGGTGATGGTGAGATAAGGTTTTGTTAGTCTCCCAAAGGGGTAGGCAGCTAGGCAGAGACTACAGATTTCCATCTGCTACGATCCAGACACAACTCTTTCGCCTCTTCCACATCCATCAACCATATTTATTGTGATATTAAATTGTAAGCTAAAAAAAAATACATCAGACGAAAAACATAGCGATATTCATTAGTCCATTGAGACAACCTTTAGTTCAACATCTTTAATAAAACATGACCTATCTACTTATTTTGTTAAGTAATGGCGTACCTTTGCATTACTTTCATCCACTGCTTTATTTTCACTCGTAAAACATTTTTATTCCATTTTTTACATTGGTTGCATTTATTTCCCATGTTTCAAATTACGAGATTTATTTAAATTACGAAACCGGGACATCGAGAGCGCAAAAACGTAGCCCTCCCGTCTCAACGGAGCGATCACAACTGACCGATGGGTGAGTGACGAAACAAAGCATGGAACAAAAAGCGCGTGCGACCGAGATATCTTGTCGCCGCCTTGTCTCAGAATAAATCGACGTAAGCGCCAATTCTTAGATGTTAAATTAAATGAAAACGAAACAGAATTATTCAAAATCCCCGTGCAATTATACGGGGTCATTTGTTTTCTTATTTTTAATAATTTGTAGATATGGATATAAATAATAAAAACAATTAATATACGATATATTTCGACTCCTACTGTTTTTTTTAATTTTTAATACAAATTTCAAGGCAAACTGTTTTAAGAAAGGTCCTTTAACACTCGAAAAACATGAAATATAGAGGTAACTTCGTAATTTTTTTCTATCGAGCGAACTTAAAGCTTTTGCGTTTCTGCTTCTGCACGAATATCAGCCCTATAGTCTATTATCTATATTATTTTTATTAAACCGATTGACCAAGTTACACAATGTTTTATGCTCATTTGAAATTGTGCATCTGACATTATACCGACCCTTAACGTGCTTGAGCGGGCAGAAAAAGTATATGCAAATTCATTGTTAACGTGCTGTTTTTTTTTTAATAACATAAAGAATGAGCAAGTGGCCAAGTGGCCAGTATTATTTTGCGAACTCGTACATAAAACTTGAAAAATGATACTGGCCACTTGCTTTTCCTGTACATAATAAAAAATATGAAGGAAATAAAAAGTGACAATCGCACGCGAGTCAGTCGGTTTCTTTTATTGTATCTTGATTAAAAGTAAAATTATACTATTTCCTCGCAGGTGTAGTATAAAGCACTATGTATCACTCGGGAGAAAGTGCGATTCCCAACCCGTGTGTATTGAGGCCCTTGGCTTCGCCTCGGGCCTCAAACTACACCCTCGTTGGTAATCTTCCCTTTTCTTCCCTCGGTGAACAATGTACTATTACGGCTTTTAAGACGAGCTGCAGGCATTTTTTGTTCATGCAGGGGATGTCTGTTGATTTTATTGCATGAGTTTTTACAAAAATTGTTATTCAACTATACTTATTACTAGAGACGTGTACATGCTGAGAAACAAATTAACTAATTTACCAGGGGTCCCCAAACTCGGCTAAGCCAGCAATGCGGGGTACCAGATAATTGTTATTAATACACAAAATTATACATTGCTTACAGTAAAATTTAAAATTCAAGTACATGCATGTAAGTAATACATTCATTCATTCATTCATCCACTCATACTTTCATTCTTTCTAAGAAAAAAAAATACTTATTTACAATTACAATTTTATTGTGCAAATACCCACAAAGACAGTTACTAAAAATAGAAAAAAATAAAATAAATGAAAAATGACAAAAATGGAACACATACATTACATTAAGTTAAACAAAAATATGTACAAATTTATACTACAACTAACAATAAGGTTTCAGTGTCATCATAATTTAAAGTTTTTAGCCAGTTGACCAACTTGACATTCACTTGTACGACAGAACATGTTTTTATATCAAGGTACTTGAGTATGTTATTATATATGACAGACCTCAAAAATTTACCGAATCTACTCGCGATCACAGTCCTAACAGGAGTTTGTGGCATTCTAAAAACTCGCTTCCCCAAGTAGTTATTATATTCAGCTGAACAATCAATGTTGTCGCTTTCTTGTTGTTGGAGTTCAACAGTACAGGCGACCTCTCTCTTCTAAAGTCTTACTTAAGGGTGCTCAAACAAGATTCAGTGAAATTCACGAAACGCAGACATTCTATTAAATAAAAGTTTATGCTACAAGGGCGCAAAGGAATAAATTGTGAGGACGATTTAAAACACGAGCGTAGCGAGTGTTTTACACGTAACCGAGTAATTTATTGCTCTTACGCCCGTGTATCATACTACGTTTTTCAATGCATAGTGTGAGGAAATAAAACAAATATAATTTTGTTAACTTTAAATTGTAATTGTCTCAAAAGGACTGTATCCAGAGCCGTTAAACAAAGGAAAAAAAAGTATGAAATTTATGGTACACAAGAAAGGCTGCAGGTTAGCCAATCATTGAAAAAAAATAAAAAAAATATTAATAATAAAGCCCTAGGGCAAAATAATCGACTTTCTGTTCGGTTTTGATGCATAAAAAGTGGGCCTTTACGAGCACATGCATTGAAAAAGTATTTTTCATTCAATGAGAACTATTACGAAAGACTTGACCTACATGATAGAACATTATTTTCTCCTTAGTTTCTTAGAATTCTGTTGAAGAAACAGTAACAATAATATATAGGTATATATGTTTTTTGGTATCGAGATATACCGTCGTGTCGCACAAAGGCGCGATCTAACTCACCCATACCGCGTACTCTTCTCTCCCTCAACGCTCTTCTAAACGCCAATCAGGACTGTGATCTGTTTGCTGATGGATGGCAGAAAATATTGTCAGAGTGTTTGTGTTTTTGTGAGTGGGACTGTTTCTGACTTATGTGTTATTATTATTTATTTTAGTTGATTATACCGTTTTGTGTTTGTGTTACTATCTTTAATTATTGTAATTGGTTTGTCCGTTTTAATTAAAGTAAATAAATAAATAAATTAATAAAAATAAAAAAAAATAGAACAAAATATACTCAACAGCGATGCTAACTGTACTAAGTGGTCGAAAATAATTGACGTCCGAACACATTATACTGGTCGCAAGATCTCGCTGCAAGCGGGTCATAAACCGGGTTGCCAGGGGGTCCAGATAAAAATACCGAACATTTTCCCCCTATGATTCTTTTGGTACAATTTGTCGAAAAAAATCAAAGGAAAAGAAGTCAAAAAGGCCAGTTAAAACTGAGAGAATTACCGAAAACTACCTGACGAAGGGAATTGCTGAGGGTGAACACAGTGAAACATAAACATTTTAACTTATATTTATTATTGCTAATTGCAGCTTTCAGTAAATTTTTGTGATAAATTATTTTCTGATAAAAGTCGTTGCATGATGCAAATTTCAAATTAAATCGAATGCATAATAAATTCTGCTTGCACCATATTGACACTCAGTTTGTTTTGATAGTCAGGCTATAAATGATTCATGTGGCTGAAAAATCTTTCCACGTAGACTTTGCTGCATGGAACCGCCGTTATCCTTTTGATAATTTGAATATTATAATTTTGATATAAATGTGTGATATGATAATATGAATGGACTTTCGCAAATACCGAACCACCCATACCTCGGTATTTTCTTCATACCGAACACGGGGCTGAAATACCGAACACCTGGCAAGCCTGGTCATAAAACGTGTTTTGCGTAGTATTGTGCTTGCGTCGAGCAATTACCGATAGGACTAAAATAGTGAGTGACGTATGCGCTTCAAAACAATTAGAAGACGAGTTTAATGAGGGTAATTACGATGAAGACGATGATTAATGTCAAATCAAATCAAATCGAAGCATTTATTTGTTTAGCATAGGTAAGAAATAGATGGTTTTACAAAAGTAGTGCACTGTGTTCCGCCGTAAAGGCATACAAATATTTAAAAAGACTTAAAATTACAGGGTAGAAACAAAATTTGAACACAGAAGATACACAAAAAATAGCATATTACAATAAATGACACGTTTCACAACAATAAACAATCAATTAAAGAGAGACATTCAAATAATAAATCATAATGTATAATACGAGTAATAAAACAATCAAATAAAAATGTCAATTACGGATGAAATGATCTACCATAAAAACCGGTCCTGTTTCCGAGCTCGCAAAAAACATTCAGAACATAACTCCATTTCACAATCTTCTAGGTATTCTGTAGTACTAAAGTCGGTTTTGTCTATCAATAACTCTTTCAATTTAAGGCGCTCTTATCCCAGAAGAGTGACTCTCTGTCTTTTTCTTTACGTGTAAGGAGTAAAGAAAATAACCACACTTTTGTACTTTTTCGTTGTTTTTATCGGTTTTTAAATTGTTTAAAAATAAGGGATATGTTTATTAAAACCCACTTACATGGTCGACCTAGAAAATTTAAAGAGCAATATTACCAGATATGTTTCCTTAATAAAAGAGTGGAATTATGGAAATGGCATGATTTGAAAGATCTTATTACATGCTGTGTTCGTGAATTATTTCTATCGAGCAAAGTTTATCTGATCGTGGAACACATGCGTGGAAGACCTAGATAAAGGTTCGAACTATATTGCGTTTTTTTTTGGAAGTTTTAGACGATATTTGAAAGTTCTATTTGACTTTGAAATTACTAATTTTGGGATAAGAGCGCCTTAAGTTTAAACGTTGAAATGCTTTTGGCGTTTCTCAGATCCGCAGGCAATTTATTAAATATTTTTGGTGCCATTCCCAATATACTTATAAATGTTATTTAGTGCCATTCCCAATATACTTATAAATGTTATTTAGTGCCATTCCCAATATACTTATAAATGTTATTTAGTGCCATTCCCAATATACTTATAAATGTTATTTAGAGCCATTCCCAATATACTTATAAATGTTATTTAGAGCCATTCCCAATATACTTATAAATGTTATTTAGTGCCATTCCCAATATACTTATAAATGTTATTTAGTGCCATTCCCAATATACTTATAAATGTTATTTAGTGCCATTCCCAATATACTTATAAATGTTATTTAGTGCCATTCCCAATATACTTATAAATGTTATTTAGTGCCATTCCCAATATACTTATAAATGTTATTTAGTGCCATTCCCAATATACTTATAAATGTTATTTAGTGCCATTCCCAATATACTTGTAAATGTTATTTAGTGCCATTCCCAATATACTTATAAATGTTATTTAGTGCCATTCCCAATATACTTATAAATGTTATTTAGTGCCATTCCCAATATACTTATAAATGTTATTTAGTAATTTGCAATCTTTAATCAGTCATTATTATTTGTCTTTGTTTATCATTATAATTTTCGTTTTTATTTTAATACAATAAAATTCAATACAATCAAATAAAATAATTTATTAATAATAAATTCACATTCAAAAAAAGAAGACTTATTGTTTGATTTTTATTTTGTAAACATTTACCGATATGCGCGTTGTTCTTCACTAGGCGTTCCCATAAGACCCATAAGTGAGAGTAAGCGCGTAATATGCTTCACTGTGCTTGCCCCGCGTGCAGCGAGATATTGCGACCAGTTTAGCAATTTGCGACATTATACTCTAAAATATTTAGAAATTTTCATTTGTAATCCTTATGTTTTGTGATTTAATGCCTATATTTGAAATTGTTCCCTTTAGGTACATTCTGATACAAAAGACGTGAAATGTGACTACTGCGAGAAGTTATTCAAAAGTGAGCGGGAAAAGAAAAACCACATCGACCACGTCCACCTGAAGAAACCTTGGCCAAAGAGAAACAGACACCGTGCTAAAGATGGACGGACTATAGCAAGAAGCAAAAGTGGGAAAGGGACAACTGATAATTTTTGTGTAGAACAGGCTGAATAAATATGATTTTATAAGTGTTTTTTATATTGATGAATTTTAATAAATCTTCGGTTGCTTGGACCTAGAGATGAGTAAATAGCCAGATGGTTTGGATAAAAATCGATTATAATCCTTTTTCATCAATTAATAGCCATCCAATGGCTACTAACCCGGCTATTAAAGTTTTTAATAAAAAAATTGTATTTTTATGGTTGTATTGTCATTTTTATATTGTTTAAACATTTCTTGAGATTCATACTAAACACGAATTGACCGATGCAAATCCTATAGCTTAATTTTTAAGAGTTTTTTTTTTTTATTTTTTTCAGAGAATTAACGTCATTTTAGGACATAGTTTTTATTCTTTTGGTATATAAATGAACCATTATTTTTTATGATTTTTTAAAGAATTGTCCAAAATTCAAATTCAAATTCAAAAAGTTTATTTTGCAAAGTAGGTATATATAATACACGTTTCACAAGTCAAATTTTAATCTTATAAAAATATATGTAATAAAATAATAAATGTACATGAACTACTTAGATTAAATGTTTTTTTAATTTATGTAGCAATATATATACGATTAAAATTATAGATAAAATATTATTATATAAGGTGAAATCCAATCAACCGCCCGAACCCATACCGGAGACCCGGCCAGGGACCAGGAACAAGGTTCAATGATCACCAACCGAGCCCCCAGCACGAATCCAGGCGGCCGACCAAATCCCATCCTATATACTACATAGTAATAGGTTACATATATAAATACATGCCTACCTCCGTCCGATGACCTTGTCACTTGAGAATTATAGACATTATACTGATTGTGATGTGTGATTGCTTATAAAAAAAGTGTTATGTCTCAGTCTGTCTACTCATCTGTCATCCAGCTGTCAAATTAGTCTGAAGCAAATTATTATAAATTTATCTTGATAGCAAAAGACACATTTCTAAACAGCCATTAGTCAAGTGACGTCACACAAGGGCAAATGGAAGTTGCAGTCTTTTCGTAAAAATATTCATTATCATGAGGTTTTTTTGACCAAAACTTCGCAAATACGACTTATTAAATCTAAATCTCGAAGTGGTTTTCGAATTAACCTACCTTAACATAATTTAATATATGCCAAGTAATGCGCGCGTTTCTGTCTGACTGGCTCGACCCAACCGATTTGACACATTGCTAATGCTAATCTGTCAGTATGCTACCGGAGCTAATACAATATAGAAGTCTGTGTGTGTATTTCGCCTCGTATTCTTGTAAAATGAATACATACCTACTCCTCTCCCCGCGTTAAATAGGTACTACGATCCTCGATGATGTTGTTCTAAAATAGTAGTTTATGCTACAAGGGCGCAAATGAATAAATTACGAGGACGATTTAAAATACGAGCGTAGCGAGTGTTTTAAATGTAACCGAGTAATTTATTGCTCTTACGCCCGTGTATCATACTACGTTTTTCAATGCATAGTGTGAGGAAATAAAACAAATATAATCTTGTGAACTTTAAATTATAATTGGCTCAAAAGGACTGTATCCAGAGCCGTTAAACAGTGGAAAAAAAAGTATTACATAAGGTACAAAGGAAAGGCTGCAGGTTAGCCAACCATCGTAAATAAATAAAAAATAATAATAATAATAAAAATAAAGCCCTAGGGCAAAATAATCGACTTTCTGTTCGGTTTTGATGCATAAAAAGTGGGTCTTTACGAGCAGTTGCATTGAAAAATATATTTATAATTAAGGTGCGTTGGGGTTAGACCGGAAGCATTTTCTAGAAGTTGGAAGCAAGTTCTAGAAATCCATTTTTAATATTAAACCATTACCTCTAGACAAAAATACGAATTATGTAGGTAAATGAATAGAAACATCCTTGGATTTTCATTTATTTATGTCAATAAAATCGCATTAGTTATTGAAAATTACCATAAATAAAATGATACTACTAAATTTTGAAGGCTGGGTTAAGAACGTAATATTATGGGTTAAGATCGGAATAGTCTCTAAAATCGTCTCTATTCACTTAATTCAAAAGGTTTACAAAAAATTATGTTCCGATGTTTCCCTGTACACAAAAAAACAGAAAAAAAACTGTAAAACTCCTTTGAGAACTCTGTTTTTTACTTTTTTATTTTATCTATTCCGAACTTACCCCATGTTAATAGCTTAAGAACACTGAGGTTCTCAACATTGAAATGGTAGTGTAGGGGGTTATATTTACAAAAAAAAACACGGAAGATTTAATCAACATATTTATTCATAGTACTTGCAATGAGATCAATTTTACCTTAGATTATAGATTTTCTTTCATAATTGCGAGGCATAATGCAGGCACCTAAAAGTAATAATCATTATAAATATAATTAAAAAAGTGTAGCGAAGCAAACACATAATATTTATACAATGCTACTCACACAAACATTCCCAAATTGTCTTAAATTAAGCTTAGGTTCAGGTACTGCAAGCTAAAACAGAAAATGGTAATATAAGTAATACGTAATACGAGTAGCATGCATGTAAAAAATAAACATTCATTTTTAGTTAAAGTACGGGGCCCCGGTACTAAAGTAGTAACTATCCGGCGACTTCAAAACTATATGAAATCATTTATTCACTTATAAAATTATTACCGAATGGACCGTCAGCTGGCTGGGTAGTGATGGGTGTTGATATCCAGCCAGCTGACGGTCCATTCGTGGTTAACTTATGAGTAGTTATGAGTGAACAATAGAGTTCATAATTTTAAAAGTCGCCAGATAGTCACCATTTCTGTACGTGAGCCCCCGTACTATTATTTTATTAGTTTGAGACCCACTGGTTTTCTGTATGTAAGTCAAAGCCGGGAAAGTCCGGAACGTTTATGTTCCGAACTTACCCCTTAGATTGGTTTTACGGGAAAGAACGGAAATATTGCTAGACACAAAAAGAGCAATATTTTGACGTTTTACACCAATTGATGCTTATAAATAAACACATATATACTCAGCAAAACCAACAAAACTTGTAAAACTTACCTAGATTCTGGAATACAGCAATCAGGGAAAGATCGGATGTGGCGAAAACTGGAAGAAAAACACAACCGTCCACAAAACATGCAAATGCACACATCTCCGCATTAGAAGCGACCAACGCAGACTGACTGAAGTGGGCGACGAAAGAGTACTGCGTAGCGAGCTATGTTGCCATATAATAAAAATATTACCCTAGTGAGGAGAAAATAAGGTTTTTCGATCTTTACCCATATTCGGACTTACCCCAACTTACCTTAAAATATCGATAATATCGGCGCCTGGCCACAATATCGAGACTCGATATCTTACAATTTTGCTCGCAAAATTTTTCTGTGCAATGCTTTTTTTTTAATTTTCCCACTAAGTGAAAAGGCATATATCATATCCTCTTCTGTTCAGGACCATCTGAAAGGTCTGTCCTGTCTTAGGCCCACTTGCGCCAAGCTACTTAACCCATGTTAACTAACTTTTAATGCTTTATCCTTGTCACATCAAACAATATAAATAAGGACATAGCATAAAAAGTTAGTTAACTTTGGTTATGTTGCTTGGCGCAAGTGGGGCTTAGTCACTGTCCTGTCGTTTCCGCTATAATGGTAGCCTTATAACGCAAAAACAACTAGGTTAGAAAAAACCACAAATTATAGAGGAATACTACGTATCAGATAGCCCTCTTGCCTGTAGTTAACCTCAGACACGTCTTCTGCCTCCTGATTGGCTGGGGGAAAACGATATATCACCTTTTTTTATTATTCACATCTTATTGTGTAGGCCAAGACACCAACTCTAAACAGCCATATTAAAAAAAAAGCAGGGAGGCAGACCTTTCGTTTTTCATAGGACTAAAATTGCACAAAAGTTGGAAAACCTTACGATTTTTCCTACTTTTGTGCATTTTAGTCCTTAAATGAAACAAAATTAGATACGAAATAAAACAAATCTTTATCTATTTTATTACCTTTTTAATTTTTTTATTTTATATTTAAGTAAAGCTTTTGCTTGCATATGCTGCAAGTTTTTGACATTTTCCAAACGAAATACATTGAATGACATTACACCAGCTAAAATTTGCCAGTCTGACTGTTCTTTCCAATGATTTTGATGTTGAGGGTTCTGAAAATAATTAAAAAAATTGTTAATAAATTATAATTTATTTATTTACTCACGCAACAATAATACACAAAGGATAACAAATAAACCACAAGAAATGAAAAAATATTCAAAAAAACAAAAACCTGACGGCATGAAAAATTGTGAACTTAAAATTTTCAAACTTAATAAATGAACTGAAAGGATAAAAACAAGTAAAAATCAAATATTTAATTATAATATTAATCAATAAGTATATCATCAGGGAACAGTGCAAATGGGGAGTTCGGGTGAGTGCTCTTAATTAAGAAACATGCACATGAAAAAACCTACATGATAAATATAATAATGCTATATAATATGGTATAAAGATTTTCAATATAATAAGTCAATTTAACTATACCTGAATATCGATAATCATGTTGAAAACTTGCAACACCTTTTTGGTTCTTCATAATTGGAGGAGTTTCAATAGAAGTCACACTCGGTTCAAATTGAGCAGGCTCAAGTGCTTATAATGGTGTGTGATCTAAAAATTATAAAAATTCTTAACATCTTCAGTTCAGCCAGCACTATAATATAAACAAGGTGGCTTAGCTCACATAAATTAATTTATATAATAATAATTCATAAGCCGCATAAGTCCGTCTTCACCCATACCATTGCGGAACAGGGAACGGAGCTAAGCTTATTTTGTACAGAGAGTGTAAGAGAGAATGAGAGATACATACTCTCTCAAAAGCCTGCTGCTGCTCCCCATGCAACTCTTTATCCCTATATGTGCATATTCACCAATCGCTGTGATACTTAACACAATTACAATTTCAATACAAAATGCCTGGATTAGTTAATCCACTGTCACTGTATAACAAGATTAGCACCAACAAAAATTACTCTGACCAAAATAAATGTAAGTAGGTAGGTACCTGTTGAAGTTCCCATGGTATGAATAGTTTTTTTTTGTGGAGGTTGTTCATGATTTGACGCGGCATATGAATGTTCATTGTGCCTCTTCCTGGCATAGCTATGATCAGCTGTTGGATAATAATTCTCTGTGGACATATAAAGATAACAATGAATATTAGTGTTAAAATGAGATACCTATTAATACTACACATAATAAGTAGGTAGCAAGTTTTGTAACGTTTCTTACCAGAATGAACTGGTTGGCTGGTTGATGGACTGGTTATTTCTTTAGCAGTAAATAATGCTGTGTAAGCAGCGTCCAAAAGACGTGATTTCGATTTGTCTTTTGAGTCTTCTCTCAGAATTTGGGAATTATTGCAATTTAACGTCCTTTCGTGTATTATTGCATCCCGGCACACAACAATTATCATAACGCATTACTACAATCACAATGTCACAGAAAAACACTAAGTATTTAATGTAAATGGCACGAAAAAATATTTTTACGCCAATTTCTCGACATTCTCAACGACAACAAACAAACAAAATGGCGTCTTGATCTAGAGGAGAAGGCCGGGCAGGGTTGCCAGACACCGATGGCTTCTCCTCGTACAGACAGGGCCGAAAATCTCGTACTTTGGCAACACAACCTCGTACACACCTTTTACTACCATACTTTTAACTGTAAATCAAGTTTATTTAAAAGAAGCCATATGATAGACATTATTTTATGCAGTTTTAGCATTTTGCTAATAGTAATAAGTTTTATAATTTTAGGTTTTCTTTAATTTGTTTCTATTTTGTTTTCATTTGAGTTGCAATTTATGAATCAGGAGTCTGAAATAAATATTACAATTACGGTTACGAACATGATATAATATGAAACTTTAATACTTTAATGTATCTTAGGTAATTAAAAATAAATGCACCTAAACTATAATAAAACTAATAGCACAGAAATACTACGGCTGAAGAACTGAGTTATCAAATAATATCCTCTATAGCATTATTATCTGTTTCATCTTCCTGTGTGAAACTGCGTGTGTACCAAAGATTCAAAAGATTTCTAACTATACCCATTGCTACAAACATGAAAAATTTAAATTTTCGAAGTTTAATATCGGGGGAATTCCCTAGCGGTATCGAATGATTGACGGAAAATGATGTACAATGGTGCTTATAACTTACATTCTCAGTGATAGCAGCAGTGTATCTCGTTCCCGATTAAGGTGCGTTCCGAAATATAAATTGTATCCACGAATTAAAATTAAAATTTGTATTCATGAATCTCGTACAATTTCGTACGAGGATGGATGTGAGCTCGTACCTCGTACCGAGATCTCTAAATCTCGTACTTGTACGAGAAACCTCGTACGGATGGCAACCCTGAGGCCGGGGTAGGAGAGGAGAGGAGGGGGAGAAATGTCATGTATTATTTTCTCAAAAAAAAAAAAAAGTCAAAATACGTGTCCGAAATATTTTGTTCCTAGATTTGGGCCCGTGGAAAAAACACATGAAAAGGCACAGCCCGCACTTTAGTTTCATTGAACAACTCACTCTGTGCAATGCTTTGACATTTCGTGTTTCGAATTGATTAGAACCTGGAATGCACTTGGTCATAGGTGGCTGTTTTAAAAGTGATATGTATCGTTAGGTACGAGTAATAAGCCGGCCCAACGATAGTTATTAATAAATGACGTCATGTATTAGTAAAGCCGCACAATAATTTTAATACTTTTGCAAAAACGGTGGTAGACAAAATACAGAAATTAACGAGCATAGAGGACTGGCCTGCGCACGACTTTTTACTATTTTGAATTTCCACATTATCGGAAGCCAGATAAAATGACATTGAATTGAATTGAATTTGGCTCAAAAACTGCATATCCAGAGCAGGAAAACAGGATACATCATTAAAAAAACTTCACCGCGCCAATGTGTATGTTATCTATGTATGTACATAGTTTTAAACGCACACATGCCGTGCGGTCCGAAATAGAATTACATCAATAAAAGCTATGAATGAATTAAAGTGTGAGCGATGATTGGTCCGTAATTTGTGAGCTAGCAAACGATGTGAAAGATAGCTTATGATTCGGACCGGATTAAAAAAGATACATCTTAACCATAACCTCTTACCACAGAATACGATACGATTATTTTATTTTATTTCGCCAAAGTGCCGTGATTCGTGATGGAACAAGAAGAGTTTGTAGCACTGTTCTTCAACGTAGATTCAGATAGCGACGAAAAAAATTTATATTTATAAATTCTTCCTTTTCGACGAAGAGTTCCACACGATTTTCATTTGTTTCTCTCACGGCCGAATAAAACATATACGACCATGGTTTTTCTGATCTGAACTGCTGAAATAATGGAGCGAAAACAATTTTTGACATTCCATTCCGTTCAACGCTCACATCGCCTCACCTCCGTCGCATGAGCCACGAAAGTCATACGAATGAATGAACGCATTTGATTCACTCATTGATTATTATCCATTCACCTCATTCATTCGTAATCGATTTTAGCGAAATAATTCTATTTCGGAACGTAGGGTTACCCTGCGGTCCGTAATAGAATTACTAACCCTGCGTTCCGAAATAGAATTACATAGATAAAAGCTATGAATGAATTAAAGTGTGAGCGATGACTGGTCCGTAATTTGTGAGCTAGCAAACGATGTGAAAGATAGCTTATGATTCGGACCGCATTAAAAAAGATACATCTTAACCATAACCTCTTATCACAGAATACAATACGATTATTTGATTTTCTTTCGTCAAAGTGCCGTGATTCGTGATGGAACAAGAAGAGTTTGTAGCACTGTTCTTTAACGTAGACTCAGATAGCGACGAAAAAATATATATACATATAAATTCTTCCTTTTCGACGAAAAGTTCCACACGACTTTTTATTTGTTTCTCTCATGGCCGAATAAAACATATACCTATGGTTTGTCTGATCTGCCCCGCGTTCCGAAATAGAATTATTTCGCTAAAATCGATTACGAATGAATGAGGTGAATGGCTAATAATCCATGAGTGAAGCAAATGCGTTCATTCATTCGTATGATTTTCATGGCTCATGCGACGGAGGTGAGGCGATGTAAGCGTTGAACGGAATGGAATGTCAAAAATTGTTTTCGCTCCATTATTTCAGCAGTTCAGATCAGACAAACCATAGTATATGTTTTATTCCGCCATGAGAGAAACAAATGAAAAGTCGTATGGAACTTTTCGTCGAAAAGGAAGAATTTATATGTATATATATTTTTTCGTCGCTATCTGAGTCTACGTTAAAGAACAGTGCTACAAACTCTTCTTGTTCCATCACGAATCACGGCACTTTGACGAAATAAAATCAAATAATCGTATTGTATTCTGTGATAAGAGGTTATGGTTAAGATGTATCTTTTTTAATGCGGTCCGAATCTTAAGCTATCTTTCACATCGTTTGCTAGCTCACAAATTACGGACCAGTCATCGCTCACACTTTAATTCATTCATAGCTTTTATCTATGTAATTCTATTACGGACCGCAGGGCTGAACTGCTGAAATAATGGAGCGAAAACAATTTTTGACATTCCATTCCGTTCAACGCTCACATCGCCTCACCTCCGTCGCATGAGCTACGAAAATCATACGAATGAATGAACGCATTTGCTTCACTCATGGCCCTGCGTTCCGAAATAGAATTATATCGCTAAAATCGATTACGAAAGTATGAAGTGAATGGCTTATGATCCATTGTAATTCTATTTCGGACCGCAGGGATGAAAGTCATACGAATGAATGAACGCATTTGCTTCACTCATGGATTATTAGCCATTCACCTCATTCATTCGTAATCGATTTTAGCGAAATAATTCTATTTCGGAACGCGGGGATAGTTGTCTGCGGTGTAAATATTTTCTGTATATAATAATGTACTCTGTGGTAAATATCCTCTGTCGCCAATTATCGGACTTTTTGGCGGGAAAGCAAAAAAGGCGGTCGATATAAAATTTGAATTTGAATTTAATATTGTTTTCAAGTGTTTATATCCGTAAAAAACATGTCCGAATTGGATAGTGAGGACGAATCTGATAAGGAGAAGCTAGAAAACCCAAAGGCGAAAAAAAGAAAATCGGATAAACCCAGTAATAAGGCAGGTGGCGGGGATGTGGTAAGATCAGACCCTTATAAACCTTTCAGCAAGCCTAATTATCAACGAAGATTTACTGAAAGTGCTAGCGCATCCGAATACGTTGTATTTGTAGAAAGTACTAACGCTGAAAAGATTGGAAATAAGAACCCTTTTCAATTTTCTAAAAAGTTCCAAAAAGACATTAAAGGGATTCAGGGCATTATTCGAATTAATGCTAACAAGTTAGGAGTTATATTTAATCAACCAAGCATGGCTAATAACTTGTTAAATGATGTAGAGTTTCTAAAGAAACACAACTTGAAGTCTTATATCTCAGCAAGGTTCGTAGAAAAAATTGGAGTCCTGAGACTTATTCCTACAAATCTTTCAAATGAAGACCTCTACAAACAACTGTCGTCGACATGCGAAATACTTGCAATAAGAAGATTCATGAAAAAATTAAATGGTGTCCTGATACCACTAGAGACAATAAGTGTTACCTTTGCAAACACAATCTTACCTGAATATGTATTTCTGAACTTATGGAGATTCAAGGTATATAACTACATTCCCCCGTTGCTACAATGCTATAAATGCTTCAAATTCAATCACTCAGCAAAAATATGTACAAGTAACCAGATTTGCTCGATTTTCACTAATAATCATTCATTTAAAGACTGTGATAGGCCAACTGAAATAAAATGCATAAACTGCGGTGGACCTCATTTGGCAGTTTCCAAAAATTGCCCCATCAAAATAAAGAAAAATTTGGAGAAAAAAAATGTTCTTAATAAAACTACTTATTCCTCTGCTGTCAAATCAAATATAAATGTGAATGAAAAAAATTTCCCAAAATTACCACAGAAAAGTTCAAGTAACAACCTAACTGAGTCATATACTAATCCAAACGAGAATACGATCAGCACAATGAATGACATCATAAACAATTCAACCATAATTCATGCAATTGTTAAAACAATAATAGATGTTGGTAACAAAAAAGATGATTCTCCTTTAACGACAGAAAGAATAAGAGAAGTTTTAACTACCAATTTGAAAAAATAAGATGGCTCTTACAAACCAAAAAAATAACATTATAATTGCTCAACATAACATTCAAAGTTTAACCAACAAAAAACCTCTACTTAATGCTTTTTTACAATCTGAAAATATTGATATTTGTCTTTTAAATGAAACTTGCTTGAAAGAAAAACATAAAAATATTAAATTTCAACATTATAATTGTTACTTTGTTAACGCTGAAGTTTATGGAGGAGTAGGAATATTAGTCAATAATAATATAAAACACAGACTTCTTCACACTCCATACTATGAAGACATTCAATCTATAGCCATATCTATATCCACTAACTCGGGTGATCTTACCATTCTCAATATTTATTGTCCACCTCGTTTTACACATATCCGCAAAAATAAACTTAAAAAAATTATTAATGATTTACCAAAACCAATTATGATATCAGGAGATTTTAATGCACATCACATTGCTTTTGGATGCTTAACAATAAAAGCCAAAGGTAGAGAATTGTATGATATAATTGATGAAGCCAATTTATGTATACTTAACACTGGCGAATTTACAACCGTAAATAGACCTAATCAAAATCCTTCAGCTATTGATGTCTCTTTCGCAAGTCCAAGCATAACTCCTTTATGTGAATGGGAAGTTTATAAAGATCCTATGGGCAGCTACCATTATCCAACTCTTATTAAACTCTTAACTTCAGCAACTGTATATGAGTATGAACCTGTGGACAAATATTTATATGATAAAGTAAACTGGGCAGACTACAATGATAAATCCGAGGACCTGAAATCTATCTCTGTTGATTTTGATGATCCATTAAATACATACACAACATTTTGTCACAGTTTGTCTGAACTTCGTGAAAACTGTATACCAAAAAAAATTATATCGAATCCTGGTACTCGAACACTGCGTCTTCCACCTGCACCATGGTGGAATGATGAATGTCAAAATGCAGTTAATAAATCTAAAGAAGCTCTAAATTTTTATAGGAGATGTCCAACTTTAGACAACTATGTTGCATATAAAAGATTAGATGCACGCAAAAAATTAACAATTAAACAACAAAAACAGTCAGGATGGCTAAAACTCTGTGAAAAATTCAATAGAACTACTCCGATATCACAGATTTGGAATTTAATAAAAAGATTTAAAAGAATAAATAATACAAATAATAAATATAAAAATGAGAATTTTATTCCTCAGTTCATAGACAAGTTGGCTCAACCAGATCATGTTGACATAGATACCTTAGAATCTATATTTCAGTCAAATAATAATAATCGAGACACAGTTTTTCTATTACATTCCTTTACATATGATGAATTTGAGAAAGCTCTTGACTCTAGAAGAAATACTACTCCTGGAATGGATAACTTTCCTTACATATTAATAAAAAATTTAAATACCCATGCAAAAAATAAACTTTTAGACATTTTCAACGCATTGTGGATGAAACAGTTAGTTCCTGAGTCATGGAGGATGCAGTGTGTGATACCAGTTTTAAAACCTAACAAGCCTACAGATGATTTTAATTCATACAGACCAATTTCGCTTACCTCATGTGTAAGTAAATTATTTGAACTCATGATCAAAACTCGTTTGGATTGGTATGTGGAGCATCATAACATTATTCCTTCCATTCAATATGGTTTTCGTAGAGGAAAAAGTGCAGTAGATAGTTTTTTCACATTGATCTCAGACCTGAAACATGCCAGAATGGGAAATAAAAACGCAGTTTGTGCATTTCTTGATGTACAGGGTGCATTCGATAATATTAATATAAAGCAACTTATAAACATTTTATATGATTTAGGTCTACCAGGCAGACTCTTAAAATGGATCTTTAGGTTTTTGTATGATAGAGAGATATTTATTAAATTTAATAATAAGTTATTCGGACCGAAAAAAGCGCAAAAAGGCACTACTCAGGGTGGAACACTTTCACCATTATTATACAACTTATACACAAGTCAAATACTACAATATGTCACTAATAATAATATAAATATACTTCAATTTGCGGATGACTTAGTTCTCTATAGTGTAAATTCTGATATCAGTACAGCCTCGAATAATGTAAATGAAAGTCTAAAACAATTATTCAGGTATTACAATAATGAACTCAAACTAAATATAAATGTGGAAAAAAGCTCAATACTTATTATTGGAAATAGCACATCCAAAATGGACATTAAATACAATAATATAAGAATTCCTTTTGTGAAGGAAAAGAAGTTTTTAGGTGTTATAATTGATAATCAATTAAACTACAACAGTCATATAAATCACATTCACAAAAAAGCATTGCAAGCTATTAACATTCTAAGATGCTTAACAGGAGTATCATGGGGTGCTGACCCAAAAATTTTAAGTCTATTATATAAAAGCTTAGTCAGAAGTCATTTCGATTACAGCTGTTTGGCATATTCAAATGCAAGTTCTGTACTTTTGAGAAAATTAGATGTACTTCAAAACAGATGTTTGAGAATCATTACAGGTGCTATGTGTTCCACTCCTATTAAGGCAATGGAGGTAGAAACTAAAATTATGCCTCTGAAAATAAGAAGATTAATGTTTTTAGAAAGATTTGCTTTGAAACATATAACCCATAATAATACAAAACTTATTCAAAAATTCTCCACTGCCTTAGTTAACACAGATAATATTCCATTTGTAACTGCAAAAGAATTACATAGTACTGCTGAAATACCAATAATTAGAGTAATATCAGAAATGAAAAAAATATTCACTAACTTACATTGTAATGACATATGGCCCTGTTATTCTAACAATTACAAAGTCAATTTCAAAAAGATATCGTTCCATAAAGTTTTTGACAAATATGAGTTTTTAGAACTATTAAATAACAAATTTTCCAATTTCTATGAAATTTACACTGATGGCAGTAAAACTGCGAAATCAGTAAAAAGTGCATATTATGATCGCAAAAGAAAAATATCTAAAACTTTTGAAATTGATGAAAAATGCAGTATTTTTACAGCAGAATGTTTTGCCATTTTGAATGCTATAAGTTACATTAATTCTCTAGACAATTCTAACAACTTTATAATTGTAACAGACTCTTTAAGTGCATTAACTACATTGTCTCACCTAAAATCACACTACAAGGATAGCTTTATAATTTACCAAATAAGAGAAAAACTTAGACAAACTATTAAGAACATTGAATTTATTTGGGTTCCATCTCATCAAGGAATTGATGGAAATGAAATAGTAGACTTAGCTACGCGTGTAGATAGTGATAAGTGTGTTCAAGTTAGTGACTTTCTGATGGATAGTCTTGCTTATATGAAGACGAAAATAATGGAGTTGTGGAAAGAATTCTGGAAATTAGACCAAGATGAAAATAGTAAAGGAAGATGGTATGGATCCGTACAAAAAAACATTCCAGGAAAACCCTGGTACGAACCTTTTAAAATAACAAACAAAGACTTCTACAGTACTCTCAACAGAATTAGATTTGGCCATGCAAAAATCCCTTTTATTTTACACAAAATCGGACTTTCAGATACAGACAAATGTCAATTCTGTAACGACAATGACAGTGTTGCCAATATTGAACATATTATTATGAAATGCACGACATTTTCCATCGAAAGACTTACAATGGTTGCTGAAATGAATGAAATAACTGAGGAAGATATTCCCCGCCACCTTGAAGAAATACTTAACAGAAAAGAATATTATGTACCATTGTACAAATTTATCAAGACTACAATAAACAAAATATAATACATAATGTATGTACTTAGATAACATACATGACATGTACATAACGTGGAAAATAAATTAAGTTTCGGCAAAAGGACTCGAATCCAGAGCCGGTAAAACCCAAAAAAAAAAAAAAAAAAAAAGTCGCCAATTATCCCATGCATGCATGCATAACAATAACATGCATTTCACATTCTCCATTCATTTATTTGTTGTTTGAGTTTGTGTTTTGATTAATATATTCGTTAATTATCCAGGAATAATACCAAGATGACTACAATTTGTACATTTTGTTTGTCTAACGATAGAAACCTGACCTTAATCAATGACAAGAACTGGAAAATGATCGTTTCCTGCATCACTTCCGAAGACGATGAATTAGAGGTAAACTGCAGTTTTCTATTATGTAGCGTTTCTTCCTGTGTTATCTCTTTCTTAGCTTACATGACAGACAGACATCTTCACGACATGAATCCCCAAGTGGGTTTCAGAGGTGTTCTGCCCTAAGATAAAGTTCGGAACTAAGACAAATGAAATGAGTTGGCACTTGATTCAGAATCAGCGTGATGAGATCTATAATGATTCTTTTTAAGATGCTATGCGAATTTTATTTTTGTCACTTTCACTCCAAGCGAAAAAACGCACAGTGCGAAAGGGGCAGATTCGGGGCAAAAAGGAAAAAAAGTTGGTTTTATATGTTTATTATAAAAACTAAACTAGCTTCCAAAATCAAAAATCTAGATATTGTTGAAACCCATCTAATTAAATGTGTTTGAGTTCTGGCTGCTACTCGTTACGGCGATATGCAAAAAAAATACGGGTGTTTCTTTTCTGTGTATTTCATGAAATGTCTTGGCCTTCCCTTACTTCGTACTAGGTTTTGGGGCACCATTCAGTTACATCTCTGTTCTATCTGTTGTCTTTCTGTCTCATGACAAGCCCTGCCCATTCCCATTTTAACTTTTTGCCTTGACGTATCACATCTAATAAGCCCGTCTTCTTTCTTAGTTCTAAGTTAGATATCTTATCCAGTATTCTTTTTCCGAGCATGCTTCTCTCCATTTTTCTCTGGGTTACTTTAAGTTGGTATACTTGCTGCTTGTTTAAGGCCCAGGTCTGTGATCCGTAGGTCAATATGGGTAGGATACAGCTGTTAAAAACTCTGGCCTTTTCTTTAATCAATATCTTTTTATTTTTACATATAAAATGCAAGCTCCAGTATCTCTTCCAGCTGTTGTTTGTTCGGCGTTGTCAGAGAATATAAAGTATTACTACGTAAAGAAGCGACACTCACCTCCCCGCGTGAATTTAACATCCCCCGCAAGTTAGTGGAAATCTGGTGGCACATAGAGCTCGAGTAGCACTCGTTCACTGCGCGCGTATTTTGTTTTTTGTTTTATTACGATACTGATTTTTAATGAATATGGTTCGTTTTTGTGGTGTTTATGGATGCATTGAAAACGGAGCAAAAAATAAAGAACGCAGATTTTTTTTATTTCCTGCCAAGGCATTTTCTTTTATGTATTGGTTTAGGGCGTTAACTGCAACTCTCAAGCAGTTGTGTAACAGTTGATAAGAATTTCAACATTAAGTTGAAATTTTAAAAATCAAATGTTTTTGTGTCACCGTTCGAGCTGAGCAAATTTCAACATGTCCTAAAATTGTCTATTTGTGCCCGAAGTACGGCGATAGAGCTCACCACCCATCACGTCGGGACGTAATATTTTGCGCGTGAGAGTGTAGGTAAATAACTTGAGCGAGAACAAAGAAGTGTCGGGGGTGTGGCGTTGTACTTCTTCTGATTGGGAACCATCAAATGAATAGACTTTACCAAGATAAATGTAGTTGCTTCCTTTTTCAATTACTTCATCTTTTATTGTGATAAATAAGTTTTCAGAGCAGTTCGACATAACTTTAATAAACTATAATGAATTGTGATCTATCGAATGGAAAGCTTTACAAAAATCAATAAATACAATGTAAATTATTATTACATACGGCTTGAACACTCACGTGTGATTGTTGTTGACTATATGCCAACCGTTTCACCGATACAATTTCGGCATTATCAAGGCGAGTGTCGTTCTTAGGACGACGACGCGGCGTTCACCGTCGTTGTCAAACGGGCACTGGCAGCCGCCGATCGGCGAGCCGCACGCATTGCTCGTGCGCTGAGCGTTGGCTGCGTCGTCGATAGGGGTGGGATGGTGGATGCACTTGATTTCTTTGATTGTTCCAATTGTTTGTTATTAGGGGCGGTTATTAAACAAAACGAACTCACAACATCGTCACTGTCACTGGGCACTGTCCTAAAGTTGCTCGATCCATCGAGAACCGGTTTCCAAGACGGAGCCAGCTGCCAACCATGATCCCTGTTGAAGTTGGGATTACGACTTATCTCGATGGCTTCGTGTATTTTGCGAGGAATGGTATATTTCTCCTTCACTAATACTGTAGCCTTGTCGAAACGGATGAAGTGGGTCGTATCCGAACTTAGTGCATGTTCTGCTACTGCTGACCCGTTAATGTCCAGTTTCTTCATGGATCGAATATGTTCAGTCAGTCTTGTGGACACGTTGCGCTTGGTTTCTCCTATGTAGCTTTTTCCACAATCGCACGGGACTTTATAAACTCCAGGTGTGTTGAGAGGGTCTCGGTCCTTTGGGGATCTCAGCCAGTTCCGTAGTTTGGTGGGGGCTCGGAAGATAGTCTTCACACTGTACTTCCGGCGAAGCAGGTGTCCAATCCTATCTGTTACGCCTCTCACAAAGGGCAAGTAGATCGGAGCCCTCTCAACAACGGATGGACGATGGTGGGTTGATGGAGTCGCAAGCCGGTTACTGTGTCTCCAATTATACCCATTGGCCTCCAGTACGTGTCTTACGTGGGTCAATTCAGCATCCACATACTGTGGGTCACATAACCGCAACGCTCGATTTATTAAGGTACGAGGCACTGACGCAAGGTGAGAAGGGTGGTGATGAGAATCTGCTTTCAAGTAATGATCCGTGTGTGTGGGCTTCCTGTAAACGGTATGCGCCAAACGACCGTTGGGTCCACGAATGATTAAGACGTCCAGAAATGCTAACCTGCCATCCCTCTCACACTCAACCGTAAAGGAAATTTTTGGATGGATGTTATTCAAATGTTCTGTCAATCCAGCTAACTTGTTTTTATTGACTACCGCGAAAACATCATCCACGTACCGCCACCAGTATCTCGGTTTATCACGCGCACATGGTGATAAACCGAGATACTGGTGGCGGTACGTGGATGATGTTTTCGCGGTAGTCAATAAAAACAAGTTAGCTGGATTGACAGAACATTTGAATAACATCCATCCAAAAATTTCCTTTACGGTTGAGTGTGAGAGGGATGGCAGGTTAGCATTTCTGGACGTCTTAATCATTCGTGGACCCAACGGTCGTTTGGCGCATACCGTTTACAGGAAGCCCACACACACGGATCATTACTTGAAAGCAGATTCTCATCACCACCCTTCTCACCTTGCGTCAGTGCCTCGTACCTTAATAAATCGAGCGTTGCGGTTATGTGACCCACAGTATGTGGATGCTGAATTGACCCACGTAAGACACGTACTGGAGGCCAATGGGTATAATTGGAGACACAGTAACCGGCTTGCGACTCCATCAACCCACCATCGTCCATCCGTTGTTGAGAGGGCTCCGATCTACTTGCCCTTTGTGAGAGGCGTAACAGATAGGATTGGACACCTGCTTCGCCGGAAGTACAGTGTGAAGACTATCTTCCGAGCCCCCACCAAACTACGGAACTGGCTGAGATCCCCAAAGGACCGAGACCCTCTCAACACACCTGGAGTTTATAAAGTCCCGTGCGATTGTGGAAAAAGCTACATAGGAGAAACCAAGCGCAACGTGTCCACAAGACTGACTGAACATATTCGATCCATGAAGAAACTGGACATTAACGGGTCAGCAGTAGCAGAACATGCACTAAGTTCGGATACGACCCACTTCATCCGTTTCGACAAGGCTACAGTATTAGTGAAGGAGAAATATACCATTCCTCGCAAAATACACGAAGCCATCGAGATAAGTCGTAATCCCAACTTCAACAGGGATCATGGTTGGCAGCTGGCTCCGTCTTGGAAACCGGTTCTCGATGGATCGAGCAACTTTAGGACAGTGCCCAGTGACAGTGACGATGTTGTGAGTTCGTTTTGTTTAATAACCGCCCCTAATAACAAACAATTGGAACAATCAAAGAAATCAAGTGCATCCACCATCCCACCCCTATCGACGACGCAGCCAACGCTCAGCGCACGAGCAATGCGTGCGGCTCGCCGATCGGCGGCTGCCAGTGCCCGTTTGACAACGACGGTGAACGCCGCGTCGTCGTCCTAAGAACGACACTCGCCTTGATAATGCCGAAATTGTATCGGTGAAACGGTTGGCATATAGTCAACAACAATCACACGTGAGTGTTCAAGCCGTATGTAATAATAATTTAGTATGTCAGCTCACGCGAGTTTTAATAAAATACAATGTAGATGGTTTTATTATATTCTCGTGCTTTTTCAAATATTTGTTGCATTGTATGGGGATGGTCACATGTTGAAAAGCCCTTACGGAAACCAGCTTGTTCCACCGGTTGTCTTTCATCAAATGTCTGATTTATCCGATTAAGTAATACTTTTGAGAATGTTTTGTAAATATTTGATGTCTTGCTTATTGGTCGATAATTTCCGACATTGGATGGATCTCCTTTCTTGTACAGCAACTTAATATCAACCACTCTCCATTGCTCAGGAATATATTTTGATATAAATATTTTACTAAACAGAATTTCCAGCGCAGGGAGTAGTGGTTCCAGAGCAAGTTTTAGTTGTTCAGCATGGATTCTCTCGCCACTTAATTTGCCATTCTCTAGAGAGGTAATAGCTGTTTGTATTTCTCTTTTTGTTATTGGTAAAACCTGATCTTCAGTATTTGAGGCGTTTGAAGTTGTAATTATATTTGTTTTGTGATTTGATTTGCTGTAGAGCTCAGAATAAAAGAGTCTGGCTTCTCTAAAGATATCTTTTCTCTTACATGCACAATATTAATTTTATCTGACCTTTTTAATTTTGGTATCCATTTAGGTTCGTGATATAAATGCCTTTCAACTTTTCTAACTGACCTATTTTCTTTTATAATACTACGTATTACGTGGTTTTCATATTTTCTTCTATCTTTTCTTGTTATTCTCTTTGTTTCTTTATTGAGAGATTTTAAATGTTTACTTTGAATAAGACTTCTATTTGGTGTATTCTGTAAATTGCTTCTTTCTTTTATGTTTTTCTTTGTTTCTTCGGAAAGTTCAGAAGATCTATCGTACGATACTTCAAGATGCTTATCTGCTGCACATTTGATCAGAGTTTCTAGCTGATTATACTGCTCTTGTAGTGTAGTTGATTTATTTTCTTGTAAGTCAGTATTTTTTATTAAGGCTGATACTTCTGCAGCATATAATTCATTTTGTGCGTTGTTTGTTAAGTGTAGCTTTGTCATCTTGTTTATATTAATATTTCTTTTTGTTACATGTTTCTTTAGCTTAATTTCACCTCGTAGTATTCTATGATCGGAGTAGAATTTGAAGTTATTTATGATCTCTACATTATTAAATCTTTGTAAATCCTTCGAAAGAATGCAGTCTACTTCAAGTTTTGCGGTAGAATTTGGTGAGATCCAGGTCCATTTTCTATTTATGTTCTTTTTAAAATAACTATTAAGTATTTTTAAACCATTTTCAGCTGCAAACTCCATCAGTCTTCTACCGTTTTCATTTCTAATATCACTTCCATATTGACCAATTATGTGGTTTTCATGAGCATTCTGTGCTCCAATTCGACCATTGAAATCTCCCATAACTACTATGGTTCCATTTTTCTCCTTCTGAAGGGTTGAGGATAATTAATTTTCTTTTTCATCTTCAGAGCATTCTGTAGGAGCGTGTACTTGTAAAGTTGTGAGTACTTCTTGATCTGACAGTTTGATTTTTAACATGGCTATGCACTCCGATATCCCTTTGAATAGAATTATGTTCGATTTCCATCTCTTATTTACACAGAACCCTACTCCAAAGGAACCTTTTCTTCGGCAATAATAATAGAATATTAGGTCGATTCGTTCAACAATAGTTTCTCTTTCTCTTTTTATTTCTGATAGGCCCAAAATGTTTCATTTTATTTTTAATAAAGATTCTTCTAATTCAAGTAGTCTTTCGTAAGACTTTAACTTACGAACATTCAATGTAGCTATATTAATTGTATTTATTGATTCTGTTTTTACAGATTGTTTCTACAGATTAATCATGGTAATTTTAAAAACGGCGACACTGATAAAAACTTTACGCGCGAATATCTCGAAACTATACTTTTTGGAGTAACCAGTTGTCTTCGTTAGGAGGGCAGTGTTACCAAGTGTGAACTGTGAATTGCAAGTTTTACATCGTCACAAAATCATGACCAAAGTGGAATACTGTCAAAAAAGGAAGCAGAATTAGAAAAACAGAAAGAGGGTATAACTAAGTGCCCCGTAATTACAACCTAACCCAGATTTTATTCAATAATATTAGATTTGACACAATTCGCTTAGATTAAATTATGTTAAGGTGTGTTAATTCGAAAACCATTTCGAGATTTAGGTTTAATAAGCCGTATTTTCGAACTTGTGGACTAAACAAACCTCGTGATGATGAACATTTTTACGAAAAAGCTGCAACTTTCATTTGCCTTCGTGTGAAGTCAATTGAGAAATGTATCTTTTGCTATCAAGATAAATTTATAATAATTTGCTTTCGACTGATTTGACAGCTGGATGACAGATAAGTAGACAGACAGAGACAGACCACGTTTTTTATGAGCAATCATACATCACAATCAGTATAATGTCTAAAGTTCTCAAGTGACGTCATGTCGGACAATTCTTTAAAAAATCATAAAAGAATTATGGTTAATTTATATAACAAAATAATGAAAACTATGTCCTATAACGACGTAAACACTATGAAAAAAAAAAAAACTTTTAAGAATTAAGCTATGGAAATTCAGTCAGTCATTAATATAATTGTTTCAATATATTATAATATAATTATTGAAATTGAATTATTGAAACAATACTTTGTGCTGTAATGAGGGCTTTTCATGACAGCTCTTAATCAAGTTTCACCAAAATGAACTAGATGGCGCTGACGTATGCTCTAATTTCAAAAATGTATGACGTAACAAAATCTACTCTATGACAAGGCCTAACCTTATATATTATAATAAAGATTTCAATATATTTAATATTATATAGTACTATTTTCCACATAAGCGTTAGAATGTGGAAAAATCAATAATGAAATAGCATTAATTACCTAATTCTTTGGATAATGTAACTTAAATGAAACTTTAAATGTTTTAGTGCTAGAGTGTCTTTTTTCACCAACTAAAGTCTAATCCACAAAAAAAAACCAGCCACTAAAAACAATATTTCTCCGCTAAAATGGGTTTCTAAACCACCAGTTTTAGTGCAAATTCCCTAAGTTGGCAACACTGAATCAGGAACCATAGAGTAGACTGTATATTTTTGACATGAGAGCATACGTCAGCGCCGTCTATTGATCGCACTCTGTACTATTTTTTTTTTAATGCTGTCTGAAAAGCCCTCATTATGTAGATATTCAATGAACATATGCACAACATTAAGCACTGCAGGTTTTGACAGCTTGTTGATAAATTTTAGTTGCTTAAGGCGTTCTTATCCCAGAAGAGTGACTCTCTGTCTTTTTCTTTACGTGTAAGGAGTAAAGAAAATAACCACACTTTTGTACTTTTTCGTTGTTTTTATCGGTTTTTAAATTGTTTAAAAATAGGGGATATGTTTATTAAAACCCACTTACGTGGTCGACCTAGAAAATTTAAAGAGCAATATTACCAGATATGTTTCGTTAATAAAAGAGTGGAATTATGGAAATGGCATGATTTGAAAGGTCTTATTACATGCTGTGTTCGTGAATTATTTCTATCGAGCAAAGTTTATCTGATCGTGTAACACATGCGTGGAAGACCTAGATAAAGGTTCTAACTATACTGCGTTTTTTTTTTTTTGAAGTCTTAGACGATATTTGAAAGTTCTATTTGACTTTGAAATTACTGATTTTGGGATAAGAGCGCCTTAATTTTACGGGGACCAGGGACTGAAGCACCCTACAAACCTAGAAACAAGGGACAAGCTGGCTGTGGGACGAGTTGACGATTTTCAGAATAAATATTTTTTTCCGTTCCCAACTCATCCAACCACATTTTTACCTATAAAATGTGCGCAATGTCAGGGAAAAAGTGTTTTTTTATTATTGTTTTCCAAAGTTATCAAAAACAGATTTGTTTTTTTTTTTGTAAAAATATTAAAGTATATTAAAATTCCTCATTCCCCGTTAGGAGGAGCTGGGGCTCTACCGCGTAATACTCATTTGTATCAACTTCAAGCAAATGCATGCGAAATTCAACGCGTGCAAAAGAGATGGCATGTTAGGCGGGCGTCGTCGCACGCACGTCAAATTTCAATCTCAAGTTGATGTTGATGAAAATGAGAATTACGCGGTAGACCCACTGGTAAATAAATTAATGTTTTTGCGTGTAAACATGTTGTTAATCCAGGTATTTTCTGCTCATCCTTAGAGCAAACGAACAAAGCTGCACCCAGAAACAGATAAATACCTACTTATCTGCCCATCTGGTATCTGAAGGCGAATGGATACGCCAACTGCAATTTGGACCTGTCTTTGAAGGCCTACTCCTCCCACACGGGTGGTCCAAAAACTTTCATAAAAATATATGATAGGCATTATAGAGTCAAAAATAAATTTTAAGTTTCATTAACAGTTTTTCTGTTGTAAGTTTTGCCAAAAAATATCGAAATTCATCGAAAGTTTCACATGATTAACACAAGAATTCTCTTACTCCTTCCAAACGCCTAAAGCGATTTTATTTATTATTTCACCAAATTAAAGGAAATTTTTAGATCTAAAAAAATTAAGTTCAAAATTTTTTTACGTTCATGGCGTCCATGTGAAACGTATTATTTTCTCCTATTTTGCGCTAGCTGGAGACGCAGTGGTTATCGTAACAGCCACGTTTCAAGGCACGCTGACATGAACATTATTTCAATGTTGTTTCCGTTGATATTTGTACCGAGACACATCGAGTTGCTTATTTAGCATGGTCATACGCCTTAAGTCAATTTTGATTTTGATATTAACTAGTTTTCCTGTGGCTTCACCCGCGCTGATTTAAGCCTTTTGTTGTACTATCTAATCTCTCTTTATTTTGGGGATCAATTTTAATAGTAAAATTTTTAAGGGTTCCGCACGCAAACGGTGCCAAACGGGACCTTATCACTAAACCTCTGCTGAACGTCTATCACAGGGGTCCACAGCTTCACCCGTACCATACTACATAGCCAGTTTAAATATTTACATAAATACTATATCTATCACAGCAAATAATAAAAAATAAAGAAATTTAAACCCAAGGAAGGTCTCCATCTACTTTTATATTGTACTAGCCTTTCGCTCGCAGCTCCGCCTGCGTTTATTTAGTCTTTACCCCGTTTTTAGCTTGGATGTTATTTCATGCACACACCTTATAGCCTATAATTCGTTTAGATTAAATTATGTTAAGGTGTGTTAATTCGATTACCATTTCGGGATTTTGATAAGCTGTAACCTTATGATAATTAATATTTTTACGAAAAAGCTGCAACTTCCATTTGCTTCAGTGTGACGTCACTTGAGAAAAGGCTGTTTAGAAATGTGTCCTTTGCTATCAAGGTAAATTATAATAATTTGCTTCCGACTGATTTGACAGATGGATGACAGATGAGAAGACAGACAGAGACAGACCACTTTTTTATAAGCAATCACACATCACAATCAGTATAATGCCTAAAATGCCCCAAGTGACGTCATATCTAAAAATTCTTTAAAAAATCATAAAAAATAGTGATAAAATTATATACCATATCAATCAGTCTTTTTGTTTTGTTTTAAACACAAACAGTCTAATATTTATTTATATAAAAAACATAATTATATCGAATTTCTTAAATTAGTATGAAATCAAAGCATTTTCTCTTATGTATTGAAATTAGTTCACCTCAAAGTAATGTAAGTAAATCTTTTACCAAAGTGACGAATCTTACTGCTTCCAGTACCTGCAATGTTTGCAAAGAAAGCAGGCTCTGCAAATATGTTGGGAGTGCAGCACCAAACTGAAGAACATGCATCAGTTTATATCTACGTCACAACAGTGCGTACGAGTACTGAACAACTATTTGAAGGATTCTACACAGGTGACGTTGCTGTACTTTTTATTATAATAAAATGTAATACGCATGTTCTACTGACCATACTTTGTTCTATTACTTTTAAAATTACGCTATAAAGAAAATCTTTAAGTATCAGTTTGGAGATAAGTGGCTACGACAGAAAACGTTCATACCGTAGTGGTTCATTTTTGGGTTCCGTAGCCGAAGGGTGCCAAACGAGCCTTTAATAAACCTCCGCTGTGTATCTGTCCGTCTGTCACAGGAGTCTACAGCTTCAGTCGTTATAGGTAGCGAGTTGAAACTGTCACAGAATACGTTTTACTTTAATAAACCTCCGCTGTGTATCTGTCCGTCTGTCACAGGTGTCTACAGCTTCAGTCGTTATAGGTAGCGAGTTGAAACTGTCACAGAATACGTTTTACTTTAATAAACCTCCGCTGTGTATCTGTCCGTCTGTCACAGTAGTCTACAGCTTCAGTCGTTATAGGTAGCGAGTTGAAACTGTCACAGAATACGTTTTACTTTAATAAACCTCCGCTGTGTATCTGTCCGTCTGTCACAGTAGTCTACAGCTTCAGTCGTTATAGGTAGCGAGTTGAAACTTCACAGAATACGTTTTACTTTAATAAACCTCCGCTGTGTATCTGTCCGTCTGTCACAGTAGTCTACAGCTTCAGTCGTTATAGGTAGCGAGTTGAAACTTCACAGAATACGTTTTACTTTAATAAACCTCCGCTGTGTATCTGTCCGTCTGTCACAGGTGTCTACAGCTTCAGTCGTTATAGGTAGCGAGTTGAAACTGTCACAGAATACGTTTTACTTTAATAAACCTCCGCTGTGTATCTGTCCGTCTGTCACAGTAGTCTACAGCTTCAGTCGTTATAGGTAGCGAGTTGAAACTTCACAGAATACGTTTTACTTTAATAAACCTCCGCTGTGTATCTGTCCGTCTGTCACAGTAGTCTACAGCTTCAGTCGTTATAGGTAGCGAGTTGAAACTGTCACAGAATACGTTTTACTTTAATAAACCTCCGCTGTGTATCTGTCCGTCTGTCACAGTAGTCTACAGCTTCAGTCGTTATAGGTAGCGAGTTGAAACTGTCACAGAATACGTTTTACTTTAATAAACCTCCGCTGTGTATCTGTCCGTCTGTCACAGTAGTCTACAGCTTCAGTCGTTATAGGTAGCGAGTTGAAACTGTCACAGAATACGTTTTACTTTAATAAACCTCCGCTGTGTATCTGTCCGTCTGTCACAGTAGTCTACAGCTTCAGTCGTTATAGGTAGCGAGTTGAAACTGTCACAGAATACGTTTTACTTTAATAAACCTCCGCTGTGTATCTGTCCGTCTGTCACAGGAGTCTACAGCTTCAGTCGTTATAGGTAGCGAGTTGAAACTGTCACAGAATACGTTTTACTGTGGCCTATATGACGATAAATAATAATGATAAAAATTAAATCCAAGGGTCCCCATACAAGAATCTCGAAAATGTAAGCTTTTTAACGTTATCATGCAACCCCTCTTTTCTCCGAAACAAAACGACCGAAAAAATTGAGAAAAACCGGCCAAGTGCAAATCGGACCCGCGCATAAAGGGTTCCGTACCACCACACGATACGGGTACGGAACCCTAAAAACATTATGGTAAATAATTCCACTTGCAGTTATTTCGGACCAACAATAAAACTTTATGTATTTATTTATATGGTCTAATTAGGTCGGTCGTTATTACTTACTAAATAATAGAAATTTCAAGTTTCTAAGTCAACTAGAAGTGCCCTATAGTTTTTGATTCCTTTGCAAGTAAAAGTCAAAAATTTGTATGAAATTTATTATGAAAAGTGCAAAAACTTTTTTCGCGTCCAGTTAGAAGCCTGATTTATTTACAGCGTTATGAGGCTTTAAACTTCTGTAGGAGGTATCAGTTTCAACTTGATATCTCATACGGGGCCGAGCAAAAGGTTCTTGACAGACAGACAGACAGATAGACAGACAACAACGAAGTGATCCTCTAAGGGTTCCGTTTTTTTTCATATTGAGGTATGGATCCCCAAAAATCATGGTAATAGTTGATTAAGTTACGTAAAGATTACAGGAAAATATAGCGGCTAAGATATCTGGGTTCCGTGCTCAGTGGGAGCTGCGAATTGTTTGCCAGGCGCTACCATTTTAGCGGCTTGTTTTTTAGTCGCTTTATTGTTGCTATTTACCATTTATGTTTTCAAGGTTCCGTACCTGTATTGTGTCGTGGTACGGAACCCTTTGTGCGCGAGTCCGACTCGCACTTTCTCATTTTTGAGTAGAAAAATCTAAAAAGTTCTATACTGTATTATTATACTCCAGAACTTACCAACCACAACATCAAAGCTGTGCAGAACGCATATAGAAATAGTAGACACGGGTACAAAATATGAAGAAACTGAAACAGAAGACATGGCAGACACTGTAGACACAGGACTAATATATGAAGAAACTGAGACAGAAGACGTGACGGACACTAAAGCAGAAGATGTGGCAGACACTATAGACACAGGACTAATATATGAAGAAACTAAGACAGAACGCGTGACAGATACTGAGATAGAAGACGTGGCTGACACTGTAGACACAGGAATAATATATGAAGAAACTAAGACTGAAGATGTGACAGACACTGAAACGGAAGACGTGGCAGACACTGAAACGGAAGACGTGGCAGACACTACAGATACAGGGCTAATATATGAAGAAACTAAGACAGAAGACGTGGGAGACACTGCAACAGAAGACGTTGGAAACACTTTATACACAGGGCCAATATATGAAGAAACTGAGATAGATTATGTAACAGAGACTTTGGATGCCAAGATGGAAAATAATCCACTAGAGGTTAGTCGTCTCTGTATGTCTGTCTATTTGTTTCCTTATAACTCGAGAACCAGTTAACCGATTTTTGGTGTGTTTTTCAGTTTCTTTGCTATTTCTGATTTTGGCTGTTATCTCGCTGTAAGTAATGCAGTTGAGTTAAGCTGGGCAGTGATCCTAATCTCTAAATATGATCGTATCTACTAGAGTCTCGAGAATTTAAGGGTGTCAATGCTGTTGTTTTTAATTTCTTTTGAAAGTTTTAATGTTCTGACGAAAGCTGAATAATAATTATTTTAGTAAAATACGTTGGAAAAAAATAATGAAGAAAGAAATGAGAATTATGACAGAAAGAAGAGAAGTGAGGTTCTATTTTGCGCGTTTGGAGTTGCGGCGAAAGCCTAGTCGAGTATTATTATGATGATGGTGATATGATGGATTATAATTACGCCACTCAAAATCACCCCACCAAGCTTAGGGAGGCGTGAGGTTTCTTGTTTAGCGTCTCTCATATTTTTCCATTGTAAGTCACCCGCAAAAACACAATATCATCCCGCATCCACAACTCCGAAAACGGGGCCTTTAAGGCGTCGTCGCCAGACCAAAAGTGGGGCCTCAGAGGCCTCGCCAGAGAGAAATCAGGGCGATTTCGGAGTGGAGCGATGTAGTTTTGGATAATTTTGCATCTTGGTCTATATAAAAAAAGACATAAAATAAAACCATAACGCACGTTTTAAATTCGCAACATTACGACAACCTACACTACCCTATGCTAAAGGTAAAACTTCATACATTTCAGACTGAACTTAACAATATTGCTGACAATAATAATGGGGAAGTCACATCGGTAGACTTTGAGATGATGAAGGAACAAGTGACGTTGTGGCGGGTGATCCTCCACAGACTGCCTACTGACACTCTGCCAATCAACACCATGTCATCAGGTAAATGTATATCGTTAAGACCTGGAGAGTGTGAAGGAAATTGTAGGGGATAAGTTTCTTGTATTAATTGGTTTGCCATCAGCTAAGAGAGGATTTCAGTAAATTGCCGTGGGAAAATTTACTTACGCTTGGCCACTACCGCGCCTGATGAAAAGGGAAGAGATGATGCCACGTACGATATGTGGACCGGCTAAGACGTCCTCCAGATGTTTAGTCCCAGGCTTGCTTCTTGAAACGCGGTAGCTTAAAGGTAGCTAGTCATGCTGATGTCCGTAACACGCCATGTCTAGAAGTTGCCGACGCCACCTCGGCCCCTTTTGTGTAGGTTTTTCCAAGCGTATAAACAATTTGAGAAACCAAACAATGCTAGGTTATTATTATGACTCACTCAATACAATAGGTTTACGCTTTCGGTAAATTATATCGGAAAATATTACTCCGCCTTAGATCGTTATTTCCTACTTGCTTTAGGTAAAAGTGTTACTCGTGGGGAAGAAAAAAGTTGTCAATGTGTAACAGATTTTAATCCCAACGAGTTACACTTTTGTTTTGGGGGTGTGACTCGTTGGGACGAAAATTAAATAATTGTGACTGGTTGGGATATTTTATTATTTTTTGTCCCAACGAGTTACACTGTGACTGGTTTCGGTGTGACTCGTTGGGACCAAAGGAATCCGACGAAATGACAGCGCTGCGCCGGAGCTGACCTTGGTGAAGCATGCATACGAAACAGCAGCGATTTATATTTAAATTTGGACGACCAACAATGTTTTGTGGACTGAAACTACTGAAATAAGTTTAGAACGCTTAAAAATTTAGTAGAACATGTGATTTTATTCATTACTGACTATTTGCTACACCCGGTATATTAATGAATAAATTATAATTATTTTATTTGCATAAAAAAACTTAAATAACAAAAATAATTTATATCTAAACTAAGTGGTACACTAAATTATAAATAATTAATTTAATAAATTATCTTGCTTGCAAAAAAGCAAAAGGATTAATAAATTTATTTATATTTTGCTTTTATGCAAAATGCACCATCAGAAGTGTTTTATAAAATATAAACATTTTTAGAACAAAATATAAAACAGCATAAGAGTTTTATTTTATCATTGATATGTAAATAAAGCGCAAAACTTTATAAAGTTTGCTAATAATAAAATAAGTAAGATTAATTAGGTAGGAGAGCAATACTTAAACCTATTGTATTATTAAAACTTTGAAACACCTGTCGGCCCGCCACCGTTTTGTTTATACTGTGCCGCCTTCGCGCCGTGCTGGCTCGCTGTCTGCTCGCGATGTATTCAACAGGGGAGCTCCCCGCGTTCTCGGTTAAACGAGAACGCCTCTCGAGCTATGATTTATTTTTTACGTATCACCTTAAACGGTAAATAAGTATAAAATTAGTTATCGCAATTGCAAGGTCAGCCCGCCAACGAGCAACGTGGAGTCGTGCTGAGTTAGTGTAGGTGACTGAGGTGCTGCCGAAAGAAAAATGTAACGGGGGCCGCGCGGGGAGATTCGCGGAGGCAGGGTTGAGAGGGGGTCATAGGCATTGAGAAGAAACATTGTTATGTTTCGAAGTACGGTATGATTGATATATAAATATCACAACGTGACACCGGGATGTGGGAGGGTAAAAGCAGGCGAGGTTTTGATCAGTTTTTGCAAAACTTCCGCAAAATCGGTTACGAATGACTGCTACTACGCAACATGCCTACGAGTTTTAGAATTGTCTCAACTCTGCGTGCAGTCGGGCTATTGTATTTTTATAATTAACTTAATAAATTGTATATCACTGTACAGTTACTATACTATAAGTGTATTAAATCAAATAAATTAAAATAATGTGTCGTATTTTATGGATGTTGTATTTTTGCAGGTGCTTCAGTTACAATATGTAATGGCACAAATAACAGTCGGATTAAAGCAATAGAAGATGTTCCGCGTTTTGAAGCCCTTCATGAAGCCAACGATTGTATTTCAAAGCAACAGACAACAAAGGAGAATGAAGAAAACATTTCAAATAAACATGAAGTCATTAATAAAACAAAATCTTTCAAAACACCGGCGCAGAAGAAAAGGGTTTCTTTGAGTTTTATCTGTGATCATTGCAAACGAAAATTTGACACGAAAATGAAATTGCAACAGCATATTATGTCCATTCATTACAAATATTCAGAAGTAAATCTCACATGTCAAACTTGTAACTACAGAGGTGTTACAGTTCAAGCGTTAGAAAAACATTCAAGACTCCACGATGAAAAAATTTATTTAAAAAATAATTCGTGTACATACAGATTTAGTAGTAACTGCGACTATGCAAGTAGCATTGGCAGTAATTTGAAGAGACATATGAGAAAACACACGGGAAAGAAGCCATATAAATGTGACATGTGCGACTATGTGAGTAGCAAGGGCGATCATTTGAAGAGACATATGAGCAAGCACACGGGAGAGAAGCCATATAAATGTGAACTGTGTGACTATGCGAGTAGCACAAGCGATAATTTGAAGAGACATGTGAGAAAACACACGGGAGAGAAGCCATATAAATGTGACATGTGCGACTATGTGAGTAGCCAGAGTGGTGATTTGAAAATACATATGAGAAAACATACGGGAGAGAAGCCGTACAAATGTGACATGTGCGACTATGTGAGTAGCAAGGGCGATCATTTGAAGAGACATATGAGCAAGCACACGGGAGAGAAGCCATATAAATGTGACCTGTGCGATTTTGCGAGTAGATATAGCAATAGTTTAAAGATACACATGAGAAAACATACGGGAGAGAAGCCGTACAAATGTGACCTGTGTGACTATAGTAGCTTTAGCAATCAACTGAAGTTACATATGCACAAGCACACGGGAGAGAAGCCATATAAATGTGACCTGTGTGACTATGCGAGTAGCTTTAGCAATAAATTGAAGTTACATATGCGCAAGCACACGGGAGAGAAGCCATATAAATGTGACCTGTGTGACTATGCGAGTAGCTTTAGCAATCAATTGAAGTTACATATGCACAAGCACACGGGAGAGAAGCCATATAAATGTGACCTGTGTGACTATGCGAGTAGCTTAAGCAATAAATTGAAGTTACATATGCGCAAGCACACGGGAGAGAAGCCATATAAATGTGACATGTGTGACTATGCGAGTAGCTGTAGCAATAAATTGAAGTTACATATGCGCAAGCACACGGGAGAGAAGCCATATAAATGTGACCTGTGTGACTATGCGAGTAGCTTAAGCAATAAATTGAAGTTACATATGCGCAAGCACACGGGAGAGAAGCCATACAAATGTGAACTGTGTGACTATGCGAGTAGCTTAAACGGTAATTTGAAGAGACATATGAGAAAACACGCGGGAGAGAAGCCATACAAATGTGACCTGTGCGACTATGTGAGTAGAGAGGGCGGTGATTTGAAAAGACATATGAGAATACACACGGAAGAGAAGCCATACAAATGTGACCTGTGTAACTATGCGAGTAGATCTAGCTTTAATTTGAAGATTCACACGAGAAAACACACTGGAGAGACATATAAATGTGACTTCTGCGACTATGCGAGTAACATGAGCTTTAATTTGAAGAAACATATGAGAACCCACATGAGAGAGAAGCCATTTAAATGTGACCTGTGTGACTTTGCGAGTAGCTTTAGCCATGCTTTGAAATGTCACATAAGAAAACATAAGCGACAGAAACTATATAAATGTGACCTATAACATTAACTGTGATTTAATGGGTCACACGAGAAAACACACGGTAGGACATGCCGTGTCATGCCAGACTCGTCTAACTTTTAAAGGGATATTTTGCTATAGAAATTTCGGCGTTAATTTTCGTCTTTCTTTTGTTTTTATGATATATTTGTGTGAAAAATCTGCAGTATTTTTGATTGTAAGTACACTTACTATATTAGGACTTAAATAAAAATTAATCATAAATCCAGAAAGTATATTATGTATGAAGTGAAAAACTACAGATGCATTTTTTATAATATGAAAGGAACAAAATATGTGATTGAAAGAATTTAGTTTATAACGTAGAAATTTCATTTATTACAAACATTAAAAACTTTTTTAGGCCCATGATCACCATGTTTTATCAATGTACTAACCAAGACCAGTCAAAAGCCTAAACTCGAAGAGTCTGCTGTTTTCCGTTGAGGATATCCCGTATCCACCTTTCAGTCCCAACATCAGATCCTGATCACAATGATTAACCAAAGTACTCTAATTACGTTTTTAATTATAGTGACTAAATGTTTTCGAAATACAACTAAATAAAACGATCAAACAAGCATCACCGCGCGCATTGCGAAAACAACTTTGTTGTTTGGAAATTAGAGTAGTTTAATAATGATTTAGTGGCGAACGAATGAAAGAGATAACAGGGCTGCCCCAATAGCTAATCTTTTTCGAGCCTATCTCGTTTGCTTTGACACTGCTTTTCCTTTTCACTCAGTTACGACAAGCGGTGGTCTTGAAGAAAAATTGTATTATGATATCTACCCAAGTTACACGTAATCTGTATAATAATCAAAATGGATGAAGTCAAAAGCGCCGGCCATGTTGAAATTCTGTTTAATAGCATTTGGTTCATCTCATGATGCCTAAACTCCTACTAAAGCATCAGGTAATTTACACTTTATAACGTACAGTTACTTTAAACAGATTAGTAATTTGAAAAGCCATATGCTTTAAATAAGCATTTGCAAAATCTTATATCGTGCATTTAGCTGTATTAAAGGTAAAGGTTTTGATTATTAATCAAAGGTCCCAGGCATGGTGGGCTACCTTGTTGTGCCTGTTTGAGAACTATCCTCTTACTCTCCCCTGAATACAAGAATAGGCTGATGCCGGTCGGGTTAAGTTTTTCTCTCTCTCTCTATTAAAACGTTTTTTTACATTTTTTTTCTCTTTTTGATGCGTAGACAAGTGCAGGTGATATGATTGCAAAATTAAAAATAAGAATGCAATAAGAAAATGCATCGCGAGCTAGACAGTTTGAATATTTATTTAGTACGTAATGGCAGCATTTTCGTTGTTTAAGTGCGTACTTGTAAATTGATTAGTTTTTTGTGATTTAGCGAGATAATTGTTATTTTTCACCGGTTTTTGTCAACTTTACTGTCTTTGCAGTGAGTTTTATTTGCCATAATGACTTGTAATTGATATTGAGTGTTGCTCATTCAACTGATTTTATCATACTTAAAAGACACTGTCATCATCAATGATTTCTTTAAACTTATAGCACGCGGTGAGTGTTTTTTTTTTTTTGGGATCGGCTTACCTACGTCATAATTCCACCCCTCGCCACTGGTACATAGTCATCTTGAGATGTACGGAAGGGAACATAAAGGAAACAACCTAGTGTAACAGCCGCCGGTTTATTACTGACGTAAATAAGTAGGTAGGTTAGGTCGACAGGTTGACAGCTATGCGCGTACACATCATCTCCTCCAGCCTTAGTTAGAAATCCTGATGACAAATAATAAATCTTATACTACGACTACACTTTATAATTAACTCAATTTATTTCTAGGTCTTAATCTATTCTTATAACTAATAACAGGTGCGAGCATAACATCCTTAGCGGGCGTATCTGTATTGACGTTATTAGCAACAGCTGTCGGCGATGACGTCACCTCGTCCTCGTCTCTCTCTCCCACTATCTCCTTCACTTACAGATACTAAAGAGCCATCTGCGCCGCTGCCACTGTGTGCATTGTTATCATTATCAATTTGGATAACATTAGGGGTGACAATTGGTGAATATGGCAGAGATGTAGACCGCGGTACAGTACTTGAAATATTGGTACTAGTACGTACTAACAACCGTATCCAGATTATTCCCTTTTGAACATTGAATTAACTGATCAATATGTCTTTTGTCTATAAAATCAAAATCTAAGAAATGTATCAAATACATTCTATTACCTAAGACCTGATTCACAGTTCTTTTTACCCACTTAGGTTTCCTATTTACATATCAGCGGGACCAAACATGATCACCGATTTTGAAAGTCCTTTTGCAGACATGAGTATTCGCCTTATCATTGTTCTCGCGCTTATCCAGAGCTCGCGGCGGCAAGATAAGATCCAGTTTACTCCTCGGTTCGCGGCCGAGCATTAATTTAGCAGGAGTGAAACCGGATGTACAATGCACCGTGTTGCGGTATTCGAATAAATATTCTAATAATTGCTCTTCAAGAGACTAGTTAAAGGACACTATCTTTCACTCTGATTACCGAAATATTCATGGTGATAAATCGGGGACGTTATGTGTTCGATACCATAGTATTTACAAAACATTTCGAATTCACTGGATTTAATTTTAACATGATTATCTGAAACAATTATTTTACATAACCCAAAACGTGAAAATATATGTATACTTTAATTTTATGATTAGAGCATTCGTCGTAGTGTTGTTCCCCATATGTAAACACTCTAGCCACTTGCTATAAGCATCTACTACGATCAGGTAGGTATTCTGCGCGATAGACATATAATCTATATGTATGCGTTCCCATGGTGCAGACGGACGTGGCCAGCTCACCAGGGGCGTGCGGGGAGGGGCGCTCCGCAGCGCACAGCACGACTCGCACGCTGCTATCGTACTTTCAATATCACTATCTATACCTGGCCACCACATTTTTGCGCGCGGAAGCGATTTCGTCTTAACGATACCTAAATGCCCTTTCTGTAGTTCCGATAACAATTCGTTTCTATGAACTGTAGAGACTACAACTCGGTGACCGCGTAACAGACACCCTTGCACGATATCCAGTTCAGACTTGCAATGAAAAATACGGTGTTATTTTTGTGCATTTAATCTTCCTAGGCCAACCATATTTAACGTAGTTGATGACCGTCCTTAGAACCGAATCCGCCACCGTTGCATTTTGTGTATCTGAAAACGTAATCGGCGCAATGTTTACATTGAAAACATTGGTTAAGGGTAAGTTATACTCTTCGTCATCCATACTTAACGAAAACGCTTGATACGGTGCCCGTGAAAAATAATCAGCTAGGTACCTGGTTATTTTGACTAGATGTGTATTGAATATGTACTATAATTGTATGGGACGTTTGTGGGTTCATCACGGAGTTAACCTAAAATAATTTAGTTTTTTCTTTTTCTTTGTTGCTTTTTCTGTTCTTGTGTTTGTTTGTGTACTGTTTTGTCTCCTCGCATTGCCTCCGATTTTACATCTGAGGGTTCCCAACTGGATAATCGTAGATACAATGACAGTGATTCTGGGCCTTTTATAGTACACATTTCCAAAATATCTGACGATTCTGCTGCAGGAACTTATCTTCATCCAGTCAAAGTATGGTTGTTTGTATTTTCCAGCAAAATACCGCACGTTAAGAAAGATGGAATCAAAAAGATAGGGAGAAATAGGGTTTCCATTGAATTCCTTTTAGGTTCTGGGGCCAATAATCTTCTTGACTCACCATTGTTGGAGGCTACTAAATATAAAGCATTTGTCCCTTCTTATAATGTATCACGCATGGGTATTGTTAGAGGCATTCCTTAAGATTTCTCCAATGAAGACATAATAGAATATATGTCTCCCCCGGTTGGGTTTGGAAGGGTTCTCAAGGCAAGAAGACTTAATAAAAAGGTTAAGGAAGGTGTAGCATAGCAAATTTTATAAGGTACGATTATCTCAGCGTTTTTGCATCGTTCTTCAAAGTTTTCGCATCGTTGTTAGCTTGTTGGGTGTGTTCATGTCAAAAGTTGAGTTGATGTCGATAAATTTCGTTCGCTGGGTTGGTACGTGTTTCAAGTTGAGTGGATTTACATGAAGTTTGTTCGCTTGGCTTGTGCGAGTTCCGTTTCCGAAAGCAATGCTCGGCCAGTGTTTTAGCTGTCGAGTCGTGTCTTGTTTTTTACCTTTTTGGTTCTTTGTTCTGGAAAATTTAACATGGCGATTGTGCCAAGACGAGTTGTTTGATTTTAAAAGGTTTGTTTCGAGTTTAAATTGGTGTGTATATTTTGCGTGGAATGGTTTCCGTAATATTGTTTTGTATTTCAGAGGAATTATTTAAAATTAAATGAAAGGAAGTTTGCGGCCGGGAAGGTGGGAGATCTGATCTATTGTCAGGTCATGGTACGTATACATTCTTAGTAATCGAGTCACCGGTTTTCTCTTTTCCTCGTTTCCGTGTTGAAAAGGTTTTAATATGTTTTTATTTTCTCCTAATTCCAGGGTTTTTGCTTCTTTTGTGTCTTTGTCCTGCTGGCTGAGTGATGGCAGCCGCGTGGTTGGAACGCGGTCAAGCTGCCCTTTGTTAGCGAGGTTGGACAGACGGTATCGCCGGGTTGGAGTTCATTCACCCTAAGTTGGACAGCGGACTGCGGGGCAGTTCTGGTAGAAAATGTTGGCGATTTAAAAGTATGTGACGTAGATTTTATTTTTAACCTCTCATTTTAAAAGGTTGCTTGGACGGAATGTTTCCAGGACACTTAGATTTATGACCTTTCTAAACGAAGTGTTAATTCTCCTTTCTGTTTCACTTGATAACCTAAATTGTAAAATTTCATTGTTCCGTAATTTTTCCTGGTAAAACTGGATGGTGTACCAGACGTCTTATTCAAAAGATTATGTCGACAAATATTATTAAGATGGATTCACGGATCCACTGAGCTAGATTTGTTTGGAGTTTATTTTCCTTGTTTTTCAAGTTTTCTTACTCTTAAAGATTTTTCTTTTTTTTTTAATGTAGATTCACAAGATTCAATGTAATATAGTTACCTGTGGTTAAGGCGGTACCTAACCCAACCATTTTATTCACTTAAAGGTTTTAGTAATGACTTGGTAGAATTTGTTCCAATGTAATATTGCTAACTGAAGTTAAGGCGGTACCTGACACAACTATTTGATGTCCTAAAAGTTTTAGTAATGACTTGGTAGAATTTGTTCCAATGTAATATTGATACCTGAAGTTAAGGCGGTACCTGACACAACTATTTGATGTCCTAAAAGTTTTAGTAATGACTTGGTAGAATTTGTTCCAATGTAATATTGCTACCTGAAGTTAAGGCGGTACCTGACACAACTATTTGATGTCCTAAAAGTTTTAGTAATGACTTGGAAGAATTTTGTTCTAATGTAATATTGTTACCTGAAGTTAAGGTAGTACCTAACTCAACTATTTACATCTTAAAAGTTTTAGTAATGATTTTGGTAGAATTTTGTTACAATGTAATATTGTCAATTACATCTTCAGTCTTGTGAAATTATACATATTTTTGATAAAGTTAAATACACTTAATTGTAAAGTCCCTCGAAGTTTTCTTCAGAACCTTTTCCAACTATTAGGTTACAATTAGGTCACTTTTTAACTTTATTTGTTTAGCAGCACGACTGGTGGAAAAGACCGGGTACAGCCGGTCGTGCTACTTTACAAAGGTGATGTAGTTAAGTGGGATCCAACAGATTCTGTAGTCATTACATTTGATGGCCAAAAGCTGCCTGAAAGAGTATTTTTCCTTCACAATTTGTTGCATGTGGATCAGTACATATGCCAGTCATCCAGTGCTATAAGTGCTGTCGATATGGTCATGTCAAAAATCAATGCCGCTCAAACCCTCGTTGCTTTAAATGCCTCATGAAGGAGATTCTTGCAATATTGAGGTCTCTACTTGTTTGTTTTGCTGTGGCCGCCATTCAGCTTTGTCTAAGGATTGTCCTGAACAATCCCGGCAGAGAGCTACAAAGATGACCATGTCACAGGAGCCCCTTTCCTTTTTGGAGGCTTCTAGAAAGCACCCGAGTGTCAGACGTCCTTACCCCCTAGCAACCATCCCTCACAGTCCTCCTATGATATCCCCGCCACAATTTTGCCTGCTTTTACTCGGTCCTACAAAAAAACTGTGACTCAGAAACCCAAAGCAAGAGCTCCCTTGAATACGGGTATATAGGAAATATATGATATATGATAGGAAAGCTCATCAAGATATTATCAAAAACTTTACCCCTCCACCCTTCCAGGATAGTTGTGCACTCTCTCAATCTAGTGACATTTCTAATTCATTACCTCAATTTTCCCGATCTGTTAACTCTGCAGAGCCTATTTTAGTCATTTTGGACTATCTAATTTCTTTTGTTTCCTCTCCCAATTTCCCGTTACCGCCCAACGCTGCTGAGAAGATAAATCAACTTATAAATTTGATTGGAAACCACACTGGACAAAATAGTCCAGTGGAACGCTAGGAGTTTATCTCCTAAGTTACATGATCTTCTTTTCCTTATTAATAAACATAAGCCTATTGCAGTCCCTGTCTGCGAGACCTGGCTTAAGCCTGAGTCGCGTTTTGCCGTCCCAGGCTATTCATGTCTCAGACATGATAGACTGGATGGTTGGGATGGCGCTGCAATATTGATAAGAAAAAATATAAAGTATAACAGAATTCCTCTCCCTGTTTATCAGGGTGTTTATGCCGTTGCCATCAAATTTCACATGTTTTCTATTCTATCTGTCTATCTGCCTAGTCCATCTGATGTGGTTATGAATAATATTAAATCGCTTATTAATTTAGTTCCCGGACCTCTCTTAATTTTAGGAGATTTTAATTGTCACCACCCCCTGTGGGGATCTCGTAAAAGAGATGGCCCTGGTAATTGTTTAGTTGATATACTGGATGACCTTAACCTGTGTGTTCTTAATGATGGCAAGCCTGCTTATTTCCCGCCCCCTCCACATTTGCCTTCCCCATTGGAACTTGCCTTGTGCTCATCTTCGCTTGCATCTTTTCTATCTTGGGATGTTCCGAATTTAACTTATTCTAGTGATCATGCTCCATATGTATTTCCTTTCCCTCTTACTGTCCTCCTTCCCCCTTTTCCCCTTTACAAAAGTTTCGTCTTTCTGCTGCTGATTGGGACGGATTTTCATCTGCTCTTGATGTCAAGGTCACTTTTCTTCCCGAAGTTTCCTCCAGCAACATAAGTGATAGTTATAATGGTTTTGTTGAATCCATGATCACATCTGCTGAAGAATTCATACCTCTTAAAAAAGCTTCTCAAAAATTTCCTCCTCCACCTTGGTGGGATGCGGATTGCTCCAATGTTATTAAGGCCCGAAATGAAGCTGAAAGTAATTTTAGGCTTTTTATGTCTATTGGAAATTTTCTTCTTCTCCGCAAGGCACCAGCTGTTTGTAAGCGAACCTTAAAAAAAAAGAAGCGTTGTGGTTGGGCTAAATTCTGTGAGTCTATTTCTCCAACTACTTCTCCCAGCCTTGTTTGGAAAAATATTAAACGTTTTAGATCTTCTTGCAACATTGCACCTTCCCCTTCTTCAAACTCTTCATTTTGGACTGAGCCATTTTTGGACAGGCTAGCCCCATCCTATGTCCCCCACCTCATTGAACTTTCTATTTCTTATAACTTGTCTCAAAGCAGTGATTCATTGTCTGCTCCATTTTCGATGGAAGAACTTGATATTGCCCTACAGGGTCTTTCTGATTCTGCTCCTGGAATAGATGGGATCTCTTACTCTTTCTCGGTAAGGGCCTCCCAGCATACTCGTAGATATTTTTTGTCCCTTATAAATTACATGTTTCATGAAGGAACTGTTCCGGATTCCTGGAAAACCAAATAATTATTCCCATATTAAAGCCAGGTAAAGACTCAGAACTTCCTGATTCGCATAGACCTATTGCCCTTGCTTCAGTGCTTTCTAAAATTTCAGAACACCTTATTAAGAATCGTCTTGACTGGTGGGCAGAAAGTTCTAAAATTTTACCTCCGACCCAATTTGGATTCAGAAAAGGAAGCAGTGTTACAGATAGTCACTGTATTCTGTATACCGATCTTCGTACTAATCTCACTCATAACGAGTTTGTTACGGCCGCCTTTTTGGATATTTCGGGTGCGTATGATTCTGTTCTAATTTCGGTACTCAGAGGCAAGTTGCTACAGCTGAGTATTCCGGCAAAATTAGTTTTATTCATTTGTAACTTTCTCGTTGATCGCAAAATTCATTTGAGACTTGATGGTCAAATCATTTCATCAAGAAACGTTTGGAGAGGCTTGCCTCAGGGATCAGTTCTGAGCCCTATATTATTTAATCTGTACACGTTTGATATTGGTTCTTCCATTGATGGTGCTGATTGTTGTATGCTCCAATATGCTGATGACATTTGTCTATACAGTAGTAGCGTGGATGTTAATGAAGCAACCAACAATTTAAATAGTTCCTTAGCCTCATTGGACAACTGGTTAAGTGAACATGGTTTGGTTCTGTCTCCTACAAAAAGTGTTGGCGTCATTTTCACCAGGTCTAGACATCTTCCAAATGTGACTTTTGAGCATAATGGGCATGTAATTCCTATCCAGGATAGTGTTAAATATTTGGGACTTGTTTTAGACTCCAAATTAAGTGGTAAATTACACATTGATCAAATTATCAAAAAATGCGAGAAAATATTAATATTTTAAGAGCTTTGTCAGGTACATGGTGGGATGCCCATCCATACTCTCAAAAATTATTGTATAATGCTTTAATAAGAAGTAATTTGGATTTTGCCACATTCATTTTGGAGCCTTGTAGTAAAATGGCTTTAAAGAAACTGGATACTGTACAGGCTAAGTCTCTACGTGTTATTTTGAGGGCCATGAGGTCATCACCGATTCGGGCGATGCAGGTTGAACCGCCATTGCATTTAAGAAGGCAGTTTCTATCGGACAGATCCCTGTTCTGAGTTGCTCAATCAAATTTCCACCCTCTTCTCTCTAAATTGGTTCATCTTTCTAACCTTGTTTCAACAAACAATTATTGGGTACATAAGAGTATTCCTTGTCTTATCATAAGTCTTTCTCGGCTTAATGACATTGAAGCTCATTTATTTCAGTCTAATTGTCTTCCTATTTATAAAACTTCGTATAGAGCTATTTGTTTCCCTCCAGACATTGTAAACTTAGATATTCACAAAGATACCGCAAATGCCAATGATATATTTAATCAGGTCGTTCATTTTAAGTGGCTTGCCTGGAACTTGTTTTTTGCTGACGCCTCTAAGCTGGCGGAAGTTGGTTGTGTAGGTTCAGCATTTTTTCATTTGAATACCGGGTTTAAGAGACTTCATATGTTACCTCCTGAAGCTACGGTTTTCTCAGGAGAGTGTCTTGCTATCCTGAGTGCGTTAATTCATATTGCTGATAATCTAATTGTCAATTCAGTTATATTTTCTGAGTTTAAGTGCAATAGAGTATATTCGTCAAAATCCCTTTAAGGGAATCATTGAGTTAGCGGCCGCGGCCGCGATAGGTACAGATCGTTCACAGTTATTTTACCTCTAGGCTGATCGAAAATGTTTCTTAAGTATTGGACATAGAACAGCTGTCAGAGGTAAAATACCTGTGAACAGTCTGTTTTTGAAAAAAACTATAGCCGTCTTATTCCTGCTGCGCGGCGCACTTGCAAGCGAGTCGCCCCGCGCGCTTCCCGCAACCTTATTCTGTGAGGCGTCCGTATTCTGGTAATGTAAAGAGGTGCGATTGTGTAAGGTTGGTCGTAGATGATAAATCTATACCATTGTCAAGGATCTTATAGGGCAAATTCGAATTGTGTAAAACTGTCCATAAAATGAAGACCGAAAAGTGACCGAAGGTTTAGAAATGACCGATGGTTTAAAAAATGCGAAATGAAATTGCGTTTTATTGTGTACTACCTACGTAAAATGAAATTTGATAATTTATTTACTTTAAAATTATGTCAAACAGAAAAATAATAGATCTTTTTGATTACATTTTTTAAAAATTAATTTTAATAATTTAAAACATAGAATTCAATCGAAAATTATCTCCATGCAACTCGTATAACCAAACGCAACAATTGAAGGAAAACCGAGTTTCAGCTGCTCGACCCCAGGTGGTGGCATAAGTTTACTACTACTCAACAGTAGATGTAGTTGAAGAGCTTGACACGGGATTACTTTTTTTACTAGATGTGATGTCTGAAAGAGACAGCGCTATATCTTATCGTATTATGGGCACTTCTCAAAAAAAATGTCCGCACGGTTTTATGGCTGTCCCCCAACTTGGAAAAAGTATTACAAAATATTGTGGGAACAGAATGTATGGAAAATTATACATTTATGCAGAATCGTAAACTAATTGTGAGTTAAACATAAAAAAAATCTAATTATGCATTTAAAACTGTAATTTATTGGATTATTGTTAACGTCGTTTTTCTTTCCTCATACATAATGAGTATGTCCCACAGCGCTGTTGCAAGATTCGATTAAGTTTTTTTCAAGTATTTGCTATGTAAGTTTACATTTTGTCTAAAAAAGTCTATTCCTTTGCTCACGTTATTTATACAGCTGCAATGCATTTTTAAAAGCACCATCAAATAACTAAAGGAAAAAACTAAAAACGGGTGTCCCAGAAAAAGCTCAAATTTGATACTCAATATTGTTACTGCATTTTCTTGTCTACCGTTTTATTTTTCAAAACATCTTTTGACACAATAAAACGGCAACATTATTTGTACCATAGACAAGCCAGTCTTTTTGGAAATTTGATTTGACAGATGTGTTTCATTGTGGAGATTTGCGAGTGAAGCACGTGGCAAAAAAAAAACGGTCAAATTTGTTCCTCAGATATTGATGTAAATACGCACTATTTCTTTTTCAGACTGTCAACATACTAAAATATAGACTGAATTTAATGCATATAAGCCTAAAAACTCTTTGAACTAACATTTTTACGTACGAAAAAACATAAAATAATCCGAGAACCCTAAATTTTGTTACCTCAATTTTGTGACTTCCGAACGGTAACGTATGGCTTGAAAAAAAAGGTAACAAAATTGAGTTCCTTAGGCTGTGTTTAAATGAAATACTTGTTGATTCTAAAATGCAGTAGGAAACTATGTAAATATAATGAAGCTCAACATTTTGTATAATTTGAGATTCTCAGCATATAAGCGTCGAGTAACATTTTATTAGAAGCTATTGCACAACTTGCACTCAATTTGACAGCAGTTATTTATTTATTCTAATCCTGAATGATTATTATGCAAAATTATAAAAAAAAATCAAGAGTTTTATTTAAAATATAACTCGTACTAATAAATTTAGTAAAAAAATTTATCCATAATAAACACTTCCTTATTTTACTCTTTTGTTACCTGAAGTCCTCAATTTTGTTACTGTCCCCAAGATAGCTTTGTTTATTTTTTTATTAAAATACTAATGAAACAAAGCTGTTTCAAATATTGCAGTTTTATGAACTGAGCAGTAAAAATATACTTGTATTTAAAATATAAAATCAATTTTACACTTGAAATTTGTATTAAATAAAAAAAAAAAACACTACCAGTTTGTTGTTGGGTAACCAAATTGAAGAAATGTGTAGTGTAGCATGATAAGTTTTAAACCTTTGGTATATTTTTTTAGTTTTATATAATAAGCCGAGGCTCTAAAATGTTATCCTAAACGAAAAAGTTGTCAATTGCTAATATTTCATTACTCAAACATGAAATAACTGCGGTAACGAAATTGATCAAAATTCAGGACCATTAATTAAAAAATATTTTTTAAATAATTTTACGCTACAAATAAAATAATACCTTTTATTATATGATAAAAAAGATAAAACAATGCACTGAAATATCCTACAAAAATTTCATAATATGCCACTTTTTCAAAAAGTGATGAAATTGCTAACGTGGACACTTTCTTGAGAAGTGCCCTTATTTGTCTTCGTCCGAGTTTTGTAGTTATAATAACGCGTCATAGCTTCGAATCAATTCAAGTGTCAAGTCAACTGCAACTGCAAAATATTTTTGAATCGGTCGGTGTTTTATTTTATAGTATGTTTATTTATTATATTAGTATGACGAAATAGCAACCGAACCAAAATAAAAAAACCGGCCAAGTGCGAGTCGGACTCGCGCACGAAGGGTTCCGTACCATTATATATAAAAACGGCAAAAAAACATGTCTGTTGTATGGGAGCCCCCTTAAATATTTATTTAATTCTGTTTTTTAGTATTTGTTGTTATAGCGGCAACACAAATACATCATCTGTGAAAATTTCAACTGTCTTACTATCACGGTTCATGAGATACAGCCTGTTGACAGACGGACAGACAGACGGACAGCGGAGTCTAAGTAATAGGGTCCCGTTGGTTACCCTTTGGGTACGGAACCCTAAAAAGTAAGAAAAAATATTTTAATCGGTGGCCGAACTGCCCTAAACCTTTTCATAATATCTTTCCTACAAAAATATAACCCCAAACTGTGTTCATATAAAAAACAATTCTTATTTCTGTGCCAAAGCCAAGGGTTTTGACTAAAAAGCACCACAATTTTAATTAATTGAACATTTATTGATTTTAATGGTAGAATAAAAATTGTTTTACCTAATTTTATTCCAAAATAATCAAAAACACTTACCGTTAAACGATTGTCATAGACAACAAGTCGCCGCAATCATTTGACATTAGCGATGAACTAAAAAATCTTAGACAATTCGAATTATCTGTCAATCTTAACAAATCATTCACTCATTGTCTAAAATAACAATACAAATCGTAAAGCATCAATAAATACCATAGACAATTCGAATTGGCCGTTTGACAAGTGAAATGATTAGTTTTAAACTATCAAATGAATACGATTTCATGACTATTTTCTTACACAATCGCACCTCTGATTTTCATGTTTAGTTTATGAGTTTAGCGAAAGAATCATTAATTAGAGTAAAATAATAACATATGTTATATACGTAAATAAATCCAAAATTTGGGTTGATTGGTTGTTTAGTAAGACTAATTGAACGGGCAAAGTCAGGCAGATATTTAAATTTATTTGTAGCGTATTTGGATATTTATTTGTAGCTCTTCTGGAAGGATGGGTTTTTTGTGCGAAACGTCCTGACAAAATCAATATGTTGTCCTGCTTGCAGTACGTATTTTGTATGAAAATTTGACTTGTCCTTCTGGCAGTACAATGACCTTGACCCTGAACGGCACAACGTTATCTTGTCCACTCAGTACGAAATTTATGTTTTCTTTGTCAGGATGGTCGTTACTGACACTCAATTTTCTATAAAAGCTAAAAAACAAACAAATTATTCTAAATAATCATTAAAGCCTCTAACGTTTCAATAGTTCTGTTATCAAGCATTGATTTATTTTTTTATTTTATTTTATTTTATTTAGGAAACAAACAGTCATTTACATATAATAAGAAATAAATAGACAATAACAAACAGACCTAAAGTCCCATAAAAATTAAACACTTATTGAAAATGTTCGAACACAATTAAACAAGACGGAATAAACTAAAAATATGCTAAACATTAAAGAACAAGCAATATTAAGTATACATTAATTAATTACTTATATAATAATAGTAGTTGAACAATAATATATACACAAAAATTAAAATAAAAAATGCAAAGAACACATTCAGAATAAAGCTTCTCCAACTTTATGTTTATAACTAGATAAGGATAGTGCAAAGATATCTATATCGCTTAGACACGTGTTATACGTGTTAGAAGCACGTCGGAAAAAAGTATTTTTTGCATAATTTGTTGAGCAGAAGTGTAAATAAAAAGTATCTTTTGAACGTGAAGAGGCACGAGGAATTTTAAATGTTACTTTTTCTAGTAATGCATCGGAATCAATTTTATTGTTAATAATTTTGAAGAGAAATAAAGAATCTAGGTACTTGCGTCTACTTTGCAAGGATGGAATACTATGGCGTTTAGACGCCCTCTCATAACCTTGAAAAAAGTTTCTTGTTCGATACTCAAGTGATTTAAGAAATTTATTTTGTATTCTTTCAAGTCTATCAATGTGGACTGCGTATTGAGGGTTCCATATGACGCAACCAAATTCCAAAATACTGCGAACGTATGCAAAAAACAATGTTTTAAAAGTTGCAGCACGTTTGAAGGGCTTTGAAAGTCTAAGTATTAGACCTAAGTTTTTATAGGCTCTGGCAATAATATTGTCAATATGTATATTGAAATGTAGTTTGGAGTCGAGAGTTATGCCCAGATCCCTCACCTGGTCAACACGTTTGATAACATTTCTTTCAAACTTGTATTCAAAATTAATAGGCTTATGTTTCCGAGTAAAGCTAATTGTGTAGCATTTGTCAGTATTAAGGACAAGTTCATTTAGCTGACAATAATTGACAAATCTATCTAGGTCCGATTGTAGTTCGTCGCAATCGTTTTCGGATAGGATAACTTTGAATACTTTTGTGTCATCTGCATACAACAGATGGCATGAGTTTTCTAAACAGATGCTAATATCATTAATATATAGAGAGAACAAAAATGGACCCAAGTGAGAGCCCTGAGGCACTCCGGACTCAATAATAAGATACTTAGAAGTAAAACCCTTTAGTGACACAGCCTGACTCCTATTACTAATGTATGATTTTAGCCACCTTAATAGATCACCGTGTATACCAACTCTTTCTAGTTTTGAAAAAAGTGTATTATGTTTTATTTTATCAAACGCTTTGGAGAAGTCAGTATACACGGCATCCACTTGGCAGCCAGCATCCATGGCGTTTAGTATAAAATCAGTGTAAGTAATAAGGTTAGTATCAACACTCCGGCCTCTAAAGAAGCCATGTTGTGAAGGTGACATGTAGCGTGCTACAACCTTGGTCAACTGTTCGGTGACTATCTTTTCAAGTATTTTACCTAAAAGACAGAGCTTTGAAATAGCCCTATATTGTTTGATATCGTGTTTGTCCCCACCCTTGGAGATAGGCGTGACGAGTGCTTTCTTCCAGATTTCGGGGAAACAGCCTTCAGCCAGGGATTTGCGGTAAATAAGAGTTACTGGAGTAGACAGTTCTTTAGCACATGTTTGTATTATAATAGGGTGAACTTGATCATGACCTGCACCTTTATTAATATCCACTAGTTCTAATTGTCTAAGTACGAGAGCTTCACTGATATTAATGAAAGAAATATCGATTGGACTTTCTTCTGAAATATTGGTTGAGGACCCGCTTGTATCATTATTGCTGTTAGTGACAAACACGGAGTGAAAGTAGGTATTAAAATAGTTACATATTGTTTCGGGATCAGATGATGTTTTGTCATCGTAGACCATGGTTTCAGGAACAGCGTTAACAGTAAATTTTGACTTAATGAAACTCCAGAAGTACTTAGGTGATTTATGTATATTATCTTCTGCGAAACTTATGTAAGACTGATAGCATTCTTTAATAATTTTCTTTTCTCTAGCTCTCAGTAACTTAAAATCTTGATAGTCCAGTGGATTCCTATAAGTTTTCCATCTGGTGTGTATTTTCCGCTTTTCGCGAATTAATTTTATGAGGGGTCTAGAATACCAAGTTGGAAAGTGACTATTATTACAACCCCTACGCACTGGAATGAACTCTTTAAACAATTTATATAGGATTGTGTAAAAATGGGTAACTGCTTGCTCCGTATTCATACCTGATAAAACTCGCCAGTCCACATTAGAAAGGCCTTCATTTATTTTGTCAAAGTCTGCGGCATGATAAAGAAATTTATTTCCTTTAAACTCGGTTTTGAGTGGGCAGCTAGGCAAGGAGATAGAAAAGTCCAAAGATTTATGATGAAGGTCTTCGGGTGTTAGAGGCTCAGTGCATGCTACGAGAGTACAGCTTGCATTACATAATACTAGGTCCAGTATGCGCCCATTAGTATTTGTACACCAGTTGTATTGTTTCAAATCTGTCAAGTTCATGAAGTCACTTAAAGCGTGTGCTAGGTTATTATTATTTGTTTGAATACATAGATTTCTCAAACCATCCCTGAAGACCCAGTCCGCATACGTAATATTGAAGTCACCGACTATCAAAAATGTATCATGAGGATGGCTAAACATAATTTCAGAAACATTATCAAAAAATTGTTGCAATAAAGAGTAGTGATTATTGTTACGAGGGTAATGAGGAAAATAGGCGCAACCGATATGTAGGCACGGGGTGCGAGGGTCGGCCTCGGTACGGGCGCGGGCTTGGCCCGGCGGCGCACCCAGCTCCACAGTAAGCCACAGCTCCTCGCGATCAGGCGCACTCCACTCGTCACGCCGACGCGCCGTGAGCCCGCGGCGTAGCGCCAGCAGCACACCGCCCCCCGCACCCCCCGACCCCCCGCGGTCACGTCGGTATACATCGTAGTCACTATGAAAATATTCTGCATTACTAAATTCACTCGATAGCCACGTCTCTGTTATACAAATTACGTCATATTTGGATCCTAATACGTTTTGTAAGAAAGAATGCGATTTAGTTCGTAAACCCCTCACGTTCTGATAGTAAATGCTCAGTAAATCCTGATTAGCCATCAGTAAAAATTTCAATAGAAAATTGTCTTAAAGTCAGACAAGAGTAACTTCGAACATAAATACTTTTATTAAAACCACGAATAGATATCTTTGCAAATTTTGTTCTTATTATAATAACACGCCACATGAAGCCGTTTTTAGCTATACAATGTAAACATTTTAAAAGCGAGAGAATGAGGTAAGTACGTAAACCTATGATGTAACATAAACCTTTTGCATTGATATCAAATGTTTTGAGACAATTTGTGAGTAATAGAAGTCACTTAAGTTTTGACAAATCAAGTTCATTTTGTATGCGCACAATTTTAGATTTTTCGCTTTTGCGCATTAAAATTTTGCAGTCTCTAACCCACAGAAATTGATAGTTTAGTTCGATTTTCAGCTCCCGGGCTCGTTTAAGCAATAGTTTGTTGGTAGGAGTAAGGTGATCGCTTAGATACAGGTTAGTGGGTGCGCCAGGCAGGCCGATGTCATCTGAGGTGAGCCCTCGGCGCGCGCGCACCGCGGCCAGCAACTTGTCCTTGCATCGGCGCTGGGTGAACCGGACAATTATCGCCGGAGTACGCATCTCGCGGGTAGATTGCGCTTGTTTACCGTCACCGCGATCGAAACGGCGAACCCGGTGAATCGAGTCTATATCACAGTCCCCCAAATTAACCCCTACTTTAGCACAAATAGAATACAAAATGTTTTGCAGGTTCTCACCGCTGCTGAGTGGTACTCCAGATATCTCCATGTTATTCAATCGGGAAAACTGATCACGATCGTTGTTTTCACGTTTGAGATCGGTGATGGTTTCTTTGGCTTCATTAAGATCCTTTTGGAGTTTGGTGAAAGTTGACACTTTTTTCTCGACGATCGTGATTCGTTCTTCCATTGTTGTGAAACGGGACTCAAGCTCCTTCCACTTAGAATTCAGATCCTGTATACCAGTACTTGCGATTTTAACATCACTTCTCATTGTACTGAAATCCTCTCTGAAAGCTTTGAGCTCCTGCAGGACATCGGCAATTTTGGGTTCCGTAGTTGCTAGGGAGACTCGACAAGAAAAACAACGCCAGGCCGCCTTCTTGTCCAAACTCATCTTTCTCCAAGTAGTTTCAGACACACCCGAACACGAAAAATGCAGATGGCCGTTGCACTGGCCGCATTCCACAAAATCCGAAGCATGTTCATTACATTTAAAGCAGTTCATTGTTGTTTGAAACAATAAAACTGCAAGAGTTCAAAACTACTGCGTATCTGCACAATTTACCGATCAACAAAATAGTTCACGGATGAGTCAGCTTGCTCTGATAATCGTAACGTCCGTCCGCTAACGAGTTCGACACGGTATTTTACTGAATGAAGATTCAGCAGCTAGATACTTAGGTACTCCTTCATTACCCTTTCTTGATTTAAATTATCTTGTCCTCTCAGTAGGACATATATATTTTCTTTGTCAGAATGGTCATTCATTACTGACACCTAAATTTCTATGAAAGATATAATATTTTAATAATATACATATAAAATATTAACTTAACAATTTGTATTTCTTTTACCTCGAATTCATATACTATTTTATCACTGACGTAAAGATTATATTTTATGCTCTGTGCCTATTTGAGACCAAGGAGTTGTCAACCTTTATTTTGGTAAACTCGCTTGGCTTTACCAGAACCGTAGTACTTTATTATTCTTTTATTACCCATTATTTACCATTTATTATTGTCTTCTACAATGTTAATTTATTTAATAAATGATACAGCAAACTAACCTAACCTATACATTACACTTACACTTATTGCACAAAAACAAAACAAAAGGGAATATTTACATTACTATACACAAAACACCACTAGTTCACAATATTATACAATATCGGAATCGTCAAATGCACTACACTACCACAAAAACACCTGATATTAGCCAAAATTTTCTTTCCACTTTCTATTTTCATTGCCCGAAAATAAAGACATTTTATTTTTTTATTTTTGCGTGACGGGAGCGTGTCGTTTGACTCTAAGTGCCTGATTAAATTTAAAAACCATAATCAAAATCGTTAGATTTTGTTTTGGTATTTTTTTTTTGCAGGCGCTATTAAATATTTTCAAGCTTTTTCCTTCTAAAACAAATTGAATAAAAAAAGAATCTCATAGGAATCTTTACTTCTTTGAACCATACCTGAATATGTGATGTCTTCTGCATTTTAGCCCGGATTTGGTGAGAAACTAATGATAAACAGTTTCTTATTTTTATGACTTTGTAGTAACGCGTGAAGCTTATTATAGCTTTAAATGATAAATTATGTAAAAACGAATTCCAAGGGGTCTTAGAATAAGGATCAACGTATGTTTATGCCGAGTTGCAATTTCCTAAAGCGACAGGATGCAGCGTCTTCGAAATTCTAAAATGTCGAATTTCACATTTTGTCCGGGATAATCGCCTTAAGAATTGTGTACGTAATCCTTTATTGTGTAAAATTAAGGAACTACTTTTGTTTTGTTTTAACAATCGTACCCAGTTTACATTGGTTTGGATTCCTGGGCATGTTGGTATCGTTGGTAATGAGGAGGCTGACCGGTTAGCTAAGGATGCTATTTCAGTGGGGGATGATATCTTTTACCAAAATTTTTGTCAGAACCTTATGTCCATTCCACCCAAAAAACTTTTGATTGAGTGGCAGGATGAATGGGATTGTTTTAATTATTTTTATTCTCAAATTCAGCCTCGAATTCTATCCCGTCCATGGTTTTATAAATTTCGTAAATTTGTCAAGTGAGTTACGAGTGTCCTTATTAGAATGAGGCTTGGCCACACGTGCTCTCCTGTTCGGTTGTTTAGATTCCGGTTAAGGGACTCGCCCCTGTGCGACTGTGGTACTGAGGAGGGATCTTTGGATCATATATTTTTCAGTTGTCCATTAAACAATAATTGTGCTCCTATCTATCCTTCTCTATCAGATTATAATATATCCCTTCCTGCCAATATATCATATTTATTGTCTATTCCTAATAAAGAAGTAATTTTTATCCTTGCCAAGTTTATTCAAATTAATAATATTAAAGTATAATAAGTAATAATGTTTATTGTGTTGTCTTGTGACGTTGTACGTACTTATATAAGTATTTGTTTGTCCTGTTTCAGGTACTTTAAAAGTAACATTTTTAGCATTTGCTTATTTTTAATGATACATTATATAATACATACCGTGATGGCTTTACTTCGTCTGACAGAATCTTAAATTTATCTGTGGCAAAATGGCGCTCTGAAAAGTGACCGTAGCTATTTAAAAAAAAAAAAATAATAATTCTATGCCCTTTAAAAAGATAGCATACCTTTGCAACCTTGAAGCTGCCATTACTGACATACCGTTATTTTTGCCAAATATCGATAAAAGGGGACGGTGATCAGTTTTTAAAATAAATGGTTCTTGACGTCCATATAAATACTGATGGAACCGCTTGACACCGAAAATAATGGCCGTTGCCTCTTTTTGAATTTGGCTATAATTTCGCTCACTAACCGATAGTGATCTAGACGCAAAAGCTATCGGGCGCTCCGTTCCATCTTTGCAAATCTGAGACAAAACACTTCCGAGACCTTCCGGTCCGGCATCGACTGTTAAAACCACCTACGATTCCGGGTCAAAATGTGCTAACACTCGCTCTGATGCCAGTTCCCGCTTGGTTAATTCGAACACGCGACTGTGTCGCTCGTTCCACTCCCATTTAGCGCTTGCCCTTAACAGTTCATGCAACGGACTAAGCATCGAGGATGCGTTCGGAATAAAATTGCGATAATAATTTACCATGCCGAGAAACCTTTTTAATTCCGTTATATTTTTAGGATGTGGGGCTTTCAAAATAGCTTAAACTTTTGTTGGTGATTTATGAAGGCCATTTTTATTGATTAACATACCCGAGATAAGTTATACTATCTTGGAAAAATTTGCACTTTTCCCTCTTTAATTTTAATCCTGCATCTCTTAACCGTTTAAAAACCATTTCTAACCGCTGCAAATGAATTTCTCTAGTGGGGCCCGAAATTCCGACGTCATCGATAAAAAATTAACACGTCTGCTTATATACGGTAGGATTGTACCGGCGGAGTCTATTGTATTAAATTGTCATCTCAATTCAATAATTCTATTGGTTAGGATATTAGCGTGCTACTTATGTTGCATGTTACCCTGCGAGGTGTCCACGGAAGACCAGCGTCGTGGTACAGAATAGTGCCATGACACATGCTGAGTGGAGGCCTTTTGGGTGTCACTTATGTTTTGTTTGTTATTGATTATATTGTATTTTAATTGTGTGACACCAATAAAGCTTTTTCTATTCTATTCTATTCTATTCTAAATACTGATACCTTCTATGCCTGATAGTACTGTCTCCATTGTACGTTGAAAAATCGCCGGTGCGCTAGCCATTTCGTATACCAGGCGTGTATATTTGAACAAACCTTTGGTCGTGCTGATCGTAGTAAGGTCTTGTGATGCTTCTGACAAAACCAGCTGATTGTATGCTAACTTTAAATCTAATTTTGTAAATTGTTCTCCACCTCCCAAAGTTGCAAAAATTTCTTCAATACGTGGCATCGGGTATGTTTCAACGTAAAGGTCTTTATTCGCAGTCAGAGCGAAATCGCCGCAAATTCTTACGTCTCCGTTTGCTTTCAACACAGGCACTATGGGTGTTCCATATTTTGAATATCTTACTGGGATAAGGACGCCCATATTCACTAACTTATCTAACTCCGCTTCAACTTTATCTTTAAGTGCAAAGGGTAACGGACGTGGTTTGAAGAATTTCGGAACTGACCCTTGTTTAAGATGCAAATCGACTTCAAACTTATTAAATTTTCCCAGTTCATCTGACCACAAATCATTATATTTATTAATCAAGCATTCTACGTCGGTCGCAGGAGCCACACTATTTTGATTAAGGGAGGTGAAAACAACACCAAATACTGACATGAAATCACGACCTAACAAGGGCGGTCCTCCGTCCTTAATTACGAAAAAGTTCAACGGTTTTACGGAACCGTTATACTTGACCGTTGTTTCAATATACCCTTGAGGAGTGATTTTATGTCCATTGTACAAACACAGTTTCAGACGACAATTATTTAGTTTTAAATCAGAGAACTCCTTACGGTACAATTTCTCGGACATTACCGAGGTACCCGAACCCGAATCGAGCTACATTTCTACCTGGAAACTGTTAACCCATACAGCCACATTAATGGGTTTGTTTTTTACATACCTTAAGTTAAATAGCTTACATTCCTCGCAATCTGAGTCCTATGTATCACTGTCTTACAGGCCTTCTTCAGATGGCCTTTTTGTCCACAGCGTTGGCACTTAAAGTTTTTGTATTTACAACTATCGGCTCCGTGGTTCTTCATCCCACACACTGCACAGCGAGATGCTCCATCGTTTTCGTGGCGATGAGACGAGGGCCTCCGCCCACGACCAGTGCTTCCACGTCGATGCGAGACGTCGCCGGCGCCTCCCCTGCTGCCAGCACGTCCACCTCCACTGCTGTAGTAGATGGGCCCCTCCTTGATGGAGCGACCACTGAACCCTGCACCATCTGCCCCTGCCTGACGAGCACACGCTGCTTGCTCCGCCAATCCTATCCGCCTTTGATAGCGTCAAGGTTCCTGGATCCTGCTCGAATAATTATTCCCGTTCAGGACCGATGCCCAGACCGAGTACGAAACGATCAAGTATGATCGAATCCAGAGCAGCCCCGAAGTTGCAATAAACTGCAAGACCTCTGAGTCGAGCCGCCCAATCACTCCTTGTTGACTCCTTGTTGCCGCGTAGAATTTCGCTTTATCAGCATACGAAGGTTTCTTCGGTGCGAAATGTTTGCTGAAAGGCTCTATCAGCTCATTGTACGTAACCGCTTCTAAGTCACGCGGGTGGACAAGATTCCGCGCCAAGCGATATGAGTCATCCGACAGGTATGTGAGTAAAACTGCGCACTGATCCTCGGTTTCCACTTTGTTTGTTTGAAGAACTGCTTCAAAAGTCCACTAATAATAGCCCACTCATCATTATTATGATTAAAAGGGCTGATGTTTAACTGAAACGCCATAGTTTTTTTATTTGGGGGTAAATCACAATCCTCTTTGCCACTGAGATGTACGGAAGGGAACATAAAGGAAACAACCGAATGTGAGTGTAACACCCGCCGATTTATTACTGACGTAAATAAGTAGGTAGGTTAGGTCGACAGGTTGACAGCTATGCGCATATACATTAAATCTACCAAAATCATCTTTGTTATGGCTTTTTTGTAAATTCTACAAAAATAAAGCCTGGCTCAAAAATACAATGTAGCCAGAGCCGCAATACAAGACTGCATAAAAATATGCTTCACAGGCATGGGTGTGTTGTGTGTATGTACATATATAGTCTTAAACGCACACATACAGCGCGTTTCGCATGACGCTAATAGTGCCAACACTACCATCGAACTTCTCACGCCCATCAAGTCATTCCGATTGGACAATGGCGTCCATCACTATTCACTACCTATACTTATGTTATGAACCATTTTGAACGCGACATGGACGTTGACACTGAAAGTGACGGAATTTGTTTTAGGTTACGTGAGTACAAAGGGTATACTACTTCACTAGATCCAAGAAGTGATTTCCTTTAACTTCAATCTTTGAATCATGGTTTAATAATAAACTCTTAGGCTCCGAATAAATTATTTTTAAAACTGCTGCCCCAGCCGGCTATCACTTTTCATAGATCGCCCACAGTGCAAACGCTCTAAAGCATGGACGATGATAGCACAACATGTCATCGTCGTTCATGATGTCCTATATGACGTCATAGCGACCATTGTAGGGCTATCGTTATCGCGCTAACACTGACTCGGAATGACCGTTGACGCGATAAAATCGATTATGTCGTTATTCGGAACGCGGTGAAAAAAAAGGCCACTTTTTTTAATTTTCTTTTTTCAATAGTGTTGCCCTCACATTTTTTCCCGACATTGTAAGGAATAATTAAAGTCATTGCTTGTAACATTGACAGAAAATGTAAAATTATACAAACGTTTCTTATAAGATTGACGAACTATTTAGTAGAAATTATAATGTATTTGCACTATTCCATCGGATTTCATGTTCGTAAACATAAATTTTTATAGGTAAGAACAAAAGTTCAGTGGAATTTTCGACGAAAATATAACAATAGAGTTGGCAACAATTGGTCAACGGTTTCAATGCAATCTGTTGGTTTATTTTAAAACGTTTTTTCGGAGTATTATGACTATAGCTATCTTTTGGCTTAAGATAGTGGTAAAGTCGAGCCGCAGCAGTAAATAATATAAAAGGGAAAGTTTTTATATTTATTATTATAATTTCATGTAACAAAATAATACATTTTATTTCTTATTCTTGTTCTTTATTGTACATACACAGAAAAAGGTAAAAAAACAAGCATTGCAATTTAAAGTTGAATACAGCGGCGAGCTTATCTCTAAGATTGTTTAGTATGAATCAGTAATCTTAAGTGTACTTACTTATCTCATTACTATTATATGTAAAGATAGCACTAAAAAAATATTCTACATAAATAGAAATTATTTATTCTTACAAATTATATATTAAACTGTAGCCTTCCGCCCATTGACTTGGCCTATGTCCCTTATGCAAGCGCAGGCGGGGACAGGGCAATTTCCACGGGCTCTGTGAAGGGTGCTTGGTCTAGATCTGGGTTAGGAATAGGCGTCCAGGGGTCCTCAGGTAGAGTAGGTAGAATAAGAGTGGGCTGGTCAGGCCAGGCATAGAGACTCCACCACCCTTTGGCATCTCTGAAAAAATTTAATAATTTCACTTAACACAAGTATTACAGAAAGAAAAACAAATAATTTCACTACACCATGAAGTAATGGGATTTTGAACAAGAGTCATCCATCATGTAAACCACATGTACCAGTGTTTTTGTCCCAGCTCATGTGTCCCAGCAGTAGATGGGATAACTGAACTGTATGTTATTCAGACATAACTTTGAAAGATAGGCCTAATCGATAGCTGCTACAATATATTTTAACTTTGCCAGTAAAGTCTTGACTAGAGAACCCGTTAATTGCTGTCTAACCAGTTATTTCTATTACATATCTTCCGCTCTGGCTCTGTAATGTCTTCCTGGCCTCTCCCCTTTTCTGGCATGTACATTTTGGTATTACATATTGTTTGCGAAAAATTAAGCTAATTTACTTACGTTTCGCTCGTCACCAACACAATAGCAACATGAAGCCGCTCCTCCCTTTTGTACATTTTGTTGTTTTGTTAATTTAGACATCATCAGTTTTTTCATGGAAAATTGGTGAGGAAAAATCAATCAAAGCCATCGATCGGTCGGCGCTTGCTTACATTTACATTACACACAAACTATTTTGTAGGTTATCCAAAAATGCATAGATAATAGACAAACGTCATGAGGTGTACATAGCAATAACAATCGCTCCAGGGGCGCGTTCGTAAACTAGGAGTCGCGACACGGGTTCTATTGCCACCTCTATCGCACGCGTTGAAAATTGTATACGTTATCCTGTTGTCAGTGTTGGAACCTGACGAAAGTGTTAATTAATGAACGGGGTCAGCTGTTTTTGACATGAGGTGGGCAGTCCGCCATTTTGAAAAAAAAAAAAAAGTCATTAGGTGGATTTAGCCAGTGTTAAGTTTGTTTTGTGATTAATATATTCGTTATTTAGCCAGGACTAATACCAAGATGACTACAATTTGTGCATTTTGTTTGTCTAAAGACAGAAACCTGACCGTAATCAATGATAAGAACTGGAAAGCGGTCGGTTCTAGCATCATTTCCGAAGACGGTGAATTAGAGGTAAACTGCAGTTTTCTTCGATGAAGTGTTTCTGCCTGTGTTATCTCTTTCTTAGCTTACATGACAGACACACATATCTTCACGACACATGAATCCCCGAGGGGGTGTCAGATATGTTCTGTCCTCCTGACTAAGACAACTAAAATGAGTTAACATTTGAATCAGAATCAGCGTCATAAGATCTATAATGGTCTCTTTAAGGGTTTTTTCATAAACCCTAACAGAAAATGTTACACAAGAGCACCATAACTGCTTTGTTTTTCATTCATAGATATAAATACCGTATGAGCCCTTACGGTTCATATGCTTAACGTGTTTGTATGAGCTTGATCATGCATCAATAATGTTTTCTTAATATAAACACCGCAAGATGTAATACGATGGATATATCTAAACTATATTATATTTCATACAATACTTATACTTATACTACACATTCACTAGCTTTTACCCACGACTTTGCTGGTGTGGGGTAGGACTTTAAAATCCAAATTGATTTTTCTTATAAAAGGACATTGATATCCTTTTTAGGGTTGATTTTCGAAAATCTTTTTACTTCATCATCAAACCCTGGTTGGCATGCTCTTCAACCAATTTCCAAAGATGACTTGAAAAAGCCCACATATTGCTAAACGCCACCAAATTGTGTACAATTATAGAGAACCCAAATACGATCATCTTATCAATACCCGTTGAGGGGTTCCATTGAACTTTTCAAGACGTCATGGTCAGACCTTAGTTGCCTTGAATTGTAAATGCTTTTAACGGCTTTTAAATCCTTTCTTAGTGTAACGAAAATAAAGAATTATTATTATATAATTATATTATAGTGTGCATTTTTAACATTCTATTAACACAACCTCCAAATATCAAGTCTCTAAGTACAGTGGTTTGGGCTGTACGTTATCTGTCAGTCAGGACAAAGCATTTTTAGTATATACAAGGTGAATTTTTGATCATCGTCCAAATTTATACTGGAGGCTTGGTAAGTGATCGGCATCATGAATCGATAACAATTTTTGTGAAATTTGTATAACGAAATTTCGACTTCCCATAGTAATTCACTCCCAGTCCTGAGTGAATCACTATGGGGAGTCGAAATTTCATCTTGTGAATTTTACAAAAATCGTTATTGGTTCATGATGCTGTTCACTTACCAAGGCTCAAGTATGAATTTGGACGATGTTTGCAAATTCACCTTGTATATTGATGACAAGAACAGTAACTTTACATACGGTAAAGTCTAATGTTAGGTAAGGTGGTTTTAAATGGAATTCAAACAGGTATTTGTAGTTCCTTTTCGAAATTTTTATTGTTTCTGATCTATTTTTTCTAAGCACTTAATTCATAATAATAAAGACTGAACTAAGAAATATTTTATTATAATAATAATCTTTATTCAAAACGTACATCAAGCCTTACAAAAATACATAATTAGTTTACATAATACATCTCTTGGTCAACATTAGAAACCAAGCTAAGCTAATCGAAGATTAACTTGTGATTTAGCTTCCAGCGCCTAAGTGGAACATCGGACTAAGTGCTACTAAGTATGGGCACTTCGACAAAAAACAGACTTATAATTTTTATGGCTATTTAACAATTTTAAGAAACAAAGTCAATCCTAATCTTTGTAGCAATGTAAAAAATTATGATCCTATCAATAAAAATATTACTGTTAAACTAAAAGTTAAGAAAACAAATTACAAATACACAGTGCAAAACATAAATTTATATACAGTATCAGAGCACCACTATTATTGTTAGTTATAATAACCTGGGCCAGCATTTCACCAACAGATGCAAAGTAATCATTAGCAGAATTCACAGAATGTTGTAGGTTTGATTTAGCTTTTAACAACTCTATCGTTTCTGAGCTTACCCTTTTTGTAGCGGTTATATGTTTTGTATCTGTCATAATTGTAGAAAAGTCTGAGCACTCCAGTGAAGCTAGAGCACCTTGAATATCAGTTTTCATAAAAGTTTGCTTGGCCTTATTGGTAAACTGTTTGCTTAGGGCAAGAAATGTAGGTAGTATGTAGGTTGGTGATTCTCTTGTCATGACTGACCTAAGAATACTTACTGTTATTTTCCTACCAGAAAATGATTTTAAAAGTGCCTAATGTGTATTCTTCACTACCCGATGCTGTAACAGGTGACGGTAGGGCATAATGGCCTTTGACTAGCTTTGAATACACTAGCGTCCTCTAGGTGCCAAGTGGCTCACTGTAAAGTGGGTATCTATAAATATCTTTGCAGTATGGGAAAGCACATCGGTAAATTCACGAGTTGTGTTGAGACCTGCATAGCTCAGTGGTTAGAGCAATCGCCCGGTAAGCGAGAAGTCCCAGGTTCGTATCCCGGTTCAGAGCTCCTCACATCCAGATTTACTTTTCTTTCTGCGTTTCTATACTGCAATGATATAATGTTAATTTATATTTCCTTACGATGGATAAATTGCCAAGTGTTCAAACATAGAATAGTATATTTCATTACGAGTGCGGGAAGGCTGTCATTGCAAAGAGTTCCGACAAATGTCTACCCGAGCCGAGGCGCAGCCGAAGGTGAGGGTTGACAGTCGGAACAAGTTGCAATGACGGTTCCGCACGTGTACTGAACAACTATTTTTAATACAGTTGCGAAAAAATGCAGCAATTTAATAAAATAATAAAAACACAATAAACTCAACTAACTAATACTCCACGCAATAAATTCGTAGTATGTAGATATGTAGCGACTTTTTGACTTTTCCGGTAAAATGTTCTCCGAAGCATTTTGTACAATTATACTGAGTTCCGGTGGTGTTAATTCAAATAAAATATCGTTGAAATTACTCATTTTGTGCAACAAACAACTAAACCCGCAAAGATAATTTTTGGAAAATGGCGCCAACCGTAAAAGAATATAAGCAGAGTTTTTTTTTTGTTTTCTTCACCCATTCTGGGTAGGCAAAAAGAACTATGCCCATACAGCCAAGTCTTCAGCAGAATTTTTTTATTGATATGAAATGAAAATGAAATTTAATGTGATGAAATGAAATGATACCTAACCTTACTCATTGAATTAAATCATTAAATCTGATATTGAAACAAATTAGTAGCTTCTTTTTAGAAATATTTGCACGAATCATAAAAACTTCTATGAATTTTTTTAGTAAAAACTTCGTGGTTGTTTTTTTTCTTTTTAATAGACATTATTTTGACAGTTGGGAAAGAGAACGCACGAGTTCGGAAAAGGTAAAGAAAAAGCTCAAGTATGTAATAGCCCACATCCCGAACGCTATACGTCCCTGCAATACGCCACTTTTTGAGCAACTGTATTAAAAATTTATTTCTGTCATAGTTTTTCCTACAAATAAAAAAAGAATTTTTTGAAAGTACAGAGTAATTTAAATTTTATGACCTATTATACTTGTGACAATACTTAAGGGTGCCCCGAGCGTTTGCCTTTGTCTCTGTCTTTTTCTTTATGTGTAAATAGTAAAGATAATAACCAAACTTTTGTACTTTTTCAATGTTTTTCTTAGTTATTTTCATGATATTGTTCTTAAATAAAAAACTATCGTTTATAAACGCTCCAGTCATCTATGAACTTTATTTAAGTAAATGAATCATAATATCAAATTACTTATTTATATAAAAAAGTAGGGAAATAGAGGAAAAAATTACTCTAAAAGAGGTAACTGCGAATTTATTCTATCGAGCCAACTTTATCAAATCGTGTTTCCATCGTGTATAAAGTTTAGTATATTATATCCAATAGTACCAATATATTTCCCTAGATTTTAATTTTATTGTTTACTACTTCATACAAGGATTATAAAATAAACATGTGTTTGACTGTGTAAAAAGCTCTGTACGCTCTTAAGGTTATGACATAGGCTAGAAAAAAATGTGTTTCGGGCGTGGCTAACGCGTCGCGGGGGAAATTCTCAGTTCTCCCGCCCCGCGCCCCGCACGTCTGCATCTAACTAAACTTACCATAGATTGTGGATACAATAGACATACAGCAAATAAAAAGCCGTGATGCAAAAGCATATTTCTATGTGTAGTGTCAATGTTTATGTCATTCAGATTTATTGAGATTTATTCAGATTGTCATTCTACTTGATATCTATGATTATTTATAAGTTACTATAATTTTTTAAAGAAACCCATAAGTGATATGCGACCGGTTGCTTCAGTGTAAAATTAATATTACCGCCCAAGTGCTAGCCAAAATCACGCACTGAGGGTTTCGTACCATCAAACAAGGTGACTTTTTGATATAGCTAAATTCATACTGGAGGCTTGATAAGTAACCAATCAGTACCACTTTTTGGTAATATCGCAAACTAAAATGTTAACTTCCCATAGTAAATAATTGACTCGGGCTGGGCTTACGTTTGTAGGGAAAACAAAAAACTATAATTTACGAATGCCACGAAAATGGTCGTCGAACCTTGTTACTGAATTTGGCTCTATCAACAAAAGTCACTTTATATTTGTATTATTAAAACAATGTGTTTTCTTTATTTTTACTATCCATTATTGTTGCCAAAACCTTTAAAAAATGAGATTAGACAGGGCAACATTTAGACCTGGATGATATGAGTGAAAAGGGGCCCACCAATGTGGGGCCCCTTATCTTATTGCCCGGTTTATAATTTTTATCAACAGAAATACACCTATTGTACGTCTCACGTATAATATAGCTTAGGAGGGGGGGGGGGGGTTCACCAAGATAATTTTAATTTCAACATTAGTTTGGCAGCAAAGGGACTTATATTTAGAGGGGTTTTATATCCCTCCTTTATACATATATGGTGAGTTTCATTTATATAGCCAAATTCATACTGTAGACTCGGTAAGGTCAGGACCAAGGTTCAATGACCCTTTATGTGAAATACGTAATAATTGAGATACACGTATGGTAAGTCTATGAACGAGAACTGGTTCTTAAATAAATGTTTTTTTTATTGCATTTAATATATGACTTCAAATTAAAACATTCACTTAATTTAAATATGTAATATAATATAGTAGTATTTTATATCACAATATAGTTTTTTTTACAATATAGAACATTTATTCTGTATCAAAATACAGAAAAATCAATAAATCTTTCAAACCTATTTTTTTTGATTTGTGATGATTCATTGTCACTAGTAGATCCGCGTTCTTTATTAATTTGTGCTGTTTTTTAGACGTTTTTATTAATTATGCTTTCATAATCATCGCATCCATAAATTTGTCTTATTATATTTATGGGTAAGTAATGGATCCATGTTTTCTTTATTTTCTTCCAAATTATCTCCAGCTTTTCTTCTCTTTTGCAATATTTTACTAACGGAAACTTCATTATTTTGTCGTTTTCTTTTTTTTACGTTGTGGTTTGTTTAGCTTTTCTTTGTTCTTTTTTTCGATTGCTTCTTTGATGAAATCTGGTTCACGCATAGGCAAACCTTTTTTTAATTGAAGTATTTTTCTGGGCAATATGAAGCTTGCCCTGGATTTGGTAAAACCACGGATGATTTTTATTTATGTTTAGTTTAATTTTGTCGATAGTCCAAAATCGAACCTTTTTCTTTTCTATGGATTTTTGCAAGCCCATTTTGTAGACGGTTATCGGGCATTTTATCTCCACTATTAAATCTTCACCATTTTCTCTCTTAATTATTCCGTCTGGCGAGGCCCCTAAAACTGGAATATCTTTATCTATGAAGAGACCACAATTTTTTTGTTTTCTAATATCCATCTGTTTAATGTTTGAAGATGGCGTTTGGTGTAAAGTTGCCTTTTGAATTTCATATATTGGCCGTTTTGTATTGTAGGACAAAACAACAGCGAATGCCCTACCTGTGTAAGAACCACGGCTAGTGAAATTAATCCTTTTTCCACCGATATACTTCGCAATGGTCGAGTCGAAACTCTCAACAATATTACTGTGGATATTGTGTAGCAAACTCCTGGCATGGGCTGCAAGAGCGGAGACGATTACAGTCAGTCGAAGCCACATCCCAGTGCCCCGAAATTGACCGATCAGTTCTTCAGGATCACCACATTTTGCTTCAAAGCAATAAAAAGCTTTGCAATGTAGGTGTGAATGGAATACATGAAAAAGAATGGTGTTGATTTCAGAGTGCAGATTATTAATTTTTAATGTATCAGAAGCGTATATTTTGATAATGTTTGATAGCTTTCTTAATATTTCGACGTATCGACATAATACGCTGCTGTGTCATCATTTTCCTTAATTTCACTGGAAATCTTGTGTCTACACTTATCATCCGCATTTTATTGCAAAAATTTCTCAGTAAATGATTTATGCATTTGATCTTCTGCACAGTTAAGTTGCTATATGGTTGTGCTTCTAAAATCTTGGTATATGTGCTGGAATCACCATCTGAGATGAGGCGGCCATAGATTATGTTATACATAGAAATCGATGATTTGAAACCATCAACCAGTATATCGGATTCCATCCCCGAAGACGAACCTTCATAATTTTTATAACATTTATGCTCGATTGTTGCGTTGTTTTTTTCACAATGTTTGCAGATTGAACAATACTTGTTACGTACAGCCAAAAAAGGACCTTCCCAAAGCGCTTCCCAATTATTGCTGCAGCTCCAGAGGAAGACGAGTAATTTGAACGGTACGACCGTTTTGCCCAGCATCCATCTCAGTGGTGTGCATAGAACTTTTTTCCAGAAAAGCAATGAGAAGGTCAAGATTGACAACAAAAAATATATGAAAAAATTTAAATAACACTTTGAAAAAAAAAAATGTAATGAAAATGTTCACTCTAGGATAGGCAGTGCCTATCCTGGCGTCATACAAACTTTCTTTTTTCAAAGTGTTATTTAGATTTTTTCATATTGTTTTTATTGTGAAACTTGACTTTCTCATTGATTTTCCGGAAAAAGTTCTATGCAAGCCACTGATCCATCTGCAACCACGTCTATAATTGGTGTACCATTCTCGTCAACCCTAATCTCTTTTAGAGCAGCTTCTCTTTCTTCAGATGCAGCATTTACCATAGAATCCATGGCAGATTCTTGCCACTGTTCAGCTAATTTGCCATGTATTTTCTGCTAATAGCGTTCGGACATAGCTAGGACATCAACAGAGGACATAAACTGTTCCTGGGCTGAAAAACCTCCACCTATGGCCATAATACCAGTGACTGCTGACTTATTTGTATCAAAAACACAACTTTGTTTCGAATCGGTTTGGATAACTTGGCGATATTTGCAAAAGCTACATCTGAATGTAAGTTTTGATATAAGTTTTGATGTTCCATACAAAATTTCATTTCCAAGGATAGTTTTTTGTGATTCACCGACCAAGTCAACAATTATTACAAAGCAAGATTGAATCAGCCTTAGTATCACAGGGACCTACCTGGGGGCCCCAGTACGCATCGGTCCCCTTATTCCGCCACTGCCCCATTTTAATAGTATCATATCTTTTTGTAATTTGCAACAATCTGTATTTACGTAATCGAAACCCAGCGTTCATTTGAGGAATGTTATTTTGGACAACAATCGTCACGACATGAATCCCTGAGGGGATCTAAAAGGTATTCCCAAGTGTGAACTGTGAAATGCAAGTCGCAGTTCACTCTTGGTACACCCGCTTTTCAGTGACGATTATTATGTGGGTGGTGAGCCCTATCGCCGTACTTTGGGCACAAATGGACTAACAGCTGCAACAAATTAATGTTGCACCGCGGGAATTGAACCCACGACCTTTGGGATAGAAGGCGAGCGCTCTACCACTCGGCCAGTTAGTCAATTATATTTCAATTCAAAGAAAACATTCGAGATCTGCTTTAAAATTAATTTGAACGAAATTGTGTAGCATATAAAAATATATATTTTATCATTTACAATTAAAACCAAAATATATAAAAAAAACGAGTAAAAAACATGCCAAACTTAATTAGCGCTGACGCTAAGTGAGCGAACAGAGTTTACGATAGGAGGTCAAAATTTTATTTTGCGATATTACCAAAAAGGATAATCTATCCGTGATACTAATCACTTACCAAGCCTCCCGTACGAATTTGGCTGTATAAATAAAAGTCACCTTATTTAACCAGAGTTATTAAATTGGACAATACAATAAATACCTAACTTCGTCATGTTTTTTATATATTTATTATTTATGAGCGTAATGTAACATATTAAAAAAAGAAATCGGACTGAGGAATTACTACAACAAGCCGTCTATTCTATTCTGTTTACGTTTAAGTTCTGTTTAAAGATTTGGCATCTTATAGGTAAAGTTTTTCAAGATACTTGCTTGTACTAGATGTTGTAATGTCAAAATAGATAATTGCTACAAAACAAAATAGAAAATTCGCGATGCAGCGCAGCGTCGCGGTCCCACGTCCGAAAGGCGCCAGGGCTCGACGCAGACTGACTTCACGCAGCGAAACATTTGGTTGGAGGGTTTTTAGCTAATACTGAAATATTTTCTAGGGAAAAAAATATTGAATTTAGGTGACATACCTTTGTATTTTAATTACCTATTTTATGAAAAAAAAAATCAAGTTGATCTCTTAACCGCGTTCTTCAAGCGAACGTTTGAAAAACAAAAAAAAGAGGGGTGCAAAACATTTTTTTTTGACAAAAGTATAAATCTTAGTACATTGTTTATACGTAACATCCCTAGAGAAAAGATTAATAAACCAAATATATTTTTTTCAATGCAAGGAGAGTCCGAATTTCTTCAAACGAATCCTAGATAGCCTGGAGTTGGTCATGCTCTAGGCTCAGGTACAGTCTTAAGGTCCGACTAGGTAGAAAGGGGATGACTAAATAAGAGTAATAGAACACAAATCAGTGATTTTGAGAATTCTTTTCTGTCTGTCTATCTGTTTGTTGGCGCTCATCTCCAAAACTACTGAACGGATTTTGATGTAGTTTTACAGGTGGACGGCGCTCAATTTGGAGCAGAATATAGGCTTTATTTTATTAATAGTCGTTTTTCACGTGCATCCTGTGGGTCAGCTACACCCAAAAAACCTACAGCGCCTTGCGTGTCCAAGGATTTAGGATTTAGGATGCTGTTGGGGCTGCCGCGGTATTGTAGTGCATCAGGTCAGGTATGTTTGCAGAGGCAGCGGTTGATGATTTTTACTGCATACCGTAAGGAAAAGGGTAGCCTCCCTGATGTCGCGCGTTCGCGGCAGCGCCAGTGCCTTGATGCCCTAAGCAATCCGCGCCTATGGCCCCCCCTATCCACTGATAGAAAAGTGTCATTCTTCCAAAAATGTTACGTATTTATTACAAAGAGATCAATCATTTCGTACAATACTCTTATACTTTTCTTAGAATAAGCACGAAAAAGATAAGTGTATTTATAATAAAAACTATATGCTTTATGAACATCTGCCTCTATATTTAATATTGATAAAGCTTCGGGCCTCTTGCAGCATTTTCGTTCGTTTTAATATCTGACTTTTCGGAAGATTTGCAAATTCACGTGGGGTGCATGCAACGACATCACATTACTCAAGCTAATCATTTTGATTACACGCGGGTTTTCAATAATGATCTAGAAAATATTTTATCGATGCTGTTTGTGGTGCGCCCGAGACGTGATGCTCTAAGCAGTTGCTTAATTTGCTTATGGGTTAATCCGGCACTGGGCAGCGCCAACAATCTCCTATCCGTTCTCAGGGACAAAGGGAGGAAGATCACTGTTCAATAACTTATTATCTAACTAAAAACTGGATACTTTCTACTGCGGGAATCCCACTGTGGCCGCATTATCTTCTTCCACGTGGACGAAGTCGCGAGCATCACCTAGTATATTATTATACCTCTATAAAGTGCATGATATGCAAATGTTTCGAAACCCCGCTTCTGTCATCTTCTTTTTCTAATGTTATTTGGAATGGAGTATAAACGGCAAATAATAAAAACAATTCAGAAATATAAACCCAAGGATATAACATCCCACACAATTTTATATTGTATTAGCCTTTCGCCCGCAGCTCCGCCTGCGTTTATTTAGTCTCTGTCCCGTTTTCGGCTTGGGTGTTATTTCATACACACACCTTACAGCCTATAATTATGTTGACCGGGGTCACTACGATAGTGAAAAAAAACGCATCCAAATCTGCTGTATGGTTCCCGATTGAAAAAGAATATACAGATAGACAGAAAAAAATCTAAATGCCTTCAATACAATAATAATAATTAATGTGATTTAAAAAAAACATGTACAGACACTACTTTTTTACCACATTATTATTAATATATGTACATATATATGATAGGCCATATTTGTCACCAACACGATGGCCGTTGGGGCCGAAAGGCATTGGAATGGGGACCACGTACGGCAAAGTAGGCCGACCTCGTGCCCGCTGCACCGACGAGCTGAAGACGTTGCGGCTACTGGCTGGATGAGGATGACGCAAGACCGCCAAGAGTGGCGAAATATTGGCCTATGTCCAGCAGTGGATGAACACAGGCTGATGGATGGATGATATGCACAACGCCTATTATTTTCAAGTCTATTTTGTAGGAAAATTGAGTTCCGTAAGTATTAGTTAATTGAAAAAATGCAAATGAAAAGAATGTCTGCAAAATAACAATGAACCTGTTTTATAGATAATGGAAAAATAAATAAAAATCGTTGTGTTATTATAATCAGTATTTATGTTTTCTTTTTAACACAAATAAACTAATATTAATTATAAAATAACAATATATCGAATTTCTTAAATCAATATGAAACCAAAGCAATTTTTTTCTCTTATGTATTGAAGTTCGTTCACCTCAAAGTAATGTGGGTAAATCTCTTACCAAAGCGACGAATCTTACTGCTTCCAGTACCTGCAATGTTTGCAAAGAAAGCAGGCTCTTCAAATATGTTGGGAGTGCAGCACCAAACTGAAGAACATGCATCAGTTTATATCTACGTCACAACAGTGCGTACGAGTACTGAACAACTATTTAGAGGATTCTACACAGGTGACGTTGTTATACTTTTTATTATAATAAAATGTAATATGCATGTTCTACTGATCATACTTTGTTCTATTAGAGGAAAGTAACCAAATATGGAATAGTATCCCTAATATGGAATACCACCATTTCTCTAAAACTAACACTTCAAGATGCAATTCAAAGTCATTTTTTATCTCATTCACACACTTTAGTGTCGCACTTATTTTGTCTCACCAGTCAGGTGCGCGGTGTAGCTATGGCAGGCGTTTTTTGTTTTCTCAAGATACTCAAGGAAAAACGTGGGTCAAAAGTTTAATGTCTTCTTTCTGGGTTCATAATTTTTGTGCAGGTGCAGAGTTAAGGGAATCATTGAGTTAGCGGCCGCGGCCGCGATAGGTACAGATCGTTCACAGTTATTTTACCTCTAGGCTGATCGAAAATGTTTCTTAAGTATTTGGACATAGAACAGCTGTCAGAGGTAAAATACCTGTGAACAGTCTGTATTTGAAAAAAACTATAGCCGTCTTATTCCTGCTGCGCGGCGCACTTGCAAGCGAGTCGCCCCGCGCGCTTCCCGCAACCTTATTCTGTGAGGCGTCCGTATTCTGGTAATATAAAGAGGTGCGATTGTGTAAGGTTGGTCATAGATGATAAATCTATACCATTGTCAAGGATCGTGTAGGGCAAATTCGAATTGTGTAAAACTGTCCATAATATGAAGACCGAAAAGTGACCGAAGGTATAGAAATGACCGATGGTTTAAAAAATGCGAAATGAAATTGCGTTTTACTGTGTACTACCTACGTAAAATGAAATTTGATAATTTATTTACTTTAAAATTATGTCAAACACAAAAATAATAAATCTTTTTGATTACATTTTTTAAATCCACCACAAAAATTAATTTTTATAATTTAAAACATAGAATTCAATCGAAAATTATCTCCATGCAACTCGTATAACCAAACGCAACAATTGAAGGAAAACCGAGTTTCAGCTGCTCGACCCCAGGTTGTGGCATAAGTTTACTACTACTCAACAGTAGATGTAGTTGAAGAGCTTGACACGGGATTACTTTTTTTACTAGATGTGATGTCTGAAAGAGACAGCGCTATATCTTATCGTATTATTTGTCTTCGTCCGAGTTTTGTTGTTATAATAACGCGTCATAGTTTCGAATCAATTCAAGTGTCAAGTCAACTGCAACTGCAAAATATTTTTGAATCGGTCGGTGTTTTATTTTATAGTATGTTTATTTATTATATTAGTATGACGAAATAGCAACCGAACCAAAATACAAAAACCGGCCAAGTGCGAGTCGGACTCGCGCACGAAGGGTTCCGTACCATTATATATAAAAACGGCAAAAAAACATGTCTGTTGTATGGGAGCCCCCTTAAATATTTATTTTATTCTGTTTTTTAGTATTTGATGTTATAGCGGCAACAGAAATACATCATCTGTGAAAATTTCAACTGTCTTACTATCACGGTTCATGAGATACAGCCTGTTGATAGACGGACAGACAGACGGACAGCGCAGTCTAAGTAATAGGGTCTCGTTGGTTACCCTTTGGGTACGGAACCCTAAAAAGTAAGAAAAAATATTTTAATCTGTGGCCGAACTGCCCTAAACCTTTTCATAATATCTTTCCTACAAAAATATAACCCCAAACTGTGTTCATATAAAAAACAATTCAAGCCAAAGCCAAGGGTTTTGACTAAAAAGCTCCACAATTTTAATTAATTGAACATCATTTATTGATTTTAATGGTAGAATAAAAATTGTTTTACCTAATTTTATTCCAAAATAATCAAAAACACTTACCGTTAAACGATTGTCATAGACAACAAGTCGCCGCAATCATTTGACATTAGCGATGAACTAAAAAATCTTAGACAATTCGAATTATCTGTCAATCTTAACAAATCATTCACTCATTGTCTAAAATAACAATACAAATCGTAAAGCATCAATAAATACCATAGACAATTCGAATTGGCCGTTTGACAAGTGAAATGATTAGTTTTAAGCTATCAAATGAATACGATTTCATGACTATTTTCTTACACAATCGCACCTCTGATTTTCATGTTTAGTTTATGAGTTTAGCGAAAGAATCATTAATTAGAGTAAAATAATAACACATGTTATATACGTAAATAAATCCAAAATTTGGGTTGATTGGTTGTTTAGTAAGACTAATTGAACGGGCAAAGTTAGGCAGATATTTAAATTTATTTTTAGCGTATTTGGATATTTATTTGTAGCTATTCTGGAAGTATGGGTTTTTTGTGCGAAACGTCCTGACAAAATCAATATGTTGTCCTGCTTGCAGTACGTATTTTGTATGAAAATTTGACTTGTCCTTCTGGCAGTACAATGACCTTGACCCTGAACGGCACAACGTTATCTTGTCCACTCAGTATGACATTTATGTTTTCTTTGTCAGGATGGTCGTTACTGACACTCCATTTTCTTTAAAAGCTAAAAAACAAACAAATTATTCTTAATAATCATTAAAGCCTCTAACGTTTCAATAGTTCTGTTATCAAGCATTGATTTATATTTTACTGAATGAAGATTCAGCAGCTAGATACTTAGGTACTCCCTCATTACCCTTTCTTGATTTAAATTATCTTGTCCTCTCAGTAGGACATATATATTTTCTTTGTCAGAATAGTCATTCATTACTGACACCTAAATTTCTATGAAAGATATAATATTTTAAAAATATACATATAAAATATTAACTTAACAATTTGTATTTCTTTTACCTCGAATTCATATACTATTTTATCATTGACGTAAAGATTATATTTTATGCTCTGTGCCTATTTGAGACCGAGGAGTCGTCGACCTTTATTTTGGTAAACTCGCTTGGCTTTACCAGAACCGTAGTACTTTATTATTCTTTTATTACCCATTATTTACCATTTATTATTGTCTTCTACAATGTTAATTTATTTAATAAATGATACAGCAAACTAACCTAACCTATACATTACACTTACACTTATTGCACAAAAACAAAACAAAAGGGAATATTTACATTACTATACACAACACACCACTAGTTCATAATATTATACAAAATCGGAATCGTCAAATGCACTACACTACCACAAAAACACCTGATATTAGCCAAAATTTTCTTTCCACTTTCTATGTGTTTTTCATTGCCCGAAATAAAGACATTTTATTTTTTTATTTTTGCGTGACGGGAGCGTGTCGTTTGACTCTAAGTGCCTGATTAAATTTAAAAGCAATAATCAAAATCGTTAGATCTTGTTTTGGTATTTTTTTTTGCAGGCGCTATTAAATATTTTCAAGCATTTTCCTTCTAAAACAAATTGAATAAAAAAAGAATCTCATAGGAATCTTTACTTCTTTGAACCATACCTGAATATGTGATGTCTTCTGCATTTTAGCCCGTATTTGGTGAGAAACTGATGATAAACAGTTTCTTATTTTTATGACTTTGTAGTAACGCGTGAAACTTATTATAGCTTTAAATGATAAATTATGTAAAAACGAATTCCAAGGGGTCTTAGAATAAGGATCAACGTATGTTTATGCAGAGCTGCAATTTCCTAAAGCGACAGGATGCAGCGTCTTCGAAATTCTAAAATGTCGAATTTCACATTTTGTCCGGGATAATCGCCTTAACACTCGAATTTGTGATTTTTGTAAGAAGATTAAGTACCTCATTATTTTTTTTTATATTCTTACTTTTTTGTTTTTTTTTTCTAAATAGAAATCACGTATATTTTTCTAATATTCCATATTTGGGTAGCTGTTCCATAAATAGCTACCATTTTGATAATTCGATTTTTGAAAAATAAAAAATTGTTTAGTAATATTAAAATCGAATACCAGGTCAAGAAAAAATGTATGACAGATTATAATTACTAATAAACGTCTATAATATTTGTGTTTTTATTTTTTAAAACAAGAAATAAATATGGTATTCTATATTTGGTTACGTTCCTCTTCTTTTAAAATTACGCTATAAAGAAAATCAGTATCAGTAAAAGTATCAGTTTGGAGATAAGTGGCTAGGACAGAAAACATTTATACCATATTGGGGTTCCGTACCCGAAGCGTGCCAAACGAGCCTTTAATAAACCTCCGCTGTCTATCTGTCCGTATGTCACAGGAGTCTACAGCTTCAGTCGTTATAGGTAGCGAGTTGAAACTGTCACAGAATACGTTTTACTGTGGCCTATATGACGATAAATAATAATGATAAAATTAAATCCAAGGGTCCCCATACAAGAATCTCGAAAATGTAAGATTTTTTAACGTTATCATGCAACCCCTGTCTTCTCCGAAACAAAACGACCGAAAAAATTGAGAAAAACCGGCCAAGTGCGAATCGGACCCGCGCATAAAGGGTTCCGTACCACCACACGATACGGGTACGGAACCCTAAAAATATTATGGTAAATAATTCCACTTGCAGTTATGTCGGACTAACAATAAAACTTTATGTACGAGTATTTATATGGTCTAATTAGGTCGGTTTTATTACTCACTAAATAATAAAGTATTTGTAATTTTCACATTTTTTCCCAAGACCTACATATAAACGAAATTTCAAATTTCTAAGTCAACTAGAAGTGCCCTATAGTTTTTGATTCCTTTGCAAGTAAAAGTCAAAAATTTGTATGAAATTTATTATGAAAAGTGCAAAAACTTTTTTCGCGTCCAGTTAGAAGCCTGGTTTATTTACAGCGTTATGAGGCTTTAAACTTCTGTAGGAGGTATCAGTTTCAACTTGATATCTCATACGGGCCCGAGCAAAAGGTTCTTGACAGACAGACAGACAGATAGACAGACAACAACGAAGTGATCCTCTAAGGGTTCCGTTTTTTTTCATATTGAGGTATGGATCCCCAAAAATCATGGTAATAGTTGATTAAGTTACGTAAAGATTACAGGAAAATATAGCGGCTAAGATATCTGGGTTCCGTGCTCAGTGGGAGCTGCGAATTGTTTGCCAGGCGCTACCATTTTAGCGGCTTGTTTTTTAGTCGCTTTATTGTTGCTATTTACCATTTATGTTTTCAAGGTTCCGTACCTGTATTGTGTCGTGGTACGGAACCCTTTGTGCGCGAGTCCGACTCGCACTTTCTCATTTTTGAGTAGAAAAATCTAAAAAGTTCTATACTGTATTATTATACTCCAGAACTTACCAACCACAACATCAAAGCTGTGCAGAACGCATATAAAAATAGTAGACACGGGTACAAAATATGAAAAAACTGAAACAGAAGACATGGCAGACACTGTAGACACAGGACTAATATATGAAGAAACTGAGACAGAAGACGTGACGGACACTAAAGCAGAAGATGTGGCAGACACTATATACACAGGACTAATATATGAAGAAACTAAGACAGAACGCGTGACAGATACTGACATAGAAGACGTGGCTGACACTGTAGACACAGGAATAATATATGAAGAAACTAAGACTGAAGATGTGACAGACACTGAAACGGAAGACGTGGCAGACACTGAAACGGAAGACGTGGCAGACACTACAGATACAGGGCTAATATATGAAGAAACTAAGACAGAAGACGTGACAGACACTGCAACAGAAGACGTTGGAAACACTTTATACACAGGGCCAATATATGAAGAAACTGAGATAGATTATGTAACAGAGACTTTGGATGCCAAGATGGAAAATGATCCACTAGAGGTTAGTCGTCTCTGTATGTCTGTCTATTTGTTTCCTTATAACTCGAGAACCAGTTAACCGATTTTTGGTGTGGTTTTCAGTTTCTCTGCTATTTCTGATTTTGGCTGTTATCTCGCTGTAAGTAATGCAGTTGAGTTAAGCTGGGCAGTGATCGTAATCTCTAAATATGATCGTATCTACTAGAGTCTCGAGAATTTAAGGGTGTCAATGCTGTTGTTTTTAATTTCTTTTGAAAGTTTTAATGTTCTGACGAAAGCTGAATAATAATTATTTTAGTAAAATACGTTGGAAAAAAATAATGAAGAAAGAAATGAGAATTATGACAGAAAGAAGAGAAGTGAGGTTCTATTTTGCGCGTTTGGAGTTGCGGCGAAAGCCTAGTCGAGTATTATTATGATGATGGTGATATGATGGATTATAATTACGCCACTCAAAATCACCCCACCAAGCTTAGGAAGGCGTGAGGTTTCTTGTGTAGCGTCTCTCATATTTTTCCATTGTAAGTCACCCGCAAAAACACACTATCATCCCGCATCCACAACTCCGAAAACGGGGCCTTTAAGGCGTCGTCGCCAGACCAAAAGTGGGGCCTCAGAGGCCTCGCCAGAGAGAAATCAGGGCGATTTCGGAGTGGAGCGATGTAGTTTTGGATAATTTTGCATCTTGGTCTATATAAAAAAAGACATAAAATAAAACCATAACGCACGTTTTAAATTCGCAACATTACGACAACCTACACTACCCTATGCTAAAGGTAAAACTTCATACATTTCAGACTGAACTTAACAATATTGCTGACAATAATAATGGGGAAGTCACATCGGTAGACTTTGAGATGATGAAGGAACAAGTGACGTTGTGGCGGGTGATCCTCCACAGACTGCCTACTGACACACGGCCAATCAACACCATGTCATCAGGTAAATGTATATCGTTAAGATCTGGAGAGTGTGAAGGAAATTGTAGGGGATAAGTTTCTTGTATTACTTGGTTTGCCATCAGCTAAGAGAGGATTTCAGTAAATTGCCGTGGGAACATTTACTTACGCTTGGCCACTACCGCGCCTGATGAAAAGGGAAGAGATGATGCCACGTACGATATGTGGACCGGCTAAGACGTCCTCCAGATGTTTAGTCCCAGGCTTGCTTCTTGAAACGCGGTAGCTTAAAGGTAGCTAGTCATGCTGATGTCCGTAACACGCCATGTCTAGAAGTCGCCGACGCCACCTCGGCCCCTTTTGTGTAGGTTTTTCCAAGCGTATAAACAATTTGAGAAACCAAACAATGCTAAGTTATTATTATGACTCACTCAATACAATAGGTTTACGCTTTCGGTAAATTATATCGGAAAATATTACTCCGCCTTAGATCGTTATTTCCTACTTGCTTTAGGTAAAAGTGTTACTCGTGGGGAAGAAAAAAGTTGTCAACGTGTAACAGATTTTAATCCCAACGAGTTACACTTTTGTTTTGGGGGTGTGACTCGTTGGGACGAAAATTAAATAATTGTGACTGGTTGGGATATTTTATTATTTTTTGTCCCAACGAGTTACACTGTGACTGGTTTCGGTGTGACTCGTTGGGACCAAAGGAATCCGATGAAATGACAGCGCTGCGCCGGAGCTGATTTTGGTGAAGCATGCATACGAAACAGCAGCGATTTATATTTAAATTTGGACGACCAACAATGTTTTGTGGACTGAAACTACTGAAATAAGTTTAGAACGCTTAAAAATTTAGTAGAACATGTGATTTTATTCATTACTGACTATTTGCTACACCCGGTATATTAATGAATAAATTATAATTATTTTATTTGCATAAAAAAACTTAAATAACAAAAATAATTTATATCTAAACTAAGTGGTATACTAAATTATAAATAATTAATTTAATAAATTATCTTGCTTTCAAAAAAGCAAAAGGATTAATAAATTTATTTATATTTTGCTTTTATGCAAAATGCACCATCAGAAGTGTTTTATAAAATATAAACATTTTTAGAACAAAATATAAAACAGCATAAGAGTTTTATTTTATCATTGATATGTAAATAAAGCGCAAAACTTTATAAAGTTTGCTAATAATAAAATAAGTAAGATTAATTAGGTAGGAGAGCAATACTTAAACCTATTGTATTATTAAAACTTTGAAACACCCGCCACCGTTTTGTTTATACTGTGCCGCCTTCGCGCCGTGCTGGCTCGCTGTCTGCTCGCGATGTATTCAACAGGGGCGCTCCCCGCGTTCTCGGTTAAACGAGAACGCCTCTCGAGCTATGATTTATTTTTTACGTATCACCTTAAACGGTAAATAAGTATAAAATTAGTTATCGCAATTGCAAGGTCAGCCCGCCAACGAGCAACGTGGAGTCGTGCTGAGTTAGTGTAGGTGACTGAGGTGCTGCCGAAAGAAAAATGTAACGGGGGCCGCGCGGGGAGATTCGCGGAGGCAGGGTTGAGAGGGGGTCATAGGCATTGAGAAGAAACATTGTTACGTTTCGAAGTACGGTATGATTGATATATAAATATCACAACGTGACACCGGGATGTGGGAGGGTAAAAGCAGGCGAGGTTTTGATCAGTTTTTGCAAAACTTCCGCAAAATCGGTTACGAATGACTGCTACTACGCAACATGCCTACGAGTTTTAGAATTGTCTCAACTCTGCGTGCAGTCGGGCTATTGTATTTTTATAATTAACTTAATAAATTGTATATCACTGTACAGTTACTATACTATATGTGTATTAAATCAAATAAATTAAAATAATGTGTCGTATTTTATGGATGTTATATTTTTGCAGGTGCTTCAGTTACAATATGTAATGGCACAAATAACAGTCGGATTAAAGCAATAGAAGATGTTCCGCGTTTTGAAGCTCTTCATGAAGCCAACGATTGTATTTCAAAGCAACAGTCAACAAAGGAGAATGAAGAAAACATTTCAAATAAACATGAAGTCATTAATAAAACAAAATCTTTCAAAACACCGGCGCAGAAGAAAAGGGTTTCTTTGAGTTTTATCTGTGATCATTGCAAACGAAAATTTGACACGAAAATGAAATTGCAACAGCATATTATGTCCATTCATTACAAATATTCAGAAGTAAATCTCACATGTCAAACTTGTAACTACAGAGGTGTCACAGTTCAAGCGTTAGAAAAACATTCAAGACTCCACGATGAAAAAATTTATTTAGAAAATAATTCGTGTACATACAGATTTAGTAGTAACTGCGACTATGCAAGTAGCATTAGCAGTAATTTGAAGATACATATGAGAAAACACACAGGAGAGAAGCCATATAAATGTGACCTGTGCGATTTTGCGAGTAGATATAGCAATAGTTTAAAGATACACATGAGAAAACATACGGGAGAGAAGCCGTACAAATGTGACCTGTGTGACTATAGTAGCTTTAGCAATCATTTGAAGAGACATATGAGAAAACATACGGGAGAGAAGCCATATAAATGTGACATGTGTGACTATGCGAGTAGCTTTAGCAATAAATTGAAGTTACATATGAGCAAGCACACGGGAGAGAAGCCATTTAAATGTGAACTGTGTGACTATGCAAGTAGCTTTAGCCATAAATTGAAGACACATATGAGAAAACACACTGGGGAGAAGCCATATAAATGTGACATGTGCGACTATGTGAGTAGCCAGAACGGTCATTTGAAATTACATATAAGAATACACACGGGAGAGAAGCCATATAAATGTGACCTGTGTGACTATGTGAGTAGATCTAGCAGTGATTTGAAGATTCACATGAGAAAACACACTGGAGAGACATATAAATGTGACTTCTGCGACTATGCGAGTAGCATAAGCTTTAATTTGAAGACACATATGAGAAAACACACTGGGGAGAAGCCATATAAATGTGACATGTGCGACTATGTGAGTAGCCAGAACGGTCATTTGAAATTACATATAAGAATACACACGGGAGAGAAGCCATATAAATGTGACCTGTGTGACTATGCGAGTAGATCTAGCAGTGATTTGAAGATTCACATGAGAAAACACACTGGAGAGACATATAAATGTGACATGTGTGACTATGCGAGTAGCTTTAGCAATAAATTGAAGTTACATATGAGCAAGCACACGGGAGAGAAGCCATTTAAATGTGAACTGTGTGACTATGCAAGTAGCTTTAGCCATAAATTGAAGTTACATATGAGAAAACACACGGGGGAGAAGCCATATAAATGTGACATATGCGACTACGCGAGTAGATCTAGCAGTGGTTTAAAGAGTCACATGAGAAAACACACTGGGGAGACATATAAATGTGACATCTGCGACTATGCGAGTAACATTAGCTTTAATTTGAAGATACATATGAAAACCCACATGAGAGAAACCATTTAAATGTAACCTGTGTGACTTTGCGAGTAGCTTTAGCCGTGCTTTGAAATGTCACATAATAAAACATAAGCGAGAGGAACCATATAAATGTGACCTACAACTTTAACTGTGATTTAATGGGTCACATTAGAAAACATACGGGAGAGACATATAAATGTAACTTGTGCGACTATGCGAGTAACGTTACCTGTGGTTTGTTGAGACACATGAGAACACACGGTAGAGACATGCCGTGTCATGCCAGACTCGTCTAACTTTTAAATGGATATTTTGCTAAAGAAATTGGCCTTAATTTTCGTTTTTTCTTCTATTTTTATGATATATTTGTGTGAAAAATCTGCTATCTTTTAGATTGTAAGTCACTTACTATATTAGGACTTAGTAAATAAAAATTAAAAATTAATTATAAATCCAGAAAGTATTTTATGTATGAAGTGAAAAACTACACATGCATTTTTAATAATATGAAGCGGAACAAAATAAGTGATGGAAAGAATTTAGTTTATTACGTAGGTTTTTCATTTATTACAAACATTAAAAACTTTTTTTAGGCCCATGATCACAATATTTTATCAAAGTACTAATCAAGAGCAGTCAAAGGCCTAAACTCGAAGAGTCTGCTGTTTTCCGTTGAGGATATCCCGTATCCACCTTTCAGTCCCAACATCAGATCCTGATCACAATGATTAACCAAAGTACTCTATTTACGTTTTTAATTATAGCGACAAAGTGTTTTCCAAAGACAACTAAATATAACAATCAAACAAGCGTCACCGCGCACATTGTAAAAACAACTTTGTTGTTTGGAACGAGTAGTTTACTAATGATTTAGTGGCGAACGAATGAAAGAGATAACAGGGCTGCCCCGGTAGCCAATCTTTTTCGAGCCCATCTCGTTTGCTTTGACACTGCTTTTCCTTTTCACTCAGTAACGACAAGCGGTGGTCTTGAAGAAAAATTGTATTATGATATCTACCCAAGTTACACGTAATCTGTATAATAACCAAAGCGGATGAAGTCAAAATAACACTTTTAATTAGATTCCAATTGTTTTGTCTAGCTATAGTAAAACTAACAGCATTATTGTGCTATTTTCGAATGCATAAAGCATTTATATTATGTGTCATATTATGTGTTATATTATGTATTTTCAAGGTACTGCTTAAAAACCTTTTATGTCTCATACTACTACCCTTTATCAGGATTTCAAGGTGCTAACGGTTCGCCAACATTATCTATATTTTGAGAGCGTCACTTACTCAACACCAGATAACAATTATGTACCTAGGTACATATTTGGATTATCCATCATTGTTAAGTAAGAGAGTATACAGAATAGTTGTCCCATCGGTAAAAACCATTTTCGCTCAGTGTTTTAAAAATGTTAGTTTTCCTTTTATATATAACGTTATTTGCAATATAACAGGCATAAAAACATCGTCAGTTAAAGAGGCTAAGAGGACTGTTACAACTTATCTGTCTACATTGGATTACGACGCTACCGAAGAATTGCTTCAACACCCCTCGTAGACAGCCCATTGTTTATTTATTTAGTTATTTATATACATACTTATTATTACTATTTAACAATATAACTAGTTTATAATTTGATTTTTGAATTATTTATAAAATAACTATAAATATACCCACAAAATTTATTTTATTGTCACATAACTTTTTCTTTATACTCAATGAACCAATAACACTGTCAAAACTCGTATTTTAGTCTGGTACAATCCTATTTCTGGATCCCACGTGACAAGCCCGACTTAGTTGGGGTCCACTAGAAAACGTATACATACACTATATAATCTGTTTTTAATCATTGATTCTCGCTGTTTTTTAATGTTAAGATTAAATTTTAAGAGCTAGCAAAATTTCAGATTTCACCCGCGCCCCGCCTGCCCCCGCGAATCGAGCATTGCGGCGCGGCGGCGATACGCAACTTGCTCACTCATGGTCATGGGCGGTCGGGCAATATACAGCAGAGCTGTCATATGGACCAAATAAAAAGTCCGTAAAAGACCGAAAACGTATAAAAAGTCCTAAATCATCAAATAGGACTTTTTCAACCGTGAGCGAGTCCGCGGACCACGGACCGATCGGACTTTTTCGGGCTTCGGGTTAGTCCGTTCAGTCCGTTGGTCCGTTGCTGGTCCGTTGTGTGTAACGAAATGATTATGGATGGTTTTATGCAAGTATAGCATGACAAAATAATATATATATATATATATACGAAAACACAAAAAAAAATATAATTATAGATGAGTAGTAAAATATATTTCGACCACTAATTGTGGTCGGCATCAGTTACACAATTTAAATAAAACTTAAAAATTAATAATTATAAATTATAGATACTTATGATACTGAATATTTTATTTTTGTAATGATGACAGTAGCAGTGATTGATAGGAAATGGAAGAAGGTCTTATTAAGAAGTTTGCATTGTTTCTTGTGCTGACTCCTCGTAAATATCAATGCTGCTTGTTCAGGCCCGGACCGTAGTGGGCACCAAGTGACCAAATATAGGATCCTTCCCATGTCCGTAGTTGAGTGTCTGTCAGTGGAGGTGAAAATGATTTGATTATTCGTGCGGTGAAGCAATTATTGAATGGATGGTTATGAAGTCGAGCGTGGGTGGGGATTGGCAGAGTGTTGTTTGTAATAGAGTCGCATGTGTGTCGGTGTTGGTTGATTCGGATGTGGAGAGCGTTTTTTGTTTCGCCGATGTAGAATGCAGGACAGTGCCTGCATTCTAGTATGTAAATGCAGTTGGATGTTTTGCATGTGCTGTTAGGTTGTGCATGGTATGTGTTTCTGGTGTGGTGTGTGTTGATGGCTGTGGCTGTGTTAATAATTGCGCATGTTTTGCATCGTGGCCGTCGGCATGGTGAAGTGCCAGGAGATATGTATGTGTTTTGAGAAGGGATGCTTTTTGTGTGAGTGAGTAGAGATTTGATGTTTGGGTTTTGTCTGTAGCATATTTGGGTGTTGTGTGGTAGGAGATCTTTTGTTTCGTCATTGTGTGTTAAGATTGGAAGGAAGTCTTTGATCAGTTTTTGTAGTTTGTAGCTGCCATGGAAGTAAGTTGTGATCAGACGTGGTTGATTTTGTGTGTTTCGTTTTGTTCTGTTGTTTTGGTTGTGAAATCTGGGCCGGTTATGTATGTGTTTTGTCAGGAAGTTATTTGGGTAGTTTCTGTTGAGTAAACCAGTATGTATTTTGTTTTGATAGGAATCTAGAGCATTTTGTGTATTGCAGATCCGACGGCCACGGAGTGATAATGAATATGGTATGGACTTTTTTAAATGAGGAGGATGGCAGCTATTGAAATGTAAATACTGAAGGTTGTTGGTCGGTTTGAAATGAACAGATGTAGTGATATTATTGTTTGCCTCTAAAGTTATGTCAACATCCAAAAATGTAATGGTCTTAGTGGATGTTTCATGGGTGAATTTGAGTGAGCTATGGTTGTTTAGTCTTGTCAAAAAGTTGTCGAGAGAGTATTGATCATGTGGCCAAATCATGAATATGTCATCTATGAATCTTTTCCAGACCAAGGGCTGCTGAGGTTCCGTCGCTAAAAAGCTATTTTCGATAGAAGCCATATATATGTTGGCATAACTGGGAGCCATCCGAGTACCCATTGCCGTTCCTTTTTTCTGGTGATAAAATTCATTTTCGAATGTAAAATAGTTATGTTTTAGTATAATTTCGGCAAGTTCTGTAATAAAGTCAGAGGATGGTTCGTGGGGTGGTGGTCGGTTATTTAGATGATCGCGTAGCGCGTCGAGGCCAGCGGCATGTGGGATGTTTGTGTATAATGATGTGACATCTATTGTTACTAGTATTAATGGTGTGTTTGTGGGTAGATGAAGAGTTCCAATGATATCGATGAAATGATTCGTGTCTTTAATGTGTGATCGAAGATTTTTAACGAGTGGTTGGAGATGATGGTCCACAAATGCTGATATGCGTTCAGTTGGTGAATCGTATGAAGCAACTATTGGACGGCCAGGGTGATTTGGTTTGTGGATTTTAGGTAGCATATAAAAGTGTGGGGTTCTCGGATGACTCGGAAGCATCAGTAACTTGTCTTTTTCTGAGAGGCCCTCAGCTGTTCCTTTGGCCTGGACAATATCCTCAACAATACTCATGACCTGGTCACATGGGTCACCCGGTGCTACACTATAAAAGGTCGTGTCCGTAAGCTGGCGCAGCCCTTCTTCTATGTAATCGCTTTTATTAAGAATTACTGTGGCTGATCCCTTATCTGCTGGAAGTATAATTATGTTTTCATTGGTTTGAAGTTTTTTGAGGGATAATCGTTCTTCTTTTGATAAATTATCTGAGGAGTCTTGAAGGTTGTTGATGAATCTGTCATCGGATAATTTAGATAGGATGCTGGTCATGAAAGTTTCAATGGGATGATTAGTAGGCAGTGGGGGTGGTTCATTCGATGATGGTGGTTTAAAGGTTTTTAATGCGGCATGTATGTTGTCTTCTGAAGATGCGGTGCGTGATTTCCAATATAGCTTCCATCGTAAATTTCTACCGAAGTCAATGAAATCATTTAGCAATTTAATTCGGTCAAGTTTTTTTGTGGGGCAAAAGCTTAAGCCTTTGTTAATGAGTTCTTGATCAGTTCTGGTTAAGTGTAATGATGATAGATTAACAATGGTATTTTCGTTTGTTTTTTTATTATTATTTATATTTATTTCTGGTGGTCCTGGAATGCTAAACGGGTGTGAAAGATTTGTTGGAGTCAGATTTAGATTGGAGAATTCATTGGAATGTTGGTATTGTATGGGTAAAGTTATATGCTTATCGTGGTAATAAGTAAAAAGGTTCTTTAATTTTCGAGAAAGTCTGACATGTTCATGTTCAAGTCTGCAGGCAGCATTTGATGTAATATTTTGAACTTCGAGGAATAAGTGGGGGTATGCTATCAAGGTTATTTTTAATATGTTGTCCAGGTTGTTTTTTTCATGTGTACATAGATAGAAATACTGTATATAGAGCATATGTGTGGTGTGTAGAGCGTTAACAAGATTTACTGATATCATATGTTTTCTAATTATCGACGGCATTGTGTGAATTGGTATTTTAGGGATCAGCCCTTTTGGCGCTGCGCCCACTTCCAAACATTTACCTAAAAACTGAACATGCTTATAATATTGTAGTAGTTTATTGATGGTTACTTTAATTTTGTTTATAATTTCTTTCATGATATGAATACTCTTTGAGGAGAAAGCACAATTGATTTATGGTTTTGTAAAATACTAAAGATTAATAATTTTGTGACAGAGTTGTTTATCTGTTGCCGGTGGAGACGAAAATGGTATTTGCTCGGTATTCAAGACGAAGTTTATGTAGAAATATTATTGTTAAATCTGTTATTTCTGCGTTGCAAGGATCAGGAAGTCTTGTAGATCAGATCCAGTGTATCACTATATTTCTTTGTTTCTCCGTTAAATATGCATATGATTTACGTTCTTTCGAATAAATTGATGGAGAAAAATTATATTTAGAAGATGTGCGAAGAAAATCAATGTCGTGTTTGGCAAGAACGGCTTGAAATAGAACGAACGTCGGCTCCAGTTATGTATCCGTCTGAGATGAGTGTGATATCAAGTTCAAAATATCTTTTTTCAAGATCACTGGCAGTGGATTTATCGGTTCACCAATGTTAGCCGATGGATTGTCTCGGTTATAGGCAAGAAGTGTTTGTAAAGCTTTCGTTGTAAAGTTCCTTATCATGCGATTCATGCGAGTGTAGTTTCTTTCTGTTCGCTTGCTAGGTAGTCAGTAGGAGATACTTTTTCGTAATAAATTATTTAAACACTCTTCGTTGTGTTATTTTTATAATTATATATATCGCTTTTGCGAGAAACAACATAAAATGATAATAGACTTTTCTTGTCTTTTCGATTAAAGAAATTATATATATATATATATATACGAAAACACAAAAAAAAATATAATTATAGATGAGTAGTAAAATATATTTCGACCACTAATTGTGGTCGGCATCAGTTACACAATTTAAATAAAACTTAAAAATTAATAATTATAAATTATAGATACTTATGATACTGAATATTTTATTTTTGTAATGATGACAGTAGCAGTGATTGATAGGAAATGGAAGAAGGTCTTATTAAGAAGTTTGCATTGTTTCTTGTGCTGACTCCTCGTAAATATCAATGCTGCTTGTTCAGGCCCGGACCGTAGTGGGCACCAAGTGACCAAATATAGGATCCTTCCCATGTCCGTAGTTGAGTGTCTGTCAGTGGAGGTGAAAATGATTTGATTATTCGTGCGGTGAAGCAATTATTGAATGGATGGTTATGAAGTCGAGCGTGGGTGGGGATTGGCACAAACATCCCACATGCCGCTGGCCTCGACGCGCTACGCGATCATCTAAATAACCGACCACCACCCCACGAACCATCCTCTGACTTTATTACAGAACTTGCCGAAATTATACTAAAACATAACTATTTTACATTCGAAAATGAATTTTATCACCAGAAAAAAGGAACGGCAATGGGTAACGTATCGGCACCGTTGTCCGACTAGGCTCCTGTATGCGACCGCCCAGTATTTTTGAAATTTGTAACAATATCCCGCGTCAAATAAGTGAACAATTGCTCGTCTCTTATAGGCCAATTCTTAAATTACCGATGAATCATGATTGGTTCTAATTTCCGCTACGTTTAATTTTGTTATTAATTTTATTGTCACTGAGCATCGGTTTAGTTCGAAGTCGAGCTTTGCGAGACGTAAAAAGTTTGTGGAGGTTGTTTTTAATTTTTTGTTCGATTCTGCATATTTTGGTAAAACTGACATATTTTTTTATGTAATTTAGGGTTCCGTTCATATATAAATGCAAGATTTTTCAGGATTGATAAAATATTAATAGTCTTATCATCTTTTCTATTTCGGTCGGAATCAGGAGATCCAGTAAAACGATTGTTTCCAGATACCGTACAGTGGACGGTATCAGGTGTTTTATAGACTTTCAGACTTTTGTTAATTTTCATTATAAATTGTGGATAAAAACTATAATTTGAATATACACATATTTTTGTGACAAATACATTTGCTTAATATCCTGATTCCGTCCTAAGTTTAGACTTTTAGATTGAGTCATAATTTACTTAAAACATTCCGTTCTTTCTCAAATTTATTGGGATATTAAATGTACGTTAATGGTTTTAAAAAGTTATTTTATATTAAAAATTGACATCTGAGATATTATTATAAAATTTTTAATGACTATATATGTCTTTAAATTTCTATAAAGCTCACTCTTTTTTTTATCACATTGGATAAATAATTAAAACACATAATTATTGTAATTGGACGGTAATGAGTGGTGATAAATTCAGTTTTGCTTGTTACCGACCACAATAAATATACCATAAACCGGAGTCTGGTCATCCGTTTGTGTATCAAGACAAAATTTTAAAGTACTTGCAAAAAATGTACGGTGCTCGAAAAGAGTGTGTTTGTATAGAAAAATACAAATAATGAGCAACAAAGTAACACCTGTCATGAATTTATTTTAGTATGGCCTCAGGAACAAGTGTCACAAAAAAAAATTAAACTGGAATTGAAATAAAACAACACATTACACAACAAGAACCAAACTGCTATGAAAATAGCAGTTTATAAAAACAATTGTGGAATCTTTTCAGTTTCAGTTTAAAGGAAAATCGAAAAACCTCACCAAACGAAAGAAAAGAATGTCAAGTTAAATATGGAATTAATTATTCAGTAATTTTAAAGCTCGACCACAATTACAAAGTTGGCAGAATAGTTCCTAAAAATGAAACAATTTATTCCATGTATTCTGTAACATTATAGAAACAAGATAGATAAACCTAAACCTAAGAAAAAAATTGCCGCAGAAATTGAAAAAAAATATTGTAAAGCAAGTTAAACTTATTGAAAATGAAGACGATGTTTTCAAACTTCTTATTAGCAAGGACTGTAATTATTTTAATTTCAAAATTTTATAAATAAAGTACAAGCTCTTAACCTTTTCTTTATCTTTGAATTCTTAGAAGTTACGAATTTCATTCATTAATTACTCAAAAAGAAAAAAAATCACCATTCTATCTAATCACAGTTTAAAAATAAAGAAAAAATCGAAAAAATAAGTAAAATAACATAAAAACTTGATTGAATAGTTATAGACGAAAAGAAAAATATCATACGACATATATAGGCGTTTGAAGTTAGAAAACTGCTGGCATCTATTGACATAAAAATATAAAAAAGTATATTTTAAATCATGGTTTTTAAAATCCTGATGAAGACCCCACTGAGGGGTCAAATATAGCACCTATAACTATTTAATGAAGTGTTTATATATATGTAAAATACAACATACAAATAATAAAAAAGCCGTTAAACGGTATTATACAAACAATATTTTACTAACATATTGAAATAAGATAAAATACATTTGGCCAAACATATGAAGTTTATATTGATAGCGACGAACATGAAAAAATGTAAAATATATACTTTAATAAAAGTTAATTAAAGCCTAAATTAACAAAAATGATTAACTGAAAAAAACCATCTATACATTTTGATATCTCCAGTAACTTTTGACCACATTTTTATGAGATAATGGCATTTTTGGCAATTTTTTGAATGGTGGTCGGAAACGGGTTACTTGCTGGACGGTATCAGGAAAACTTCAACTAAGCGGTCGGTAACTGGAGCTTTTAAGAAGGACAGTCAAACATATTAATAATATTTTTTTTTGTATGCTCTGACAACATAAATATTGATAATTATACTTTATAATGAAAGTCTCAACAATAAGGTTTAAAGTAAGCTATATATATAGTTTATAAATCAGTTTACGTTTATGTTTGGACGGTTTATTTGAAAAAAGGGCGTGAGTGGTCGGACTTGGGCGCATTTACGTTACTCGGATGGCTCCCAGTTATGCCAACATATATATGGCTTCTATCGAAAATAGCTTTTTAGCGACGGAACCTCAGCAGCCCTTGGTCTGGAAAAGATTCATAGATGACATATTCATGATTTGGCCACATGATCAATACTCTCTCGACAACTTTTTGACAAGACTAAACAACCATAGCTCACTCAAATTCACCCATGAAACATCCACTAAGACCATTACATTTTTGGATGTTGACATAACTTTAGAGGCAAACAATAATATCACTACATCTGTTCATTTCAAACCGACCAACAACCTTCAGTATTTACATTTCAATAGCTGCCATCCTCCTCATTTAAAAAAGTCCATACCATATTCATTATCACTCCGTGGCCGTCGGATCTGCAATACACAAAATGCCAAAATACATACTGGTTTACTCAACAGAAACTACCCAAATAACTTCCTGACAAAACACATACATAACCGGCCCAGATTTCACAACCAAAACAACAGAACAAAACGAAACACACAAAATCAACCACGTCTGATCACAACTTACTTCCATGGCAGCTACAAACTACAAAAACTGATCAAAGACTTCCTTCCAATCTTAACACACAATGACGAAACAAAAGATCTCCTACCACACAACACCCAAATATGCTACAGACAAAACCCAAACATCAAATCTCTACTCACTCACACAAAAAGCATCCCTTCTCAAAACACATACATATCTCCTGGCACTTCACCATGCCGACGGCCACGATGCAAAACATGCGCAATTATTAACACAGCCACAGCCATCAACACACACCACACCAGAAACACATACCATGCACAACCTAACAGCACATGCAAAACATCCAACTGCATTTACATACTAGAATGCAGGCACTGTCCTGCATTCTACATCGGCGAAACAAAAAACGCTCTCCACATCCGAATCAACCAACACCGACACACATGCGACTCTATTACAAACAACACTCTGCCAATCCCCACCCACGCTCGACTTCATAACCATCCATTCAATAATTGCTTCACCGCACGAATAATCAAATCATTTTCACCTCCACTGACAGACACTCAACTACGGACATGGGAAGGATCCTATATTTGGTCACTTGGTGCCCACTACGGTCCGGGCCTGAACAAGCAGCATTGATATTTACGAGGAGTCAGCACAAGAAACAATGCAAACTTCTTAATAAGACCTTCTTCCATTTCCTATCAATCACTGCTACTGTCATCATTACAAAAATAAAATATTCAGTATCATAAGTATCTATAATTTATAATTATTAATTTTTAAGTTTTATTTAAATTGTGTAACTGATGCCGACCACAATTAGTGGTCGAAATATATTTTACTACTCATCTATAATTATATTTTTTTTTGTGTTTTCGTATATATATATATATATATAATTTCTTTAATCGAAAAGACAAGAAAAGTCTATTATCATTTTATGTTGTTTCTCGCAAAAGCGATATATATAATTATAAAAATAACACAACGAAGAGTGTTTAAATAATTTATTACGAAAAAGTATCTCCTACTGACTACCTAGCAAGCGAACAGAAAGAAACTACACTCGCATGAATCGCATGATAAGGAACTTTACAACGAAAGCTTTACAAACACTTCTTGCCTATAACCGAGACAATCCATCGGCTAACATTGGTGAACCGATAAATCCACTGCCAGTGATCTTGAAAAAAGATATTTTGAACTTGATATCACACTCATCTCAGACGGATACATAACTGGAGCCGACGTTCGTTCTATTTCAAGCCGTTCTTGCCAAACACGACATTGATTTTCTTCGCACATCTTCTAAATATAATTTTTCTCCATCAATTTATTCGAAAGAACGTAAATCATATGCATATTTAACGGAGAAACAAAGAAATATAGTGATACACTGGATCTGATCTACAAGACTTCCTGATCCTTGCAACGCAGAAATAACAGATTTAACAATAATATTTCTACATAAACTTCGTCTTGAATACCGAGCAAATACCATTTTCGTCTCCACCGGCAACAGATAAACAACTCTGTCACAAAATTATTAATCTTTAATATTTTACAAAACCATAAATCAATTGTGCTTTCTCCTCAAAGAGTATTCATATCATGAAAGAAATTATAAACAAAATTAAAGTAACCATCAATAAACTACTACAATATTATAAGCATGTTCAGTTTTTAGGTAAATGTTTGGAAGTGGGCGCAGCGCCAAAAGGGCTGATCCCTAAAATACCAATTCACACAATGCCGTCGATAATTAGAAAACATATGATATCAGTAAATCTTGTTAACGCTCTACACACCACACATATGCTCTATATACAGTATTTCTATCTATGTACACATGAAAAAAACAACCTGGACAACATATTAAAAATAACCTTGATAGCATACCCCCACTTATTCCTCGAAGTTCAAAATATTACATCAAATGCTGCCTGCAGACTTGAACATGAACATGTCAGACTTTCTCGAAAATTAAAGAACCTTTTTACTTATTACCACGATAAGCATATAACTTTACCCATACAATACCAACATTCCAATGAATTCTCCAATCTAAATCTGACTCCAACAAATCTTTCACACCCGTTTAGCATTCCAGGACCACCAGAAATAAATATAAATAATAATAAAAAAACAAACGAAAATACCATTGTTAATCTATCATCATTACACTTAACCAGAACTGATCAAGAACTCATTAACAAAGGCTTAAGCTTTTGCCCCACAAAAAAACTTGACCGAATTAAATTGCTAAATGATTTCATTGACTTCGGTAGAAATTTACGATGGAAGCTATATTGGAAATCACGCACCGCATCTTCAGAAGACAACATACATGCCGCATTAAAAACCTTTAAACCACCATCATCGAATGAACCACCCCCACTGCCTACTAATCATCCCATTGAAACTTTCATGACCAGCATCCTATCTAAATTATCCGATGACAGATTCATCAACAACCTTCAAGACTCCTCAGATAATTTATCAAAAGAAGAACGATTATCCCTCAAAAAACTTCAAACCAATGAAAACATAATTATACTTCCAGCAGATAAGGGATCAGCCACAGTAATTCTTAATAAAAGCGATTACATAGAAGAAGGGCTGCGCCAGCTTACGGACACGACCTTTTATAGTGTAGCACCGGGTGACCCATGTGACCAGGTCATGAGTATTGTTGAGGATATTGTCCAGGCCAAAGGAACAGCTGAGGGCCTCTCAGAAAAAGACAAGTTACTGATGCTTCCGAGTCATCCGAGAACCCCACACTTTTATATGCTACCTAAAATCCACAAACCAAATCACCCTGGCCGTCCAATAGTTGCTTCATACGATTCACCAACTGAACGCATATCAGCATTTGTGGACCATCATCTCCAACCACTCGTTAAAAATCTTCGATCACACATTAAAGACACGAATCATTTCATCGATATCATTGGAACTCTTCATCTACCCACAAACACACCATTAATACTAGTAACAATAGATGTCACATCATTATACACAAACATCCCACATGCCGCTGGCCTCGACGCGCTACGCGATCATCTAAATAACCGACCACCACCCCACGAACCATCCTCTGACTTTATTACAGAACTTGCCGAAATTATACTAAAACATAACTATTTTACATTCGAAAATGAATTTTATCACCAGAAAAAAGGAACGGCAATGGGTACTCGGATGGCTCCCAGTTATGCCAACATATATATGGCTTCTATCGAAAATAGCTTTTTAGCGACGGAACCTCAGCAGCCCTTGGTCTGGAAAAGATTCATAGATGACATATTCATGATTTGGCCACATGATCAATACTCTCTCGACAACTTTTTGACAAGACTAAACAACCATAGCTCACTCAAATTCACCCATGAAACATCCACTAAGACCATTACATTTTTGGATGTTGACATAACTTTAGAGGCAAACAATAATATCACTACATCTGTTCATTTCAAACCGACCAACAACCTTCAGTATTTACATTTCAATAGCTGCCATCCTCCTCATTTAAAAAAGTCCATACCATATTCATTATCACTCCGTGGCCGTCGGATCTGCAATACACAAAATGCTCTAGATTCCTATCAAAACAAAATACATACTGGTTTACTCAACAGAAACTACCCAAATAACTTCCTGACAAAACACATACATAACCGGCCCAGATTTCACAACCAAAACAACAGAACAAAACGAAACACACAAAATCAACCACGTCTGATCACAACTTACTTCCATGGCAGCTACAAACTACAAAAACTGATCAAAGACTTCCTTCCAATCTTAACACACAATGACGAAACAAAAGATCTCCTACCACACAACACCCAAATATGCTACAGACAAAACCCAAACATCAAATCTCTACTCACTCACACAAAAAGCATCCCTTCTCAAAACACATACATATCTCCTGGCACTTCACCATGCCGACGGCCACGATGCAAAACATGCGCAATTATTAACACAGCCACAGCCATCAACACACACCACACCAGAAACACATACCATGCACAACCTAACAGCACATGCAAAACATCCAACTGCATTTACATACTAGAATGCAGGCACTGTCCTGCATTCTACATCGGCGAAACAAAAAACGCTCTCCACATCCGAATCAACCAACACCGACACACATGCGACTCTATTACAAACAACACTCTGCCAATCCCCACCCACGCTCGACTTCATAACCATCCATTCAATAATTGCTTCACCGCACGAATAATCAAATCATTTTCACCTCCACTGACAGACACTCAACTACGGACATGGGAAGGATCCTATATTTGGTCACTTGGTGCCCACTACGGTCCGGGCCTGAACAAGCAGCATTGATATTTACGAGGAGTCAGCACAAGAAACAATGCAAACTTCTTAATAAGACCTTCTTCCATTTCCTATCAATCACTGCTACTGTCATCATTACAAAAATAAAATATTCAGTATCATAAGTATCTATAATTTATAATTATTAATTTTTAAGTTTTATTTAAATTGTGTAACTGATGCCGACCACAATTAGTGGTCGAAATATATTTTACTACTCATCTATAATTATATTTTTTTTTGTGTTTTCGTATATATATATATATATATAATTTCTTTAATCGAAAAGACAAGAAAAGTCTATTATCATTTTATGACAAAATAATGTTATTCGAAGGATGTGATGACGAGTTGACGACTAAGAATCGAAATATATGTTTTGCAGGTAGGTATGTATTCATTCATATTTTCTTCATATTGTCCATACTTAATTTTTTTGGCTATATATAAAGCTACTACAAAACGGTAACTCACTGACTGACTGACTGACATGGTTGTTTAGTTTGAAGGAGTCTTTTGACATGGTTATAATGTATGAAAACAATGTCAGATGTCTAATACTGAGTGGGGAAAAACCTTGACATTTGACATGGTTTTTTGACATTTTAGTGAGACGTGTCGTTGTATGGGAGTTTTGAAAATTTTTTCGAGTGAGTAGGCGAACCCGAAGGGCGAGCCTACGAACGAGCACGAACGAGCGAGCGAGCGAAGTTCGTAGTGATGTACCTAGGTACTAGGGATGGGAAAGATTGACATTTTTGACAGAACGAGCCAGAAGAACAGACAGAAGTTCACCGGGACAAGTACGCGAGCGCGAAGCGCGAGCGTGCGCAGTTCCTAGGGATGTCCTCGATCACTAGGGATGGGAAAAATTGCCTTTTTTTTTTTTGAAGGGATGTACCGAAAAAAAAATTGTTTTGGCCATATCTTCGGAACGGAAGGTGGTACATCCCTAGGGGTCGGACCATAGGGTGCCAAAAAAGTTTTTTTTTTTTTAATGTCAAAACTTTAACCGCCCGTATCTCCTAGACGGCTTGAGTTAGACCCATGTTGATGGGTGTCTAAGAAAAGGTCTCGCTGAGATCTAGCCAACCACAGTGTCAAAACTTTAACGGCCCGTATCTCCCAAACGGCTGAAGCTAGACCCATGTTCATGGTACTCTAAGAAAAGGGCTCGACGAGCTCTAACTGAAAATGAAAAAAAAAAACGAAAAAAAAAATATTTTTGCCAAAACTTTGATCGGCTATATCTCCCGAACCGTAAGTCCTAGCGAGTTGCGGTTTCAACTTTAGTGATCGGTTTGCCAAGGGCTTCCAGACCGCATAAAAAAATTTGACATTTGACAGGTTTTGAAATTTTTTTGACAGGTCCAAAAAAGTGCTCCGATCCGCTTGAAACTCAGTATCAAGGGGCAAATGGGGTCGGTGATTACGAATTCATTGTTAAATTTAACACTTTTTGACAACCGACAAGGAATTTGATTTTTTTTTCAAAAAAGTGTCAAAATCCTTGTCGGTTGTCAAAAAGTGTCAAATTTAACAATTAATTCGTAATCACCGACCCTACTTGCCCCTTGATACCGAGTTTCAAGCGAATCGGAGCACTTTTTTGGACCTGTCAAAAAAATTTCAAAACCTGTCAAATGTCAAATTTTTTTATGCGGTCAGGAAGCCTTCGGCAAACCAATCACTAAAGTCGAAACCGCAACTCGCTAGGACTTACGGTTCGGGAGATATAGCTGATCAAAGTTTTGGCAAAAATATAATTTTTTTTCGACTTTTTTTTTTTCATTTTCAGTTAGAGCTCGTCGAGCCCTTTTCTTAGAGTACCATGAACATGGGTCTAGCTTCAGCCGTTTGGGAGATACGGGCCGTTGAAGTTTTGACACTGTGGGGGGCTAGATCTTGGCGAGACCTTTTCTTAGACACCCATCAACATGGGTCTAACTCAAGCCGTCTAGGAGATACGGGCGGTTAAAGTTTTGACATTAAAAAAAAAAAACTTTTTTGGCACCCTATGGTCCGACCCCTAGGGATGTACCACCTTCCGTTCCGAAGATATGGCCAAAACAATTTTTTTTCCAGCATATAATCGCTTCTATGAAAAGCAAATAAGGTCTTTGCCATTAGACTTATTGTGCTGGACGGAAATTAAAAAAAAGTTGCTAGGGTATGCCATCCTCTTAATCGAAGTTTTCAGGTATTTCAATATTATTCAATAAAATACACGACATTTTTTCGACTATTTATCAAATTGTAGCATAGCATTTATTGCATAACACTATTGAAGTAATCTAACGGACTGTTTCGGACCAACTCGGACCGGACCGGCTTTTTACCGAAATAGGGCTAGTCCGTTCGGTCCGCTGGAGTTTAGGGCTCACCATAAAAGTCCATCGGACCAGGTCCGAGTCCTATTTGAACGGACCAACTTAGGGCTTATATTTGGTCCATGTGACAGCTCTGATATACAGTAGCGAACAAAACAATTGAAGTTGTTCATGTAGGTTTAAGTTTTGCACACATGTAACTTTTAATTATATTATCTTTGATGATATAAAAACATTTAATATTCATTAGATATTAGTATATTATTACCAAGCTACATCAGCCCAATCTGATAATATTTCCAGAGTGGACGGCAGAATATTTTTCTAATAATACCAAGTTCCACACCACAGTGCCGAAATCAGGAGTGTCAAAGCAGAGAGGTAAGCAAACATAATATAGGTACTTTAGATATAGGTATAAAACTATAGAGCGAGTCATAGGCTATGACTCGCTCTATAGTTTTATACCTTTGTTTTCAAAACAATAAACGCCATCTAGTGCCAATTGGTAAAATAACGATGAGTCCCTATCCATAAGCAAGCACTGTAAGGCAGTGAAAACACCGTGGTACACAGCGTTGCCACATCTACCAATTATGGTAGATCTACCTATTTCACCTTCCTTCTACCTATCTACCAACTTCGGCCTCAAATCTACCTATTTTTCAAAATCATATCATTTTTACGTACAAACAATAAAACGAACACACATTTCGGGCCATGCGTCATAAACAGTTATATGCTTCATAAAAATGCGTCATAAAAATGGAACGTTACCGACTCGTCGGATAGTATTTTGGCACTCAAAACGGAACGCTACCCGTGGGCATACGTTCACTCACTTTCGGAACGCAACGGTCCGAAACGTTCTACAAAGGATTTTGACGCGATGTTTTTCTTCGTGACAACAGTGGTGACATGACAACAATACATTTGTGAGTAAAATTATCGCGAACCGGAACGTTTGACATTTTGGAATGAAACGTGAGTTCACACGCTTTGTTTGCATTTCGTTCGCGGCTATTTTGTTTGTATCTCATCATCAACATTATCACAATAATGGATTCTAGCAGCAACGATGAAAATGATAGCAGCAGAGAAGGAACACGGAATCGAAGATCAGAGACTCCACCTCGTAAGGTTAAAAAACGGCACTATGACCAAAGATATTTGAAAATGTGGGAAAAAGAAAAGGACTACGCAGGTGGCTTAAAGAAAGTGCCAACTTTATATTCTAAAAATTTACTGATATCAGGGTGCTAGATCTATCAATTTTCGATATTAAAATCTACCTAAATCTACCAATTTTTGACATGACACCTACTGATTTTATAAAATTTGGTGTGGCAACACTGGTGGTACACATCACATCACGGAACACTTTTACCATATTCATTTGTTACCTATTTAAGTTTGTTTTTTGATTAATATATTCGTTATTTATCCAGGAATAATACCAACATGACTACAATTTGTGCATTTTGTTTGTCTAAAGACAGAAACCTGACCTTAATCAATGATAAGAACTGGAAAGCGGTCGATTCCAGCATCATTTCCGAAGACGGTGAATTAGAGGTAAACTGCAGTTTTCTTCGATGAAGCATTTCTGCCTGTGTTATCTCTTTCTTAGCTTACATGACAGACACACATATCTTCACGACACATGAATCCCCGAGGGGGTGTCAGAGATGTTCTGTCCTCCTGACTAAGACAACTAAAATGAGTTAGCACTTGAAACAGAATCAGCGTCATAAGATCTATAATGGTCTCTTTAAGGGTTTTTTCATAAACCCTAACAGAAAATGTTACACAAGAGCATCATAACTGTTTTGTTTTTCATTCCTAGGTATAAATACTGTATGAGCCCTTACGGTTCATATGCTTAACGTGTTTGTATGAGCTTGATCATGCATCAATAATGTTTTCTTAATATAAACACCGCAAGATGCAATATGTCGTTATTGGGTGTCTTTTTTAAGTTATAGTGCATCTTGTCTCTGTTCCTGATACATTTTAACAGACCCTGGGTAATCCAGGGCTTAATCGTTAGCTTTTTGCTTGGAATGACAAATTTTGCGAATTTTTAGTTATTGCCTCGGATATTATTTTTAAAAACTTCTCAGCAGCAGTGGTAGGGTCAGTATCTGTCATAATTGTAGAAAAGTCTGAGCATTCCAGTGAAACTAGAGCACCTTGAATATCGGTTTTTATAAAAGTTTGCTTGGCCTTATTGGTAAACTGTTTGCTTAGGGCAAGAAATGTAGGTAGTATGTAGGTAGGTGATTCTCTTGTCATGACTGACCTAAGAATACTTACTGTTATTTTCCTAGCAGAAAATGATTTTAAAAGTGCCATTCAACTAGTTAAATAAATACTACCTTAAAAATTTTTTTTTTCAATTTCAATAAATTTCAATATTGTTTACAGTGCGTTACAGACCAGAAAAGATCAATTTGAAACAAATTCCCAGGAAAACAAATAATTTGAAAAAAATCCTTGGCCCGTGATTTGAACCCGCACGCTCTTTCATTCACGGAATGTACTCTGAATTACTGAGCTACAGAGGTACCCATCCTAGACCGTCATGTTTTTCCACCATACCCTTACACCGAATTCTGTAACTTATTGATATACTGACTAGTAATGCACATACTGAATGTTCACGAGGGTGTTGTGTGAATTTCACGCTTTGTTTAAGGAACAGATGTCACTGTCATCACTACAATATGTGTTGCTTCTGACAGTTATAAGAAATCTACAGATATGATTAATAGCAAAATCCATCGCTTTTGAATACCCAAATAGAGTTCATTACAAACTAGAAAATATCAATCCCATCAAAAACATTTCATGTAAACTAGGTCGCCAAGACTCACAAGCTCATAATGCTTAATATAATAAATAAATGCTCGTAATAATGTAGAGCCAAGCCCTTAACTCCTACAAATAAATTAAGATTATATCATTGCAGTAAAGAAACGCAGAAAGAAAAGTAAATCTGGATGTGAGGAGCTCTGAACCAAGATACGAACCCGGGACCTCTCGCTTAGCGGGCAATTGCTCTAAATCTCCTTGCGATGGATAAATCGCCAAGTGTTCAAACATAGAAATTTATTTCTGTCATAGTTTCGATAAGAGTAATGTGTATTCTTCACTACCCGATGCTGTAACAGGTGACGGTAGGGCATAATGGCCTTTGACTAGCTTTGAATACACTAGCGTCCTCTAGGTGCCAAGTGGCTCACTGTAAAGTGGGTATCTATAAATATCTTTGCAGTATGGGAAAGCACATCGGTAAATTCACGAGCTGTGTTGAGACCTGCATAGCTCAGTGGTTAGAGCAATCGCCCGGTAAGCGAGAAGTCCCGGGTTCGTATCCCGGTTCAGAGCTCCTCACATCCAGATTTACTTTTCTTTCTGCGTTTCTATACTGCAATGATATAATGTTAATTTATATTTCCTTACGATGGATAAATTACCAAGTGTTCAAACATAGAAATTTATTTCTGTCATAGTTTTTCCTACAAATAAAAAAAGAATTTTTTGAAAGTACAGAGTAATTTAAATTTTATGACCTATTATACTTGTGACAATACTTAAGGGCGCACCGAGCGTTTGCCTTTGTCTCTGTCTTTTTCTTTATGTGTAAAGAGTAAAGATAATAACCAAACTTTTGTACTTTTTCAATGTTTTTCTTAGTTATTTTCATGATATTGTTCTTAAATAAAAAACTATCGTGTATAAACGCTCCAGTCATCTATGAACTTTATTTAAGTAAATGAATCATAATATCAAATTACTTATTTATATAAAAAAGTAGGGAAATAGAGGAAAAAATTAATCGTAACTTTGCGAATTTATTCTATCGAGCCAACTTTATCAAATCGTGTTTCCATCGTGTATAAAGACGTTGACGTTGAAGACATTGCGGCTACTGGCTGGATGAGGATGACGCAAGACCGCCAAGAGTGGCGAAATATTGGCCTATGTCCAGCAGTGGATGAACACAGGCTGATGGATGGATGATATGCACAACGCCTATTATTTTCAAGTCTATTTTGTAGGAAAATTGGGTTCCGTAAGTATTAGTTAATTGAAAAAATGCAAATGAAAAGAATGTCTGCAAAATAACAATGAACCTGTTTTATAGATAATGGAAAAATAAATAAAAATCGTTGTGTTATTATAATCAGTATTTATGTTTTCTTTTTAACACAAATAGACTAATATTAATTATAAAATAACAATATATGTAATTTCTTAAATCAATATGAATCCAAAGCAATTTTTTTCTCTTATGTATTGAAGTTCGTTCACCTCAAAGTAATGTAAGTAAATCTCTTACCAAAGTGACGAATCTTACTGCTTCCAGTACCTGCAATGTTTGCAAAGAAAGCAAGCTCTGCAAATATGTTGGGAGTGCAGCACCAAACTGAAGAACATGCATCAGTTTATATACAAATACAAATACAAATACAAATTATTTATTATCCTCATAAAAAATGCAGCATCAATAATGAAGTATTAAATTTACCCTGAACTGAGAAAAAAACCCGCCTCTCAGGGTAAAAGTCCACATAAAATAAATATAATTGAAATTTTGATACATCGGCAATCATAAACCTAAATAACATGACATTTTAAATTGAGAAATTTACATTTACATGCACAACATTATATATTAACAACTAAAACTAAAACTAAACATGCATTATTTAAATTTTTATGCATCTGATAACACAAAGTAGAATTAAAAATTAAGATTTAGAAATTTGAAATTTATATTGATAAGTAATTAACAGTAATTTCAATATTCACATCATGACTATATGATAAGTGATAAATAATAATAAAAATAAAAATCTTAAATAAAACCTTATATTTCATGTCTAGCCATTTTCTTATTTTATGACGATCAATAATGATTCAGTTTGTTCGTAGTCTTTTTCTATCAGGAAGCTGTTTATTATGTTTTTGAATTTGTTATTCGGATATTGGTACAACTTTATAGCCTTATTTATAGTATTTAAAAGTCGAGGCTTTTGAAATAACCCAAATCTCTGGCCAAAAGATGTGTTTTGAAAAGGTACTAAGGCCGTTGGGGGTCGCCTTGTTGAAAAGTCTTGATCAGTTGCTGGGGGACAGGTTTTTGTTATTGAAAGCACTGACGTCAAAATGTAAAGCTGTCTGACAGTTAGTACTTTAGATTCCCGATACAAGAGGTGTGTGCTATACGTAAAAGGTTTGTTGAGCATGACCTTGAGGACCATCCTTTGTGCCCTCTCCAAAGGAAGCATATTTGTCTTTGTAGCCCCGCCCCAGGCCGTGATGCAATATAATAGCAAACTCTGACACATTGCAAAATACACAGTCTTTTTCAATTTCTCACTAGTGAAACTTCGAATAGTTTTGAAAAAGTACATCAGTTTCCTAATCCGTCCACTGAGCAGTTTTATATTTGGCTCCCATGAGAGTTTCTCATCCACTATTACGCCCAAGTATTTGATTTGCGTAGCCCTTTCAAGTACAGGGCATGCGCACAGTACACAAGAAGTAACTGCACAGTCACAAACCCTTAGCTTCAAAAAATCAGGTGGAACTCTATGGTATGTTTTTTGGAAACAGATGTATTTTGTTTTATCACAATTAAGTGTAAGAAGGTTATGATCAAGCCAATTTTTTACTCTTTTTAAACTAGCATTGGCCTTGGACGCAGCTTCTTCCCAGGTATCGGCAGAGCAAGTTATAACCGTATCATCAGCGAAGCAAACAACGTCACCCTCAATGTCAAGTCTAGCTAGAGCATCTATATATATCAAGAATAGTACAGGACCCAGTACACTACCCTGAGGAACGCCGTATCTAATGTTTAGTTCGGAACTTATCTCTTTATTAACTTTAATTTGTTGGGTCCGATCCTCTAGGTAGCTTCTGAACCAATCATGCGTAAGGCCTCTGACACCAAAACCTTCCAGTTTCTTAAGTAACAGTGGAATGGACACGGTATCAAAGGCCTTTGCCAAGTCTAGAAAAACTCCAATGCAGTGTTTTCCGTCGTCTAGCTTACTTGAAAGATTGTTGACAACATTATCAACTGCATCAGTCACAGATTTCTTTGACTGGAACCCATACTGGTTATCTGCTATGAGTTGATGCTTTTCAAGGAAGTATGTTAATCGCTTCTTGATAATTTTTTCCAGTATTTTAGACATTGCCGGTAGTAAGGTTATTGGTCGATAATTTTGAATGTCTTCTTGGCATCCAGTTTTATGTATAGGGGAAATAATACCTTTTTTGAAGCATTTTGGGACTAATCCAGTTGACATGCTTAAATTTATGATGTGGACCAGCGGCTCGGCTATGAGTTTAATAACTTTTTTCAAAAGTTCATTAGTTATGCCGTCCCATCCTGGTGCACTACTAGATTTTAATTGCCTTACTATTCTTTCTACCTCAATAGCATCCGTTGGTTCGAAAAACATTGTAACAAGGGGCTGATTTTTCTTAGTGGGACATTCTCTTATTAGATTATCTTCATGTAAATTTAATCTATTTATGGTTCCCTCAGCAAGCAAAACACCAATATCATTAAAATATTTGTTATAGACGCCAGAGAGACCAGAAAGTAATGCAGACTGTTTATTCGTTTGTTGTGAGTGCGTTGCTTCTTTAATAATTTTCCAAGTAGCACGTGGGTTTTTAATATTTTGATTAATTTTGCATTCAAAATACAGATCTTTTGCTGTTGCAACTGTCTTTTTGCAAATATTTCTATATTTTTTGTAATTTCCTCGCAGTTTATCATCATTTGGTCGTTTTTTAGACTCCATGTGCATTTTATCTCTTTTTAAAATACATTTAACAAGGGAGGTGGTAATCCAAGGTTTTATATTTTGAAGTTTACGGTTGATTTTTTTAATTCGGGTGTGTTTTTTTAGTAAAGTCATCAGTTCTGCCGTTAGAATATTTGTGGACTCATTAACGTCCATGTTACATAGAACATGGTCCCATGTCATAGTCTTAATTTCCTCTGTAAGATTTTCATAGTCAACAATGCTTCTAAATTTTGTTGGTTTGTTTGTTTTAGGGTTAAATTTATCTAGAATGCACACCACACATGAATGATCAGTTGTGGTTGCTTCACATACTACAGTTGTAATATCTTTTTTGGATTTAGCCATGACATGATCTAAGCAAGCCTTTTCCCTTGTTTGCAACCTTGTTGTCGAAACAATACCCAGCCTCGCTAGAGCACCTTCATATTCAAAAGCTCTGTAATCATTGTTTTCGACAACCAGATCGATGTTAATATCGCCCACTATGATTATATTGTTGCAATTAGATATTTTACTTAATTCTGACTCGAGGGAGTTTAAGAATTTTTCAATATTGCGCTCTGATGGAGATCTATAAATACAGAAAACTGCAAGGTAGTTATCCGATTTTATCCTAAGGCAATTAGCGTCGTTAAGCTGTAACTCATCGACCTTTAAAACTAATCCATTCTTAAGATACACAAGGACGCCATCACTGTGCTGGGCATAAATAGTTGAACTATACCGCGTGTAGCCGGTTATGTTTTTAGGGGTGTGAGATTTCGTATGTAGCCAGCATTCGGTGAGTACCACGATATCCGCATTAATATTTAATCTTTGAAGCACTACACAAAAATCATCAAAGTTTTCGTTCGAGCTTCTTATATTCATATGAACGATGATCAAATCAGAAGTATTCTTCACGTAATTTTTACACTCTTCTACGTATTGCACTCGGTGACATTGGTAAGGAGCATTCCCCTCTATTAGTTCAATTAAATCATTATTCCTATTACTAATCATCTCTGGTAACATTATAATGTAATATGTGAATTTTACGGTTTAAAAAACGATGAGAATGCAAAATAACCATGGGGACATTTGTAACGAATGTCTTAGATGCAAAATACCTACGTAATGACAACGATCGTATAATAGTGTTATTCACGTTTGTGAAATATAGTTGAAATGAACGATTTTTTATGAAAGTAAGGAATAGAATTTTATAACACGGACTAGACAGCTTAATAACTAACAAAAGAACATGAGAGAGACAACAACAACCACACACAATTAGACTCATACTATCAGAATATTGACTTATTGCATAATCTTTAAACAAATTAATCCAACTATACACCAGCAGCAGGATTTGATTCATGATAAAAAACACGTTCATAATCTTCTTTTCCATAAATCCTTATAATTCTCGAATTATCATATTTTCGAAGCAAGATATTTCCATCATTTGTCCAGCACCACTTAAAGCAGTTCTCTTTTGCTAATGAACGAGTTTCTCGGAATAGTATACGCTTCTTTTTGGTGAGGCGTTCATTTAAAAAGATTTTTGTCTCGGTGTTGAACTGATCCAAGTCCTTACTGCTGAGACCTCGACGAACTCTCGCAGCCTTTAGTAACTGATATTTATTAGTACGCCTAGTCAGGTTGAGCACAATAATCCTTGGTGACTCAATGTCTTTGCGCTTGATACCTACGCGACGAATATGGTTAATGTCGCTGTCTTCTAGTGGGACTCCTATTTTCACGCCGATTAGTTTTACAATATGAGACAGATTTTCTTTAGGATTTTCTGGGATACCATTTATCTCTATCTCATTGTTGACCTCAGCTTGTTCAAGGGTTTCTATGGTCCTTTCTAGATATTCTATACGTTAAGTATACACCTTTTCACGTAACTCAATACTTTCCAAGCGAGTCTCCATTGTTTTGAACTTGTTTGTGAAATCTTCGAAATTAGAATTGCATTTCTTCATGTCATCAGTAAACGCCCTCAGTTGTTCTTGCATAGATGTAAATTCAATTCTGAATTGGGAGATCACGCATTTTAGCTCTCGCATTTCCTTGAGTGAGACTTGCGATTCTAAGCTTTTTGCGTCTTGGTGAATAGAGATATTAGAAGATAAAAAGTCTTTCTGTTTATTCTGACCGCGCCTTGTAATATTTACGTTTTCGTCCATGCCAGAATTTGTTTTGACGGGTGTATTGGTATTATCCCCTTTCGGCTGACTGGCTTTGCAGCTAGGACACATCCATGATTGCGTGGCTGGAGCAGCTAGCTCATTTAATCCTACACAAAGGTAGTGGTAAGTTTGAGAACAAGTCGTTACAGAACATTTTATATTTTTATCATCCGTTTCCATGTAAGTATTGCAAGCAGAGCATAAGTTTGTACTGCAAGTAGGACAAATCCAACAGTTTTTTTGCGTTTTTGCTTCTTTAGGTGTTAATTTAACACATTTAAGGTGGTAGGCCTGTTGGCACATCTTTCTGGTACATATTAGTTTGTCTTTTTCACTGACTGACAAGTTACAAATTTTGCAGGTATTCATGTCTTATGCGTCTTGCTTGATGGAGGTAAAATCGCAGAAAGTGTAGTTGTCCGATTTCCTCGTCACACCATAAAGTAATCAATCATAAAGTAAGATCGACTTGCAGATCGAATTATACCAACGCAACGTTTGTATATGGCTAAAGGGCTAAGAGTATGTTCCGTTTAGCAAAAATAAAAATGATAAAATGGAAAAATATTTTCTTCTGCCTAGGATCGAACCAGTGCTCGTTCGGTAAATGATAATCGTATTCTTAGACGGCTTAACCTCTCGGCCACTCGGCTACCTTGAAATGATAACGAAATAAGTGCTTTGGGTGTTACAATATCTTATGCGTGATGCTTGGTCATCGACCTCGATATGCGTGGTAGATGATTCATCATAAACTTGTCACTGCACTGTCTTTGTCTTTGTTCACAACCGTATTTTTAAAATGTATTTTGATATTTTTGTATCTATAACCGGGTGTTTGCAAAAAATATATATATCACTATAAACTATGCACTTAACTGAACAAACTGATATAAAATTTATGTCGTTTTCGTAGGTTTTGACACAATTTTGAAATAAATTTAGCTAAACAAAATGATAGCACGTCTTGACTGACCGACGATCCGACGACGACGACGATCTAAATTATGTAATATCTACGTCACAACAGTGCGTACGAGTACTGAACAACTATTTGAAGGATTCTACACAGGTGACGTTGTTATACTTTTTATTATAATAAAATGTAATACGCATGTTTTACTGATCATACTTTGTTTTATTAGAGGAAAGTAACCAAATATGGAATAGTATCCCTAATATGGAATACCACCATTTCTCTAAAACTAACACTTCAAGATGCAATTCAAAGTAATTTTTATCTCATTCACTCACTTTAGTGTCGCACTTATTTTTCCCTGCGGTCCGTAATAGAATTACAATGGATCATAAGCCATTCACTTCATACTTTCAAAGACAAAGACAAAGAAATTTATTTGTTAAAACATGAGTAAAATATAAAAGATGGTGAACGAAGAGCTTAGATCTATCACGTTTTAGCCTAAAAGGCATACAAATATTAAAGAGGTGACAATGTGCCTCTGGTAAATGTCAGTCGGACTCCTACAATTTGAATATTTAAATTCTAAATTATGTAATAAATTCTAATTCTAATAATAAATTCTAATTCCACATTACATGATATGTCATATTAAGTTATAAAAATGTCAAGTATAATAAATGCAAATTAAGTCATGTTTAGTCATGTATACCTAATACATTATACAAGTTATAAGTTACTCTCAGCTTGTACTTTCAGTTAGATTATCGACAAGATATTCTTCTATGGTATAGTAACATTTATTAAGCAATATCGTTTTAAACTTATTTTTAAATTCATTTCCATCTAACTCTCGGATATTCTTAGGAATTTTGTTGTGTATTAGAGGACCCATACAGTATACACTTTTATGCATGAGCGCCGTGTGTGCCCTACGAATATAAACTCTCCTCTCATCCCTTTGTTTTCGCTTACTTCCCTCTGATGTGTACTTGAATAAATCAGGATTTGCTTTAACAAACAATGCAGTTTCTAATATATATAATGAAGGAAAAGTAAGGATTTTGTAGTTTTTAAAGAATGGTTTACAGCTTTCTGTTGACTTCATTCCAAACATAGCTCTAATACACCTTTTTTGGGCTTTAAATACAAGTTCTCTATTGGTGGAATTGCCAAAGAAAATTACTCCATATCTCAATATAGAAGCTACAATCCCCTGATACGCTGTTAGTAAAGCATCTATGTTAATTATATGGGAGAGCCTGTGGAGAGCATATGCATGAGAACTAATTTTTTTGCATAATTGTTCAATTTGTGCTTTCCAATTTAGATTTTTATCAATTATTAGACCTAAGAATTTAGTTTTGTCAACATTGTTAATTTTTTCATTTTTAAAATTGATATCCATGTTGCGATTCACAGGTATTCGTTGAGTGAACTGTATAAGTTTTGTTTTCTGTAAATTGATTTTCAAGTTGTTACACTGTATCCATTCAATAATTGCATGTAAGGTATCGTTGATATCATTTTCATATAGTGCTTTATCTCTACATTGTATTGTTACCGTGCTGTCATCTGCAAATAAGGACATAGCGTTTGGTGTTGTCCTGGGTAGGTCATTAATATATAAAATAAATAGCAGTGGCCCCAGAACACTGCCCTGAGGGACGCCGTAGCAGACATCTCGCTTACGCGACATGTAAACCTCCTCCTGTTTAGTTTTACAGTTAATTCTCGAGATCTGTGTATATTGTTTCCTATTTTCTAGGTAAGATTTAATTAAGTTCCATACATTTCCCCTAATACCGTAGGCATCAATTTTGTTTAATTGATTTTAGCGATATAATTCTATTTCGGAACGCAGGGTTTGTCTGACAGGTGCGCGGTGTAGCTATGGCAGGCGTTTTTTGTTTTCTCAAGATACTCAAGGAAAAACATCGGTCAAAAGTTTAATGTCTTCTTTCTGGGTTCATAATTTCTGTGCAGGTGCAGAGTTTGACACTCGAATTTGTGATTTTCGTAAGAAGATTAAGTACATAAGTATCTCATTTTTTTTTAAATATTTTTGTTTTTTTTTTCTAAATAGAAATCACGTGTATTTTTCTAATATTCCATATTTGGGTATGTAGCTATTCCATAAATAGCTACCAGTTTGATAATTCGATTTTTGAAAAATAAAAAATTGTTTAGTAATATTAAAATCGAATACCAGGTCAAGAAAAATGTATGACAGATTATTATAATTACTAATAAACGTCTATAATATTTGTGATTTTATTTTTTTAATACAAGAATTAAATATGGTATTCTATATTTGGTTACTTTCCTCTTCTTTTAAAATTACGCTATAAAGAAAATCAGTATCAGTAAAAGTATCAGTTTAGAGATTGTTTGGAGATAAGTGGCTAGGACAGAAAACATTTATACCATATTAGGGTTCCGTACCCAAAGCGTGCCAAACGAGCCTTTAATAAACCTCCGCTGTCTATCTGTCCGTCTGTCACAGGAGTCTACAGCTTCAGTCGTTATAGGTAGCGAGTTGAAACTGTCACAGAATACGTTTTACAGTGGCCTATATGACGATAAATAATAATGATAAAATTAAATCCAAGGGTCCCCATACAAAAACCTCGAAAATGTAACCTTTTTTAACGTTAACATGCAACCCCTCTTTTTTCCGAAACAAAACGACCGAAAAAATTGAGAAAAACCGGCCAAGTGCAAATCGGACCCGCGCATAAACGGTTCCGTACCACCACACGATACGGGTACGGAACCCTAAAAATATTATGGTAAATAATTCCACTTGCAGTTATTTCGGACCAACAATAAAACTTTATGTATTTATATGGTCTAATTAGGTCGGTTGTTATTACTTACTAAATAATAGAAATTTCAAGTTTCTGTCAACTAGAAGTGCCCTATAGTTTTTGATTCCTTTGCAAGTAAAAGTCAAAAATTTGTATGAAATTGATTATGAAAAGTGCAAAAACTTTTTTCGCGTCCAGTTAGAAGCCTGATTTATTTACAGCGTTATGAGGCTTTAAACTTCTGTAGGAGGTATCAGTTTCAACTTGATATCTCATACGGGGCCGAGCAATAGGTTCTTGACAGACAGACAGACAGACAACAACGAAGTCCTCTAAGGGTTCCGTTTTTTTTTTTTTCATTTTGAGGTATGGATCCCCAAAAATTATGGTAATAGTTGATTAAGTTACGTAAAGATTACAGGAAAATATAGCGGCTAAGATATTAGGGTTCCGTGCTCAGTGGGAGCTGCGAATTGTTTGCCAGGCGCTACCGTTTTAGCGGCTTGTTTTTTAGTCGCTTTATTGTTGCTGTGGCATCTATATTGTTGCTATTTACCATTTATGTTTTCAAGGTTCCGTACCTGTATAGTGAGTCCGACTCGCACTTGCCCAAATTTTCTCATTTTTGAGTAGAAGAAGCTAAAAAGTTCCATACTGTATTATTATACTCCAGAACTTACCAACCACAACATCAAAGCTGTGCAGAACGCATATAAAAATAGTAGACACGGGTACAAAATATGAAGAAACTGAAACAGAAGACATGGCAGACACTAAAGACACAGGACTAATATATGAAGTAATTAAGACAGAACGCGTGACAGATACTGAGATAGAAGACGTGGCAGACACTGCAACAGAAGACGTTGCAAACACTTTATACACAGGGCCAATATATGAAGAAACTGAGATAGATTATGTGACAGAGACTTTGGATGCCAAGATGGAAAATGATCCACTAGAGGTTAGTCGTCTCTGTATGTCTGTCTATTTGTTTCTTTATAACTCGAGAACCAGTTAACCGATTTTTGGTGTGTTTTTCAGTTTTTCAGATTCAATCTCTAAATATGATCGTAACTACTAGTATCTCGAGAATTTAAGGGTGTCAATGCTGTTGTTTTTAATTTCTTTTGAAAGTTTTAATGTTCTGAAGAAAGCTGAATAATAATTATTTTAGTAAAATAAGTTGGAAAAAAAGAATGAAAGAAAGAAATGAGAATTATGACAGAAAGAAGAGAACTGAGGTTCTATTTTGCGCGTTTGGAGTTGCGGGGAAAGCCTAGTCGATTATTATTATGATGATGGTGATATGATGGATTATAATTACGCCACTCAAAATCACCCCACCAAGCTTAGGAAGGCGTGAGGTTTCTTGTGTAGTGTCTCTCATATTTTTCCATTCTAAGTCATCCGCAAGAACACACTATCATCCCTAGGCGACGCTCGCGGAAGATTTATTTATGGGCCATAGGCCTCTTTAAATCTGAAGCTCACAAATTGAAATTGCGTTCTTGCTACATTAAAAAATCTTATGTTACGATACAAACATACATAATTATTTAATTTGTTCTAGTTAGACTATGTAATATGTTTTATGTTATTATTACATTATGTTGTATTCGTCTATGGTTACGTAGCAACATCCATAATTACTTACTTTATGTCAGAATGCAAACATGTTAATCCCGCCTCTACAACTCCGAAAACGGGGCCTTTAAGGCGTCGCCAGACCAAAAGTGGGGCCTTAGAGGCCTCGCCAGAGAGAAATCAGGGCGATTTCGGAGTGGAGCGATGTAGTTTTGGAAAATTTTGCATCTTGGTCTTAATAAAAAAAAAGTCCTAAAATAAAACCATAACGCACGTTTTAAATTCGTAACATTACGACAACTTACACTACCCTGTGCTAAAGGTAAAACTTCATACATTTCATAATTTATACTTGCGATTATCATACATTTTGTATTATCATACATTTCAGACTGAACTTAACAATATTGCTGACAATAATAATGGGGAAGTCACATCGGTAGACTTTGAGATGATGAAGAAACAAGCAACGTTGTGGCCGGGGATCCTCCACAGACTGCGCACTGACACTCTGCCAATCAACACCATGTCATCAGGTAAATGTATATCGTTAAGACTTGGAGAGTGTGAAGGAAATTGTAGGGGATAAGTTTCTTGTATTACTTGGTTTGCCATCAGCTAAGAGAGGATTTCAGTAAATTTCCGTGGGAAAATTTACTTACGCTTGGCCACTACCGCGCTTGATGAAAAGGGAAGAGATGACGCCACGTACGATAGGTGGATCGGACCGGCTAAGATGTCCTCCAGATGCGTAGTCCCAGGCTTGCTTCTTGAAACGCGTCGGCGATATTCTTAGTACACAACTGTCGAAACGCTTCCGTGTACGCCACCGATTTTAGAAAATACTTGAGGAGGCGGTGCACTAAAGTTAAGCAGAACGGAAGCAGAAAAAACGAAAAGAAAACTAATAATTTAGAGGTTAAATTAAATACAAGGTGAAAGTAAGCTAAATGATATAGGCAAATTAGTCTAAAAATGGTAATAATATTGTAAGCATAAGGCATACAAGAAATACTAACGTAACGAGCGCCTTCACGTCTTCGAGCCGTTATAAAAACAAGTTTGCTATGAGCATAGCTGCAATAATAAGGTGTAGGTATCTACTGTACGCGCATAAATATAATTACAAAATATTCTAACACACATATTACAGTCAACAAAAGTACAGCACAGTTATACGATAAAATGTTGTTCACACTTACCCAAAGTATGGGGACACAATTATTAAGGCGATACCAAAATAAAAATGGGTTTTTTTCAAATCCATTTACTCTACTATAGCATTTTTGGGTAAATGTTTATTGAGTATTTGATTGAGAGTCTTACTGAAGAAAAACGCGATTGGATGAAATTTTCTCGATAGAATTTAATTCCGAAAAGACTTCAGGTTGACAACTTTTTTCTTCCCAACGAGTAACACTATTACCTAAAGCAAGTAGGAAATAATGATCTAATGCGGAGTAATATTTTCCGATATAATTTATCAAAAGCGTGTTGAGTGAGTCATAATAACAACTTAGCATAGTTTGGTTTCTCAAATTGTTTATAGGCTTGGAAAAACCTACACAAAAGGGGCCGAGGTGGCGTCGGTGACTTCTAGACATGGTTTGTTACGGATATCAGCATGACTAGCTACCTTTTGCTAGTTCTTATTTCCGCGTTATAGCTGTCAAAAATATTTACAGATAGGGAGCTTAAACTGCAGGTGGGTCAACACTCGCATACTCCTTGTGTATGTGAATTGTGTATGAACAAACGGTTAATAGGTACATATTAAATAATTTACTGATTTATTATCTCGTAGTTCCCAAAACAACGTGCGGATGTACTACACGCTAAAGGATGTCATTTAAACGAAAAGCTATAAACTAAACAGAGTTTCTGAGAAAAAACGTTCAAGCACGTTTAAAATTACAATCTCATTACGTTTAAAGCTTGGTTAAAAACAATAAACCACTCAGTCAGATGACGCTGCCGCTACGCCACCTGTTATAAAACTTACGAACAAACTTGGTGGTTTTATTAGTTCAGGAAAACGGAATTTAATACGACCGATGCAAAAACACTGTTATTCAAAAGTACAAGCCTAAACTCCACATCCATTCAAATTCAGTCGTCTAATGTAGCTCATATTGGACGACCAAATTTGCTCGGCAACAGAATTCAGGCCTACGCTTTCAAACGACAACACATTTACATCGGTCGTATGAAAAATACGTTTAAAAACTCTTTTAGACGAGTAAACTTGCGTGGTAATAGAATTTAGGCTTACGCTTTTAAATGATACTCGTAGTATTTTTACATCGGTCGTATAAAATTTTCATTAAAAACATTTAAAATTCTCGACCTGTTTTTCAGTGTTTATTCGCTTTATTGCTGGGCGGATGCGTTTATATGCTTTATGCGTTTAAATTGCTTTACGTAATTAATAAGTGTTAATTTTTGTTTTAATTAGTAACATCGTGTAAATAAAAAACTTTGTTAACTGTAGATATTTTTTATGTTCAATGAATGTACAAAAGGCAAATAATGAAAATTATGTACATAGAAACAATTAATGCACAGAAAGCAAATAATTAAAATTTTGTACATAAAAACAATGAACTTTTAAATACCTACGCATAAATTAATTAATTGTCCATTTTTTTATAATATGCCCAACAAAAAGCACCAATTTAGACAGTCTGTAGACATTTGAACAGACTAAGCCTGTAAAGTATGATGGAAAGTTGATTGATAATATAAAAAGATGGAAAATTGTTTTATAATGTATTAAAAGCCGTAAGTAACATAATTTTCAAAATCAATCCTTTACAATTTGAGCGATTTTCTAGAAAACTATCCACAAAAAAGCAAAAAGCGTTTTAAGCTTTTTATACAACTTTTCATAATAACCATTAAACTAAAAGTCGTTTTCGATTTTAAAAAAATCCTGCTACATATTTTGCCCAGGTCATAATAGTAAATAATAAATTCAGTAAATTATTTAATATCTATTAAATGTCGAGCCGCCTACAGTTTGGGCTCCCTATCTGTTAATATTTTTGACGGCTATAACGCCGAAATAAGAACTAGCAAAAGGTAGCTAGTCATGCTGATGTGATGTCCGTAACACACCATGTCTAGAAGTCACCGACGCCACCTCGGCCCCTTTTGTGTAGGTTTTTCCAAGCGTATAAGTAATTTGAGAAACCAAACTATGCTAAGTTATTATTATGACTCACTCAATACAATAGGTTTACGCTTTCGGTAAATTATATCGGAAAATATTACTCCGCCTTAGATCGTTATTTCCTACTTGTTTTAGGTAAAAGTGTTACTCGTTGGGAAGAAAAAAGTTGTCAACGTGTAACTGATTTTAATCCCAACGAGTTACACTTTTGTTTTGGGGGTGTGACTCGTTGGGACGAAAGGAATCCGACGAAATGACAGCGCTGCACCGGAGCTGACCTTGGTGAAGCATGCATACGAAACAGCAGCGATTTATATTTAAATTTGGACGACCAACAATGTTTTGTGGACTGAAACTATTGAAATAAGTTTAGAACGCTTAGAAATTTAGTAGAACATGTGATTTTATTCATTACTGACTATTTGCTACACCCGGTATATTAATGAATAAATTATAATTATTTTATTTGCATAAAAAAAACTTAAATAACAAAAATAATTTATATCTAAACTAAGTGGTATACTAAATTATAAATAATTAATTTAATAAATCATCTTGCTTGCAAAAAAGCAAAAGGATTAATAAATTTATTTATATTTTGCTTTGCAAAATGCACCATCAGAAGTGTTTTATAAAATATAAACATTTTTAGAACAAAATATAAAACAGCATAAGAGTTTTATTTTATCATTGATATGTAAATAAAGCGCAAAACTTTATAAAGTTTTCTAATAATAAATTAAGTAAGATTAATTAGGTAGGAGAGCAATACTTAAACCTATTGTATTATTAAAACTTTGAAACACCTGCCGGCCCGCCACCGTTTTGTTTATACTGTGCCGCCTTCGCGCCGTGCTGTCTCGCTGTCTGCTCGCGATGTATTCAACAGGGGCGCTCCCCGCGTTCTCGGTTAAACCACGCCTCTCGAGCTATGATTTATTTTTTACGTATTACCTTAAACGGTAAATAAGTATAAAATTAGTTATCGCAATTGCAAGGTCAGCCCGCCGACGAGCAACGTGGAGTCGCGCTGAGTTGGTGTAGGTGACTGAGGTGCTGCCGAAAGAAAAATGTAACGGGGGCCGCGCGGGGAGATCCGCGGAGGCAGGGTTGAGAGGGGGTCATAGGCATTGAGAAGAAACATTGTTACGTTTCGAAGTACGGTATGATTGATATATAAATATCACAACGTGACACCGGGATGTGGGAGGGTAAAAGCAGGCGAGGTTTTAACTTCCGCAAAATCGGTTACGAATGACTGCTACTACGCAACATGCCTACGAGTTTTAGAATTGTCTCAACTCTGCGCGCAGTCGGGCTATTGTATTTTTATAATTAACTTAATAAATTGTATATCACTGTACAGTTACTATACTGTAAGTGTAATACACTATGTACGACAAGAGCGTTGCCGGCAAAATGTATTTAAGGAATCGACTTAGGCAGTTGAAAATCATAACACAATTAGTTCATTATGATTACTTTGACGCTTTATTGATTAATACGGTGTCCAGTCCCCCCCGTTGTGTGTAACCGCCTGGCATCTTTGAGACATACTTTGCACTAATTTTTCGGGGTAGTTGCGGGTCAGTAACCTCCATACACATTTTATATTGCGAGTCAGTTCGGCAACTGTTTGCGTGTTTTTTCCCCGCATCTCGGGCTTCATCAACGTCCAAACATTTTTAATCGGGTTGGCATCAGGCGACTGTGAGGGCCAGTCCAAGACCTCGATGATTTTTTCTGCCTTTCAGGCGGTGCACAGATGACTTCGGTGTTTGGGGTCGTTGTCTTCTTGCAAAATCCATTTATCGGTTTGCTTTGGGTACAACCTCTTCGCGGAAGGTAACAAAGCTTTTTCGTATATTTTCGTCATCCTCGCAGCATTCAGTGTCCCAGTGAATAAGTGCAAGTTGCCAAAACCTCTTTTTGAGAAGCATCCCCAAACATGCACCTTCACGGGGTGTTTCACGGTTCGGATCACAAGTTTGTTGTCGGCTGTTGACCAAACACGAGACGAGAAAAACGTTACTTCGTCAGAAAATATTACGTTACCCCAGTCACGGTCTTTGTTTTCCTGTGCTCAGGCCATTCTTTTTTGAATGTGTCTTTCGGAAAGAAGCGGTTACTTGATAGTACTTCTATATTTTATCTTGTTTTCTTCTAACCGTCTCGTGATAGTATCTAGGGACACATTGAGTCCTTTTTTCTTTAATATTTCCTGGGCAGAACGGAGAGGCAAGCGTTGATTTTTGACAAAAAGTTGAACAATGCACTTGTCTTCTGCGGGCGACGTCTTTCTAACTTAAACACGCTGTGGCAGGTAATCAACGGTTTTAGTTGTTGCATATCATCTTACCTATTTCGTCACGAAAGCCTTTGACTTTTTCAAATATTTCGCAGCCTGATCGCGCGACATTTTAGGTCCTTTAGGATGCGAGCACAGTAACACTGTTTCGTAGCGCGAAACGTACGCGGCACTAATGGCGGGAAACATGCTCTAACTGCAAAGATTGCGAGAGTACTGAATCTGTCGTCACGACGCGTTTTAGGCAAAGAGTCCCTCTACTTGCTACAATCTTTTTTTTTTCGCTAATAATATAAAACATTAAAATTATGCCGGTTACGCTCTTGTCGAACAGACTGTAAATCAAATAAATTAAAATAATGTGTCGTATTTTATGGATGTTATATTTTTGCAGGTGCTTCAGTTACAATATGTAATGGCACAAATAACAGTCGGATTAAAGCAATAGAAGATGTTCCGCGTTTTGAAGCTCTTCATGAAGCCAACGATTGTATTTCAAAGCAACAGACAACAAAGGAGGTTGAAGAAAACATTTCAAATAAACATGAAGTCATTAATAAAACAAAATCTTTCAAAACACCGGCGCAGAAGAAAAGAGTTTCTTTGAGTTTTATCTGTGATCATTGCAAGCAAAAATTTTACACAAAAATTAAATTGCAACAGCATATTATGTCCATTCATTACAAATATTCAGAAGTAAATCTCACATGTCAAACTTGTAACTACAGAGGTGTTACAGTTCAAGCGTTAGAAAAACATTCAAGACTCCACGATGAAAAAATTTATTTAGAAAATAATTCGTGTACATACAGATTTAGTAGTAACTGCGACTATGCAAATAGCATTAGCAGTAATTTGAAGATACATATGAGAAAACACACAGAAGAGAAGCCATATAAATGTGACCTGTGCGACTTTGCGAGTAGATCTAGCAAACATTTAAAGATACACATGAGAAAACATACGGGAGAGAAGCCATATAAATGTGACCTGTGTGGCTTTGCAAGTAGCATTAGCAGTAATTTGAAGATACATATGAGAAAACACACAGGAGAGAAGCCATATAAATGTGACCTGTGCGACTTTGCGAGTAAATATAACAAAAATTTAAAGATACACATGAGAAAACATACGGGAGAGAAGCCGTACAAATGTGACCTGTGCGACTTTGCGAGTAGATATAGCAAACATTTAAAGATACACATGAGAAAACATACGGGAGAGAAGCCATATAAATGTGACCTGTGTGGCTTTGCAAGTAGCATTAGCAGTAATTTGAAGATACATATGAGAAAACACACAGGAGAGAAGCCATATAAATGTGACCTGTGCGACTTTGCGAGTAAATATAACAAAAATTTAAAGATACACATGAGAAAACATACGGGAGAGAAGCCGTACAAATGTGACCTGTGCGACTTTGCGAGTAGATATAGCAAACATTTAAAGATACACATGAGAAAACATACGGGAGAGAAGCCATATAAATGTGACCTGTGTGGCTTTGCAAGTAGCATTAGCAGTAATTTGAAGATACATATGAGAAAACACACAGGAGAGAAGCCATATAAATGTGACCTGTGCGACTTTGCGAGTAAATATAACAAAAATTTAAAGATACACATGAGAAAACATACGGGAGAGAAGCCGTACAAATGTGACCTGTGCGACTTTGCGAGTAGATATAGCAAACATTTAAAGATACACATGAGAAAACATACGGGAGAGAAGCCATATAAATGTGACCTGTGTGGCTTTGCAAGTAGCATTAGCAGTAATTTGAAGATACATATGAGAAAACACACAGGAGAGAAGCCATATAAATGTGACCTGTGCGACTTTGCGAGTAAATATAACAAAAATTTAAAGATACACATGAGAAAACATACGGGAGAGAAGCCGTACAAATGTGACCTGTGCGACTTTGCGAGTAGATATAGCAAACATTTAAAGATACACATGAGAAAACATACGGGAGAGAAGCCATATAAATGTGACCTGTGTGGCTTTGCAAGTAGCATTAGCAGTAATTTGAAGATACATATGAGAAAACACACAGGAGAGAAGCCATATAAATGTGACCTGTGCGACTTTGCGAGTAAATATAACAAAAATTTAAAGATACACATGAGAAAACATACGGGAGAGAAGCCGTACAAATGTGACCTGTGCGACTTTGCGAGTAGATATAGCAAACATTTAAAGATACACATGAGAAAACATACGGGAGAGAAGCCATATAAATGTGACCTGTGTGGCTTTGCAAGTAGCATTAGCAGTAATTTGAAGATACATATGAGAAAACACACAGGAGAGAAGCCATATAAATGTGACCTGTGCGACTTTGCGAGTAAATATAACAAAAATTTAAAGATACACATGAGAAAACATACGGGAGAGAAGCCGTACAAATGTGACCTGTGTGACTATGTAAGTAGCTTTAGCAGTCCTTTGAAGCATCACATGAGAAAACATACTGGAGAGACATATAAATGTCACCTGTGTGACTATAGTAGCTTAAGCAATAATTTGAAGAGACATATGAGAATACACACGGGAGAAAAGCCATACAAATGTGACATATGCGACTATGTTAGTAGCCAGCCCGAGCATTTGAAAAGACATATGAGAAAACACACGGGAGAGAAGCCATATAAATGTGACATGTGCGACTATGTGAGTAGCCAGACCAGTAATTTGAAAGTACATATGAGAAAACACAGGAAAGATAAGCCATACAAATGTGATCTGTGTTACTATGCGAGTAGATCTAGCAGTGATTTGAAGATTCACACGAGAAAACACACTGGAGAGACATATACATGTGACCTGTGTGACTTTGCGAGTAGCTTTAGCCGTGCTTTGAAATGTCACATAAGAAAACATAAGCGACAGAAACTTTGAAATGTGACCTATAACATTAACTGTGATTTAAAGGGTCACACGAGAAAACACACGGTAGGACATGCCGTGTCATGCAAGACTCGTCTAACTTTTAAAGGGATATTTTGCTAAAGAAATGTTGGCGTTAAATTTCGTTTTTCTTTTGTTTTATGATATATTTGTGTGAAAAATCTGCAGTATTTTAGATTGTAAGTCACTTACTATATTAGGACATAGTAAATAAAAATTAATCATAAATCCAGAAAGTATTTTATGTATGAAGTGAAAAACTACAGATTCATTTTTAATAATATGAAAGGAACAAAATAAGTGATGGAAAGTTATAACGCAGAAATTTCATTTATTACAAACATTAAAAACTTTTTTTAGGCCCATGATCACCATATTTTATCAAAGTACTAATCAAGAGCAGTCAAAAGCCTAAACTCGAAGAGTCTGCTGTTTTCCGTTGAGGATATCCCGTATCCACCTTTCAGTCCCAACATCAGATCCTGATCACAATGATTAACCAAAGTACTCTAATTACGTTTTTAATTATAGCGACAAAGTGTTTTCGAAATACAACTAAATAAAACGATCAAACAAGCATCACCGCGCGCATTGCGAAAACAACTTTCTTGTTTGGAACTTAGAGTAGTTTACTATGATTTAGTGGCGAACGAATGAAAGAGATAACAGGGCTGCCCCGGTAGCCAATCTTTTTCGAGTCCATCTCGTTTGCGCTTTGACACTGCTTTTCCTTTTCACTCAGTTACGACAAGCGGTGGTCTTGAAGAAAATTTGTATTATTTATGATATCTACCCAAGTTACATGTAATCTGTATAATAACCAAAGTGGATGAAGTCAAAATAACACTTTTAATCAGCGCTGGCCAAGTTGAAATTCCGTTTAATAGCATTTGGTTCATCTCATAATGCCTAAACTCCTACTAAAACATCAGGTAATTATAAGTTATAAGTTTAATAGCATTTGGTTCATCTCATAATGCCTAAACTCCTACTAAAACATCAGGTAATTATAAGTTATAAGTTTAATAGCATTTGGTTCATCTTATAATGCCTAAACTCCTACTAAAACATCAGGTAATTATAAGTTATAAGTTTAATAGCATTTGGTTCATCTCATAATGCCTAAACTCCTACTAAAACATCAGGTAATTATAAGTTATAAGTTTAATAGCATTTGGTTCATCTCATAATGCCTAAACTCCTACTAAAACATCAGGTAATTATAAGTTATAATTACCTGATGTTTTAGTAGGAGTTTGCTTTAATCCGACTGTTATGGGGCGCGGCGCACTAGGCGGCGTCTTTTTAGTCGAAAGTCAAGATGGTGGCATTTCCTTTGACACGGCAGCAGGTGTCAGTCGGTTGCACTTTGACTCGGCTCGACTGTGAAGGTATAGAATATGACCTGCAAATCCTCATGAAACATAATCCTACTAAAACATCAGATAATTATAAGTTATAATTAGGAGTTTAGGCATTATGAAATGTACCAAATGCTCTTAAACGGAATTTCAACTTGGCCAGCTCTGATTAAAAGTGTTATTTTGATTTCATCCACTTTGGTTATTATACCGTACAGTTACTTTAAACAGCCTTTACCACTTATACAAAAGTTATTATTATATTATTGTCTTCTATTTGTAATTTGAAAACCCATATGCTTTAAATAAGCATTTACAAAATCTTATATCGTGCATTTAGTTGTATTAAAGGTAAAGGTTTTGATTATTAATCAAAGGTCCTAGGCATGGTGGGCTACCTTGTTGTGCCTGCCCTCTTACTCTCCCCTGAATAACATGAGGATTTGCAGGTCATATTCGGCAGAGCCGAGTCACAGACCGACTGACACCTGCTGCCGTGTCAAAGGAAATGCCGCCATCTTGACTTTTGACTAAAAAGACGCCGCCCAGTGCGCCGCCGTGACTGCTGGTGACATTTTACCATGATAGTCATGTGTGGTTGCGTTTTATAACAGAAGTCTACATTTCGGTACTGAGGGGTAAATAGAACGCTTTTCCGTGACTCGTTCACTCGAGTATACCACCTTTCTACTTATCTATAGCATAAGAACTACGATCTTGTCTTGTCGGTAGGGTAACCGCCATTCTTCAAATGGTTTGACCTCTTGATATGATTTAAGATAACTTATTACATTTTACGTTCATGAAAAAATATAAATACTTACCTTAAGCCTCTTTAGGTAAGTATTTATATTAGACTTAAAAATTGATTGACAAAATTGTCACCTGACGATGATCATTTTCAGTAATGGTACCACCTACCACGGGTATGTAATAAATTTGTTATGTAATTTAGTATAATAAAGTCAAAATAGTTTTTTTTTACCCTTAATGTACATTTTTACAAAAAACATGGAAAAAAAAACATTAAAAATATTTTACAGTGTACAAAGGCGGGACTTATTGCTAATAGCAATATCTTCCAGGCAACCTTTGGGTGAAAAAGAAAATATAGAAAAAATAAAGAAAGGAGCGTGTAAATGTCACGAAATCAAACATAAGAGTAAACTACATAGGCTTATTAATGGGGGATTACTTACGATATAATAAACATACACAAAAATATAATATAAAGAATATACCTAATAAATATACTTTTATAAATACATAAATTTACACATATAATAATAAAAAAGATAATTTTGAATGAAATGTTAATCAAATGAATAAATGATAGACGAGTTAGGGATGTAGTTCACTAAAGTAGTGAGCTTTTAGTTTAATTTTAAAGTTATTCAGAGTTCGACAGTTTTGAACGGATACAGGTAGACGATTCCATAGTCGAGCAGCGTGCACTGAAAACCAGTTTTATGTGAAGGTATACATGATTTTTTTCTGGTTGACAGGGCGTTGCAATCTGCCTCGACCAGAAAAGAAACTAAAACGTCCCCGTAGATAAATGGGTGAAGAAGCATTGTTAAGAACAGTGAAGAGAAGAGAAAAGACATGAGTATTTCTACGAAAACGAATCGGGAGCTGTTTTAGTTGTGTGCGAAATTCAGAGACGTCATGGTCATATTTGCAAAGGCCGAAGATGAAACGTATGCACAAGTTCTGAAGGCGCTCTAGCTTGTTTAAAAGCTCTTCACTAAGGTCCAGGACATAATCAATTATTGGAAGAAGGAAGGATTGTGCTAACATAATTTTGGTTTGAATGGGCAGGAAGTTATGCAAACGTCTGAGTGAGTGTAACTTTCCAAACATCTTCCTACTAAAGGATTCAATATGAAGAGCCCATGACAGAGTTTTATCGAATATAACACCCAAATTTTTAATTGTGTCAGAGAAAGGAATAACGGTGTTATCAAATATGATATTGTTTGTATCACTAATATCGACCTTAGCAAGCATTCTTGCACTCCCGATGACTATAGCTTGAGATTTACTAGGATTGACAAGTAGTCCAAAAGCCTTTGCCCACTCGGTTATTATTAAAAGATCCCCGTTCGTTGCGTGAATGGCCTCATTTAATGATTCAACAAGCGTACCAGTATACATTTGCAAATCATCAGCGTAGATGTGGTAGAGAGAAGATAGTTGTTGGGAGAGAATGTTTATAAAAATTGAAAATAACAGAGGAGATAAGACGCCACCTTACGGAACGCCAGCTGTCAGAGGGCACCAGTTTGAACTGGCATTACTGACCCTTATGCACTGTTGGCGACCGCGAAGGTAAGATTCAAACCAGGAAAAAACAGCTGGAGAAATGTTAAGAGTGCGTGACGCCCCTAGAAGAAGATCAAAGTCAACTGAGTTGAATGCATTACTAAAGTCCAGCAATGTAAGAATTGTGAGATTTTGATTTTCCATATTGAAACGGATATCATCAGTGACTTTGATTAAGGCAGTTACTGTACTGTGACCTGGACGAAATCCAGACTGAAGTAGATTTAAAATATTTTTGTGGAAAAGAAACTCAGATAACTGATGGTGAACAATTTTTTCAAGGACTTTGGATAGGAAAGGGAGTATATAAATAGGTCTGAAGTTTTTGTAGTCCATTGGGTTACTGGTTTTGGGAAGAGGGATATATCACATAAGCCTGTTTCCAAATGGAAGGGAAAGTGCTACTTGCCAAGGAGTCATTTAAAATTTGTGTGAGAGTCAGTAGCAGCACATCAAGGATAGGATTTAGCATATGCCATCGCAACCAACTGATTTTGAGGAAATGGATAGGATGCACTTCTTAACATTCTCAGCTGTGACTAAATTAAAGGAGAAGGAGAGTGATAGTCCTCACAACAATACGCTGCTGTTTTGGGAGACAGCCTATCCCTTCTCATGACTTTACACCATTGCTTTCGCAGCTCAATTTCTTTCGGTACCAAAAAAATATTTTTTTTTAGTTGTAGGCTTCGTTGTTGACTGACACTTTGGAATAACACAATATTTATAAATAAAAATAAATAGCACTTATTCAGACCCATAATTAATTAATTAAGTAATTTACAAAATTTTGCAAAACAAAACTTTGCCAATTTTTAACATTGTACTATAAATAATAAAATTATAATTTTAATTTAAACAAATTATGTCCCAATAGTAATTATTTACTTAAAACTAATTTTATATGAAATTAACTATTAGTTAATTTAAATATGTTAATCGGCGAGAGAGTGAGGAATATGGCGACTGGGTTGCTTTGGCATTTTTTTACATATATTGTCATTATTATTACTACAGCAAAAAGTTTTGGACTATTGAAAAACTGTCAAAAATGAAGCTATTACAATATTGTTATTACAATTCATTATTCGCTTATGAAACGTGGTCTTAAATCTACGCATGAGGGCAAAGAAATCATTGACACTCTTCTCGGCGAACATGCCAGACGCACTACACCGCCAGGGCAGTTTTAGCATTGATCTAAAAGAATTATTATACTGAACACGCAGAGTGTTCATGGCACTCTGCGTATAGTTCCACCTGGTTCCACCAAAGATGACTGGTGTAGAAAGCCTGACAGTACGCCTGAAAGGGGGTAATTTTTACCTGACTCGAGGACTGGGCGAATCTTCTAGCTAACATATTACTCTTCATAGCAATAGATCGTTATTATCTTTTAGATTGTCTGTATGAATGTGACTAAGATATTTAAAATTTCCTTACAACATTCAGCGGTGATCCGCACAGGCTTATACAAAATTCAAAATTCAAAAAGTTCATTTTGCAAAGTAGGTATATGTAATACACGTTTCACAAGTCAAATTTTAATCTTATAAAAATATATGTAATAAAATAATAAATGTACATGAACTACTTAGATTAAATGTTTATTTAATTTATGTAGCAATATATATACGATTAAAATTATAGGTAAAATATTGTTATACAAGGTGAAATCCAATCAACCGCCCGAACCCATACCGGAGACCCGGCCAGGGACCAGGAACAAGGTTCAATGATCACCAACCGAGCCCCCAGCACGAATCCAGGCGGCCGACCAAATCCCATCCTATATACTACATAGTAATAGGTTACATATATAAATACATGCCTACCTCCGCCCATTCGATTAGTCTTGCTAAGAAGAACGGGCAAGAAACTTGGCAAGATCATGTCTTTTTTTTAACATAAACTTAAACTATACATTGAATTACTTATATCTACTTTAACCAAGGGATAAGAAAATACAAGACAGCAGGAATTCAGGTTAATGAAAAAAGAAAAACATATATATCTTTGCCTACCTGTCTCATATGGTACATGAGGTATGAGTAACATCATTATTGTTTACTTTAAAAACCAGTACTTCGGTTTTCTTTACATTGTATTTAAGGCTATGCGTTGCGTACTCACATACTTTTAAAAGTTTGTTCAGGCCAGCGATCGAGGGACTCAGCAGCACCATGTCATCAGCATAGCTTAAGTTATTGCATATATGCATTCACCGCCTATATGACAACCCACTCTCATGATGCTGAGTTCCTCGATCAACCCATTAACATAAAGATTAAAGAGTCTAGTCGAAGTTAAACCACCTTGTCTAATACCGCAATGCAATCTACTCTTTCGAAATATAATTAGAATTCCCCCATCTTATGTGATTTGTCTGATTATTATACCAATACTCCAGGAGATCAATGACTTTATATGGAACTTTTGTTCATCTAACCTTTTCCCACAGCTTATCGTAACAAATAGTATCAAAAGCCTTACTTAGGTCTAAAAAAACAAGCATGAATTGGTGTTATCTGGACGTATAATATTGCACCGTATTCTTCAATAAATGTTTTATCTATCTATCTATCTATCTATCAATGCAAAGATCGCAAGCTCGGTAGACAATCCACTACGAAAACCAAATTGTGCTTTATGTATTGGCATATTTTCTTCACTCAGGTGGGTGATAATCAATCTCTCAGTAAATTAAAAAAAAAATGTTGCTAATGATATAGGTCTATAGTTGGATAGGTTCGAAAGATCACCTGTTCTGTTCTTTACTATTGGAATTACGATTGTTTTCATAAAGTTTTTAGGTAAATAGCTATGATCAATACACGCATTGAAAAGCCAGGCGAGTCTATCACATAGTAATGTCAAATACTTTATATTCTCTGGTAATGTACCACCATACAGCACATGCTCGAGACTGAGCCCGTCGTGGCCCGAAGACTTGCCACGCTTCATGGATGCTATACACTTACGAACTTGTTCGGCGGTCACGTGGAGCGCTCGTGTACAGGTATCAGCCAGCGCGGGCGCGGGAGGTGGAGTATCGCTCTCCGTGCCACAGCCTGTCGCAAAAATACATTTCTGCGAGTTTTTCTAGCCTAGATTCTGTGAATTAAACACTACAACGAAACCCCGCGTCAAATCTTGTGATGGACGATCAGCCGCTCTCGAGACTTCTTGTCCCTATTATTATTATTAGCCGTTTTATCTGGCTTCTTTAAACGTGTCTGCGCACATTAGTTCCGCCAATATCTTGTTTTAAGCGAAACTTCTTGTCCCTACATTTCTAGTAGAGCCACTGAGTGATGGCGCTTATGACGTTTAAATGCCTACAAAGTATCTTAATTATTTATAAGCAAAGTGCTCAGAATAAGGAATACAAATAGAAACCTGGCTAAAATAATACGCGGAGAAAGACACCTATCCTTGATTTTCTTACGACATTTTAGTGCGTTAGAGAGAGATGGATATGTATTAGTTTTTTCTTAATTAGGTAGGTTGTCACTAGTTCGTTGCTTTGCTAGTGATGTAACAATGTCGATTTTTGACTACGATAAATAAACCAAATCGAAATGAACCGCGACCAATCTCCTTACCACACATCATATCGTATCAAAGTGTGAAAAAAAAGAGAATGCAGGAGGCACCGACCTTTCTGGTGACATCCTCTTGCTTTGGAAGGAGGCCAAGAGAATTAATAGCAAAGTGGACTCTGTCTACCCCAGTGGGACACATGTTTTATTGTGTAAATAAGGAATTAATAAAAGGATATCTTTCGTTTAGCATAATATTTTTTATTAAGTACAAATTACTATATCGTAGGCAGGTAGGTACATAAGTTAAGTCCAAAATTGTGCTTGTTTCTAGTACAAAAAATGCTGTAGCTTGTATCAGAGATACAACCGTAAACTATTTAAGTGGATACTTTTTAAGTCGCCTCTTAACTCAATCAAATAGATGTTCGTTGATGTCGCGTCTTTGTTCAATCAAGGAAGAAGGAATTAATCGCAACAATAGAAATCATAATAATCATAGACTTATAGGATTCGTAATAATAATATTATGTCAATGATGAGCGATGACAGCGCAATTACTACAGAGGTAATTTCATTTTGTTTTATTTCTATTAAATAAACATCAACTTATCTTGAATAAAAACTAATAAGAAATAATGAACGATTAAAATACCTAATAACCTGTAATAAGAAATCAAATTATGCGCAGTTCAAGTCAATAAGCATTCCCAAAATTCATTTCACGATAGAACTACCCTGTCAAAGTACTTTTATTGTCAACCACTAAGTACGAAAATGTCTTGATCTGCGGAATTTCTTCGTGAAGTCGATCACGGCAGTAACGTGAACGAACAGGCCTTTCAGAACGATTTGCGAACATAGAAGTATGCACTTTTCTAAACCACAGACATCCATAGGTACTGGTTCTGTTGCCTAAAATTGAAAAATTATCGAGTTAATATACTATAGTATAGTACAAGCACGTACCTACAAACAAGATTGATAATGCAATTATACATAATTATTTAAAGGTTACCAATGTGTCTGTATCTGGTAAATATAACGTTGGTAAGGCATCTGCCTATTCGGATATTCCGCTTTGCGTTCGGTGTGCGCGGACGTGTTCATATCAGCTCTGTGTATATTAATTGTTTATTTCCGCTATGTCTTCTGCGAAGTTGGAAGAATCAGTTCAAGAGCTTAAGAAATGTGTGCTCTGTCTTGAAAGCAAAATAGTGTCGTTAGAAAAGCTTGTGGCAGAGCAGTTTAACGTTATCAAAGACTTGATCGTAAACAAGTCCAGTGCAAAATCTGTGTCTGACACTGTAGATATCGCCAACGTCGCTCCAACAACGGTGGGTAGACGGCAGCCACGGCAGGAGCGAGCGGCCAAAATCGATGCTCGCGTCGCTCTTACTACAGGTGCACGGAAGCGCGACAATGCCGCGACATCGAAAGGTACAACGGTTGCATCGAAGGCGACGATGTCGAGCGAGCCGCAGAGTGATACTGCGCCTACAATTACCGCAAGCGACGATGGTTCGATTGCTGTACCAACAAGCGCTACGAACTCGCAACCCGGAGCTAAAGCAGCCTTGGATAGCGTTAATGAGTGGACTACCGTGCAATCGAGTCGTCCGCGGAGACTGACCAATATCGTCAAGGGTGTTGCTGCGCCGGGATCTACGGGGCTTGAGGCGGCCGAGCGGACAACGTACCTGCATCTTTACTACGTTAAAGTCGGAACTAAGCCCGAACAAGTTACCGACCATCTGAAAACTATCTGCCCAAATGATATTTGCACAGTGGAGACTCTTAATGCAAAAGGAAATTATGCTTCATTCAAACTAGGGGTACCTATGAAAAATGTGGAAAATTACATGTCTGTTAAAAACTGGGCCGAGGATGTTCACATAAAACCTTGGAGATCTGGGTTTCGTAAACCACACGAAGACATCCAGAAAATCCCTGTATAAGGTTCTTAACATATTTTATCAAAATGTTCGAGGCTTGCGCACGAAGCTAGACGTGTTTAAAAAATCCGTTCTTAATTCGCATACAGACATCATATGTATAACGGAAACAAATTTCATCAGTAGTTTATCTGACGGCGAAGCGTTCCCGCCGGGTTACACCGTGCTGCGCCGAGATCGACGTAACGACGCGGGCGCCGGGGGAGCGCTGCTGGCCGTGCGCGACCACTACTGTGTCAAACAAATCACGGACATTGAAGGCTATACTGACGAAATAGAAGCCGTTTTTGCAATTATCTCGCGAAATAACTTTAAGTTTCTGTGCGGTGTCGTGTATATAAAACCCGATTCTCAAGATACTCAGTTTATTAATTTATTTAATGTCATCGAAAATGTTGTAGCTAAATATCCGAAATTATGCAAACTTATTATTGGTGATTTTAACTTAAATTCGTGTGGTGTTAACGCTAACTTGCAGTTTAATTGCATATTAGAATGTTGTAAATTAAAGCAATTTAACTCAATTCGAAACAAATTCGATGGTATTCTAGATCTGGTACTGAGCGACCTTGGCAGTGCACGTGTGGAGGTTAGTGAGGATGTGGAGCCACTGGTGCGTCCAGACGCATATCACCCACCGCTGGAGGTGCGTGCCCAGTTCCCGCGCCGCGCGCCTACCCACCCTATGCGACCGCCACCACCGCCGCGCCTGCCCGAACACACTGATAGCAGTCGCGCCCCGCCCCAGTGGAACTTTCGTAGGGCTGATTTTAATGCACTATACGCGTCGCTCGTGGCTATATCATGGAGCGAGCTATATGTCATAAACGATGTCGACCACGCTGTAGATTATTTCTACAAAAAATATTTCAATGTTTTGATGATTGCGTTCCCAGAAAAAAGCGTATTGGGAAGACCACACGGTATGATTACCCGACTTGGTTTACTCCCGATATCATACGCAACATAAAAATAAGTTTTTTCATCTCAAAAGGTACAAATCAGAAGGTAAACAGTTTAATAGGGAAATGTTTCGATATTACCGTAGCTTGGTTAAGGAACTTATTGACTCAGCATACGACGGATACATAAGACGAACTGAGAAAGAAATTATTTCTGACCCGACAAATTTTTGGAATTTTATTAGGGAGCAACGCGAGACAAGACAGAAATGTGACGAGTATGAGTACGAGGGAAATACTGTAGTCGGTATTGAGGCAGCAAACGCCTTCGCCTCATACTTTAAATCAGTTTTCCTTTCCGAAGAACCAACTTTGGACGCTGAGGCAGCAGAGCGGAGTGCTGGTCCAGGAGTGAGCTCTTCGCATGTCTCTATTGACGGCTTCACCTCTTCTGACCTTCTGTTAGCCGTACGACGACTGAAAGCTCGTTCCTCGTCGGGTCCCGATGGAGTGCCGCCGTATGTCGTCAAGGATTGTGTAGCGGTACTGGAAGAACCACTCCTGTACATATACAACCTGTCTATAAAACTCTCAGTATATCCGCGTATATGGAAAACCACCAGAGTTACGCCTGTACCCAAGGACGGTTCCAGATCTAAAGTAGAAAATTACAGGCCTATAGCTGTTCTCTCAGTCTTCGGGAAAATATTTGAATCCATCATTAACCGCAGAGTCACTCAACAAGTTCGAGTACATCTATCTGACTGCCAACATGGCTTCCGAGCAGGCAGATCGACCGCAACCAATTTGATCAACTTTGTTGATTATGCCACAACCTCTATGGACAAGCGCAGATCAATTGATGTAGCCTACTTCGACTTCAGAAAGGCATTTGACCGTGTCGATAATGACGTGCTTTTGCAAAAATTCGCTGCAATAGGTTTCACGCCCAAACTGTTAAAACTGTTTGCGAATTACTTTGCCGATAGGGAACAATACGTGCAATTAGCCGGTATGCGATCATATTCCTATGAGACTAATTCTGGAGTCAGTCAGGGAAGTACTTTGGGTCCAACTCAATTTCTCATCATGATAAATGATCTCCCGGAAGTTGTGAGGACGGCTCGGTGCTTGATGTTCGCGGACGATCTGAAACTCTACTTGAGTATAGGTAATCTAGGTGATTCCGAGGCACTGCAGGAGGACATCGACAGTGTTGTAGATTGGAGTGAGCGCAATCACTTGGAGTTTAATAGCTCCAAGTGCAAGGTGATGACGTTCACCAGGTCTCACGCCTCTCCTGACAGAGACTATTACATAGTTGGGACTCCACTAGCACGCGTGTCACAAATAAGAGACTTGGGACTAATGTTGGACAGTGAACTGACTTTTAATGAGCATATTCACGTTACTTGTAAAAAAGCCTTCAAGGCTTTAGGTTTTTTAATAAGACAAACAGCTAGGTTTCAGGATACGGGAACTATTATGACGCTGTTCAATTCCTATGTTAGAAGTAAGTTAGAGTTCAACGCAATCGTCTAGGCTCCACATGAGGATAAATACAAGCTCATGATGGAAAAAGTCCAGCGTAAATTTGCTAGGTATTTGTATAAAAAAATATACGGGTATTATCCTTACCTATTCCCATCTATGTTCGTGGCGGGAATGGTAGGGGTAGACACCCTAGAGTTTAGACGTAAGCTGGCGCTTATAGTGCACTACTATCTGCTATTACACAACCGAGTGGACGACCCCGCTACGCTTGCGAGGTGTTCGCTGGCGGCGCCGGACCGATACGCGATGCTGCGGCGGCGCTCCTTCTTCGCGACGGGTGTGGTACGCACACAGCATGCTCGTTACGCTCCCACTTTCCATGCGTGTACACTTTTGAATGAACTGATCGCTCAGTGTCAAGAAGTAGACATTTTTTACACCACACTCGCAAAATTTGCTGCAAGTGTACGTAACTTTTTAAATTAGTTAATTATGTAAGGATAATTATATAAGAAGAAATATATGTAATTTAATTATATTATATTATATAGTATTGTCTTAACCTGCGAGTTGGTATAAAACTGTGAGTAGGTATAAGGTTCTTGTGTAAATAAATAAATAAATAAATAAATCTGCTTTTAAAAGTCTCCATTTTAAATTTTCGTTTGGTCTAAAAGAATCCGACGTAAAGTGTTTCGAACAAATATGACCGCTTTTTTTAATTGCCCAATTTGGTCAAATTATTCGTCTAAGCCATTCACTTTTTAATTCTTCCCTTTTTGGAAATCTGTAACAAAAAATATAACGATATTTATTCGGCATTATTTTTCTTTTAACTCGCGCTGCAATGAGGGATTTTCTTTTCTTTTTTTTTTTTACTCTTCCCTAGTCGCTGGATAGATGGCGCTGAACTTGGTAAGTTACTGCAAGGAACGGAACGTCACATAATTTTTTGATTATTGCACTTGGATGTAATTTTGAGATCGTAAAACGAAACGTACATAAAAAAGTAATTAATGTCATTGTCACATCACATCACAATGACATTTTGAAAATAAATAAATAATAACAACAAGGAAAAAGAAAAAAATAATTAGCAGTCTTGTTATGAGTTTTCTAAGCCAGAAAGAAAATGTACCAAGAGAAAAAGAAGAGAAGTCTGTGCCTTGTGGATTTGTATAAAAATGGAGGCATACATCTTTTTCCTAAAGATGGAAGTCATAAAGCGCAATGAGTACAAGCCATGGTACATTTTAAACCTGGACGGACCATAACAAAGCATTCGCACATAATATGCTCAGCACACATGTCATCAACCAACGAGCGTATGTGACGTGACGTGACGTGACGCAATGTTTTTTTTTCAATCGTTTTGGCTTTGGCACCTAGCAACGTAGTCAGTTCAACACCATCTACAGAGTTCTGGGAAACTATGTTTTTTTTTTTAATACTCAAAAAGAAAACCTCTCATTAATCTATTATCCTTTATGCACGGCTGCCGCGGGAACCAATGTTCGATAGTGTGCCACACGGACTTTAGTACATCACTATACGAAAAAACATAACCTCTCGTAGTCGGCAGAAAATCTATATAAAACAGGCAAATATCGGTGTAGAATTGAACACGAGTATGATTTACAAGAACTACTATTATTGTTACTGAGTTTTAGGTATGATCCTGCAACTTATTAACATAAAAACTATCAGAACTCACCGATGAAATGATATTGCTTCATTGTTGTTTTCTTTTCTTCCTGTATGCGATTTACAGCCTTCAATCGCACAAGACATTTTATTACAATGTTAAAAAAACAATCAACACAAACAATAATAAATCACACTTTCACGAATTTTGAGAGGAAGAGCACCAAAATATTTAATTTCTCTCGGTGAAGCTGTAAACTTTCGCAAAATGCAATAGACATTTCGATGCCACCAAATTAAGATGTGATGCACGCAACGTACGATATTACAACACAACGATACAATGATGAGACATATTTAATTTGATGGTATTACAATTTTTAAAATACATCCAAATTACATCCATCTGACATTTGTTTGGTTCAATCTAGTGACACACCAGGAAAAAATATAAAGTAAGTGCGGTTCGTCGTTTCATTCACTCGTACACAGGAGTAATTTACGTTAGATGAGTACAATGGCTAATGCCCAGTTCTTATTTTAGTCAGGCTTCTATTGGTATCTATTCTGCGGTTCGTCGTTTCATTCACTCGTACACAGGAGTAATTTACGTTAGATGAGTACAATGGCTAATGCCCAGTTCTTATTTTAGTCAGGCTTCTATTTGTATTCCTTATTCTGAGGCAAAGTGTGAATAAAAAAAATGTAATGCTTCATTGTTGATAGTGATGTACTACTTGTTTCGGTTATTATTTTTCGATTTGAATGTTGCTTTATTGTGCAATTAATATTATAAGAATTTTTCATAATTGTCTTAACTGGTGCATGATGTGGATGCCTTTAATTAAGAAAACAAATAGCTGTATACATTTTAAGATTATTCCATTTAAGCAAGTTTATTGTATTTCTTGTTGGTGTTCCTAAATAAATAAATAAATAAATAAATAAATAAATAAATTATAAATAGAATACAGTAAATAGCTACAAGATAGCATTAGGATCTTGACAAATAAAGATGATTTTCTATGATTGTTTCATTGATACAACTCGCTAGGTCTTAGAGTAAGACCTAGGTATAAGATAGGCTACAATACATCGATCTAGGTACTTAGGTATGCTAGGAAATACCTAAGTAGTCTGTAAATAGGCATAACAGCATGGTATGTTAGCGGTACGACGGTGGGAAGCAGACTGAGGACGGTTGGCCATAGAGGGCGCATATTTATACTCCTGAGGTGGGGGTTGAGGTAATATAAATACCTGCGCAGTACATTTTCGGCCGCCAGTCAGCTCCCAGACGTCGTAGCGTAATGATCGTAGTACGTATGTGTAGACCTAAGAATCTAGAATAAGTTAGAGATAAGAATTATTTGTAAATAAGATGATTAAGGATAAATAAACAATAAAATAGTGCTCCAGGGGGTGAGGTAGAATGCCTATGTGTGCGTACAGGAAAAGTACTATAAAAACGGGTGGAGCGCCGTCCACATTCATTCACATTCCGAGCAGTATTCCGAAAAGGAAATAGAAAAGTAAGAAGATCTGGCACTCTACCTAGTTCCTGGCTGCACTCCTTGGGTCCACAAAGCGGCGTTTTTGTTGATTTTCACAACCCGGCAATCTATTATAGTGCAGTACGGCCCGACCCACTGAGCTACCGTGAGGCTGTGCTGCACAACCTGGATGTCTATACAAAATCAACAGTTTTTGATTGCATAAATTTAAGCATAGAAGTAAATAAAAACTAATATGGTTTTTTTCATCGAAAAGTATATTTTCTCCAGATTTCAAAATGATATTATCATTACCAAAAAATGTGAAAGGATCTCAGCATAGGAATAAATTCCCAAAGTCTGTCGTCAACCTCTGGAATGAAGTGGTATGTTGTTTTTATTTCTTGCACGTGTTGTCAGGCTCGGATCTAGGGGGGGGGGGGGCGAGGAGGGGCACTTGCCCCGGGCGGCAAATACTAGAGGGCGGGCAGTCAGCCGCCCATCAGTCACCACTCAGTACAAGTACAAGTACAAAAATCTGTGTATGCCCTCCTTTCACACAATGTGCGATAAACGCCCCCGAGAGAAATTGTATTATTCTAATAATTAGTAGTAATTTGTGAGCAAAAGACGCACGGCGCGCGAAGTGATTGATTCACTTCAAGTAAACAACGAAAGACGAACGAGGCGCGCGCGCAGTGTTGCCAACATTATCCAACCAAAAAGCACCAAATGGACCGTAAAAAAACAGTAGAAAACATTAGAATGGTTATTAAAAAAATTTAATCTACTGTCTGACATAAAATACATAGAATAAGCAAAACAATTAAGAAAAAATGATAACTAAATAAAAATACTGTTAAATTCACCAAAAATTTATTGCTATTGAAGAGCATATGAAAAAAATTCACAGAAATATGTATGATTTTAGTCCAAAAATTCTGAAGACAGAGCAATGGAAAACTAAAATAATAATAATTTATATTTTTTGACTGAACAGTTCTTAGATTTCGTAAAAAAAAATGATTTTGTAAAAATGTTGGTGTTTTATTTGTTGAATATTTTTGCCTAGAGGGTGAAAAATTGGCACTCTGCCCCCCCTTTTTGAAAATGTAGATCCGGGGCTGCGTGTTGTAAACATTCTATCGTCATGGGGATTTTTCCTCCTTGCTAATAATGATTTCAGTTAAATGAATAAAGCAAACAACATCACTTGAGTCACAATGTTGGCCCGTACCGACAGTGTATAAATGACAATTTATGACCACTCTTTATGTTGCTTGCGCGCCTAACGTATTTTTCTATTACCATTCTTTTCAAGTTTTAGTGGATAAATATAAACGTTTTTTGTACTTTAACTATTTATTTTGATGCATATATAGGATGTTTTTATGGTCCTATGTATACTATGATGTTAGTATTGATAAATAAAGCTGTAGATAGCCAGTTATATCACATTTTATTGCTGATATTGTTACAAGATATTATTTCTAAGCTCAAGACAAGAGTTGACATGAGAAGTCATTTTGTGACTCTATGGATGCATTTGTACGAATGCGCATGAAGATTTTATTTGTGATGGGCGAGTCGCCACAGATATTTTAAAGAAAAGGTATAAAAACAAAATAATTTACACATTGCATGAATTTTTAATGATAAAAACCAACAAAGTCAGGAATAAAATCTAATTTCCTGTTTTCAACTCTAGATTATTGTTACTTGTCCTAAAAATTGCAACATAAAAGTAATTGCATGAAACGGATATTTTTATGTAGAATAATAAAATGTATAGGTTTTCTTAAGAAATATTCGAGAAATCGAGGAATAAACATCACCTCGTCAAATTGCCGCGTGCAGCCGCGAATCGCTCCATCAAGAGACCCAAAAAAAATGTTTGCGACGCATCAGTTATGACTATAATAAGACGTTTGCCGGTCGCCGGATTTTTTGTTCCGGCTGCCGGTTTCTATCAGCGGAAGGGTTATTTTCACCGCAGACGACTATCACCGTGTTCCGAAAGACTATATAATCGATTTTATCGCGTCAACGGTCATTCCGAGTCAGTGTTAGTAGCGCGATAACGATAGCCCTACAATGGTCGCTATGACGTCATAGATGACATCATGAACGACGCCATGTTGTGCTATCATCGTCCATGCTTTAGAGCGTTTGCACTGTGGGCGATCTATGAAAAGTGGTAGCCGGCTGGGGCGGCAGTTTTAAAAATAATTTATTCGGAGTCTAAGAGTTTATTATTAAACCATGATTCAAAGATTGAAGTTAAAGGAAAGAAGTACTATCTCACAATAAGGAATACAAATAGAAACCTGGCTAAAATAAGAACTGGGCATTAGCCATTGTACTCATCTAACGTTGTAACGCGCTATACCTCCATACTTATTGATAAATAGATCTCGGACGACGAGTCGCCCCACTCCCTGCGTCCCGCACCTCCGTGCGGCCCCGCGCACCGCGCGCTCGATGTCTTTTCTTGAATTTGCCTGTTTATCATAGCAGAGTCTTTAAATAAAGACATAAAAGAAGATTTTATTAGTATCAGCTTTATTCTGCATTTCCGCCATTCAGTCAGAAGAGAGCGTTGACATATTAGTGTCCATAGACATTCATATTCTAACACCCCCTCTCAATTTCAAGTATCTAATTTTAATTTTATTTTATCTTGCTTAACATTATCTTCAATAAAAATCAAACAATTTGACTTGAAATTGGGAATTAATTTTTACCATACTGGCAACCAAAAAAAATAACAAGCTTCTCAAATGTCAATCGACATGTCAGTTCAGTCATCAATCAGACCTCAGATAAATCAGACAGAAGTTGATCGAACTGAACATAACCTAATTTACCTCTAAGCACAACATATCAGTTTATTTCTAAAATATTTAAATTTGTCACAACACTAAGGCTTTGTCATAATGTCAGCAATGTTTTCTTCACTTGGTACATATTTCACCTGTAATAACTTTTTGTAAACAATGTCCTTTATGAAGTGTACCTTAATATCAATGTGTTTTGATCTTTTTGTGTTTTCATAGTTACAAATCATCTTGATAGCACTGTTATTATCTATAAACATCACTGTACTACACTGTCCAAATTCACTGCATAGTCCTTTGATGTACATAAGCTCGGCTGCACACATAGCTGCTGCAACATACTCGGATTCTGCGGTTGACAGGGCAACTGCAACTTGCTTCTTCGAGGACCAGGAGATGAGGTTATCACCATGAAAGATAGCCATGCCACTGGTGCTTTTTCGATCAGATTTATCACCTGCCCAATCCGCATCGGTAAATGCTAAAATATTGAAATTTTCTTCACATTTTTTGTACGTTAATACGAGTTTCTTTGTTCCTTTCAGATACTTTAAAATTCTTTTTCCTGCTTTCCACAATTCTTCAGTGTATTTATCTAGGTATCTGCTAAGGAAACTGGTAGCAAACGTAATATCAGGTCTGGTCATCATAGAAAGGTAAGTAAGGCTTCCCACGAGCTCTCTATATGGTACTTCTCTTTTATTTTCAGATTTTTCTTCAGGCTGAAAGTTGGTGACCATCGGTGTACCTACAGCATTGCAGTCACTCATGTTAAATTTTTGTAATAATTTATTAATAAATCTTTCCTGTGATAATGTTAACGTGTTTTCATTCCTTTCAATATCAATAGCTAGAAAACTCTTCACATAGCCCATATCTTTTGATTTGAACTCAGACTTCAATTTTTGTACTGTATAATCAATACTTTCTGAATCTCCAATTAATAAAATGTCATCAACAAATATGAATAGCCATATGTTTGGTCCTGTGTACAGGCATACATCATATGTAGATCTTTTCATTTGGATAGACTCGCAGAACTTATTAATTGTTTCATTCCAACATCTTGGTGATTCTTTAAGTCCATACAGGACCTTTCTCAACTTTAATACTTTATTCTTATCAAGCATATTCACTCCTTCCGGTATCTTGATATAGACTTCTGAGTCTGCATTTAACTGACTATTCAAAAAAGCTGATGGTACATCTAGCTGTCTTATCTCCCAGTTATTTTGGCCACAGGTGAATATAGCTCTTGGCTCATATTATCTTGCTGAAATCCTTTGGCAACGAGACGAGCTTTCTTAGATTTATCCTGTTTGGTACGAAAAACCCATTTTGTCTCTATGGCCTTTTGATCTTCTGGTAATAAACATTCTGTCCATACTTCTAAGTCTTGCAAAGATTTTATTTCCTTATTAATAGCTTCTTGCCATTCTTGCCCTTGTTCAATTGCTTCCTCGTATGTGAAAGGATCACCTTCTGTTATTAGAGCATATACCAGGTTTAGCTCAAAATCATTATATCTCGGTGGTGGTTTTACTTGGCGTTTTGGTCTCTCTGTATCTTCACGAAGCGTGTCATTTTCTGTCTCCACCGCTGATTTTGGTTCAACTTCTTTCTGTTCTTGTCTCTCGGTATTTTCTTGATATTCTTCTTCTTCTTCATAGTATATTTGGCTTCTGTTAGTATTCGTTATTTTCTTCTCATATGTAAAATCATTTTCATCAAACTTAACATCTCTTGAGATGAATATTTCATCTGTTTCTGGATTCCAAAGTCTATAACCATTTCCGCTGTAACCCACCATTCTTGTTTCAGTTGCTCTAGGCTCTAATTTTCTTTTCTTTGGGAGGTTTACCACCCATGCTTTGCTGCCAAAAATAACTAGGTTGTCAATCTTAGTAATTCCATACATTGCATTAGCAGGTGTATCTCCTTTCAATGTGACAGTAGGCGATCTATTTAGCTGATAAGTGGCACATCTTAAGGCTTCTCCCCATAGGTACTTCGGGAGATTGCTGTCTAAGAAAAGCGCTCTTGCCTTATCCATCAGAGTCCTATTTAATCTCTCCGCCACTCCATTCTGCTGTGGGGTGTAGCTGCATGTATACTCTTGCTTTATGCCATTATTATTACAATAGTTTTTCAGCTCCTTTCCTTGAAATTCTCCACCATTATCTGTTCTAATTCTAGTCACAGTCATTCCATTTGCCTCCATTCTTCTTAAATACTGTACTATGTATTCTGTTGCTTGACTTTTATATTTCAGTATATATACTTCGGTGAAGTGTGTGTAGTCATCTATTATCGTCAAGTAGTATTTTTCTTCATTATTTGTTTCTGGGCTTAGTGGACCCCCAATATCGCAGTAAATCAGTTCTTCAGCTCTCTTTGTTCTGGGTAACTCTTTTGTGTTAAAAGGGTTTCTTGCTGCTTTAGCCTTCATGCAAACAGAGCATTTTTCATCTGACTGCGGTAGCCCTAGGATTTTCATCCCGCCACGATTCAAGTGACCTAACCTCATATGCCATGTATTATTGTCCTTTGTCACAAGTGAACTCGGCTCTATAGGTGTACATTTTAGTATGTACAAACTTCCATCACACTTTCCTTTTATTTTACCTACAGGTGTTTTGATCACTGCAGTATTTTTCTTAAATATTACTTCACACCCTTTACTGCTGAGTTTCTTGACAGAAATAAGATTATGAGAGAGGTTTCTCACTATCAATGCTTCCATTGTCATTGTCACATTATTTTGTGACTTCAACTTTAATTTTCCTTTCTTATTTACTTTTATTACCTCACCATTAGCTACTTTGATATGTACCTCAGGTATTTCTTGAATATCTTCCATCAAGTTCATGTAGTTTTCATTGATCATATTATAAGTAGCACCCGAGTCAATAACAAGAGTCAGATTTTGAGTATTCTGTGAAGCTGTGCCTGCATATGCAATAAAACTAAAGTCGTCTTCTGCTAAATTTGCAGGCGAAGGTCGTCGTTGACCTCTACCTCGTCCTCTAGCACGGCCTCTACCTCTACCTCTATTCTTCGGACAGTCTCGGATAAAATGGTTTGTCTCACCACACTTATAACATTTTCTTACTTCGCCAGTAAAACTAAACTCATCTTTTGATACACTTTGATTTTTATGCCTCAGTTCTGCATCCAACAATTTTCTTTTAGTGTACTCCAGCGTCAACTTTATATTAGCTGCTTCGAGAGCTGTAATGACTGGTTGGTACAACTGATTGTCGATACTGAGGAGAAGGTGGCACATCTTGTCAGTTTCTTCTAACTTGCCATCACCCTCAAGCTCCCTAATTATTGAATCAAATTTATTGAAGTGATCTTCTAAATTTTCTTCCGTTTGGTGTTTCAGGGTTAGCAGTTTTTGACGTAAATACAACTTACTGAGAGTACTTTTTCTCTCAAACATTTTTCTTAGGTTTTGTACCATCTCTTTACTTGTTTTACCATCTTTGATATACTCTAAGTGTTTGTCTTTTAGCGACTGCACTATTATACTTTTGGCTTTCGCATCTCCCTTTTTAAACTTTTCATCTTCTTTAATCTTTTTGTAGATTTGATCTAAGCTTAAGTCGTTGTCTGCAACATGTCGACAGTCTTTTTCTTCCATTAACGTAAATATTCTAAATATCCAGTTGGAAAAGTGTGTGCCATCAAGGAATGGCACCGATGCCGCCGACGCCGGTATTGCTTGGGTTGCTGACGCCATTTTAGCAATTTTCTTTATATTGCGCGTCACCCTTTACTTTTTCTTTACACCACTTTTTACTGCAGTTTCTGTGCCATCTGACTGATTGGGCAATATCCTGGGCCCATAACCTCTTGAATTTGCCTGTTTATTATAGCAGAGTCTTTAAATAAAGACATAAAAGAAGATTTTATTAGTATCAGCTTTATTCTGCATTTCCGCCATTCAGTCAGAAGAGAGCGTTGACATATTAGTGTCCATAGACATTCATATTCTAACATCTTTGAGTAGTGTGCGACTAGCCCGCCTCGGAAAACATTGTTTGTTGTTACTTTCTTGTAATACGTGAATTAAACACGAACTGTACCAGGACACAGTGTTACATTTTTTTCCCGAACCCTACAAATGGCTGCCCAACGTTTGTGAATAGTGTAACATGCCGCGAACAAGAAAGAATAATAATATGTCGTCACAAGAGCGCGAGTCGAGAGACAACATCACCATGACCTCGGAAGCATTACAAGAACTGGTCGCCACACTCCAGCGGTCACAGACAGAATTCTGCCAGAGACTCCTAGCAGACGCCCGCTCTTCAACACCCAGACCGATAGGTGACGGCACCCTTGCTTCAGAGTCCGCAATCCTGTCAGCACTTGCCACGAACGCAAATTTTTCCCAGTGCACGGTCCGTTACGGAGGCTGTCCTGAGGAGTCGCTCGAAGCATTTATTGATAGCATCGAGGTGTACAAGTCCTGTGTGAATATTTCTGAGGAAAACGCCACGAAAGGCTTGTCGTTGCTGTTTACTGGCGTTGCCGCCGTATGGTGGCAAGGAATCCGAGAAGAGGTACGTGACTGGAAGGACGCTATACAGAGACTTCGGGGCGCATTCGGTGAGCGCCGTCCCCCGTACCGCATATACACGGAGCTGTTTTCGATGCGACAAGGTCAAGAAAACATCGAGATATTCGTGTCTAAAGCACGCGCAATTCTGTCGCGCTTGCCGCCAGGTGATCTGTCCGAAAAAGTAAAGCTGGACATGGTGTACGGTCTCCTCGACACCCGCATCAGAAGGAGGCTCGATCGAGATACCGTGACGTCATTCGACGAGTTGCTTCGTAAGGCAAGAAGCATCGAGGACGCGCTGAGGGAACCACAAGCGCCCCCCGCCCTCGCCCCTCGTCCTACAATGACGCAACCTCAACGCGCGCTCCTCGTGTCGTTGACCTCATCGCAACAGCCGTCCCGCCAACTACGGTACACCGCGCCGCCCGCCCCCCCTCAGCCGGCTTCGCCTGCGATCGCGCCATCGCCCGCGCCGTCTACGCTAGAACGGCCAGGCGTCCCCCCTGCGCGCCGCCACGCTGAGCTGCCCGCCGACGCAACTGCTGCCACCAACTCTACGTCGTCAAGCCGCAACACTCGCCCAAAATGTAGCTATTGCAAATATTTCGGCCACACAAGTGAACAGTGTCGGAAACTCCGCGATCGTCAATCGAACACTTTAGCAACTACGTCTACGATATCGTGTTACGGATGTGGGACGCCGGGAGTCATTCGGTCTCAATGTGCGAATTGTAGAGAGGTAACTTTTTCATCCGTCGAGATAAATAATCAGGTGAGCGCAGCCCAATCTAACATTTAATGATAATGTAATGATAACAGTGGTAGCAACGAATTAACGTCAAATTCTGTTAACCCCTTGACGTCGCACATGTACTCAGACGAATCAACCAATAGACAAAGTCTTGGTGCCGTCAAAACGTACTACCCAAAACTTCATTTCGACTCCTAATGACTTCTGTCCAAGTCACCAAATTATAATGTACTGTTACTTTTCTTAAGTGACAACATTGGCAATCCTTTGTAATTTGATCGCGTTATAGCTTGTGTTTATGTTAGGAAGTAAGTCGGCAGATTTTTAAGCAAAATTTTATTTAAGTTGTGTTTTGCTGCGAATTACCGTATGGAAAAGGGTTGAAGATACAAGGATCCTGCTACATGCGTGGTTGCAGATCCCATTCGGGGAATAAAGAAAACTCGAACAGCAAAATCAGTTTTCGCAAGTGAATAAAAAGTGATGTTTTCCGAGTAAATGAACCATAAAATGGAATTCCATCAAGAAAGACCGCATTTTACGACGTGTCGTTTTCATATAGTAACGTAAATATAGCTTTTAGAATAAAAGTAAATCCTAAAATCATTAAAATAATTAAATCCGTTTTGAGGTTATTAGTGAAGTCAAAACAGTTGTCGGTAATTTTACTGATTTTGTGCTAGTATGAAGTATTGATTCAGCTTATTTTACTTAAGGTTCCCCAAAAATTAAGACATTCGTAAACGATGGTTTGTTGCTATTAGCTGGAGTTGGAAACAGCACAAAACTAATTGGAAAGTGCTCAAAGCACTTCAATCCAGAGTGCTTTCTGAAAAGAACTATTTCGACCACGCTTAAAAGACGATGCGGTGCCCACCTTGAATTTACCTAGTAAAACAGAAGTTGTTTTGGTTGAATCCTTCACTACGCTCAAAATTCTAACTTAGAATCACGAGTCTTGCTCGAGATTCAAACTCGGCACTCGCAACAAAAATAAACTTTGCTCTCTTGTTGCACAAATTTTAATGCTTATTTTACTACTATCTGTTTAAAAATGACCAATAAGTGAACAGGACTGCAATGGAACCATCAAAAGCTGGCTTTGTAGTGCGTAAATTGAAAAAATTCTTGCATTGAAAAAAATTTCTCCAAGCCCTAGAAGGACCTGCTAACAGCATGCCCCTAATGAGTGTAAAAGACAGAGGAGGGCTGACTAAGCCATCAAAAAGCATTCAAAAAATCTACCAAACCGCAGAGAAAATTCTGAGAGAGTTTGAGGATGTAGTTACAAAAAAAAAGTGTAAGAAAACCACAGCACTTCACATCTATGATAAACCAAATTTCACAAAGATTATTGGTACAGACAGACGTACTTGACGACCTACATGACCATTCGTTGGATAACTTCGTGTTCAACACGTATTTGAAACTTAGAATACATCACATGACGAAGGGAATTACTGCACCCATCGAAAATATACGCTCATTTCTGACGAAAACAATAATTTTCAAAGGTCAATAAATACGTTTATTGTTGGCTGCTTTGTAAATCTTAATGACATGCGAAAATCAAACGTACTCACTGGAGAAAATTGAGAAATTAAACAACCATGAAGTTTAAAAAAATTAAGCTTCTCAATAAAACGATTCAATTATGCATTTTGTATGCGAAGGTCAAAATGTAATTTTTATTTTTGATGTTTTATATAATAATATGTAAAATAGTAATTCTGGAGTTTGCAACAAATTGTTTCTTTTATCCTCTGATTATTTTTCTGAGTTTTATTATTATTATCATTATTTTACAATTGTTTGAAAGGGATCCTTTTGAGTGTTAAGGAGGCTAGTTTTCATGGCGGCGCCTTCCCCTCAAAATATGTATTTTTAGTGGGAGTGGGACCGTATATGTGTGGATGTATGTATGTAAACGTGGTATTCTTAGTTTTGAAAATAAAGTTGATTATTTCATTCCATAAATATTTGGCAGGTTTCTCAATTTCATATATTATTTTATCTATTCCCATACTACAATAAGGTAATTGCATCATCAAAATCAGTTTTATAAGTACCTATACTGTTTATCTGATAATATTACATTATAACACCGTGATTCTGCGCTGCTATTGGCCCAATTTACTATAACACTGCTAGAAAGCCAATCAACAACAGCGACGAGAAATAAGTCCCGACCTTATTTCTCAAGCCACGCCCACTTTATCCTAGTTGCTTCTAATTGGTACTCAAGGCAACATTACCGGTCGATGAACTCGGGGTTCATGAACGAGTGTTCTTCTCATTTTTCGTGAAATTGTTAGTTGAAAATATGATTAAAATACGATACTTTTGATGGTCGTAGATTAAGTATTGTGTCCAACTGAACATAAATAGACATTTCGACACTTGTGCAAAACTATTACGAAACTCACTTAGTTCGTTTCGTTAACAAGCACTCGTGTCCCAATAACTTGAATCATGTTACAGTTGCACAAAATACTATGATAATCTATGTAGTTTTCTAACTGTACAACAAGGTATTATTAAGGCTTTTTTTTATCCAAATTGATATCGATAAAGTCTGCAAACCGGTAGTCCGATACATGCCTAGTTGCAAACGTTTGAAAGATAGGGCTGTAGCCGGCTTGAAATCGACGTACTGATAAAAATACTGCCATCTTGTTTTTTCATACGGAGAGTTGTATATGTGAAAGTAGCATAGCTTTACCATTCTAGGTTTCTGCTTAATTAGATTATGTCTATTGGTTGATTCGTCTGAGCACATGTATTTTGTTAACCCCTCGACTGCGGATACCGATCAGAATTTTGTTAACCGTTCGACTGCGGATACCGATCGGAATCTTGTTAACCGTTCGACTGCCGATACCGATCAGAATTTTGGTAACCGTTCGACTGCGGATACCGATCAGAATTTTGTTAACCGTTCGACTGCCGATACCGATCAGAATTTTGTTAACCGTTCGACTGCCGATACCGATCAGAATTTTGTTAACCGTTCGACTGCGGATACCGATCAGTGTTTTATTAACTCTTTGAATGCAAACACCGATCAGTGTTCTGTTAACCCTTCAAATACGAACACCGATCAGTGTTCTGTTAACCCTTCAAATACGAACACCGATCAGTATTCTGTTAACCCTTCAGCTGCGAATAACGATGAGCGTTATGTTAACCCTTTCACTGCGAACAGTGACGAGTGTTCTGTAAACCCTTTGAATACAAATGTAGATAATTATTTTGTTAACCCGTCGAGTGCGACCAACGGTGAATGTAGGCTCAACCCGTTGAGTACTCATGTCCACTCAGCTGATTTACTCAAACTTAAGAGTACTGTTTCCGGGTTGGTTTTAAATAATAAAATGAAAACCGTGCGTGATACGAATTCCGGTCAAAGTGGAAACGTGACTGTGCCTAATCCTCGTCGTGGAATTTCTGTATGTAATCCCAACGTATCACAATCTAATAATTTACGGCCTGTGTTGTACATGGAAGTATTGGGTCGTCGTGGTTTAGCTTTAATTGATACAGCTGCAAAAAGGTGTGTTGCTGGCTCCCAGCTGTTTGCTTTGCTCCAACAAAAAAATAACAAATTTCAATGGCAATGCATGAATGTAAAGCTTGCTGATGGAACTTCACAATCACGTATTGTGTTAATTACCCAAGTTGACGTCAAAGTCAATCATCGGCCCATTCCAACAGAATTCGTTATATTCCCTGAAGCCAATGCAAGCCAAACTCTTTTGGGGATTGATTTCCTTAAAGCAGCTGGTATTCAAATCGACTTTAGCAAAGCAACTTGGTGCTTTTCAGATAGCAATACAACTTACCCTCTAGAGTATGAAGAGTATACAGCGGTTGCTGCGGTCACTTCCGGTTCCTCACCTGTCTCACTGTGCGAGGACGAAGGTACTCTACTTACCAGTGAACAGTGCTTGTTGCTCGATCAGCTTCTTCAGGACAACACGGCCATCTTCAAACCAGGGGGAGATCCAACTCCTTTCGCAGAGCACTTCATTAATACAGGTGAACACGTATGCCTCAAGAGCGACCATCAACCACTGAAGTGGCTTATGACCTTAAAGTCGCCTAATGGTCGTCTCACCCGGTGGGCATTGAAACTACAAGGATACGATATTAAATACGAATACGAACCTGGTAAGTCTAATGTTCTGGCCGATACCCTTAGCCGTCCAACGTGCGATGGACATTCTAAGGATGACTGTAGCGTGTGCTCAGTCACTATCGACGTTCCTCACGTCAACGCTGCTGATCTTCGTTCAGCGCAGCTCAAAGATTTGGAGGTATCAAAAAGTATCAAAGACCTGGAGCAGACGGATCCTTTAACATATGACAGGTGGTTAGAACGAGGATACCTACTTAGTCAAGGAGTACTGTATCGGTACGACCCTGATTCCGATTCCGAAGAGCCGCAGCTGGTCGTCCCTGATTCTATGAAAGAATCCGTGCTAAAAGAATTTCACGACGCACCGACTGCAGGCCACCAAGGTGTAGAACGTACCTTGCAAAGGATCAAGGGTAAGTACTTTTTCACAGGTATGCGGAAATACGTCACAGAGTATTTGAAGAACTGCGTTGACTGCCAAAGGTATAAGATCTCCAACCAGAAGCCTGCTGGACTTTTGCAAACTCCCGTGCTTAATCAACGGAATGAGGTACTCGCTGTAGATCTTTTCGGACCTCTTCCAGAAGGTAAAAACGGTGAGAAATGGATCTTACTAGTCGAGGATACTGCCACCCGTTGGGTCGAATTATTTGCGCTTAAAGACGCAAACGCAGAAACATGTGCACCAGCACTCATCGAAGAATATTTTTTAAGGTACGGTTTACCACGTAGAATTATATCAGATAATGGTGTACAATTTGTGTCCGCTGTTATGCATGTAGCAGATGGCGTCGTGCGCAGTTAGGTTGTGATGAACTCCAAGATGCGTCAAATAAAAGATGCACTTTATTGTATACTATATTTCGTATGAATATAATATTACAATTATAGATTTATTATATAACTGTGATTCCAGCATTAATTAGGATTTTAGGATTATAATTTAGCTTTTAATTAGTACAGCTGCACTAGACCAGACGGGAACCGGAAGAAAGGAAGAAAGTGACGTATGTCTTTAATAGACAAGTGTCAAACATGGTAATGGTAATGTTGCCATATAAAGCATAGTATAGATATTTAACACTTCCCCTTATGCTTTACATTGCAACTCGTAAACATACAAGTACAAAATGACTACATTGCAAAAACAGAAATCTACTATACAAGTCTACATGCATCATATTATACATAATGTACAGCAATTGTTTAATCAAAAACTATAAGAAATAAATACATTTCATGCTACATGCACAGCCTTGAATTAAGAATAAATTGTCATACAATAAAATTCAATTACTTAATAAAATGTTCATATCTTACAACAAATTATTATTCACATTAATTCATAATTCTTAACATTCAAGTCATGAATAAAATTACAATGCTTAACTTTTGATAAAGGCTTAGTGAGGATATCTGCTATCATATTATCTGTAGGTAAATACTTCATACTTAAAAACTTTTTGTGTACTAAATCTTTTATGAAATGATACCTGATGTCGATGTGCTTTGTCCTTTTGTGACAATATTCTTTTAATTCTAACAATTTTTGAGCACTTTGATTATCGTTAAATACAGTGACAGTCAAATTATGACTTATAATTTCTGACAAAAAATTTTGCAAGAATAAGATATCTTTACAAACATCACTAATAGCTATATATTCTGCTTCTGTGCTCGATAACGCAACACATCTTTGCTTTCTGGATTCCCAGTTAATAATGTTATTTCCTAATTTTATAACAAAACCAGTATATGACTTCCTATCATTAGGGTCATTTGCCCAATCTGCATCAGTGTAGGCAGTTATATTAAAATTATTACTTTTATAAAAATGGAGACCATAATTTATAGTACCTGCCAAATATCTTAATATCCGTTTGGCAGCTAACCAGTGACTTTTGTCATAGCTGTTATTAAATTGTGATAACTGGCTACACGCAAATGCAATATCAGGCCTGGTACACACAGATAAGTACATCAGACATCCAATTAGCTCTCTGTATTGGTATTCATTTTCATCAGCATTCTGTTCACCTTTTTCAGGCTTAAATAATTTACAATTGAGCATCATAGGTGTGGAAATGGTTTTACACTGAGACATACCAAAGCGTGATAACAACTTTTTGATGTAAACTGACTGTTCTAGTATAAGAGAATCCTTATTACGAATTACATTAATACCTAAACAGCTCTTTAAAGAACCAAGATGCTTTACACTGAAAGCTTTCTCTAATAAATTCAACAATTTATCAGTAGAACAGCTAGAAAATATGTAAAAATCATCTACATATAGAGCTACTACGGTAAGATCCTTGCCATTCTTCTGTATGTACACACACGGTTCACACTTACTCTGAACATAACCGCTTTTGGAAAGTAGTTCATGCACCTTAATATTCCATTGCCTACTCGCTTGCTTAAGCCCATAAATGCTTTTTAATAGCAAACATACCTTTCCTTCATCACTCACAAAACCATCAGGCTGCTCCATGTATATTCTCTCATTTAAATCTCCATTCAGGAAGGCAGTTGCAACGTCAACATGCTCAATTGACATATTCATCTCGTTGGCTAGACTAAATAAAATTCTCATCGTAGAGTGCCTTACCACTGGAGAGAAGGTGTCATAGTAATCAATACCTTCACGCTGAGTAAAGCCACGAGCAACCAAGCGGGCTTTGTAGCGGAGAAAATTACCAGATGCATCATGTTTGGTTCGGTAAATCCATTTACATTTTATAATATTGGCATCTTTAGGTCTATCCACCAACTCCCAAACATTGTTATCTATAAAAGACTTGTACTCACAGTCCATGGCTGATTGCCATTCTTGACAATTAGAGGAAGACATGGCCTCTTTATAAGATTGCGGGTCCTCAACATTCGATGAATTTGTAAGTAAAGACAGGTCATAATCATCATACCTTAAGGGAATTCTACCTCGAGTAGCCCTCACAGGCCTACCACCACAATCAGTTACAGGAACTTCTGCACTAGATGTTGGCTCGCCATTGGGCAACGGGCTAGACGACTGCTGATCATCAGCAAAGGCGCCACCTCGTGACTTCTCGGGAGAAGACTCTTCTTCACTACCTGTGTGGAACTCCTCGTTGACCTCGACGTCTGAAATAGTATCAGAGCTTAAATTATTTTCAATGTTATTGGAATTTGTAGATAATTCATTATTTAAATTTAATTCATTATTTGATTTCATATTAGAAACATCATTTTGTAAAATAATATCATAAGAATTATTATTATTTTGGCATGTGTCAACAGAAGTAAAATTATTATAAAACTTTTCCTCTAAAAATTGCACATTCCTTGATATTAAAACTTTAGTTGGATCGGATGGTTGTATGAATCTATAGCCTTTAGAGTTTTCACAATATCCCACAAAAATGCATAACTGTGATTTAGCATCCAGTTTGCTACGCTTACAGGTAGGTAAAAGACAGTATGCAAGACATCCAAATACCCTGAGATGTCCGAGACCTATCTTACGTCCACACCAAACCTCTTCAGGCAAACAGCCAGTCAGAGCAGACGTGGGGCTTCTATTTTTAAGATAAAAAGCTGTCATCACAGCTTCACCCCAAAATCGCTGACTAAGGCCAGATTCTTGCAACATACATCTTACCTTATCCATAATGGTGCGGTTCAATCGTTCCGAAACACCATTCTGTTGTGGCGTATAGGGAACTGTGGTCTGGTGGACTATTCCTTGATTTTTAAGGTAATTAGAAAATTGAGCATTGCAATACTCTCCACCACAATCAGATCTCAGGCATTTAACTTTTAAACCAGTTTGTTTTTCTACTAATCTTTGGAATTTAATAAAATGAGACATTACCTCCGATTTGTTCTTCATGAGGAATCCAAAAGATTTTCTTGAGTAGTCATCGGTGAAGGTAAGTAGGTAGCGTGCACCATTCCAGCTGCACGTCCTCATAGGACCGCAGACATCAGAGTGCACAATCTCCAGCTTAGCCGCTGCTCTCAGCGCTTCGCCTTTTGGAAAAGGCTTTGCCGCTTGCTTCCCCTGAAGACATGGGATACAATTCTTGATATCTTCTTCCTGTAAATCAAGATCAGGCATTGCATGCTTCCTAAGATTGTACATACCCGAAAGACTGAGGTGCCCCATTCGTCTGTGCCACAATAATGTAGACACGCCTTGTGCAGCAGCATGTGCGTTCTGTCCTGCCTCCTGCACTGATTGTAGGAGTGCTGAAGAACGCTGCTTCTTTTGTGCTACGTACCCAGTCAATTTGTATACGCCTTTCTGTAGTACAGCATGGCATACAGGTTCACCTATGACTTTACAACTGTCAAAAATCAAACAACCAGTCCGATCAAATACAACTGTCATTCCCTTCTCAGCCATTTTACTCACAGACAATAGATTTCCAGATAACTGAGGAACATGCATCACATCCAAAATCTTTCTAGCGTCACCATTATCAAAGGTCATACTTACATTGCCAATACCGCTGCTCTCTATAGTAGATTTGTTTGCAATAGTTATCACATTTTTAGAAGACTTAAATTCATCAAACATATCTTTATCTTTACACATATGGGAAGAACAGCCGCTGTCAACAATCCAATCCGCTGAAGCATCAACTGCTACGAAACTTGAAGCTATAAGTGTTTGTTGCTTGTCTTGGTCTTTTTCATAAGATTTCTTTTTCAATCTTTTCAATTTAAAACATTTCGCTTTGATGTGACCATTTTTCTTACAAAAACTGCAAATCATCGGTTTTCTGGCAGTTGAGCTAAATGCAGAATTAGCTGGGGTTGAATCTGTCAGCATTTTTCTATGTTCTTCTTGAATGAGCCGCGTTCTGACAAGTTCGCTTGAAAGTTTACTCGTGATACATGCAGTTTCCAAACTGGTGACAAGTGTATCATACTCTGCCGGAAGTCCGCTGAGCAGTAATTCAGCTATTTCCTCATCTTCTACTTTTCTACCCATCTCAGCAAGCTGCTGGGTTAAGATGATGATCTGATTGACATAATCCGACATGTTATTGAAATTAACAAACTCACATCTGTGTAGCTGTCTGAGCAAAGCCACCCGTCTGTATAAACTCTTATCTTCGAATATCGTTTTTAACTGTGTCCACGCCTCCTTAGCCGTTTTGGCGTTGATGACGTGTTGGAAGCATGATGGCTTGAGTGAAAGACATATCCGTCCGAGTGCTCGCTGATTCCTTTGTGGGTCGGCATCACTGCCCTCGACGCAATCCCATAATCCTTCCATCGTAAGTGCCATCTTGATGGAAAATTTCCATGTTAAATAATTATTTACGCCTTCGAGTTTGTCGATGTTGAAACCTCCCATAAACATCGTGTTTTTACCATCATCGGGGTTTTCAGTCCTGGGATTACTCTCGATGCTGCCGCCAGGCATTTTCTATGCGAATCCTGGGCAAATAACCAATGTAGCAGATGGCGTCGTGCGCAGTTAGGTTGTGATGAACTCCAAGATGCGTCAAATAAAAGATGCACTTTATTGTATACCTACTATATTTCGTATGAATATAATATTACAATTATAGATTTATTATATAACTGTGATTCCAGCATTAATTAGGATTTTAGGATTATAATTTAGCTTTTAATTAGTACAGCTGCACTAGACCAGACGGGAACCGGAAGAAAGGAAGAAAGTGACGTATGTCTTTAATAGACAAGTGTCAAACATGGTAATGGTAATGTTGCCATATAAAGCATAGTATAGATATTTAACAATGCAGCAGTGCATGCACCTGTTGGGTATCAAGCAAAACTTTATACCTCTGTATCACCCTGAGGCGAACCCAGCGGAAAGAAAAAAACCGCGACCTTAAGACTCAACTTTCTATCCTTGTACAGACAGAACATCTATCTTGGCCACAATTTTTGTCTCACATAAGGTTTTCTATGAATAGTGCTACTTGTGCCACTACTGGTCACACTCCTACATATCTTACATTTGCTAGGGAAATGCGAACTCCGTTTGATGCCAATCATGACCTACGTGGTATTCTTTCGAAAGACACTTTTGTACCACAAGCCACTCCTTATTTGGAAAAGTTTTTGCTCACGTTGAAAGACATTAAAGATCGTGTCGAGAAGCAACAGGATGCTAGGAAGGATGTTGCGGATAGCAGACGTCACCCATCTGTTTCGCACGCTGAGGGAGACCTAATATTTCTGACAACACATGCCCTCAGTAACGCAGCTAAGGGGTTAACAAAAAAGTTCATGCCTTTACGCGACGGCCCTTATATTATCCGTAAATTAATTAGCCCCACTACTTACGAAGTCGAGGACTCCGAGGGCCAACTTTTGGGGAAGTTTCATGCCAGGGACATAACACCTTGTATGGGTCAAAGTGTTGGTGAGTCCGTCCCAGTACAACCTCGAAGACGTCGAGGTCGCCCACGTAAACCGTGTGACTGTTGCTAATCAGTGTTATCATTACATTATATTGATTTCGTTTTTCAATAAGTGTTGTTGTTTTGCCAAGTCACCATCGGGGCGATTTTGTGACTTGGAGGGGGAGTATGTAACGCGCTATACCTCCATACTTATTGATAAATAGATCTCGGACGACGAATCGCCCCACTCCACAGTGGTTTCACACATACGACAATAATCGAAAATGCGTCACTCTGATTGGTCACTTTTTACTATGTTTTCGAAGAGCACTAGGTTCAAGGTTTACGCAGGTATAAATTAAATACCATTATCACGACATTAACATAGTTATTTTGGTACCTGAAGTGAGCGCATCAACGCTTACCGCTAATTACGCCAGCTTGTTGAGTTATCGCAACCCTTTGTTTACCGTTTACAACTGATAAAAGAAGTGTGATTTTACAAGTTAATTGTGATGGAATTCCTAGAAAAAGGTATGTATTTTCAAATAATTACAATATTTGGTTTGATGTTCATGTCGTAATTTTATTTTGACACTACTACGGCAAAGGCAATCATTATTTTGTTCTTATTATTTCCTCGAATGTTTCGTCAAACATTCAAAATGTAAACACAACTCTACCGGCGATAATTTTAATAATTAGTAATCAAGGAAAGCCTTAACATAAACAATATAAAAATTCTAGACCGCACTTTTTGCGTTCCTTTGAACAATGACCAATATTAGATTTTACTTTATTTCGTAGCGGTTGCTACGAAGTGCTACGAATAGTTGTTTTATTAATTAAATTTTGTATTATCTCTTTCAGGTACATTTCACATGTGCATATTACCAAGAATGCATGTGTATGACATCTGGGTAACCAAAAATGGTAGTCCAGTGCAGAAAAACCTGGAGGTTTTCCGTGATTTAGTGGAAAAGATACCTGATTTTCCAAACAAAGAAAATCTTGACTTTAACGCTTTTAAACTGTGTGTGCGTCGTATTTGTTCAGAAATAAATAATAGACTCAAGAGTTGTCATCGCAATAAACCATGTTTTCTGAAGAAATATTCGACGTGGCTGAGTGTTTCTGATGAAATTTGTGTCGGTGAGTGCAAATCTTCTGCTACAACGTCCACTCCTACAGCTTCAACTGTCTGTAAACGCGGCCGTCCTCTGAAAGACTTCAGCGAGTGTGGTAAAAGAACAAGACAACGTCGCCTAGCTGAAGTTTCCAGACAAGACGAATCTCTAAGTAAGTGCCTTCGTGATGTTTCAAAAACATCAATCAGTTCCGAGATTCAAGCAATTAATCCAGATGAAGTTGTGTCGCTTTTGGTCGAAGCAAAGTTATCTAAACATCAATACCTACTTATTAAAGACTTTATGAACAATAAATTACAAATGCAAGTGCTACCATCATATAGACAAGTGTTGATTTCTAAAAAGGAGTGCTATCCAAAAGAAATAGTTGCGTCAGAAAAGGCTGCGGAAGTGAAGCTCCAAAACCTTTTGGATCATACTGTCAGTAGGATAGTTAAATCTCAAATAGACGTGATCGAAAACGTATCGGTGTCTCCGCGTAATTTTGTTTTGATGGGAAAATGGGGATTCGATGGAAGCACAGGCCATAGTGAGTACAAACAATCATTTTCTGAAACCCATGTTAAAGACAATGGCTTATTTGTTACTTCCTATGTTCCGTTGCGATTAGTCGATTCGTCAAATGGGGATCTCGTGTGGAAAAATCCGCGACCTTCTTCTGTTCGTTACTGTAGACCGATACGTTTTCAATTAAAAAAGGAGACTGTTGATGTTTCCCGAGCAGAAGAAAAATATTTCAAGGATCAAATTTCATTGTTAACGCCAACTGCGTTAAACATTAATGGGCAAGACATTTCTATCTCACACGATCTGCAGTTAACAATGATAGATGGGAAAGTTTGTTCTGCTCTCAGTGAAACTAGTTCGGCAAGATGTTACATCTGCGAGGCAACACCTTCAGAAATGAATAACATTGAGAAATGTTTGACAAAACCAGTCCACACTGAACGTTTCGAGTTCGGTCTGTCTACGCTTCATGCCTGGATACGCTTTTTCGAATATTTTATTCATGTTTCGTACAGAATTAATGAAAAGGATAAGGATCTTGATATAAAGAAATGGCAAGTAAGATCCGAGGAAGACAAGAAAAATCTTTCTCTAAATAAATCTCGTATTCAGTCAGAGTTTAGAAAAAGATTGGGATTGATTGTAGATCAGCCAATATCTGGTGGTAGTGGAACATCTAATGACGGGAACACAGCAAGGCGGTTTTTTGAAAATAGTGAAATTTCAGCTGAAATAACCGGTTTAGACCGGGATCTCATCGATAGGTGTTCCACTATATTAAAAGCCATGTCTTCTGGTTATGCGATAAATATTGTAAAATTTAAAGAGTTTGCTTTGGAAACGGCTTTTAAATTAGTTCAGGCTTATGATTGGTATTACCTTCCAGCCTCTGTTCATAAAATTTTGCTACATGCGTCAGAAGTAATTGAACATGCCATTTTACCTATTGGTGAACTATCTGAGGAAGCGGCTGAGGCTAAAAACAAAGATATTAAAACCTTTAGACTCAACAACACTCGGAAATTTTCAAGAACTGTAACCAATTTAGATTTAATAAATCGGCTACTTTTGAGTTCCGATCCCTATATTACAGGACTGAGAAAGCTGCCCAAAAAAACAAAGAAAACCCACTTATCTGTTGGCGTTTTAGAATTACTGTCATGTACGCGTATGTAGACTTATGTAGTATGTAAATAAGAATTTATTTAGATTGTCAGTCATAGTAATTCTAAGATAATTTTAACTTACTTTAGATTTTTGAAACTTTATCTATAATGTAAATAAAACACTTATTGGCTATTTTTTTTTAGCCACACAGGAGTCAAAACTGTTTGTTTATTCCAAATATATACAAAATAATATATTTGACCAAAAATAAGGTTTGTAAAATATTTTATAAATTATTCTTAGATTTCGACTCTTATTGAATAAACTATTATATGTTTTCTGTGTAATTATGCAAAAAATATTTAATTTCATACAATTTATTATTTAAATATAAACTCCTTTATTCAACACGGTTGTTTTCATTCACTACACCCTCGTATTTCAAAAGTTATGTATTTTTGACGCATGCTCCATAGAGCGGAAACCACTGACTCCCTGCGTCCCGCACCTCCGTGCGGCCCCGCGCACCGCGCGCTCGATGTCTTTGAGTAGTGTGCGACTAGCTAGCCCGCCTCGGAAAACATTGTTTGTTGTTACTTTCTTGTAATACGTGAATTAAACACGAACTGTACCAGGACACAGTGTTACATTTTTTTTCCCGAACCCTACAACGTAAATTACTCCTGTGTACGAGTGAATGAAACGACGGACCGCACTTACTTTATATTTTTTCCTGGTGTGTCACTAGATTGAACCAAGCAAATGTCAGACGGATGTAATTTGGATGTATTTTAAAAATTATAATACCATCAAATTAAATATGTCTCATCATTGTATCGTTGTGTTGTAATATCGTTCGTTTCGTGCATCACATCTTAATTTGGTGGCATCGAAATGTCTAATGCATTTTGCGAAAGTTTACAGCTTCACTGAGAGAAATTAAATATTTTGATGCTCTTCCTCTCAAAATTCGTAAAAGTGCGATTTATTATTGTTTGTGTTGATTGTTTTTTTAACATTGTAATAAAATGTCTTGTGCGATTGAAGGCTGTAAATCGCATACAGGAAGAAAAGAAAACAACAATGAAGCAATATCATTTCATCGGTGAGTTCTGATAGTTTTTATGTTAATAAGTTGCAGGATCATACCTAAAACTCAGTAACAATAATGGTAGTTCTTGTAAATCATACTTGTGTTCAATTCTACACCGATATTTGCCTGTTTTATATGGATTTTCTGCCGACTATTAGAGGTTATGTTTTTTTGCATAGTGATGTACTAAAGTCTGTGTGGCAAACTATCGAACATTGGTTCCCGCGGCAGCCGTGCATAAAGGATAATACCGCAGATTAATTGCAGCGCGAGTTAAAAGAAAAATAATGCCGAATAAATATTGCCATATTTTTTTGTTACAGATTTCCAAAAAGGGAAGAATTAAAAAGTGAACGGCTTATTAAAAAAGCAGTCATATTTGTTCGAAACACTTAACGCCGGATTCTTTTGGACCAAACGAAAATTTAAAATGGAGACAAGAGATGCTTTACCGACGTTATATTTACCAGATACAGACACATTGGTAACCTTTAAATAATTATGTATAATTGCATTATCAATCTCGTTTGTAGGTACGTGCTAGTACTATACTATAGTATATTAACTCGATAATTTTTAAATTTTAGGCAACAGAACCAGCACCTATGGATGTCTGTGGTGTAGAAAAGTGCATACTTCTATGTTCGCAAATCGTTCTGAAAGGCCTGTTCAGAACTTGTACGTTACTTCCGTGATCGACTTCACGAAGAAATTCCGCAGATCAAGACATTTTCGTACTTAGTGGTTGACAATAAAAGTGACAGGGTAGTTCTATCGTGAAATGAATTTTGCTTATTGACTTGAACTGCGCATAATTTGATTTCCTATTACCGGTTATTAGGTATTTTAATCGTTCATTATTTGTTATTAGTTATTATTCAAGATAAGTTGATGTTTATTTGATAGAAATAATAAAAAAATGAAATTACCTCTGTAGTAATTGCGCTGCCATCGCTCATCATTGACATAATATTATTATTACGAATCCTGTAAGTCTATGATTATTATGATTTCTATTGTTGCGATTAATACCTTCCTCCTTGATTAAACAAAGACGCGACATCAACGAACATCTATTTGATTGAGTTAAGCGGCGACTTAAAAAGTATCCACTTAAATAGTTTACGGTTGTATCTCTGATACAAGCTACATCATTTTTGTACTAAAAACAAGCACAATTTTGGACTTAACTTATGTATCTACCTGCCTACGATATAGTAATTTGTACTTAATAAAAAATATTATGCTAAACGAAAGATATCCTTTCATTAACTCCTTATTTACACAATATAACACTGTGTCCCACTGGGGTAGACAGAGACTACTTTGCTATTAATTCTCTTGGCCTCGTGGTTCATTTCGATTTGGTTTATTTATCGTAGTCAAAATTCGACATTGTTACATCACTAGCAAAGCAACGAACTAGTGACAACTTACCTAATTAAGAAAAAACTAATACATATCCATCTTTCTCTAACGCACTAGAAAGTCGTAAGAAAATCAAGGACAGGTATCTTTCTCCGCGTATTATTTTAGCCAGGCTTCTATTTGTATTCCTTATTCTGAAGCCGGCGCCAGACATGTGGACACTTATTTGCACACTTCTTTGACGACTTTGTACACACATTTGGCGCACCTGCCACACATGCTTCGCAAACTCTTTTCTCCACAGTATGCTGGTAGACAACAAAGGAGATGGACGACGATTTCGTGGACGCAGTGTGCTTATATTATTTATGTGCATGTAATTATTTTTTACATCTGCAACAAAATATATCGAAACGTCCGAGAAGAAGGCGTGAATGGATGTGTGTCCATTTTGAACGATCAAACACGTAGTTTCTCACACAACCGTTCCGTACAACAGCGCTCGCGCAACTGGTCTTTGCAAATAGTGTGGCAGGCTACGCACTTATTTGAACACATTCCTTTGATGTGCGCTAAAAAACCGATACCGCTCGGCAAAGTGCAAAGCTGTGTACAAACTTTGGAACACATAGACAAAGTCTCGTGCCACACAGTGTGTCCACTCGAGTGTTCAAATAAGTGTCCACATGTCTGGCGCCGGCATGAGAGTAGTATACCCTTTGTACTCACGTAACCTAAAACAAATTCTGTCACTTTCAAGTGTCAACGTCCATGTCGCGTTCAAAAGCGTTCCGAATGGTTCATAACATAAGTATAGGTAGTGTGAATAGTGATGGACGCCATTGTCCATTCGGAATGACTTGATGGGCGTGAGAAGTTTAATGGTAGTGTTGGCACTATTAGCACAGATTATATAGTAGTTACTACGTAACAGATACTTCTCTCCCTTGTAAAACGAAAATACCTACCAAAATTGCACGCTACGATATAGCTACACTATCTACTGTCAGGAAATACATGCAAAAATGCATCTAAGGGGCTGGACTTAGCATTGATAATACTAAGTACAGCGCGCGGTATAGCGGCGTCATCGGCGGTGCGACACGCCGCGCCGTGCGTTTTCCATAGGGTCAACGCGACGAGTCGAAAAGAAAAAAAAGTTATGGTAGGCAAGTTCTTTTATTTAATTTACAAAATATTGATTGATGTACAGATCAATCAATATTTTGTATATTAAATAAAATTTAATTTACCGTTTACAGATCGTTCAGAGTTTATTTACCTCTAGGCTGATCGAAAATGATTCTTAGATTTTGGACATAGAACAGCTGTCAGAGGTAAAATAACTGAACGGTCTGTATGATACCTTCTTTTTTGCTTCGGGTTATAGTAAACATTTAGTTTAAATTAATAAATTAACATTATATCATTGCAGTATAGAAACGCAGAAATAAAAGTAAATCTGGATGTGAGGAGCTCTGAACCGGGAATCGAACCCGGGACCTCTCGCTTGCCGGGCGATTGCTCTAACCTCTGAGCTATCCAGGTCTCAACACAACTCGTGAATTTACCAATGTGCTTTCCCATACTGCAATGTTATTTATAGATACCCACTTTATAGTGAGCCACTTGGCGCCTAGAGGACGCTAGTGTATTCAAAGCTAGTCAAAGACCATTATGCCCTACCGTCACCTGTTACAGTATCGGGTAGTGAAGAATACACATTTCTCTTATCGAAACTATGACAGAAATAAATTTCTATGTTTGAACACTTGGCGATTTATCCATCGCAAGGAGATATAAATTAACATTATATCATTGCAGTATAGAAACGCAGAAATAAAAGTAAATCTGGATGTGAGGAGCTCTGAACCGGGAATCGAACCCGGGACCTCTCGCTTGCCGGGCGATTGCTCTAGGTCCCGGGCAAGCGAGAGGTCCCGGGTTCGATTCCCGGTTCAGAGCTCCTCACATCCAGATTTACTTTTATTTCTGCGTTTCTATACTGCAATGATATAATGTTAATTTATATCTCCTTGCGATGGATAAATCGCCAAGTGTTCAAACATAGAAATTTATTTCTGTCATAGTTTCGATAAGAGAAATGTGTATTCTTCACTACCCGATACTGTAACAGGTGACGGTAGGGCATAATGGTCTTTGACTAGCTTTGAATACACTAGCGTCCTCTAGGCGCCAAGTGGCTCACTATAAAGTGGGTATCTATAAATAACATTGCAGTATGGGAAAGCACATTGGTAAATTCACGAGTTGTGTTGAGACCTGGATAGCTCAGAGGTTAGAGCAATCGCCCGGCAAGCGAGAGGTCCCGGGTTCGATTCCCGGTTCAGAGCTCCTCACATCCAGATTTACTTTTATTTCTGCGTTTCTATACTGCAATGATATAATGTTAATTTATATCTCCTTGCGATGGATAAATCGCCAAGTGTTTAAACATAGAAATTTATTTCTGTCATAGTTTCGATAAGAGAAATGTGTATTCTTCACTACCCGATACTGTAACAGGTGACGGTAGGGCATAATGGTCTTTGACTAGCTTTGAATACACTAGCGTCCTCTAGGCGCCAAGTGGCTCACTATAAAGTGGGTATCTATAAATAACATTGCAGTATGGGAAAGCACATTGGTAAATTCACGAGTTGTGTTGAGACCTGGATAGCTCAGAGGTTAGAGCAATCGCCCGGCAAGCGAGAGGTCCCGGGTTCGATTCCCGGTTCAGAGCTCCTCACATCCAGATTTACTTTTATTTCTGCGTTTCTATACTGCAATGATATAATGTTAATTTATATCTCCTTGCGATGGATAAATCGCCAAGTGTTCAAACATAGAAATTTATTTCTGTCATAGTTTCGATAAGAGAAATGTGTATTCTTCACTACCCGATACTGTAACAGGTGACGGTAGGGCATAATGGTCTTTGACTAGCTTTGAATACACTAGCGTCCTCTAGGCGCCAAGTGGCTCACTATAAAGTGGGTATCTATAAATAACATTGCAGTATGGGAAAGCACATTGGTAAATTCACGAGTTGTGTTGAGACCTGGATAGCTCAGAGGTTAGAGCAATCGCCCGGCAAGCGAGAGGTCCCGGGTTCGATTCCCGGTTCAGAGCTCCTCACATCCAGATTTACTTTTATTTCTGCGTTTCTATACTGCAATGATATAATGTTAATTTATATCTCCTTGCGATGGATAAATCGCCAAGTGTTCAAACATAGAAATTTATTTCTGTCATAGTTTAAATTAATACTTTCAAAATTATAATGATTAACTGTTTTCCGTATACCAACTAAAAAATACATTATCTTAATTAAACGTAGGTAATTGAGCTCTGTTCCACAAACATCACGCGTTTGGCAGAAAGAGATAGTTGCGAAATTCAATCGGGCGAGCCTGCAATGCGTGCGAGTGAAGGAAGCTCGGACAAAAATAATAAGCAGCTCAGCTAGGTACCTTTATTTAAATAAATATTCTCAATCCTAGATTACTTGCCGTACCTAAACGAAAACGAAATGTCCAGCTTACCTTCCCCCATCTCCAGGTAATTTAAAAAATGATAAGACATCCGAAAAAGGCACCATGCCGTACAGTAGCCATAATTTTCGTATTTCCGGGAGAACATTAATACACACAAGTACGTTTGGCGTGCACGACGGGCACGGAATGACGTTGACGACGGGTGGCAGCTGGCAGCCCACTGGCGGGAAATCACTCTGGTTATGGGTATTTGTCAAATTAGATGAACGTAACGCAAAACTATGTCACAAATATTGTAACGAATAGTAAACATTAAGGTAAGTTTACCATGAGGCCCCATTGATTTCGATTCGGTGTTACATATTTGACAGGACTAAACTTAATTTAAGCGTTCTGTCCTTGTCTTTTCGATACAGAACGAAAAGGACAGAACACTTAAATTAAGTTTAGTCATGTCAAACATGAAACACCGATTCGACACCATTATGTCTTTTTTTACTAATTAAACACGAAAAATAAAACTAGCTATTTTATCAAAAAATTTCAAATAATATTATAAAAACGAAATAGTAACCAGGTCTTAGGAGCCCAATATGTACACAGCTTTATTTTGCGATCGCAAAATATTCTATAGAAAATTTTCGTTGCGTAACGAAATGTAACGAATAGTAAGGGAAAAATAACCTAAAAAGTATTCTGGGAACGCGGTGTTTCATTTAAACTTATTACAACGCATTTAGCTGTACAAACAATTGAACAATCTACACTAATTAAATTATGATTGTTAAATCAGAATGACTTATCGTGAAAAAGGTGGTATCGCTTTTGTTATAACGAAAAGTAAATTCACTCGAATGTCACACACACCACTCATTTTATTGGAAAAAACATGGCGGTGATAGCTAACCATCAGCCAATCAGAAAAATATTAGTGTTGCTAGAGTTAAAAACCTACTAATGCGTTTAGTAATTGACAAATGTACGGTTATTCATGTTACTAAAAGTAATGTAACGAAAAGTATTTTAGGCGTGACAAATGAAAACGTTTTATTTTTTTACTAGGGTACCTTGTATAAAATAACTTTATCTCATAATCATAAACTACATCATACAAGGTGCTGAAAAGAAAAGCCGTTAATTTTAATAATTCGATTTAAGGCCATTACAAACGCGACAAACATTTGAGGTATAGGAGTGACATTTAATTTTTCATAGAACGAAAAATATCTATTTTGGGAAAAAAACTCCTTTCAGAGAAAATTAAAGGAATTCTAGTATTTATTGAATATATATATCAAATAATAAATACATTTCCTTGAAATCAGCACCAAATTGATGATCAAAAGACAATTAGAAAAAAAAATACTGTTGTTCAAACATTTGCGACATTTTTTATTTCGATGCCTTATTATTATTAATTTATTACCAATCGCGGCAGCTACGCTCGAGTGACGGGGCCCTGCTATTAGCGTCATGCGGAGCGCGCTGTATGTGTGCGTTTAAAACTATACCTATGTACATACATACACAACACACCCATGCCTTCGAACAAAGTCTTGTTTTGCGGCTCTGGCTACATTGTCTTTTTGAGCCAGGCTTTATTTTTGTAGACTTATACAGAAAAGCTATAACAAAAATGATTTTGGTAGATTACTTTGTACCTACCAGTGGCGAGGGGTGGAATTATGACGTAGGTAAGCCGAACCCAAAAAAAAAACACTCACCGCGTGCTACAAGTGCCAATTCTAAGAATTTTAATAGTAGTTTATGCTACTAGGGCGCAAAGGAATAAATTACGAGGACGATTTAAAACACGAGCGTAGCGAACTTTCTGTTCGGTTTTGATGCATAAAAAGTGGGCCTTTACGAGCACATGCATTGAAAATTAAGGTAATGATAATTTCAAAGAAATCATTGATGATGACAGTGTCTTTGAAGTATGATAAAATCAGTTGAATGAACAGCACTCAATGGTACCGATTCGGTGAAGCACATCTTAACTTATTTGACAGGACTAAACTAAATTTAAGCGTTCTGTCCTTGTCTTTTCGATAAAGAAAGAAAAAGACAGGACGCTAAAAATAAGGTTAGTCCTGTCAAATAAGTTAAGACGTGTTATGCCGAATCGATACCAATATCAATTAAAAGTCATTATGACAAATAAAACTCACTGCAATAAACAAATATATGAGATAAAGACAGTAAAATAAATAATAATAAAAATAACAATTATCTCGCTAAATCACAAAAAACTAATCAATTTACAAGTACGCACATAAACAACGAAAATGCCGCCATTACGTACTAAATAAATATTCAAACTTCCGAAAATATCAAACCGAACTACACTTCGCGATGTATTTTCTTATTGCATTCTTATTAACCGACTTCAAAAAGGAGGCGGTTCTCAATTCGACTGTACGTTTTTTTTTTTTTTTTGCAATCATATCACCTGCACTTGTCTACGCATCAGAAAGAGACAAAAAAATGTTAAAAACGTTTGAATAGAGAGAGAGAGAGAAAAACTTAACCCGATCGGCATCAGCCTATTCTTTACGCTTTTACCCGATAGATGCGAGCGAATTGCGATGTTGCCATACGGGAGCCTGCCCATTAGTGCAACGTTGCAAGGTTAGCTAAAATGGACCGGCCTAACCTCCCAATTTTGTGCTAACATAGCGCTGCGCGCCATAATGAGTTGGAATAATATGTACGGAAGATTAACTTTTCGTTTCGCGCAGGCGTTTTTTTAGTAATTCTTAGTTAGAAGCACACAAAAATAATTGGTCATTAAAGTAATGAATGGTGGATTGGTTGGTTGTAGTTGGTGGTATTGCTGAAAGATAAGCCGGTGGAAATCGGCTTCTATGGAGCCTTCGCCACTGCTATGTACAATGGAGACCGCATCAAGTAAGACACATTGGACTTTGTACCTATCTTATATTTATAGAATTAAATGAGACTTGAGGATAATTCATGATTTATATAAAAACGGCTCACCTCAATACGTGTTATGATCGGGAAAACGACCAGTTTCAGCAGATTTAGACTGCCTTCATCTGGGCGAGTAAAATACAAAAATACAAAATAGTTTATTTAGAAAACAAGTTGTAGGTACCTACACAGTATGTACCTAGGCCTTATCCATTTAAGTTAATAGGAAAACCTGTATTAGGATGAGACCGCTCTTCCTTATGCTTAACAATAACTTGTTCATTAAGACTTATATTATGGAGAAGTTACCTAAATTAACTAAGTTAAAAAACACTATTTAAAAATTAAGTTAAGCTAACTTATGAATAAGAGGGAAAGTTGAAAAAGGGGTTTGGTTAGGATTAAATAAATATATATAAATATAAGTACTTTTTATTTTAATAATATTTTTATTTGATTTTAATTATTCTTCTTTATTATAAAATCAGGTATAGTATTTCAGCAAATTTTCAGTTTCACCATACCTAGTCAAGTTGTTTCAACCATGATGTAACAGATTTTTTACACTCAATGTATGAGATAGTGTAAATGTTGAGCATTCTGTTAATACGATTGTACAAGAAAATAGATTGCACGTTGTACTGGATAGTAGCAAATTTGGTTTTTATAGTGGGGTGGCGTAATACAGTATAGGGATTGCGTTTTTTTAATATATTTGGGTCCGGCGTAATAGGTCTATGAGTTTTTAGAACACAATTTAATATATATAGTTGCCTGACGGTTAAGACATTACATTCTTTGTAGACTTTTATAGTTTTATACTGAATTTTCTGGGACAATAATACTTTTAGTAGCGATTGACGTTTACGCGACGACGTTACGCCTCACACTGCGGGCTGCGGCTCGCAGGGCTCGGGATGACATCGATGCAGATGGTATTGGTGGTCGGACCAGTAGGGCGTCCGCACAATTAGTTATTATATATATTCAATATTCTCAATTTCTGTTATTTGCGGATGACGCCAAATTTTATAAAATCCATAAAAAAAAGTTCGCGAGGAATATATTTTCGTTGTCAATAATATACGGACGTCGTCATAGTGAAGCTTCAACGGGAGCGTTCGAGGCTGCATGTCAAAGATTCTTTGCCTAACCCAAATGAAAAAGCAATTCAAACAATAGATAGGTACTTTAATTTAGTAAATTACAATGCAATAAAATGTAAAATATGCTATTGGAGTGATATAACTAGTCACAACATATCTCTCCATCTCAATTACAGTTATACCAATTGTTTTTTTTTTTTTCACTTAGATGGTAAGATCAAATTGTATCTACCTAACTAGCACAAAAATAAGTGAAAGCAGCAGAGTAGTCCGTCGTCGTACTACGCTAGTCTGTTATTTCAGTGGATATGGATTTTTAACAAAGCAACACCTTCAAACTCGTTACTGTTGAGGTTAGGAATGTAAATTGCTTATTTTCTTGTTTATTTAGGGGATATTTTACTTTCTTTTACAAATGATCTTGATTATATAAAAGCAAATATAATAAAACAAGCAATTTCATACATTGAAAAATACATAAAGTAATTACTTATCGAATGAAACAACGGGCATAGCACGTTCTCCACGATTTTTGCAGCCTAGAACACTGCAACTCACAGTAATATTTTTTTCGATACGCTTTACACATGAAACATGACAATATACGTATGTTTATTGAAAATAGAGAACTAACACTTGCAAAATTAAATAATTACTTAGACCTTGTTGTTTGTCTGCCACCATTAACCTCACTGACTGCTGGTGGCAGACAAAACAAACACTTTTCCATTATAGTCTATCTCACTCTTTCTCACGATCACTGCATATGTTGGTTTCATTTTTATTTTGTATGGGTGAGCTGTGACTTGCTCTATAGTTTTATACCTATATTAAGTTTGCTTACCTCTCTGCTTTGACACTCCTGATTTCGGCACTGTCTAATATCTAATGAATATTAAATGTTTTTATATCAAAGATAATATAATTAAAAGTTACATGTTTGCAAAACTTAAACCTACATGAACAACTTCAATTGTTTTGTTCGCTACTGTATATTGCCCGACCGCCCATGACCATGAGTGAGCAAGTTGCGTATCGCCACCGCAATGCTCGATTCGCGGGGGCAGGCGGGGCGCGGGTGGAATCTGAAATTTTGCTAGCTCTTAAAATTTAACCTAAACATTAAAAAACAGCGAGAACCAATGATTAAAAACAGATTATATAGTGTATGTATACGTTTTCTAGTGGACCCCAAACTAAATCGGGCTTGTCACGTGGGATCCAGAAATACGATTATACCAGACTAAAATACGAGTTTTGACAGTGTTATTGATTCATTGAGTATAAAGAAAAAGTTATGTGACAATAAAATAAATTTTGTGGGTATATTTATAGTTATTTTATAAATAATTCAAAAATCAAATAAATAAACTAGTTATAAGTATTTAATACACCATAGTGATTGGTTACTGTCGAATTTATTAGGGTACCGCAATAATTTGGTAAAACGTTTAGCAAACAAATATTTTCTATACTTTAAGTTTTGACTCACGCGTCAGTGACTCCTCCGAGTATTTTTTTTTGATCTATATCCCAATTATATTTAATATACAGAAATAGTAATAAAAAAATAATATTATATTTATATTTTTTATTGTATATACTATACCTAACTAAATACATGTTCATTCTTTTCAGAGTCAATGCTCTTCAAGATCGTGCAAACGTCTGAGAAGGGATCAAAAAAATTTGCTACAGAACCCTTTGGCGACACTACTTTACTAGTACTTGGCTCACACAAACTCTCCAATTCTTCTTGCGTGTTTCGTGTATCAGGAACATCGATTATTTGATCATTACTTTGATTACTTTTTGGCTCTATCTCCTAAAGTAGGTAGTTGTCAAAATCTAAAGCGGTTTTCTTTTTCTAAAACTAGATAAAATTTTCTATAAGTAAAAAAAAAAGTATTTGTGTACGGGAGAAATTATATGAAATAAAGTTTTGGTTCTATATAAATATATATGTCTATTCAAATATTATCAAAAATATAAATAAAAAGAAAAATGTAACGGACCAAGAACAAAATTAACGGGGGCGTAACATTTAGGTCAAAAACAACAACCCACAATTTTTTTTTCTATTATTATTGTATTTTTTTTATATAATATAAGTACTACTCATACTGAACGTTTGCCGTGACGTTAACTTACCTGTGCCGGGCGGAACAGCTATAAGTACTTTTCTTTGTATCCAAATCCAGCTAAAAGTTTGATTGTAAAAAGTTGTCCCATCGAGTAACAGTGTAACTGTTTGGGACATTTTATTATTTTTTGTCCCAACGAGTTACACTGTGGCTGGTTTCGGTGTTACTCGTTGGGACCAAAGGAAAATCAGATTACGAATAAAACAGAGCTAAGGCATTATCAATTATTTTGCCAATGTTAATATAGAAATAGCATTAAATAAACACATCCTTAGCCCATTAGAACGTTTTTATTTAGTATTGAAAGTAAACCTAATACAGCTAAATGCACGATATAAGATTTTGTAAATGCTTTTTTAAAGCATATGGGTTTTCAAATTACTAATAGAAGACTATAACCTTTGTGAAAGGGTTAAGGCTGTTTACGGTAACTGTACGTTACAATTACCTGATGTTTGAGTAGGAGTTTAGGCATTATGAGATGAACCAAATGCTATTAAACAGAATTTCAACATGGCCGGCGCTTTTGACTTCATCCATTTTGATTATTATACAGATTACGTGTAACTTGGGTAGATATCATAATACAATTTTTCTTCAAGACCACCGCTTGTCGTAACTGAGTGAAAAGGAAAAGCAGTGTCAAAGCAAACGAGATGGGCTCGAAAAAGATTAGCTATTGGGGCAGCCCTGTTATCTCTTTCATTCGTTCGCCACTAAATCATTAGTAAACTACTCTAAGTTCCAAACAACAAAGTTGTTTTCGCAATGCGCGCGGTGATGCTTGTTTGATCGTTTTATTTAGTTGTATTTCGAAAACACTTTGTCGCTATAATTAAAAACGTAATAAGAGTACTTTGGTTAATCATTGTGATCAGGATCTGATGTTGGGACTGAAAGGTGGATACGGGATATCCTCAACGAAAAACAGCAGACTCTTCGAGTTTAGGCTTTTGGCTGGTCTTGGTTAGTACTTTGATAAAACATGGTGATCATGGGCCTAAAAAAGTTTTTAATGTTTGTAATAAATGAAATTTCTACGTTATAAACTAAATTCTTTCAATCACATATTTTGTTCCTTTCATATTATAAAAAATGCATCTGTAGTTTTTCACTTCATACATAAAATACTTTCTGGATTTAAAATTAATTTTTATTTACTAAGTCCTAATATAGTAAGTGTACTTAAAATCTAAAATACTGCAGATTTTTCACACAAATATATCATAAAAACAAAAGAAAAACGAAAATTAACGCCGAAATTTCTATAGCAAAATATCCCTTTAAAAGTTAGACGAGTCTGGCATGACACGGCATGTCCTACCGTGTGTTTTCTCGTGTGACCCATTAAATCACAGTTAATGTTATAGGTCACATTTATATAGTTTCTGTCGCTTATGTTTTCTTATGTGACATTTCAAAGCATGGCTAAAGCTACTCGCAAAGTCACACAGGTCACATTTAAATGGCTTCTCTCTCATGTGGGTTCTCATATGTGTCTTCAAATTAAAGCTAATGTTACTCGCATAGTCGCAGAAGTCACATTTATATGTCTCTCCAGTGTGTTTTCTCATATGTCTTTTCAAATCACCGCCCTCTCTACTCACATAGTCGCACAGGTCACATTTGTATGGCTTCTCTTCCGTGTGTATTCTCATATGTCTTTTCAAATGACTGTTCTGGATACTAACATAGTCGCACATGTCACATTTATATGGCTTCTCTCCAGCGTGTTTTCTCATATGTCTCTTCAAATTACCGCTTAAGCTACTCGCATAGTCACACAGTTCACATTTATATGGCTTCTCTCCCGTGTGCTTGCGCATATGTAACTTCAATTTATTGCTAAAGCTACTCGCATAGTCACACAGGTCACATTTATATGGCTTCTCTCCCGTGTGCTTGCGCATATGTAACTTCAATTTATTGCTAAAGCTACTCGCATAGTCACACAGGTCACATTTATATGGCTTCTCTCCCGTGTGCTTGCGCATTGTATGTGTCTTCAAATTATTGCTTGAGCTACTCGCATAGTCACACAGTTCACATTTATATGGCTTCTCTCCCGTGTGCTTGCTCATATGTCTCTTCAAATGACCGCCCTTGCTACTCACATAGTCGCACATGTCACATTTATATGGCTTCTCTAACATGTGCTTGCTTATATGTAACTTCAATTTATTGCTAAAGCTACTCGCATAGTCACACAGTTCACATTTATATGGCTTCTCTCTCGTGTGTTTTCTCATAATATGTGCCTTCAAATTATTGCTACATCTACACGCATAGTCGCACAGGTCACATTTGTACGGCTTCTCTCCCGTATGTTTTCTCATATGTATTTTCAAATCACCGCTCTGGCTACTCGCATAGTCACACAGTTCACATTTATATGGCTTCTCTCTCGTGTGTTTTCTCATAATATGTGCCTTCAAATTATTGCTAAATCTACACGCATAGTCGCACAGGTCACATTTGTACGGCTTCTCTCCCGTATGTTTTCTCATATGTATTTTCAAATCACCGCTCTGGCTACTCACAAAGTCGCACATGTCACATTTATATGGCTTCTCTCCCGTGTGTTTTCTCATATGTCTCTTCAAATTATCGCTTGTGCTACTCGCATAGTCACACAGTTCACATTTATATGGCTTCTCTCCCGTGTGCTTGCTCATATGTCTCTTCAAATGATCGCCCTTGCTACTCACATAGTCGCACATGTCACATTTATATGGCTTCTTTCCCATGTGTTTTCTCATATGTCTCTTCAAATTACTGCCAATGCTACTTGCATAGTCGCAGTTACTACTAAATCTGTATGTACACGAATTATTTTTTAAATAAATTTTTTCATCGTGGAGTCTTGAATGTTTTTCTAACGCTTGAACTGTAACACCTCTGTAGTTACAAGTTTGACATGTGAGATTTACTTCTGAATATTTGTAATGAATGGACATAATATGCTGTTGCAATTTAATTTTTGTGTAAAATTTTTGCTTGCAATGATCACAGATAAAACTCAAAGAAACTCTTTTCTTCTGCGCCGGTGTTTTGAAAGATTTGGTTTTATTAATGACTTCATGTTTATTTGAAATGTTTTCTTCATCCTCCTTTGTTGTCTGTTGCTTTGAAATACAATCGTTGACTTCATGAAGAGCTTCAAAACGCGGAACATCTTCTATTGCTTTAATCCAACTGTTATTTGTGCCATTACATATTGTAACTGAAGCACCTGCAAAAATATAACATCCATAAAATACGACACATTATTTTAATTTATTTGATTTATTACACTTATAGTATAGTAACTGTACAGTGATATACAATTTATCTAGGAAATTATAAAAATACAATAGCCCGACTGCACGCAGAGTTGAGACAATTCTAAAACTCGTAGGCATGTTGCGTAGTAGCAGTCATTCGTAACCGATTTTGCGAAAGTTTTGCACAAACTGATCAAAACCTCGCCTGCTTTTACCCTCCCACATCCCGGTGTCACGTTGTGATATTTATATATCAATCATACCGTACTTCGAAACGTAACAATGTTTCTTCTCAATGCCTATGACCCCCTCTCAACCCTGCCTCCGCGAATCTCCCCGCGCGGCCCCCGTTACATTTTTCTTTCGGCAGCACCTCAGTCATTATCTATGCCTCAGTCACCTACACTAACTCAGCGCGACTCCACGTTGCTCGTCGGCGGGCTGACCTTGCAATGAGGAAGAGTCACGATTTTTGTTAAGTATGTAGATCGATGACAGTAAAAAAAACATGACTTATGGTGAAAAAAATATCCAAATCGGACAAGAAATGTCGAAAGTACAGCAATTTTACTGTAGCAGTTCAAATAACGCCCGCCAGTACCAGCCGCGAGCGCGTGACGTCATCCCACACATACCCGGGGCGCGACCCCGCACGCGCTCTTCAGTTCTGTAGGTGTACTCTGTTTCCCGCGCAGTTCTTGAGCTGTGCTTGTCACGGTCGCTTTGTTATAGATTTATTGTTGTGTATCAATATCCTTAAAAATGTCTTACAAATATTGTGTCGTGCCAAAGTGCAAGAGTACAAGTAGTAGTACGCCCGACAAACTATTTTTTCATGTTCCAACAGACAAAAAAGCTAGAAAAAAGTGGTGTAGTGTTATGAAGAGAGATCCTTTATCAAGCAAAAGTACTCATTACTGTTGCGAAGATCATTTCGACGTAAGTACCTTTCCTACGTTATACCTTATACTTGACGTATACCTATTTCCTCGTATTATTGAGTAAATGTCACCTATTTTATCGATCAATGGAATCAAAAACCTTAAAACTTAATCCTTTTATGTCATATTGTCTCAACCTTAACACAATCGTATGAGGTAATAACAATAAACAATAATCAACGTAGGTATGATATTTGTAGTCCGGGAGACTACCGCATTTTTATCTACGATAATGAATACCTATCAACAATAGGTAATGATTCGAATTTTAATTTCTTTGCTGTAGGACCTATTTTTTGGATCTGCTTTTCTCAGTAAGTAAAGTATTATTTAAAAATAAAATAAAGAATCTTTAATCTGTTTTTACTTTTTACAGGTCGAAAATGACATGGAAAATTATATAAGGTACCGATTGATGGGTGGTCAACTAAGACTAAAAAAAGGAGTTCTGCCGCATAAATTTGACTGCCAAAGAAAGGATAACGCCGTTGTAGAACGGACTGGATATAAAAAAAGACAGCAGATTGAGTACTTTGAAAGAGTGCTTAATCCGGAAGTTGGTCATGAAAACCTAATAACACAAGAAGAGTTCGTGGCGTGTGAAACGATTGATTTTAATTCAAATGATACAGAGGCTATAAACCCGCTTGAAGAAGATAATGCGGCAAATCTACACAATGATCCTAAATATAAATCACTCGCAGTGCAAGTTAATATAAAGCCAAAAGTTCGAAGCAAGGGCATTAATACTGACGCCGGTTTTGACCGGGTTGAAGAGTTTGCTCTTAAAATAAAAACGGTGAAACCAAAAGAACATCGTCGGGATCATCATCGGGAACCAATGCATGATAGCTTCACATCTTACTCTAATACCTCATCAGTTTCTGCGAGCCTAAGTGGATTCAGTGTAAATACTGACGCCTGTGAAATGAAACGACAAGTAGATACTGAGTTATTTAAGGAACACATGCAAAAAGGAACTTTAATGTCTATATCTAGAGAACCTAAGCTTTTTCTCGGATTACCATCGCAAGTGTATTTCTGTTTAGAATATTTGAGTGAATCTACTGAGAGACCTCTGATGGATGTATTATTGAGCTTGAAAAAACTGAGATGGCGTGAACCGAATTCCGTGCTTGCTGTTCAATTTGGAGTTTCGGAATCTACAGTCGCCAGACATTTCAAAGAAACAATACCTAAGGTTGCTCAATGCATGGAGAAACTTATTTTTATTCCTCCTCGCGACGATATTCGCTCAAATCTTCCGATACCTTTTAGGAGGCGTTATTCAACAGTCGTCAGCATCATAGATTGTTTAGAAATTCAAATCGAGAAACCTAGCTCAGCAGTACATCAGGCGCTGACGTGGTCACAATATAAAAATGCGAATACTATAAAATATCTAATATCGATAACACCTAATGGACTTATAAACTTCATATCCGAAGGTTATGGAGGAAGGACATCGGACGCCCTTATCTTTGAAGACTGCGGTTTTCTTCAGATGTTATCCCCCGGTGACGTAGTGATGGCTGATAGGGGATTTAAGAATATAGCTCATTTACTTGAACGTCAAGGTTGCAAACTTTTAAGGCCTCCTAGCGTTGATTCGGGATCAAAACTAAGTAAAGAAGAAGTTTTAGAAACTAAAAGAATAGCGGCCCTTCGAGTACACGTCGAGAGAAGTATAGGGCGTTTAAGGGAGTTTGAAATGATTGCACCTCATGCATGTGTTGACATTGATTATGTTAGAATATTAGACTATGTTGTGACATCTGCTTGTGGAGTAGTTAATCTTCAAGAATGCTTATTTAGAAACCAAGTTTAAAATAAAACAATATTTATATCTTAAGCCATCTGTTTATTTTTATACCTTAACCTAAGTTTTGACCAATTTAGGAAAGACTGAGTGTTTCCAAAAACTTGTTGACTTTTCCAAAAGATCTTTGCAGTAAATTTCATCAAAATCTTCTTCAAAGATTTCTACTTCTTTGTTAGCTTCAAAATTCTTATCAGCAACACAAAAAAGCCCTTTAGTTTTGTTGCAAAAAAACATTTGCAGCTGGATTTGACCTTTTGATTTGTTTGTGAGACGATTATTTTTAATAAAGCTTTCTTTGCCTTGTGTGGTCATGGGACATTTTATTTCTATGACATATTCTTGTGTTAAGCCATCAGGAGATGCACCTAAAATAGGCCAATCACTTTTCAAAAACAGCCCACCATTTTCGATTACAAATTTTCTCAATTTTGCTACTTTTGCCCTAACATCAGGTTCCAGTACTTTGCCTCTTCGCATTGCAGGAGTTTCTGGTATGGTTGCACCGAATATTTGCTCAACTAATGAACCATCAGGGGTTTTGCAATGGGCGGCGTCGTGTATTTTTGACGCGGTTATTCTGCAATATCGCATCTCATGCCATAAAGGAGACTGAGCTTGAGATAGAGTTTCTTGTTCTATTTTTGAACACTTTTCTGGTGTTTGTTTTGTTGTACAATAATCGATGAAGCCTTGTGCACTGTTCGTGTCGTTACCTTCTTTTTTATAATCATTTATCAAGTTATGCAATGATAATTTCGTAAGTTCATTCTGTGTAACGTAACTTGTTAACTGAATCCTAATAGAATTTAACTGTATATTGTGCACCAGTTTGTTAAAAAATTGTTCACTTCTTACATTAGCGTTATCGTCAATATCTCCAGCGCTGGAACCGATATCTTTGGCTTTTATAAATTTCAAGGTTGTGCCCACTGTGGCCAGTTTTGGTTTGGCCCAATAACATTTTTTTTCAGTTGGAGAAGGCTCTTCACTGCGTCTGTGTATCCACATAAGAAATGCTACACTATGTTTGCAACCTCCTTTTTGTGCAGCACAATCATGACAAGTAACATCAATAATAGTTTTATCATTTTCTTCACATTTGAGAGTGCAGCTATAACCTTTAGTTTTTACTTTATGCTCCGGTGTTATTCTTGCCTTTACTGTGCACACATTTCCATTTCTTTGGACTTGGACATACCCTACGGCATCGTCGCCATATGACTCTCGTACAGACCTGTAATAATCATACAGCATTAAATACCTACATCACATTACCTGATGCGGTTGCACCATTTAAGTGCATCGAAACAAAAAACATGGTAGGTATCCGCTAATGTTAGTTAATCTACGGCGCGCTCCCGGTCTATAATGTTTAGGTGAACTTGAAACCGGCACTTACTAAATCGCAATGAATCATGCCTGCAGTTGCCTGCTTACAAAAACATCAACTCGAACTCCGTAGGAAGAAATAATGTAGGTACTTGACTTGACTAACGTTTTTATGATGGAGTGTGTTATGCTGTCCATGTACCTTTTTACCCAGGTTATTTTATTATTTTCACATTACCTACCGCAACAGCCATGGGAAAAAGTACCTAGGCCTAAACTCACTAACTAACACATTAAATTTGGTAGGTACTTACCGTTGAAGCTTCCAAACTCGGATTTCAGCGCTGGTATACTTCACATGATTGTTTAAGTATTCAAAAACCATGAAAGAATCCACTTTAGGTAGATTATCTGACTGTCCTTTTTCGAATCCATCTTCCAATTTGTTGCTCATTATTACAGAACACCGAAACAATAAACCGATAATGCATAAAACTCGAAAAAAAACCGAGTGTTCGCTACTAATCACGAATGTGCGTACTGGACGACTGCGATCGCGCGGGGTCTGTGTGTGATGACGACATCGGTATCCACGGGCGGGAGGCGCGCGTTTTAAAATCAAGCCCGATAAAATATTAAATAACTTTGCCATTTATGGACGGATTTCAAAAAATCAAAAAGTAGTGTACTCAGAAAATCATAACACATGCAATGTAATAGTCAAAATTGGATTCTCCCGTTATGTGACTTATCCTCATTGCGATAACTAATTTTATACTTATTTACCGTTTAAGGTGATACGTAAAAAATAAATCATAGCTCGAGAGGCGTTCTCGTTTAACCGAGAACGCGGGGAGCTCCCCTGTTGAATACATCGCGAGCAGACAGCGAGCCAGCACGGCGCGAAGCCGCGAAGGCGGCACAGTATAAACAAAACGGTGGCGGGCCGGCAGGTTTTTCAAAGTTTTAATAATACAATAGGTTTAAGTATTGCTCTCCTACCTGATAAATCTTACTTAATTTATTATTAGCAAACTTTATAAAGTTTTGCGCTTTATTTACATATCAATGATAAAATAAAACTCTTATGCTGTTTTATATTTTGTTCTAAAAATGTTTATATTTTATAAAACACTTCTGATGGTGCATTTTGCAAAGCAAAATATAAATAAATTTATAAATCCTTTTGCTTTTTTGCAAGCAAGATAATTTATTAAATTAATTATTTATAATTTAGTATACCACTTAGTTTAGATATAAATTATTTTTGTTATTTAAGTTTTTTTTATGCAAATAAAATAATTATAATTTATTCATTAATATACCGGGTGTAGTAAATAGTCAGTAATGAATAAAATCACATGTTCTACTAAATTTCTAAGCGTTCTAAACTTATTTCAGTAGTTTCAGTCCACAAAACATTGTTGGTCGTCCAAATTTAAATATAAATCGCTGCTGTTTCGTATGCATGCTTCACCAAGGTCAGCTCCGGCGCAGCGCTGTCATTTCGTCGGATTCCTTTGGTCCCAACGAGTCACACCGAAACCAGTCACAGTGTAACTCGTTGGGACAAAAAATAATAAAATATCCCAACCAGTCACAATTATTTAATTTTCGTCCCAACGAGTCACACCCCCAAAACAAAAGTGTAACTCGTTGGGATTAAAATCTGTTACACGTTGACAACTTTTTTCTTCCTAACGAGTAGCACTTTTACCTAAAACAAGTAGGAAATAACGATCTAAGGCGGAGTAATATTTTCCGATATAATTTACCGAAAGCGTAAACCTATTGTATTGAGTGAGTCATAATAATAACTTAGCATAGTTTGGTTTCTCAAATTGTTTATACGCTTGGAAAAACCTACACAAAAGGGGCCGAGGTGGCCTCGGCAACTTCTAGACATGGCGTGTTACGGACATCAGCATGACTTTTATACGCTTGGAAAAACCTACACAAAAGGGGCCGAGGTGGCGTCGGCAACTTCTAGACATGGCGTGTTACGGACATCAGCATGACTAGCTACCTTTAAGCTACCGCGTTTCAAAAAGCAAGCCTGGGACTAAACATCTGGAGGACGTCTTAGCCGGTCCACATATCGTACGTGGCATCATCTCTTCCCTTTTCATCAGGCGCGGTAGTGGCCAAGCGTAAGTAAATTTTCCCACGGCAATTTACTGAAATCCTCTCTTAGCTGATGGCAAACCAAGTAATACAAGAAACTTATCCCCTACAATTTCCTTCACACTCTCCAGGTCTTAACGATATACATTTACCTGATGACATGGTGTTGATTGGCCGAGTGTCAGTGGGCAGTCTGTGGAGGATCACCCGCCACAACGTCACTTGTTCCTTCATCATCTCAAAGTCTACCGATGTGACTTCCCCATTATTATTGTCAGCAATATTGTTAAGTTCAGTCTGAAATGTATGAAGTTTTACCTTTAGCATAGGGTAGTGTAGGTTGTCGTAATGTTGCGAATTTAAAACGTGCGTTATGGTTTTATTTTATGTCTTTTTTTATATAGACCAAGATGCAAAATTATCCAAAACTACATCGCTCCACTCCGAAATCGCCCTGATTTCTCTCTGGCGAGGCCTCTGAGGCCCCACTTTTGGTCTGGCGACGACGCCTTAAAGGCCCCGTTTTCGGAGTTGTGGATGCGGGATGATAGTGTGTTTTTGCGGGTGACTTACAATGGAAAAATATGAGAGACGCTACACAAGAAACCTCACGCCTCCCTAAGCTTGGTGGGGTGATTTTGAGTGGCGTAATTATAATCCATCATATCACCATCATCATAATAATACTCGACTAGGCTTTCGCCGCAACTCCAAACGCGCAAAATAGAACCTCACTTCTCTTCTTTCTGTCATAATTCTCATTTCTTTCTTTCATTATTTTTACTAAAATAATTATTATTCAGCTTTCTTCAGAACATTAAAACTTTCAAAAGAAATTAAAAACAACAGCATTGACACCCTTAAATTCTCGAGACTCTAGTAGATACGATCATATTTAGAGATTACGATCACTGCCCAGCTTAACTCAACTGCATTACTTACAGCGAGATAACAGCCAAAATCAGAAATAGCAGAGAAACTGAAAAACACACCAAAAATCGGTTAACTGGTTCTCGAGTTATAAGGAAACAAATAGACAGACATACAGAGACGACTAACCTCTAGTGGATCATTTTCCATCTTGGCATCCAAAGTCTCTGTTACATAATCTATCTCAGTTTCTTCATATATTGGCCCTGTGTATAAAGTGTTTCCAACGTTTTCTGTTGCAGTGTCGCCCACGTCTTCTGTCTTAGTTTCTTCATATATTAGCCCTGTATCTGTAGTGTCTGCCACGTCTTCCGTTTCAGTGTCTGCCACGTCTTCCGTTTCAGTGTCTGTCACATCTTCAGTCTTAGTTTCTTCATATATTATTCCTGTGTCTACAGTGTCAGCCACGTCTTCTATCTCAGTATCTGTCACGCGTTCTGTCTTAGTTTCTTCATATATTAGTCCTGTGTCTATAGTGTCTGCCACATCTTCTGCTTTAGTGTCCGTCACGTCTTCTGTCTCAGTTTCTTCATATATTAGTCCTGTGTCTACAGTGTCTGCCATGTCTTCTGTTTCAGTTTCTTCATATTTTGTACCCGTGTCTACTATTTTTATATGCGTTCTGCACAGCTTTGATGTTGTGGTTGGTAAGTTCTGAAGTATAATAATACAGTATAGAACTTTTTAGATTTTTCTACTCAAAAATGAGAAAGTGCGAGTCGGACTCGCGCACAAAGGGTTCCGTACCACGACACAATACAGGTACGGAACCTTGAAAACATAAATGGTAAATAGCAACAATAAAGCGACTAAAAAACAAGCCGCTAAAATGGTAGCGCCTGGCAAACAATTCGCAGCTCCCACTGAGTACGGAACCCAGATATCTTAGCCGCTATATTTTCCTGTAATCTTTACGTAACTTAATCAACTATTAACATGATTTTTGGGGATCCATACCTCAATATGAAAAAAAAAAACGGAACCCTTAGAGGATCACTTCGTTGTTGTCTGTCTATCTGTCTGTCTGTCTGTCAAGAACCTTTTGCTCGGGCCCGTATGAGATATCAAGTTGAAACTGATACCTCCTACAGAAGTTTAAAGCCTCATAACGCTGTAAATAAACCAGGCTTCTAACTGGACGCGAAAAAAGTTTTTGCACTTTTCATAATAAATTTCATACAAATTTTTGACTTTTACTTGCAAAGGAATCAAAAACTATAGGGCACTTCTAGTTGACTTAGAAACTTGAAATTTCGTTTACATGTAGGTCTTGGGAAAAAATGTGAAAATTACAAATACTTTATTATTTAGTGAGTAATAACAACCGACCTAATTAGACCATATAAATACATAAAGTTTTATTGTTGGTCCGACATAACTGCAAGTGGAATTATTTACCATAATGTTTTTAGGGTTCCGTACCCGTATCGTGTGGTGGTACGGAACCCTTTATGCGCGGGTCCGATTCGCACTTGGCCGGTTTTTCTCAATTTTTTCGGTCGTTTTGTTTCGGAGAAGACAGGGGTTGCATGATAACGTAAAAAAATCTTACATTTTCGAGATTCTTGTATGGGGACCCTTGGATTTAATTTTTATCATTATTATTTATCGTCATATAGGCCACTGTAAAACGTATTCTGTGACAGTTTCAACTCGCTACCTATAACGACTGAAGCTGTAGACACCTGTGACAGACGGACAGATACACAGCGGAGGTTTATTAAAGTAAAACGTATTCTGTGACAGTTTCAACTCGCTACCTATAACGACTGAAGCTGTAGACACCTGTGACAGACGGACAGATACACAGCGGAGGTTTATTAAAGTAAAACGTATTCTGTGACAGTTTCAACTCGCTACCTATAACGACTGAAGCTGTAGACACCTGTGACAGACGGACAGATACACAGCGGAGGTTTATTAAAGTAAAACGTATTCTGTGACAGTTTCAACTCGCTACCTATAACGACTGAAGCTGTAGACTCCTGTGACAGACGGACAGATACACAGCGGAGGTTTATTAAAGTAAAACGTATTCTGTGACAGTTTCAACTCGCTACCTATAACGACTGAAGCTGTAGACTCCTGTGACAGACGGACAGATACACAGCGGAGGTTTATTAAAGTAAAACGTATTCTGTGACAGTTTCAACTCGCTACCTATAACGACTGAAGCTGTAGACACCTGTGACAGACGGACAGATACACAGCGGAGGTTTATTAAAGTAAAACGTATTCTGTGACAGTTTCAACTCGCTACCTATAACGACTGAAGCTGTAGACACCTGTGACAGACGGACAGATACACAGCGGAGGTTTATTAAAGTAAAACGTATTCTGTGACAGTTTCAACTCGCTACCTATAACGACTGAAGCTGTAGACACCTGTGACAGACGGACAGATACACAGCGGAGGTTTATTAAAGTAAAACGTATTCTGTGACAGTTTCAACTCGCTACCTATAACGACTGAAGCTGTAGACACCTGTGACAGACGGACAGATACACAGCGGAGGTTTATTAAAGTAAAACGTATTCTGTGACAGTTTCAACTCGCTACCTATAACGACTGAAGCTGTAGACTCCTGTGACAGACGGACAGATACACAGCGGAGGTTTATTAAAGTAAAACGTATTCTGTGACAGTTTCAACTCGCTACCTATAACGACTGAAGCTGTAGACTCCTGTGACAGACGGACAGATACACAGCGGAGGTTTATTAAAGTAAAACGTATTCTGTGACAGTTTCAACTCGCTACCTATAACGACTGAAGCTGTAGACACCTGTGACAGACGGACAGATACACAGCGGAGGTTTATTAAAGTAAAACGTATTCTGTGACAGTTTCAACTCGCTACCTATAACGACTGAAGCTGTAGACACCTGTGACAGACGGACAGATACACAGCGGAGGTTTATTAAAGTAAAACGTATTCTGTGACAGTTTCAACTCGCTACCTATAACGACTGAAGCTGTAGACACCTGTGACAGACGGACAGATACACAGCGGAGGTTTATTAAAGTAAAACGTATTCTGTGACAGTTTCAACTCGCTACCTATAACGACTGAAGCTGTAGACACCTGTGACAGACGGACAGATACACAGCGGAGGTTTATTAAAGTAAAACGTATTCTGTGACAGTTTCAACTCGCTACCTATAACGACTGAAGCTGTAGACACCTGTGACAGACGGACAGATACACAGCGGAGGTTTATTAAAGTAAAACGTATTCTGTGACAGTTTCAACTCGCTACCTATAACGACTGAAGCTGTAGACACCTGTGACAGACGGACAGATACACAGCGGAGGTTTATTAAAGTAAAACGTATTCTGTGACAGTTTCAACTCGCTACCTATAACGACTGAAGCTATAGACTCCTGTGACAGACGGACAGATACACAGCGGAGGTTTATTAAAGGCTCGTTTGGCCCGCTTCGGGTACGGAACCCCAATATGGTATAAATGTTTTCTGTCATAGCCACTTATCTCCAAACAATCTCCAAACTGATACTGATTTTTCTTTATAGCGTAATTTTAAAAGTAGAGGAAAGTAACCAAATATAGAATACCATATTTATTTCTTGTTTTAAAAAAATTAAAACACAAATATTATAGACGTTTATTAGTAATTATAATCCGTCACAATTTTTTTCTTGACCTGGTATTCGATTTTAATATGACTAATAAATTTTTTATTTTTCAAAAACCGAATTATCAAAATGGTAACTATTTATGGAATAGCTACCCAAATATGGAATAATATAAAATTACACGTGATTTCTATTTAGAAAAAAAAAACAAAAAAGTAAAAAAATGAAAAAAAAATAATGAGGTTTGATTTGATTTTTTGATTTTAATCTTCTTACAAAAATCACAAATTCGAGTATCAAACTCTGCACCTGCACAGAAATTATGAACCCAGAAAGAAGACATTAAACTTTTGACCCACGTTTTTCCTTGAGTATCTTGAGAAAACAAAAAACGCCTGCCATAGCTACACCGCGCAACTGACTGGTCAGACAAAATAAAAATTACTTTGAATTGCATCTTGAAGTGATAGTTTTAGAGAAATGGTGTTATTCCATATTTGGTAACTTTTCTCTAATAGAACAAAGTATGATCAGTAGAACATGCGTATTACATTTTATTATAATAAAAAGTATAACAACGTCACCTGTGTAGAATCCTCCAAATAGTTGTTCAGTACTCGTACGCACTGTTGTGACGTAGATATAAACTGATGCATGTTCTTCAGTTTGGTGCTGCACTCCCAACATATTTGCAGAGCCTGCTTTCTTTGCAAACATTGCAGGTACTGGAAGCAGTAAGATTCGTCGCTTTGGTAAGAGATTTACTTACATTACTTTGAGGTGAACGAACTTCAATACATAAGAGAAAAAAATTGCTTTGGTTTCATATTGATTTAAGAAATTCGATATATTGTTATTTTATAATTAATATTAGTTTATTTGTGTTAAAAAGAAAACATAAATACTGATGATAATAACACAACGATTTTTATTTATTTTTCCATTATCTATGAAACAGGTTCATTGTTATTTTGCAGACATTCTTTTCATTTGCATTTTTTCAATTAACTAATACTTACGGAACTCAATTTTCCTACAAAATAGACTTGAAAATAATAGGCGTTGTGCATATCATCCATCCATCAGGCTGTGTTCATCCACTGCTGGACATAGGCCAATATTTCGCCACTCTTGGCGGTCTTGCGTCATCCTCATCCAGCCAGTAGCCGCAACGTCTTCAGCTCGTCGGTGCAGCGGGCACGAGGTCGGCCTACTTTGCCGTACGTGGTCCCCATTCCAATGCCTTTCGGCCCCAACGGCCATCGTGTTGGTGACAAATATGGCCTATCATATATATGTACATATACTGATAATAATGTGGTAAAAAAGTTGTGTCTGTACATGTTTTTTTAAATCACATTAATTAATATTATTGTATTGAAGCCATATTTAGATTTTTTTCTGTCTATCTGTATATTCTTTTTCAATCGGGAACCATTCAGCGGATTTGGATGAGGTTTTTTTTTTCATCATCGTAGTGACCCCGGTCAACATAATTATAGGCTGTAAGGTGTGTATATGAAATAACACCCAAGCCGAAAACGGGGCAGAGACTAAATAAACGCAGGCGGAGCTGCGGGCGAAAGGCTAATACAATATAAAATTGTGTGGGATGTTATATCCTTGGGTTTATATTTCTGAATTGTTTTTATTATTTGCCGTTTATACTCCATTCCAAATAACATTAGAAAAAGATGACAGAAGCGGTGTTTCGAAACATTTGCATATCATGCACTTTATAGAGGTATAATAATATACTAGGTGATGCTCGCGACTTCGTCGACGTGTAAGAAGATAATGCGGCCACAGTGGGATTCCCGCAGTAGAAAGTATCCAGTTTTTAGTAAGATAATAAGTTATTGAACAGTGATCTTCCTCCCTTTGTCCCTGAGAACGGATAGGAGATTGTTGGCGCTGCCCAGTGCCGGATTAACCCATAAGCAAATTAAGCAACTGCTTAGGCTGGTTTTAGAGTCACGCTGATCGTCAGCACTGACAGCCGAGATTTATGATTTTCTAGGAAGCGCTTTAGAATAACGCGTAGCTATCAGCGCAGACGGTGGTCAGCGCTGACAGCTCAGCGGTCGTACGCGTCGCGCGTCAGCGCTGCGTGGCCGTCGGCGCTGACTCAGACCATCGCACGCGCGCCTCTGCTTTCAGTGAGCGTGCTAGTGTCGAGCCGAGAGGACGCTGTCAGCATATGCAGTCATGTCGAATCGCGATATAGACACAGGTCGAGTGATCGACGAAGTACGCCTGAGAAAGCTATTATGGGATGCATCCGATCCACTGTACATTCGAAAGTAATTAAAGAATTTTGTTTCGTAAGCTCTCAAAGTGCTGCATAACGTAACAAATTCTCCTGCGACGGCTCTCTGCTCAATCAATGGATGAACATGATGTCTTCGTCGTAGTTTTTTTATTGCTTTTTAACCGACTTCAAAAAGGAGGCGGTTCTCAATTCGACTGTATGTTTTTTTTTGGCGTTGTTACTCCATGACTCCGTCATTTCTGAACCGATTTGAACAATATTTTTTTTGTTTGAAAGAGTGTACTTATAGGTAGGTCCCATTTTGGGTTTGGTCATGATCTGATGAAGGTCTTCAGAGATAGGCAGTAGACTCCTCAGAAAATGACAGCATACCTCTCAAAATTAAGGTAATCGCTTTGTACCTGGGTGCTGATTACAAGGTATTACTTGAAAATCGACATTCTTCCACCTGACCTTCGATCCTGGCTTCATCACCATATTCACCATAGAACTCCTCAACGGATCAGAGCACATAACCCGAGATTGCGGCAATCACTGCGTTAGGGTGCTAATTCAAGGGTATTATTCAAGGGTACTTGGAGATTATCAGAATACCCACTTGACATTCGATCCTGGCTTCATCACCATAGAACTCCTCAACGGATGACAGCACATAACTTTGGATTGCGGCAATTAGTTAGTGTTAGGGTGCCAACTGCAGGGCATTGCTTGAAAATTGCCAGTGTAACCACCTGACCTTCGATCTTGGCTTTATCACCGTAGAACTCTTCAACGAATGACATCACATAACTCGAGATTGCGGTAATCATGTTGTGTTAGGGTGCTCATAGCAGGAAGCTACTCAAACATAGCTACTTATACTCACTTGAACTTCGTTTCATACTTCACACTTCACAATTTAACCCAGCAACACTAAAAAATGTGAAATAAAATAAACTTTCAACAAAAAAATAGCAACCGACTTCAATAGTAACAGCAGTCATTCACTAAAAAGTTAATAATAATTCTATAAAGACCGATGGTACCAAAGCAACACTTTTGCTGTCTTCTTTCTTCCTGAAACAATATGTTATCTAGAAGTCAGCGTATTTCCTACGATATAGCAACATAAAAACCAACATAAGAGCGCCGACTTCTAGATAACATATTGTTTCAGGAAGAAAGAAGTCGGCAAAAGTGTTGCTTCGGTACCATCGGTCTTTATAGAATTATTATTAACTTTTTAGTGAATGACTGCTGTTACTATTGAAGTCGGTTGCTATTTTTTTGTTAAAAGTTTATTTTATTGATAGGTAGTACAAAGCAGTTATAATTAATGTTCTCCGCATTTTTGTGCGTCTGTACTCCGCGGCGATCAGCGCGATACTGAAACGTCTCGCGCTGACCCTCGGCGCCAGGGTTGGATTCAGACCCTCGGAAAATTATTGTCTATGGGTATTAAAAACATACTACTTGGCTAAAATTATACTAAATTTCGTTTTTCGTCGATTTTTGTTTTGAATTGAAATAAAATTGCCTATTTGTTAGTGAAATTTACAAAAAAATACTGAAAATAGACATAAATTAATAAAATATTTGTTTATTTAGTTATTTGTTTGTAAAATCTTTAAAAAATTTACTGAAAATATTTATCACGCACAGAAATTCCCTATATTGTAGGGTAAATGTTAAAAAGCAAAACGTCTCAACCAATAAAACAAGTCGGTCAGCCTGAATATAAAATTATGGTATTTTTACGTAGTATAGTTCCATTACGATACTACATACTACATGTCATGACAATATGGTACAAATAGTATAATTATACTACGAAATCCAACCCTGCTCGGCGCTGACAAGCTACGCGCTGAGCTATCAGCGCCGATGGTCAGCGTGATTCTAAAACCAGCCTTAGAGCATAACGTCTCGGGCACACCACAAACAGCATCGATAAAATATTTTCTAGCTCATTATTGAAAACCCGCGTGTAATCAAATTGATTAGCTTGAGTAATGTGATGTCGTTGCATGCAACCCACGTGAATTTGCAAATCTTCCGAAAAGTCAGGTATTAAAACGAACGAAAATGCTGCAAGAGGCCCGAGGCTTTATCAATATTGAATATAGAGGCAGATGTGCATAAAGCATATAGTTTTTATTATAAATACACTTATCTCTTTCGTGCTTATTCTAAGAAAAGTATATGAGTATTATACGAAATGATTGATCTGTTTGTAATAAATACGTAACATTTTTGAAAGAACGACACTTTTCTATCAGTGGATAGGGGGGCCCATAGGCGCGGATTGCTTAGGGCATCAAGGCACTGGCACTGCCGCGAACGCGCGTCATCAGGGAGGCTACCCTTTTCCTTACTATGCAGTAAAAATCATCAACCGCTGCCTCTGCAAACATACCTGACCTGATGCACTACAATATCGCGGCAGCCCCAACAGCATCCTAAATCCGTTATTATATTGGACACGCAAGGCGCTGTAGGTTTTTTGGGTGTAGTTGACCCACAGGATGCACGTGAAAAACGACTATTAATAAAATAAAGCCTATATTCTGCTGCAAATTGAGCCCCGTCCACCTGTAAAACTACATCAAAATCCGTTCAGTAGTTTTGGAGATGAGCGCCAACAAACAGATAGACAGACAGAAAGGAATTCTCAAAATCACTGATTTGTGTTCTATTACTCTTATTTAATCATACCCTTTCTACCTAGTCGGACCTTAAGAGCGTACAGAGCTTTTTACACAGTCAAACACATGGTTATTTTATAATCCTTGTTTGAAGTAGTAAACAATAAAATTAAAATCTAGGGAAATATATTGGTACTATTGGATATAATATACTAAACTTTATACACGATGGAAACACGATTTGATAAAGTTGGCTCTTTTGGAGTAATTTTTTCCTCTATTTCCCTACTTTTATATATAAATAAGTAATTTGATATTATGATTCATTTACTTAAATAAAGTTCATATATGACTGGAGCGTTTATACACGATATTTTTTTATTTAAGAACAATATAACGAAAATAACTAAGAAAAACATTGAAAAAGTACAAAAGTTTGGTTATTATCTTTACTATTTACACATAAAGAAAAAGACAGAGACAAAGGCAAACGCTCGGTGCACCCTTAAGTATTGTCACAAGTATAATAGGTCATAAAATTTAAATTACTCTGTACTTTCAAAAAATCATTTTTTTATTTGTAGGAAAAACTATGACAGAAATAAATTTCTATGTTTGAACACTTGGCGATTTATCCATCGCAGGGAAATATAAATTAACATTATATCATTGCAGTATAGAAACGCAGAAAGAAAAGTAAATCTGGATGTGAGGAGCTCTGAACTGGGATACGAACCCGGGACTTCTCGCTTACCGGGCGATTGCTCTAACCACTGAGCTATGCAGGTCTCAACACAGCTCGTGAATTTACCGATGTGCTTTCCCATACTGCAAAGATATTTATAGATACCCACTTTACAGTGAGCCACTTGGCACCTAGAGGACGCTAGTGTATTCAAAGCTAGTCAAAGGCCATTATGCCCTACCGTCACCTGTTACAGCATCGGGTAGTGAAGAATACACATTACTCTTATCGAAACTATGACAGAAATAAATTTCTATGTTTGAACACTTGGCGATTTATCCATCGCAAGGAGATTTAGAGCAATTGCCCGCTAAGCGAGAGGTCCCGGGTTCGTATCTTGGTTCAGAGCTCCTCACATCCAGATTTACTTTTCTTTCTGCGTTTCTATACTGCAATGATATAATCTTAATTTATTTGTAGGAGTTAAGGGCTTGGCTCTACATAGCTTGTGAGTCTTGGCGACCTAGTTTACATGAAATGTTTTTGATGGGATTGATATTTTCTAGTTTGTAATGCACTCTATTTAGGGTATTCAAAAGCGATGGATTTTGCTATTAATCATATCTGTAGATTTCTTATAACTGTTAGAAGCAACACATATCGTAGTGATGACAGTGACATCTGTTCCTTAAACAACGCGTGAAATTCACACAACACCCTCGTGAACGTTCAGTATGTGCATTACTAGTCAGTATATCAATAAGTTACAGAATTCGGTGTAAGGGTACGGTGGAAAAACATGACGGTCTATGATGGGTACCTCTGTAGCTCAGTGGTTCAGAGTACTTTCCGTGAAAGATAGAGGGTGCGGGTTCAAATCACGGGCCAAGGATTTTTTTCAAATTATTTGTTTTCCTTGGAATTTGTTTCAAATTGATCTTTTCTGGTCTGTAACGCACTGTAAACAATATTGAAACTATAATTTATTGAAAAACATCTTGACTTTTTTAAGGTAGTATTTATTTAACTAGTTGAATGGCACTTTTAAAATCATTTTCTGGTAGGAAAATAACAAAAAGTATTCTTAGGTCACTCATGACAAGAGAGTCACCTACCTACATACTACCCACATTACTTGCCCTAAGTAAACAGTTTACCAATAAGGCCAAGCAAACTTTTATAAAAACTGATATTCAAGGTGCTCTAGCTTCACTGGAGTGCTCAGACTTTTCTACAATTATGACAGATACAAAACATATAACCGCTACAAAAAGGGTAAGCTCAGAACCGATAGAGTTGTTAAAAGCTAAATCAAACCTACAACATTCTGTGAATTCTGCTAATGATTACTTTGCATCTGTTGGTGAAATGCTGGCCCAGGTTATTATAACTAACAATAATAGTGGTGCTCTGATACTGTATATAAATTTATGTTTTTCACTGTGTATTTGTAATTTGTTTTCTTAACTTGTAGTTTAACAGTAATATTTTTATTGATAGGATCATATTTTTTACATTGCTATAAAGATTAGGTTTGACTTTGTTTCTTAAAATTGTTAAATGGCCATAAAAAATTATACGTCTGTTTTTTGTCGAAGTGCCCATACTTAGTAGCACTTAGTCCGATGATCCACTTAGGCGCTGGAAGTGGAAGCTAAATCACAAGTTAATCCTCGATTAGCTTAGCTTGGTTTCTAATGTTGACCAAGAGTTGTATTTACCTTAACAAAGAAACTAATTATGTATTTTTGTAAGGTTAGATGTACGTTTTGAATAAAGATTATTATTATAATAAAATATTTCTTAGTTCAGCCTTTATCATTATGAAAAGTGCTTAGAAAAAATAAATCAGAAACAATAAAAATTTCGATAATGAACAACAAATACCTGTTTGAATTCCTTTTAAAACCACCTTACCTAACATCAGACTTTACTGTATGTAAAGTTACTGTTCTTATCATCAATATATATACTAAAAATGCTTTGACCTGACTGACAGACCACGTACAGCCCAAACCACTGGACGTAGAGACTTGATATTTGGAGAGTGTGTTTATAGAACATTAAAAACGCACACTAAGAAAGGATTTTGTAAAATTCGCCCCACAAAGGGTTAAAAAAAGTTTTAACAAAATACCTTCACTTTTCTGACACCATTTGAGCCTTCAAAATTTTGAATGTAGACTCCAGAGATAAAATAAACATACACGTATTTGAGGTATTTCCGAATTTTTTTAAACTGAAAGGTCAAGGACGGTTTCTAATAAAAAATAATGAAAATTGTGATATTTTTCAGACTATAACAATAAAATGGTTGTGCTTGTACCTTTTCAAGTCATCTGCAAAGTGATTGAGAATACTCCCGTGGTGCAGGAGCTGATAATGAAGTGGAAACGGAACTTCAAATCGATAATAGTAAGAATATCATGTTTGTACTCTTTCGATTAGTCTTTAAAAGCAATTACAATTCATGGCATCTAAGGTCTGACCATGACGTCTTGAAAAGTTCAATAGAACCCCTCAATGGGTATCGATAAGATGATCGTATTTGGGTTCTTTATAATTGTACATAAGTTGGTGGCGTTTAGCAATATGTGGGCTTTTTCAAGTCATCTTTGGAAATTGGTTGATGAGGATGCCAACCAGGGTTTGATGATGGAGTAAAAAGATTTTCGAAAATCAACCCTAAGAAGGATGTCAATGTCCTTTATAAGAAAAATCAATTTGCCTGACGGGATTTCAAAGTCCTACCCCACACCAGCAAAGTCGTGGGTAAAAGCTAGTGAATGTGTAGTATAAGTATTGTATGAAATATAATATAGTTTAGATATATCCACCGTATTACATCTTGCGGTGTTGATATTAATAAAACATTATTGATGCATGATCAAGCTCATACAAACATGTTCAGCATATGAACCGTAAGGGCTCATACAGTATTTATACCTAGGAATGAAAAACAAAGCAGTTACGGTGCTCTTGTGTAAAATTTTCTGTTAGGGTTTATGAAAAAAACCCTTGGCTCGTCTCTTATAAGAGTATATGTACAAAGGTACCTTCATTTTTTTTTCCAGAATAGCTCTTGTTATTGTTATTAATCTCACGAAATTTCAGTTACCGGAAATCAATAGTTTCTCAAAAAAAAAAAACAAGTTTCGTAAAATAACCTCAAAAATTGTCTTAAGGTGCAATTTTAATTTATTTTATGTTTTTTTTTTGTTGTGTTCCGAAACTGCTGTGAGTCACGCATTAAAATTGAGGACGAGTATAAACCAATGCAGGTATTTATTTTCTTTGTGATATCATTCAAAGTTTATGCATGTCTTTTATTCAGCTTACCAAAAATTATAGGTTGCCTTTTTGGTGTATTTGTGCTGATTAGTGATTTAATAGAAAAAATAGGTCGAATCTGTTGCAAAACTGAATCAGAGCACCTGACTCCATGCAAAAAATAGGTTGAATATGTTCCAAAACCGAATCAGAGCACCCCGAATCTATACAGTCTTATGGGTACTACCCCTAGAGTGTATATAAAAAGCCGTAGACGTGGAGGAAGGGCAGCCCTCCCCTTCGGCGACCAGCCTCAGCCGCTACAGCTCGCACGGGTGCCTATGCTTTCTTTCCGCAACGCCGAAGCAATTGCAGAAGTAATTTTGGGTCTTTAAAGTTACAGAGACAAAAAAAGTGAGGTTTTGTTTTGAATTTATTTTTTTAAGAAACTAGTTTCATTACCCCCTCTCCCACTATACGTATACTTAATATTAGAGTTATTTTATCCTACCTAAAATAACCTAGAAATTTCTAGTTTTGAAAAAAAATATATAAAAAAAAAACTATTGATTTCCGGTACCCCCCCCCCCCCTTGGGGGGAGGAATTATACCTCCCTCCCCTCCCCCCCTAAACATATACATAGGTACATATACTTATATAAGAGTCCTTTCAAACCCTTAAAGAGAACATTATAGATCTTATCACGCTGATTCTGATTCAAGTGTTAACTCATTTTAGTCAGGAGAACAGAACATATCTGACATCCCCTCGGGGATTCATGTGTCGTGAAGATATGTGTGTCTGTCATGTAAGCTAAGAAAGAGATAACACAGGCAGAAACGCTACATCGAAGAAAACTGCAGTTTACCTCTAATTCACCGTCTTCGGAAATGATGCTGGAATCGACCGCTTTCCAGTTCTTATCATTGATTAAGGTCAGGTTTCTGTCTTTAGACAAACAAAATGCACAAATTGTAGTCATCTTGGTATTAGTCCTGGATAAATAACGAATATATTCATGACAAAACAATCTTAAATAGGTATGTAACAAACTAACAAACAAATGAATGTGGTGTGATGTGATTCGATTTTATTTTTATTATTTTTTTCATTCCGTCTTGCAATAGGCAAAAGACAGTAGCCCGTACAGCCAAGTACGGGCTAAATTAATTTTTTCATGTCCAGTTTAATATAGGCCATAGCCAAGTATATAGCCAAAAGAAAAGTTTTCATCCTCGATCACAATGAAATAAATTTATAAATTATAACCAAAGAGTATAGTAGTGTCCTATACAGGATTTGATTATAACAACGCTCAGAATATGAGTAACAACCTCAGAATAGTATTCCTTATTCTGTGGTAACAACGCGTTCCCCATGATGGCGCTAATGACAGAGGATATTTTCACGGCATAGGGAGGATATTATTATTTTCACCGCAGACAACCATCACCGCGTTCCGAATAACGACGTAATCGATTTTATCGCGTCAACGGTCATTCCGAGTCAGTGTAAGCGCGATAACGATAGCCCTACAATAGCCGCTATAATGTCATAGATGACATCATGAACGTCGCCATGTTATGCTATCATCGTCCAAGCTTTAGAGCGTTTGCACTGTGGTTGATCTATGAAAAGTGATAGCCGGCTGGGGCGGCAGTAAAAGATAATTTATACGGAGCCTAAGAGTTTATTATTAAGTCATGATTCAAAGATTGAAGTTAAAGGAAATCACTTCTTGGATCTAGTGAAGTAGTAAACCCTTTGTACTCACGTAACCTAAAACAAATTCTGTCACTTTCAAGTGTCAACGTCCATGTCACGTTCAAAAGCGTCCCGAATGGTTCATAACATAAGTATAAATAGTGAATATACTGGAGTCATTATTGTCGCCAAAAGGGGCTGACCTATAAAAAGTGTGATACAAGCAAGCCACTCACCACAAATGTTCTTTGGATCATTCTAAGTAGATCTAGTCCGGGGGACATGAAGAAACATTTTTTTTTGAGGGGGGGTATAGGGGCCCGAAAAGGGGGTCCGCCCGCCGTTACTCAAAAATTAACTACTGTTGCTAAGCAGCTACTATACCGTGTTTGAAATCATTTTCGGATGAAATAGGAACGGGGAATTCAGTTTTCCTATAATATTTTACCTATATCATAGTAATTTTTCTTACAAATGAAGAATAAAGGCAAAAATCATGGAAAAAAAATGTGTATTAATGCCTATAATTTTAGCACCTTGTAAGTATTTAAAGTAAAAAACATGAAAATAAAGCCCGTTTTATCCACATCAGAAAAAAATAAATTAGAAGCGCCTTGCTTTACAATAAGTTGTCGAAAAAAAAATCTTTATTGTCTTGCGGCGGTCAGTTAACTTTACCGATGTATCATCGATGTAAAATAACTAGACGGATTTCATAACCAATATACATATATAAATACATATACTCATCCCTAGAAAGGTAGGCAGATACCACAGATTTCCCTCTGTTACGATCCTGGCACACCTCTTTTGCCTCTTCTACATCCATCCATCTAGTGAGACAAGCTCTTCTATTCCGGGAACTTTTGACATTGTCCTTATTCTGTATGTCGCCATCAATATGACACATAACCAATATGATAGTATGTATATATATATATATTTATATATTATGTATCGTCACAACATAAATCCCCGAGGGAGCGTCATGATATTAAAATTAGACAAATTATTTATTTATTATGTTGTTAAGTGTTTTATCATTTTTATCTACATTGTTAGATGCCCTGCATAAAATAAGTAAATGAAGCAGCATGTCATAAAAGTTCCAGGGCTTTTGAAGTTGGCAATTTCCACCACATGGGCATAGTTCTGTGCATTTTAAGTCACGCTGCATCCTATTATATTTGAATTGGTCGGTGACGCGCGGTGCGCGGCGTGGCGGTTTGTTCGAGAGACTTGACTGAGCGAGGTCACAGCGTGACCCCGACTAGCGCCTACCTTGTATACTAAGATATTGCTGTTGTGTGCCTACTGTAGTTCGTGCGTACTAGCACGCACACATATTTGCCGCGCGATGTACCTTTGCTTGAAGGTAAACTATGCGGAACGCGCTGTATGTGTGCGTTTAAAACTATATGTACATACATACATACATACATACACAACACATGATGTGCCTGTGAACTCGGACGAAGCATCAAATGGACTTGCTATTTGCGTGCACCCGTAAGGGACAGAAACAAAGTACATCCAAAAACAGAGTGACCAGGCTTAACAAATTTTTTACCCCGTTTTATTTAAGTTCTATAACTACTGTAATTTGAATTCGTAGTTAAAATGTATTTTAACGAGTAACTATGATTATTTATTACTTTTATTTTATTGTTAGGCAGACTTTTATATAACTGACATCACCCAGGGAAAACTCATGTTAACATTAAATAAAACAAGTTTCATTGTAAAATAATTTATTGTCCTTTAAACAAAATAAATAAAATAAAACATCTGATTTATACATTTTGGTCGAGTAGGTATTGCATTCTTTTGTCACGATTTTTGGATTGGCCTCATAGTAATAGTTTTTCCTATAGATGGTTACTATCGCCAGTTTACGGTTTCCGCAACATCATCTAACATGCACCTTTATCCTTTAAACAGTGTATAATACTAGACACAATAGACGAATATACTTACATGTATATGTAACGTAGGAACTGAGAACTCATAGAGGTAAGTCATATTTTTCTGTTTTCCGAAAACACGCTTTTTCAAAATGTTTTGAGCACAGCTTAGTGTATTTATGTGGTTCCCAATTTTGTCGCCCTGTTGACAGAATCCATTTTCTTTTCACTGCCGAATCTTTTGGAAACCTAAAAATAAAATAATAAAATGAAATAAAGTTTTAATAAATTTACTGAAACAGAGATTAATTTCCCCAATTTTGGAAATGGTATCCCTAAAATACGTATAACACGACCGAATTTTATACACAATGAAACGTGATGAAACATGGCCGAGTTCTGTGAGACTTCACGCACCTACTGAACATAGTAGCATAATATAGCCTAAAAAAATATACTTGAAATACGAACTTTAGTTTCAAAATTAATATTTCAACGCCCTAAAACAAAGAAAAGCATGCATTGTATCCTAATGTGAGTTTATTTGATTAAAATATTTGTCAAAATATAGCACTTACGATTGAAATGTAATATCTTCATATTTCCGCTCACTACGGCTTTTACATCCCAAAACTCAACAATGTACCATATCCTCAGTGTTCTTTGCGTAGTTATCACGAAATAATTTGCGTTCCAAACACTTTTCAACAACGGATCACAAAATTATCAAATAAAATCAAATCACATGAAGCGGTTTGTTGTTGGTATGTTGGGCAAAACTGCTAGTTTGCCCAACAATAAAAGGCGAGACGCAGATAAGGACAGAAAATTTTGTCTTCATCTCCTTCACTCTTAGCTGTCCAACCATTAGTCTATCCTGCTTGCTCTTGGTATTGTTATTCGCGTGTCAAGTCCATTTGATGCTTCGTCCGAGGCCTGTGAAGCATTTTTTTATGCAAAGTCTTGTTTTGCGACTCTGGCTACATTGTCTTTTTGAGCCAGGTTTTATTTTTGTAGACTTATACAAAAAAGCCATAACAAAGATGATTTTGGCAGATTATTATGTACCAGTGGTGAGGGGTGGAATTATGACGTAGGTAAGCCGAACCCAAAAAAAAAACACTCACCGCGTGCTACAAGTGCCAATTCTAAGAATTTTAAATTACGGTAATGATAATTTCAAAGAAATCATTGATGATGACAGTGTCTTTGAAGTATGATAAAATCAGTTGAATGAACAGCACTCAATATCAATTAAAAGTCATGATGACAAATAAAACTCACTGCAATAAACAAATATGTGAGATAAAGACGGTAAAATGGACAAAAACCGGTGAAAAATAACAATTATCTCGCTAAATCACAAAAAACTAATCAATTTACAAGTACGCCCATAAACAACGAAAATGCCACCATTACGTACTAAATAAATATTCAAACTTCCGAAAATATCAAACCCATAGCAAATGATCAAACCGAACTACACTTCTAATTAAAAATGTCTAACTCGCAATGTATTTTCTTATTCCATTCTTATTTTTAATTTTGCAATCATATCACCTGAACTTGTCTACGCATCAGAAAGAGAAAGAAAAATGTTAAAAACGTTTTATTAGAGAGAGAGAGAAAAACTTAACGCGATCGGCATCAGCCTATTCTGTAATATTATTTCAACTCATTATGGCGCGCAGCGCTATGTTAGCACAAAAATAAGAGGTTTAGGCTGGTCCATTTTAGCTAACCTTGCAACGTTGCACTAATGGGCAGGCTCCCGTATGGCAACATCGCAATTCGCTCGCATCTATCGGGTAAAAGCGTAAGCTTTTACCTAACCTCTTATTTTTGTGCTAACATAGCGCTGCGCGCCATAATGAGTTGAAATAATATGTACGGAAGATTTACTTTTCGTTTCGCGCAGGCGTTTTTTTAGTAATTCTTAGTTAGAAGCACACAAAAATAATTGTTCGTTAAAGTAATGAATGGTGGATTGGTTGGTTGTAGTTGGTGGTATTGCTGAAAGATAAGCCGGTGGAAATCGGCTTCTATGGAGCCTTCGTCACTGCTATGTACAGTGGAGACCGCATCAAGTAAGACACATTGGACTTTGTACCTATCTTATATTCTTCTCTGTAGGGGCTAATGTCGTACTGTAAGTGTATAGGTTGATGTGATCTCCACTGTACCTAGGTTATCAATCTAATCGGTTTTCCTAGTTCCTAGCGATAGTGCCCAGAGCTTGAGACGACTTCAGTAGTCAATATTAAACGGTGGCATTTATTGTTGTTGTACATATGGACAGAGACCCAAGCTAGTTTACAATAATATAGGGTATTTATACTAACATATTATGTAATAAGTTGTTTCTAACACATGACCTAGTCCGAAATGAAAATATTTGATTTGATTTCATTTCATTATAATCGCAAGTCAAATATGTAGTGAACTAATAAAACCGGTGGCTGGCCACTAATGCTGTGATTTCGTTGTTATTTATTAGTTATTGAAAGTTTCTTTAGCAAGTTCTTGTGACAATTCGAAACACGAAAAGTAAGTTCCTATGTCAATTCGGAACACCAGCTGTAGTGCATCAAGCGATAGACTTTAGTTGTGCAGTCTGATATCGAGATAGGCAAAAATATGTAAATGCTTTATAGGTAAACTACCTTACACAAAGACATAAGACAAGTATGAACCATTTACTTTTGATATAAATGTTTTTTACACTTTTACTGTGAGAAATGGTTCAATTAGCTAATCTGTTTGCTAAATATATTTGACCCTGTTGTACATTGTATAGCGGACCAAATAAATAAATAGTATTAAGTAAATAGTAATACACCGAAGGTTTATCGGGGGCAACTTTATCCTATCGAGTACCAGCATGAGACTGTTACTGTGAGAAAAAGGACAAAAAGTTACTCCTAAAAAAGTCGGCTGACCTTGGCAAAACTTGGCGGGTTGTTTATTTATAAAGTATGCCCCTAAAATCGGGCTGACTGACTAGGCTGAATCGCGGCAACAAATGTTTTTCTAGCTATACTTATCAAGAGTTATCGTATGAACAAAGTTTGATGGTGTTGCTAGATGAGATATTTTGGCATGAAAAAGCCCTACTTTTTTCATGACTCTACACAACCTGCCAAGGTCAGCCGACTTTTTTAGGAGTAAATTTTTGTCCTTCATCTCACAGTAACTGTCTCGTGCTGGTACTCGATGAGATTTTAGTTAACTCCAATAAAAATGTCGTGAAATATCATTGAGGAAAGTACTGGAATACCAACACTAAATAATTCGTACAGGAAAAACGGCCAGACCAAATTAAGTAAAACTAAAGGCTTTCATCACAGGTTGGTCAAGGCCACAATAATACATTGGTTGCATGCACTCTATGGAATAAAACCTACCCCCTTAAATTCGAGATGACTGACTAAACGGCCAGGCTGACTCGCGGCAACCAATGTTTTTCTAGCTATACTTATTGAGTGTTATAGTATGAACAAAGTTTGATGCTGGTATAATTTTACTATTTCAAGTGATACATCTGGTTGAACGACCCGCTTTGCTACGACTCGGTAACAACAGAATAGAGCTGATGCCGGGCTCAACTGTGAGGTATATAATATTTATGACTTGCAAACCCTCATAAAGTTATTCAGGGGAGAGTAAGAGGACAGTTTTCAAACAGGCACAACCAGTAGCCCACCATGCCTGGGACCTTTGATTAATAATCAAAACCTGGGACCTATTGATGGCGGTATATCTGGTGACGGGCAGAGGTGTCACTGGTGCGCGAGGAATTCGCCAACCCGCCTGCCCAGAGTGTGTGAGTATGCGTATTTCTTCCAGGAGGACCGCTAAGAGTGGCACAATCTTGGAAAGGTCTGTCCAGCAGTGGACATTTCAGCCTGATAGATAAATCGATGATTGGAACAAATAACTTGTATGTAAAGTTCTTTTAAATGTCTACTTAGGTCAGATAATCTCCGCCAGTGACAGATAACAAAAGAAATTCATAAGCGAATAGCTTACGGTTGGAAGAAATACTGGGCTCTGAAAGAAATTATGAAAAGTAAAGAGTTAGGGATACATATAAAAAAGAAGACCTTTGACACATGTATCTTACCATGTCTAACTTACGGCTGCGAGACCTGGTCCCTAACAAAGCACCTTAGGGAGAAGCTTGCTAAATATCAACGTGCAATGGAGAGAAGCATGTTAGAATTTGCATTTGAACATGCTAAATTGATCCCCCTTTTTAAATCAGGCGACAACGGTGACCCATCAAACTATAGAACTGTGTCAGTTTTACCAGTTTTGAGTAAGGTTTTTGAAAAATAGTTTTTAATCAATTGTTATTTCATTTTAATTTAAATAAGTTGCTTCACTGTGAACAATACGGATTCACTAGAGGGAGGTCAACCACAGATGCAGGAGTTGCTTTAACTAAATTTACATTTTGATGCTTGGGAAGAAAAGCAGGATGCATTTGGTGTATTTTGTGACCTCTCGAAAGCCTTCGACTGCGTTAATCATGAAACACTCTTATGTAAATTAGATCACTACGGAGTGAGGGGCAAATCTTTGGCGTTAATGAAGTCGTATCTTAGTGATCGTATTCAAAAGGTAGACATTAATGGGGTAAAATCATGTGGAGCATTAGTTAAAATGGGTGTCCCGCAGGGTTCCATATTGGGGCCCTTGCTGTTTTTAATTTACATAAATGACCTTCCCTATTTAATTAAAGACTTAACTAAAATAGTACTATTCGCAGACGACACGTCACTTATTTTTAAAGTTAATAGACGTAAAGATATCCTTGACGACGCGAATACAACTTTATCGCTGGTGCTTGATTGGTTTACTGTAAATAATTTAGTTTTAAACGCAAAAAAGACAAAATGTATAAAATTCACGTTACCAAATGTTATTCAAGTGGATTGTAATTTGCTTTTGCAGGGGTCCAAGCTGGAGTTAGTTAACGAAACTAAGTTTTTGGGCATTACGGTAGACTCTCGTCTTCAGTGGGGTCCCCACATAGAAAACCTATGTGGTAGACTTAGTTCGGCCGCATACGCTGTTAGACGCATAAGGCAAATTACTGATGTAGATACTGCTAGACTAGTCTATTTTAGTTACTTTCACAGCATTATGTCATACGGCATGCTGTTATTGGGTAGAGCCGCGGATACAGACGCAGTCTTTGTTTTGCAGAAGAGAGCAATTCGGGCTATTTATAATATGAAGCACCGGGATTCATTAAGAGAAAAGTTCAAAGAAATTAATATACTAACTGTTTCTTGTGAATATAGGTATTTACCAGGTCCTTAGATATGTTAGAAAAAATGTTGAGTCTCTCCCGAGGCTTGGTGAGCAACATTGTAAGGAAACCAGAAATAAGTATAAACTGGCTTTTCCAAAAATCAGACTCGCCAAAGTGAGTACCTCTTTCGTAGGACATGGTATAAGATTTTACAATAAACTTCCAAAAGAGGTCCTTACTTTGTCAGAGAATAAGTTTAAACAGTAAGTTTAAACAGTAGCAGGGCCTACTGAAAAAGGCATATTATAAAATAAATGAATATTTGGATGATGGTGAAGCATGGTGTTATAGTGATACTGATTTTGATGATAGTAGGTAATAATTTAATTAATTAATATAATTTCCTAACTTTTGATTCCTCTTAAGAGTTAACATTAATTAATTACAGACTGTAAAAGGAAATAGACTATATGAGACAGGTAGGCAAAGATATATATGTTTTTCTTTTTTCATTAACCTGAATTCCTGCTGTCTTGTATTTTCTTATCCCTTGGTTAAAGTAGATATAAGTAATTCAATGTATAGTTTAAGTTTATGTTAAAAAAAAGACATGATCTTGCCAAGTTTCTTGCCCGTTCTTCTTAGCAAGAATAATCGAATGGGCGGAGGTAGGCATGTATTTATATACGTAAACTATTACTATGTAGTATATAGGATGGGATTTGGTCGGCCGCCTGGATTCGTGCTGGGGGCTCGGTTGGTGATCATTGAACCTTGTTCCTGGTCCCTGGCCGGGTCTCCGGTATGGGTTCGGGCGGTTGATTGGATTTCACCTTGTATAATAATATTTTACCTATAATTTTAATTGTATATATATTGCTACATAAATTAAATAAACATTTAATCTAAGTAGTTCATGTACATTTATTATTTTATTACATACAAGGTGACTTTTACATCGTCGTCCAAATTCATACTGGAGGCTTAGTAAGTGATCAGCATCATGAATCGATAACAATTTTTGTGAGATTCGTATAATGAAATTTCGACTTCCCATAGTAATTCACCCCCAGTCTTAAGTGAATCACTATGGGAAGTCGAAATTTCATTTTATAAATTTTACAAAAATCGTTATTGGTTCATGATGCTGATCACTTACCAAGGCTCAAGTATGAATTTGGACGATGTTCACAAATTCACCTTGTATATTTTTATAAGATTAAAATTTGACTTGTGAAACGTGTATTATATATACCTACTTTGCAAAATAAACTTTTTGAATTTTGAATTTTGAATTTTGGTTCGGGCGGTTGATTGGATTTCACCTTGTATAATAATTTTAATCGTATATATATTGCTACATAAATTAAATAAACATTTAATCTAAGTAGTTCATGTACATTTATTATTTTATTACGTATATTTTTATAAGATTAAAATTTGATTTGTGAAACGTGTATTATACAACGTGTAACAGAAAGGTGTAACCATATTTGAAGAGCATATTCAGTCAATGGTTTAGAACAACTTTTACTATGGAACAAATCCTGTATCTCGAAAAAAAAATAACTTTTTCATAGAAAAATGCAATGCCGCTCGGCCGAAATGTATCGAAGGGCAGATTTATTTTTTGAGATTTCATGGTTTGTTCCATAGTAAAAGTTGTTCTATACCATTGACTGAATAAGCTCTTCAAATATGGTTACACCTTTCTGTTACACGTTGTATATACCTACTTTGCAAAATAAACTTTTTGAATTTTGAATTTTGAATTTAGGAGTGAAACTGCTAGAAAAAATCCGTAACGAAGACATAAGGGCGAAAACAAATGTAACAGACATACTCACACGAGTCGACCAATTAAAATGGAGATGGACAGGACACCTACTGAGATGCAGGCTGGAAAAATGGAGCAAGCGTGTAACGGTTTGGTACCCCCGAGATGGCAAACGAAAAATAGGACGCCAAATAAGAAGATGGGAGGATGAAATCCGTTACACCCTGGGAACATTCTAGACAAGGGTGGCAATGGATAGAGTTCAATGGAAAGAGTTGGAGGAGGCCTTTGCCAAAAGGCACACAGAGACCAGAGACATAATATAAAAGTTAACTTATAATATAGATATACTGTAATAACACTATTATCTGTAATAAAGGCTATTTTATTTTATTTATTTAAAGTTCTTTTCACAAAAATTTTTCTTGTTATTTTGTTATTATTTTCTTTTTATCAATAAATAGGTAAATACGAAAATGCCGACTTCTTTCGTGGCAAGAACTTTACGTACCTACTAGGTTACCGTGTGGATAACGATATCCAAAGTTACGTATCTGCTTTGACACTCCTGATTTCGGCACTGTGGAACTTGGTATTATTAGAAAAATATTCTGCCACTGCCATCATTAAGCCGTTCGCTCTGAGAATATTAAGTATCAGATTGGGCCGTATGAAAACCCGTTTCAGTCATATTTGTAAATTTTAACTAAAAGTAATTATTGCTTACTTATTAATATAATTCTGAGATCGTGAGAAAGAGTTAGATAGACTATATACAGGGTGGAAAAAATTTAAGGGCCCTGGAGGGGAGCTACCTTAAATCGTTTAGTTAACTCATTTTACTGAAAGGAAACATTCCTTTATTTTTTAAAAGAAACAAAACTGCATTCAAAGATATTCTGAAATTCACTTGTCTCACCCGGGAATCGAACCAACTAAAAATAAAAAAAATAAACCCTCGCTATTTTATCATACGAATCGGTAGGATTATTGTTCAGAATAAAATTTGTCTAATAAACATTTGGTCTTACACTCATCTGTTGCATGAGATACTCATGACATTAAATATTTATTACAAGTTCTTTGTTAACAATACCTAGTACTGTTCACTTGTAACAAGTAAATGAAACGTTCTAATTTTCTTATCTCTCTTACATCCAAAGACATCGTATGAAGTACAAGCTTGCTAATGTTATTTATCTTAAGTACCTTGTTGAAGACTTCAATAAGAAAATCGTTAAATGGTAATAATAAATGTATGCAGAGCACAATTACTTCTTGCACTAGGCGTACTGACGAAAAGTTTAAAAAAGGAACGTATTTTTTTTGCAACGCGGAGCAACAAATTTGAAGTTCGAACCATAAATTTCGTTCGAAATTAAAATTTTGTTTTGTTTTGTTTTCATTCCGTGCTGTCATTGTGTAATAATGGCGTATAATTATTACTTTACAAGTGAACAGTACTAGGTATTGTTAATAAAGAACTTGTTATAAATATTCAATTTCATGGGTATCTCGTACAACAGATGAGTGTAAGACTTTAGTTTAGTAGACAAATTTTATCCTGAACAATAATCCTACCGATTCGTATAATAAAATAGCGAGGGTTTATTTTTTAAATTTTTAGTTGGTTCAGTTCCCGGGTGAGACAAGCAAATTTTAGAAAATATTTGAATGCAGTTTTGTTTCTTTTAAAAAATAAAGGAATGATTCCTTTTAAAAGGATTTAAGGTAGTTCCCCTCCAGGGCCCTTTCATTTTTTCCACCCTGTATATATAATGGAAAAGTGTAACCTCTTTGTTTTGTCTGGCACCAACAGAGCCAGACAAACAACAAGATCTAAGAAATTATTTAATTTTGCAAGTTTTAGTTCCCTATTTTCAATAAACATACGTATATTGACAAAGTTCATGTGTAAAGCGTTTCGAAAAAAACAATTATGGTGAGTTGCAGTGTTTTTAGCTGCAGAAATCGTGGAGTACGTGCTATGTCCGGTGTTTCATTCCATAGGTAAGTACTTAATGTATTTCAATGTATGAAATTGCTTGTTTTACTATATTTACTTTTATAGAATTAAGATCATTTGTAAAAGGAAGCATAATATCCCCTAAATAAACAAGATATATTCAATTTACATTCCTAACCTCAACTGTAACGAGTCTGAACGTGTTGCCATTTGTAGCTATGTTAAAAATCCCTATCCATATACACTGAAATAAAAGACTAGCTTAGTATGACGACGTACTACTGTGCTGCTTTCACTTATTTTTGTGCTAGGTAGTTAGGTATAAAATTTGATCTTACCATCTAACCCTTCACCTGTTTGCCGCGTCAAGCTCTGCTGGACGCAATTTGATACGCCCATTTAAAACGGTGTTGGCCGCGAGTCAAGTGGTGTAATTTATTGGTTTTTATGGCTTTCCTATTTATAAATACCACACGTTTTGTATATCGTTTTATTCTTAGATACATTATGTGTGTGTCAAGATCGGTCAGCATATAAGCAATGACTTGCCCGTCTCTTTTGGTGTACCGCAGGGAAGTATCCTTGGTCCCACTCTGTTTCTAGTTTATATTAATGATTTATGTGCCTTGACAATTAATGGTAGCTTGATTTCTTAAGCGGATGATACAGCTTTATTGTTTGCTGAGGATACATGGGAGGATACTTTTAGATCTGCACAGCAAGGACTAAATAAAGTATCGCTTTGGCTATATCAAAATATTCTCACTATTAAGCCTAGTAAAACTAAATATATTTCTTTTTCGATTAGAAATCATACCCAACCTGGAAATCAATATAAATTAAGTGTCCACACACCAAATTGCTCTCTTGGGACTCCGTGTACTTGTGTTAGCCTGGAAAGATGTCCCATAATTAAATACTTGGGTGTCGTAATTGACCAGAATCTCAGTTTTAGATCACACATTGAACATCTCTGTGGAAGAATAAGAAAGCTTATTTATATATTTAAACAACTAAGACAAGTTATGAAAATTGAATTGCTTTTACGAGTTTATTGTGCCCTTGGTGAGAGTGTGCTTTCTTTCTGTATATCGTCATGGGGAGGTACACATAAAACCATCTTACTTAACTTAGAAATAGCACAAAGGGCGCTTTTAAAAGTGCTAACTCATAAACCTTTTAGATTTGGTACGACACTTCTGTATGAGTTAACCAAAGTACTGACTGTAAGAAAATTGTTTGTATTAGAAGCTGTCCGACTTCAACACGAAATTACACCTTTAGACCAAAATTTACAGCTAAAACGTAGAGCTGATATAGTCTGTGTCAAAAAAAAGTTCAATACTTCATTCAGTAGATGTTTTTTTCCTTTTCTTGGTCCTTTTCTTTATAATTATTTTAATAAATTTCTTGAAATTCATGGTTTAAATAAAAATGACTGTAAGCAGAAAGTCAAATCCTGGCTACTGATGAAAGATTACAACGAAACCGAGGCATTTCTTAAACCAGTATGCTGATTTTCTTATGTTTTATTATGTCACTCGAGTTATTATAACCACGGTTAAACATATACCACTACAGACACTTACACACAACTACCAACAAACACACCCTCTTAGACACCCTCACACACAAACTCGCAAACACTACATGTGCATATTGGTATTAACTTTTATATTATATTCTTTCTTTTGCCATAATTTGATTATTACATGTAATTTAGTAAATAAGTAAAAATAAGTTTTAAATCAAAATATTTTTTTATAAACATGCAATACAAGGTGTACAGTAATATTGTGTTAGCTAGCTAAGTCACCTATTTTTCGGGTTGAGCAGTACTACTTATCCTAAGACTACAGGGCTATGCCCTTTTTTAGGGAGTAGGGCACTCAAAATTGTTTTGTGTACACTCTTTTAATCTGTGTATGATCTAGTATGTAAGTTTATAAATGTACACATTTATATGGAATGAACTCTTATTATTATTATTATTATTATTATTATTATCTACAATATAATAGTACTTTCATTAAAACATATTGTTCTATGATCGAACTGAATGCGAATAAATAAAGAAAAAGTGTTACTTCGTTACTTCTCAATTTTCTATAGAATATAAAATATATCAAACAACATATAGTTTTCTTTGTGTACTATACTCTTACTATACAGTAATAAAAATGTATTTAAAAATATTTACATCTTTTCATGGTAAAATGTCAAGAGAAACAACAATTTCCGAATAAAGTTTTTGTCGTTCGCGTATAGTGCGCGCCAATCTTTTAGTCGCCTCTGAGTGAGTTACGAGTGCAAGCTTGCGCAGGTACAGTCAAGGAAACAATAATATCAACGGTTGATTATTAAATGTTGACTATAAGTGGGAAGGTGTACTTGTTGTACCTACTTATTTAATTATTTATTTTTTATTTTAGTGCAATCGTAACTATATAAATAAAATGCATTAATATAAACACCATTTTCCTACATTGTCGCCTTAAAATGCTATGACGTTCGCGAGGCATAACAACAACAATAAACTTTAAAAAACTAAATTAACAAAACTTTAATAAACTCAATCAACAAAACAACAAATAAGGGCAACAAAAACAATAAACTATAACAAACAGATTCAACGATAAACTTAACGAATCATAGAATTTTTTCCTCGTAGGTACTTTTCATGCAACGCGCGCGTGTGTAGTGTACGGATGTAGCACTAACACTAACGCATAGTGTTGACACCTGCTGAACGGCTAGCGGGGGGTGTGGTGCGGCATGCAGGCGGGTGTGCTCCACGCCCTCGCTCCTGTAACGTCCCCCTGACACCGTAAAACGGCTAATGCGTCGATTCTTGGGGCTAGCTTCAGAGGCGACTAAAAGATTGGCGCGCACTATAACAACATTTTTTGCTAAAGACAAGCTTGTTTTCATTGACAAGCCTGTTTTTAGACAACCAGTGTGACCACTCGAACTAAACCACAGACCACAAAAATCCGATCATGAATAGAAAATCGATCTAAAAAAGAGGCGCGCATAATACGACGGCTAATCAACACATCGGTGGCGACATCGGGCTGTCATATTATGACCAGTTGCGGGTTGAGAGGGTGAAAAGAAATCAATCAGAATAACTGTTATTGAGATGGGGAGTTATGTTGTGACTAATTATATTACTCCAACACCATATTTTACATGTTATTACATTGTAACTTACAAAATTAAAGTATCTATCTATTCTTTGAATTGCTTTTTCATTTGGGTTAGGCAAAGAATCTTTGATATGCAGCCTCGAACTCTCCCGTTGAAGCCGTTATAGGATGGGATTTGGTCGGCCGCCTGGATTCGTGCTGGGGGCTCGGTTGGTGATCATTGAACCTTGTTCCTGGTCCCTGGCCGGGTCTCCGGTATGGGTTCGGGCGGCTGATTGGATTTTACCTTGTATAATTTATATTTTACCTATCATTTTAATCGTAAATATATTGCTACATAAATTAAGTAAACCTTTAATTTAGTTCATGTACATTTATTATTTTATTACATATATTTTCTTTATTAGATTAAATTTGACGTGTAAAAAGTGTATATATCTATACCTCCTTTGCAAAATAAACTATTTGAATTTGAATTTGAAGCTTCACTATGAGCATAGATACATATTTATTTATCTATGCTATGAGGAAGTCCGTAATTTATTGACAACAAAAATATATTCCTTGCGAACTTTTTTTGAGAATTTCAATTAAAAAGATGGTCAGCTCCCATTCATTCAAGTAAGTACTTACATCTAATTAAGAGATATTTGGAAACCCAAAAAATTTTACCTTTAAATTTATTACCTTTCAAGAATAATAGAGACAGCGATACCTACCCAGAAAAAAAGTTTCATGAGTAATAATAGTATAAGAGACACATAAAGGTCATTTATTTTAGCGTGCAGTTTTCAATAGAGATCAGTACTCAGTCTGGTTACAAAGTTCTTAGTTTTTGACTAAGTACGGTTATTATAAATGATGGTGTTCACATAAAAAACACGCGCTAAATGCATATTGCCTCTTACTTTTTGGCGGCCGTATAATATTTAATAAGTGCGTGTACTAATGTGTGACTGTTTTTAGTCAGTGAATTTCCCCATTTCTTGGGAATTCATTTTTACTCTGGTAACTTTTACACACACTAACATAAATACTTTCAACGACACAAAACCGGTGACGCTGTCCCTTACTCTATATATTTACTCCCTCTACGGTACGGATAATTATTACCCGCACAATATTGTACGGCCAATATTGTACACCCTTATATTACGTGTATGTACATGGATTGTAAGGTCAGGTCGCGTAATATCATGGCTGTACAATATTGGTTCTCATATTCTAATGCCGGCGCCAGACATGTGGACACTTATTTGCACACTTCTTCGACGACTTTGTACACACATTTGGCGCACCTGCCACACATGCTTCGCAAACTCTTTTCTCCACAGTATGCTCGTAGACAACAAAGGAGATGGACGACGATTTCGTGGACGCAGTGTGCTTATACTATTTATGTGTATGTAATTATTTTTTACATGAGCAACAAAATATATCGAAAATATATATATATGGTTCCCCTTGCAGCAACTCAATAAATTCTAGGACGCATTCGTTACTCCAGTCCATTTTGAACGATCAAGCACGTAGTGTCTCACACAACCATTCCGTACAACAGCGCTCGCGCAACTGGTCTTTGCAAATAGTGTGGCAGGCTACGCACTTATTTGAACACATTCCTTTGATGTGCGCTAAAAAACCGATACCGCTCGGCAAAGTGCAAAGCTGTGTACAAACTTTGGAACACATAGACAAAGTCTCGTGCCACACAGTGTGTCCACTCGTGTGTTCAAATAAGTGTACACATGTCTGGCGCCGGCTTTTATGCACACATAATTGTCTGCGGTGAAAATATCCTCTGCTTGTATATGATACGATCATGAACCTAATACCCTAACAGGACTGAGTACTTGTTTCAATAAACGTGAAGAACGAGAAGTCATACTAGATTATTTCATCTCTGTCTAAGTAGGGTAACCATATTTAAAAATAATTGATTGAGACCACGTGTAGTAAAAACCGTATTCAAAACATTTATTTTATTGGTTTAAAGTCTTCTGCTTTAAAATGGCGGCTGCAGACTACTGGATTTTTGCACTTTACTTCGTTTCCTAAAACTTCTTACCATTTTCTTCGGATATTTTCAGTTTTTGGAAGACTGTAATGTAAAACCCAATATCATGGTTACTCTAGCGGTATCAATGTAAACATGTATCATTTCTCCGAGAAAACGTTGTAATTATGCCTTACCTATGAAACGATATCCCACAATTCCCAAAAATTTGGCTTCTGCAGCCCTTCACGCTGCATGCTTTAACCATTTTTGCAAAAAATTATTAATTTTACAATTTAGTTTTCAAATGTCACGGCCGTGGCGCCATTTTTAGATAAAAGGGTTACCAGTTTGCAAGCATAAGAATAATCCCAACTTTATTATGGAATGATTGATCTTACATTTACGGATAAAACTAAATGTAAAACATAAATAAACCTAACAAAAAAATAGTGACGGACTTCAAATGTAACTGCAGCCATTCGCTAAAAAGCTTAAAATAATTATAAAATGACCGATGGTACCGAAATAACACTCTTTCCGCCTTCTTTCTTCCTGAAAAATATGTTCTCTAGAAGTCGGCGCTCTTATATTGGTTTCTGTGTTGCTATAACCAAGGGAACGCGGTGACTTTTAAAGAACATATTTTTGAGGAACAAAGAAGTCGGAAAAAGTGTTATTTCAGTACCATCGGTCATTTTATAATTATTTTTAACTTTTTTGCGAATGGCTGCAGTTAAATTTAAAGTCGGTTACTATTATTAGAGTGCAATACAAACTAGAAAATATCAATCAGAAACAAACCCAAAGACAAGAATATGAAAAAATTCCCCGGGCCAGGATTCGAACCTGCGACCTCTTGTTATCAAGACAAGCGCGCTACCAATTGCGCCACCGAGGTTCCTACCCGGACCGGTGAATTCTTCCATCATACTTGTCCACTGTTATTTTTGCTTCTGCTTGATATACTAGCTTGTACAACACATATAGAACGCTCACGAGGGCGTTATGTGATTTCACGCCTTGTTCTTAGAAACAGATGGCGCTGTCGTCGCTACAATATTGTTGCTTCAGACAGTTAAGAAATTCACAGTTCTCATTAACTAAGATTATGTTTATTTTGCGAAATCCATCGCTATGAATACTCTAAATATTATTAGAGTGCAATACAAACTAGAAAATATCAATCAGAAACAAACCCAAAGACAAGAATATGAAAAAATTCCCCGGGCCAGGATTCGAACCTGCGACCTCTTGTTATCAAGACAAGCGCGCTACCAATTGCGCCACCGAGGTTCCTACCCGGACCGGTGAATTCTTCCATCATACTTGTCCACTGTTATTTTTGCTTCTGCTTGATATACTAGCTTGTACAACACATATAGAACGCTCACGAGGGCGTTATGTGATTTCACGCCTTGTTCTTAGAAACAGATGGCGCTGTCGTCGCTACAATATTGTTGCTTCAGACAGTTAAGAAATTCACAGTTCTCATTAACTAAGATTATGTTTATTTTGCGAAATCCATCGCTATGAATACTCTAAATATTATTAGAGTGCAATACAAACTAGAAAATATCAATCAGAAACAAACCCAAAGACAAGAATATGAAAAAATTCCCCGGGCCAGGATTCGAACCTGCGACCTCTTGTTATCAAGACAAGCGCGCTACCAATTGCGCCACCGAGGTTCCTACCCGGACCGGTGAATTCTTCCATCATACTTGTCCACTGTTATTTTTGCTTCTGCTTGATATACTAGCTTGTACAACACATATAGAACGCTCACGAGGGCGTTATGTGATTTCACGCCTTGTTCTTAGAAACAGATGGCGCTGTCGTCGCTACAATATTGTTGCTTCAGACAGTTAAGAAATTCACAGTTCTCATTAACTAAGATTATGTTTATTTTGCGAAATCCATCGCTATGAATACTCTAAATATTATTAGAGTGCAATACAAACTAGAAAATATCAATCAGAAACAAACCCAAAGACAAGAATATGAAAAAATTCCCCGGGCCAGGATTCGAACCTGCGACCTCTTGTTATCAAGACAAGCGCGCTACCAATTGCGCCACCGAGGTTCCTACCCGGACCGGTGAATTCTTCCATCATACTTGTCCACTGTTATTTTTGCTTCTGCTTGAACCTCGGTGGCGCAATTGGTAGCGCGCTTGTCTTGATAACAAGAGGTCGCAGGTTCGAATCCTGGCCCGGGGAATTTTTTCATATTCTTGTCTTTGGGTTTGTTTCTGATTGATATTTTCTAGTTTGTATTGCACTCTAATAATATTTAGAGTATTCATAGCGATGGATTTCGCAAAATAAACATAATCTCGGTTACTATTTTTTGTTAAAAGTTTATTATTTTACATTTTTTAGTGTTGACGGGTCAAATTGTGTAATGTGGATAGTTCTTGTAAACGCGCTGTTGATATAGAACGAAGGACAAGTAATAATTGGTTATATTTAATAAATACCCTGTAATCAGCACCCTAATACAAACTGATTGCCGTAATCTCAAGTTATGTGCTGTCACCCGTTGAGGAGTTCTATGGTAATGAGGCCAAGATCAAAGTTCAGGTGGAGAAATTACAATTTACAAGTAGTACTCGGCAATCATTATCCTAATACAAAGCGATTGCCTTAATCTTGAGTGGTATGCTGTCTTTCGTTAAGGAGTTCTATGGTGGTGAAGTCAGGATGGAAGGTCAGGTGGGTATTGTGATAATTTCCAAGAAATGCCCGACAATCAGCACCCTACCAAAGTGATTGCCGCAATCTCGAGTTAAGTGCTCTCATTCGTTAAAGAGTTCTATGGTAATGACTTAATAAGACCAGGATCGAAGGTCAGGTGGAAGATTGACAATTTCCAAGTAATACTCTGCGATTAACATCGTAGTACAAAGCGATTTCCTTAATATCAAGTGGTACGCTGTTACTTTCTGAGGCGTTCCACTGCCTATCTCTGAAAACTTTCATCAGATCATGGTCAATCTTAAAATGGGACCTACCTTGAAGAAAATTTTTCCAAACAAAAAAAGAATCATTCAATTCAGTTCAGAATTGACGGAGATAAGGAATAACATACCCCAAAAAAAATACAGTCGAATTGAGATCCTCCTCTTTTTTTCAAGTCGGTTAAAAAAAAGAAATGTCATGAACAAGTATTTACTAAAAGCTAAATACTATAAAGTCGTTGAAAAACTAAATCGTGAAAAACTCAAGCCAACCATCGCAATTTGTTTTTTTTTGTGATGGCAACTGTGCGAGTAGGACACGGGCATCGACTGTGTGTTGTCCCGCTCGGCACGTTTTCTCTAGTTGATTATGTCATAATAAAATAACTTTTAACTGTATGAAATAGAGTCTATTTTTCTACGCGTAACATCCTTCAGTGCACAATCCAGTTTAGGTATACATCCATGGATACGATGTATCGTATCCACGGGTACGTTCAGTTTGAAAAATGTAAGTGGGATTAACGCCCGATGAAAATCGCTCGGACCTAGTTACTGAACGCTCCGGATAGTCATCGGGCGATTCCGCGAAAAATTGCACCATCGTAAATGCCATTGTCACAACAATGTTGGGACAATTTACAATAACTTTTTGCTATTGTTTCTTTGCAGTATTTTTTTTGTGTATAGCTTTGTTCTTTAGCTTTTAAAATAATGTAAAACATTCGTGATATAATTTAATTTATTATAAATAAAAATATGGAGTGAAAACGGTCATTTTAGCATGTCACACCTCTTCTTGCTAACTTCAACTAACCAAAGTTCATGTTTTTTTCAGACATAGTTCAACGTTTTTTTTTCCTCATAAACATTTAATATAGATTATTCAAATAAGAGCATTATTTTAATAAATACCATATAATATTACAATAAAATAATTGAAAATCCTTTTTATTCCTATATTGATTATTCCTATAATCAAATTTTCACCTAGGTGGACTGTCCACTTTAGTCACCACTATTTTACCTGCACCCGACATTACGAAACTATCAAAACTATTTAAATTTATCATCCTGGTATCATCACTAGGCTAAAGAAGCAATTTTGTTTTCACCTATATCGGCTTTAAGCCGAAATTTCCGTGACGAAAGGATGTTCGGAGGTACCAGCCAAATAAGAAGTCCACTTTAGTCGCAGTTATAAAATTGTACCAGTAAGTTATTGAAACTTTCTGTAATGATCAAATTGTAAACAGTTTCTCTGCGTATGTAATGAAGTAACGATATCTTTCAAAAAAATACAGAATAGTGATTGTTTTTGTTAATATTGTTAGCAAAGCGGGGAATCGTCACGTCCATTTAGTGACGTGACATATTAGTGGAACAATTTTGTGACTAAAAGGACACATTAGGTCAAGTTTACAGTAGTAATCTTATTGCATTTTTATTTTCCCGACAACAATAAAATGCTGTCCATGTGTTTTCAATGATGGATGGATTTTTGGGGTGTTTGGGGCATCGATGTAAATATTTTGAGGGATGATAAAGGAAGTGATTTTAAACATTTCTGATAGAATTTACTATTATAGAAAGTTTTGTAGTTTTTGAGATAAAGATATTTTTCAGTTTTATCTACTTAAAATTAGGAAACCACAATTAAAAATATTACAGCACTATTTATGGGCAAAAATAATAATTAAAGTTATTACTAACATTCACCAAAGAAAAATTGTTTCTTCGTACTGTATTCAAATTGATGTTTATTTTCACATATTTTCGAACACATTTATATTGCTTTTTGTTTGATTGAAGTGTAATTTTAAATAAATTATTATTATTAGCCTTTAACTAGTGTTTTTAATTGTAGTTACCTAATTTTAAGTAGACAAAACTGAAACATGGCCATATCTCGAAAACTACAAAACTTCGCACTATAGTGAATTCAGTCAGAAATTTTTCAAAATTATATCGTTTGTCATCCCTCAAAATATTTACATCGATGCCCCAAACACCATGTATATAAGAATGAATATTATAGGAAATATTTATTAGCATTTCTAAAAAATACTTACTTGCGTACTAAAAAAACCTTGCAAAAAGGCAAGCAAGCTTTTTGCAAGGTTTTTTTAGTTGAAATAAAAATTAGATATTTTAGATTATCTAAAATAAAAATTCTATGTAAGCATTTTGTTTGAAAAGAAAAATAAACTATATGAACACAACTTAGGTTTCCATTTAGCTACGTTGGCATGTCCTACTACGTCACGGTCACAATTTTTTTTCTAAGTTATCGTTTATAAAATAACAATTTATTATGAGAAGTGTTGTTAATTTTGGTTTTAATGTAGTAGAATGCGAAGCACATTTCATATAAAAATTGTTTATTTTGATTTAACGGTGGCTACACACAAAAACTACACACAAAGGAAAAATGTAATCGTGTTGACCTAAAACGTGACGGAAATATTTTCATATGTCATTTTAAATTTGACTTATATTGAATACGGTGTTAATAAATACATTTTCGAGATAATGTTTATTATAATTTACATTAAATGGGAGTTTTTTTTTATTTAAATGGCTTGTTTTGTTAATAAAATATATTTTAGTAAATGTTACTAAATGGACATAGTTTTCTCATTGACCATTTTTAAAATGCAATTTTTCCAAAGATTTTTTTGTATTTATGTGTAAAGTAGCATTTTTTCTAATACTTTGATAAATTCCGCATCGAATCTTGTAGAAATTTTACAAATTATATTTCAAAATTGTCCGTTTTGTCCATTTAGTCACGGTGCATTTTTCCACGGAATCGTCCGTTCATAAACTCACACCGAGTTGGGTGTCCTACCCGTGTCGCAACACTAATCCGTTCAAAAATGAACTCGCGTCTTCAGTGTCTGAGTGTCTTTCTGTCAAAATCTTGGATTGAATTTTTTTTCAGTGTTTGTTTTTGTTACAATTTGAGTTTTTTTTTAATTTGTAGCCATATATTTGCAATTGATGATTATAAACGACCACTAAAATGAATGCTGATGAGAAAAAAAGGGTCATGTTTTGTGTTATTAATGTATTTAAAATAATTATTAATGCTTTTTTTGATAATGATTATTAATGTTTTTTTCTTTCCCATTTTAATTTGAGCACAAGTCTGTGGGACTTTGATAGGCGGACGATCGCACTTACCTACTTTCTGAACGGGCCAGTGCGTCGGCAAGCGTGAGCGAGCGATCAAACTGAACGTAACCCTGGGTGGGTGTTGTTGAAAATTACATTATGCAAATATCGTTTGCCTAGGATCTATGTTGATCAGTCTTTCTGTCATTTATGCGACGTCTCTAATAGTCTATATATGCATGTACGTATGTTGTATAGCGTACATTTCTTGTGAGTAAACCTCAGAATAAGGAATATATTCTGAGGAGTAAATAATCAGGTTCGGGACTTTTGTGTCCCTACATGGCCTCCCATCTCCCCTTATAGCCATCCCATGCCTCGACTTATGTGTTTCTATGTGATGAGAACAATATTAGATAGTCACTTCGTTTGCTTCTATGACAAACTTTTCCCTTTCTGTTGTACCCGGCTGGCACCAACACCTGTTTCATCATCACCTTTCCTTCTCACGGACTCTATGTCTTCTCCTTCACGTAAACCCACAATTCTTATATATAATAAACAATAACTACTCCGCGTCGATAATATACAATTTCTCCAACGTTCCTTCATTTCTCCTCACCAGGGTTGGATTCAGACCCTAGGAAAATTATTGTCTATGGGAGTTAAAAATATACCACTTGGCTTTTTTTACGTAGTATAGTTCCATTACAATACTACATACTACATGTCATGAAAATATGGTACAAATAGTATAATTATACTACAAAATCCAACCCTGCTCCTCACTGCCAGAGAATATTATGTCATTGCTATATCTACTACCACACACCTCCCCTGCGGTCCGTAATAGAATTACAATGGATCATAAGCCATTCACTTCATACTTTCGTAATCGATTTTAGCGATATAATTCTATTTCGGAACGCAGGGCTCGCACCCCGTCCCGCTCATTCACGAGTTGCTTCGCGACCAGTGCTGCCAACATTAACATTTACAGTTTCCCGACTGTCGTCCGTCGCGACAGGTGTATTACCTTTATCTATGGTAGGTATTTAGACCACAAATTATAGAGGGGTGATCACAGAGCATATAACAGGGGTGATTTTGACATGGCCAAAATATTCTTGGATAAAATTTTATTTCTAAAATAAATATGTAATTTATTTTGCACATTTGTTAGATTTCGCGTTAAAAATCTTCCTTTGCCAATTTTTAATCCATTGAGTGCAACTTTTGCTTGAATTGCTTATCAATGCAAATAACTTTATACTTACTCCAATTATGATGGAGGATATTAAACAGGAACCTGATAATCTAATAACTATATACGAAGTATACGATGAAGGTGAAAGTATAGACGCAGTTCACGTAAGTTATATCTAACGGATTCTGACTGCACCAGCTACACCAATCAAACAAGCAAATTAGATACAACTCGCAGAAGTAAACACGACACCCGAAACCCCACTCCCGCAAGGTCTCTGCCTACCTTTGCGGGTAAACTGAGGTTCCCAAGTTTACTTTTGCGAGTTGTACAATGTCATTACCACATCCTAACATGTTATGTGGCTTAGTTTTGTTATATGGTCGAATATGGTCCATTGATTAAGAACCCCATATTTTTTGTAATAAAGGTTTCCATTTATAGAGCTACCATGTGAAATTTCTCAAAACAAATTTTGTTAGTTTTCCAGATACAATTTTTTGAATTTAATTTGTCTTCACACTTGTTTCTGACATTTTGGTTTATTTCGTTATCCAATATTCTGTTTCAGGCATTTAAGTGTGTAAGCTTGCTTTGTACTTGTTTACACATACTTACAGGTGTATATTGTGTAGGTCGAAGTCTGTTTTGAAAATCTAGGTTAGGTTTTAACATTATGAAATAAATTAGAGCCTAGCGAAGTGGAGCGATACAAAATTCGAATTAAGTTGTTCCCTTCAACTTACTCCATAGACTACACCACAAAAATACACTTTATTACAGGCTTGCAGAGTGTGTCTTCTCACCGACTGCAAACTATATCCACTGGCACAGCTCAATAAAGAAAACAGTTACATGCAAGTTTCAGGATTGTCTCCGCATGATGACGAACGCTTGCCGAGAAGTCTTTGTGCTGAATGTTACACTCTCTTGAACAAATGTATGCAGTTTAGAGAAAAGAGCCGTATGGGGTATCAATGTCTTATGAAGATCTTAGAAAATCATTCAAAGGTGAGAGAGAACAAGTAGGTTCAGACTTGTTTTTTCTATTTTATTTCTTAACTACCATGTTCTTTCAATTTTATTTCTCACCTACCATGTTTTTCTATTTTATTTCTTACCTACCATGTTTTTATTTAATTGTTTCAACTTTCACCTAAGCTGTCTCTCTTCAAATGGCTATTTAATTTCATTCCAATGGGTATTTGCTAAAATTGTCCTTTGGAAGGCTATCAAAATATAGCAGGCACTAAATTATTCAGCCATGAGCTCTAATAGACAAGTGTGGCATTGGAAGAAATTCTTAGAAAGGAACCCATCTAGCAGGGTTTAACATTATCAAGATATCAAGATCATGACAATTACCAGACGTAATATGTTAGACATAAATTTATCAAAGATATGTAAGTCTAGCAATCCTTTTTTAACTTGTATTACATATCAACATTTACGTTAGAAGCAAGTAGTTTAGTAAATAAATTATACACATTTTACAATCAAGGTAATCTTTAATAAATTTTTTGTTCATAATTTCGTGATTAAAATATCAATTATACTTATCAAAGATAATTATCAACCTACCTATATTTATCTTGATATATATGAAGATAAATATAGGTTGACAATTGTCTTTGGTAAGTAAAATCATTGATAATTGATTATTCTCAATAATAATTATCACTTCGAACCCTGCCATCTAGTATAACAAACATGTTCATCAAATAAATGATTATCAATGTTAATTATCACTTCGAACCCTGCCATCTAGTATAACAGACATGTTCATCAAATCAATGATTATATCAATGCTAATTATCACTTCGAACCCTGCCATCTAGCATAACAAACATGGTCATCAAATCAATGATTATTTCTCAATGATAATTATCACTTCGAACCCTGCCATCTAGCATAACAAACATGGTCATCAAATCAATGATTATCAATGATAATTATCACTTCGAACCCTGCCATCTAGTATAACAAACATGTTGTTTTCATACACGCATGTCTTCCAGAATGGAAAGCATAGTCCCAACACAAAACTGATTTTCATATACAGTGTGAGTCTCGGTCATAGAAAATGTTCTGTCTGGGATAAAAACGTGGTATTTTTATTTTATGAAAGCTGACATAGTACAGTTTAACTTAAAGTAATAAAAATTGGGGGTTAACTGGGCATTTTTCTAAGAATTTTAGCTATTATTGAAAAAAACACTGAAAATAAAAACCATTTTCCGTAAATTCTTTCTTATTTTTTATCATAGACGAATACAGAGGCGACCAATTTCTGTCAACACATCTGACTGAACCAGCAGATACAATTTGCCGCTCCAAAATTATATGTTTCGGTAGGTCAAACCAAAATGGCTTCTATGTTCAATCCATTAAGATTCTTCGTCTTCGGGAAAGACAAGTTTGTGGCGCTATACGTAAGATTGGAAGAGCCAATAGGATTGCAGTATCCCGTTTCGATTGTTGACAGAATTATTTGTACGCAAGATGTTGAACATTAGACGTCTTTATGGAATGTATTGTCTATGTTTTTAATTGATGCTGATTTTTTTTTAGGTTAATTGTAATAAAGTCGTCATTGCCCGTTGTTAACAATCATTACCGTTTTTGTTTTAACTCAATAGGGTATGTCGTTCAAAAATTACAAACGTCTATTACAACAATCTTTTCTTTTTTTTTAAATTATTTTTTATTTTTTCTGTCGCTAAAATTGGGTCTAGTTTTACCCAAAAACATATGTGCACTTAAGCGAGGCTCACACTGTATAATGATTGTTTTGATTATTCTCGTGTTCTAATAATTTTTGATGAATTACACTTTAAAAATACATTTCCAATAAAAAAAAAACAACAGTTCCAAAAAAAAAACCAAAATAAAAACATTTTCAAAACAGGAACTTAATAATTATGATTATGAATGTTGATATTAATAAAATTCAATTTATGAAGTCTTACGTCTTCTATTGAATTTTTTTCTTCATGATATTTTAGTGTTATTCATCAAATCAAATCAAAATTATTTATTTGTGATGAATGAAAATAATTTATTTCAGATAACTGTGGATATAATAAAACAGGTAAATCGCAAGAAGTTCAAACTAAACTCCAACTTAACGATCATACGAAAGAAACCAAACTTTGACTATCAGTTTGTAGATGAATCTGATGTTTTATACAATGAAAATAAAATAAAACAAGAACGTTTAGTGGAGTATAATACTTATAAAGATGAAGATTCAACTGAATCTGATTTAACAGAAACAACAAATATTGAAATTGATGTTCCATTCGAAAGTGTTAAAAAGAGAAAAACCAAACACATTAAAGCCGAAAAAATTACATTTGAAAATGTTGTTACTGATAATGTTGCCATAGACATTGACGAGAATTTAAAAGTTGAACCAGGGATTTCTGTGGTTCGAAACCGTGCTATCAAAGCAGAAGATAAATTAAAAGGAAGAAGTAAAAAACACATGTACCTTAAGGCCAAAGATAATAATAAAAGGAAACAAATAAAAAAACCAAGATATCCAGATTTCGAGGGACTGATAAAAGATAATTTTAGAATTAAGGCACTTAGTTTCGAGGAACAGAAAGAAAGAATATGCAAAAGAAAATCAACTGGTAATTTTGTAAAATCAGCATACAAGTGTGATTATTGTTTTAAAGGCTTCAAAAGAGAACTGACATATAAGTCTCATATGATGAAACACAGTGAGGTATGAAACCATCTTCTATATGTTATTATTATATAAAACTATTCTGTCAATAATTGACAAAAAACACACAATCTAAACCGCTGAGGGTAGAAACATGAAGTTTAGACTTTGATTAAGTTCCTTAAGAACAGACATCATGACGCAACCAACACTGTTGTGTTGTTTTAAAAAACACTTGTACTTATCCACATATTATGTACAACTTTATTATGCCCGACCGGTTTCGCTGTAAAGCATTTTCTGGGGCTTTTTACACATCCTAACTAACAAATAAATCACATAAACTACAATCATGTCTAAAATGACGTGCAATAAATGAAACAACCCACACTGTTGTGGGCGTGGCCAAATGTCATGCTGTTTCATTTCGCTATATGGAACACGCTCCATGAAACTTGCGAGGACAATACAATCGTGCCGATTTCTTCGCGGGCGCAAAATTGAAAACTTGTCTCAGGAAAAACCACTTTAGGCAAGACTGTGGACGTTTTCAAACATTATTTTTGGTTATTATTGATCCAGATAATATTTTCGATGTTTGACTCGTATTAATTTTTTGATTTTATCTAAAACCATAAAAGCACATTCAGCTACACTTTTGGTAAAAAAAAACGCAAAATTTATGTGTTTGTTGTTTAGATACTTACTCAAATTTTACGATTTTTCGTTCGACTTAAACATAAAACTAGATAATGTTAATGGACTCAGCCTAAAATATTATAATGACATCCCATAGACACACCACAATGTGTTGACAGCGTTTGTATGGAGTCTGGTACAAGATTCACGAAAAAAGTGTCCTTATTGAAGTGTCAAAATATTAAGAAACAAAACATTTTAATTTTAATCGTATGTCATTGCTGCATGGCTCAACTTTGATTGACGTGCGATTGACACGCTTTGTTAGTTTTCAATGGTTTTGACACTCTTTTGGTCCGGACACTTTTGAGCGCAGATCCGATGTCTACATGTTAGTACGTCAATGGTATGGAGGTTTGGGTTTGATGACGCTTTTTTTTTTAATTTATTTAAAACATTTATTTCGAGCAACATGACTCATAGTTGTTAGTAAACTTAAAACTACAGAGTTAGTAATACATACAATTTTGTTAGTAAAATTAATACTACTGTGTTAGTAACAATTTATAATAATAATAAAGTAATGTTTATTTGTTGCGTGTGACGTAAAGGCCACCGCAATGCAATAAAAAAGGACAATCTAACCTGTCAGCTATCATCGCCAGGACGATGTTGGGGCTGGCGCGCACCCTGCGCACCAGGGACGCGCATCTCTTGCGCATCACTGTGTAAAAGCAGTCGATGCGCGCCTCCGCAAACATGCCCGAGGCACTACAGTGCCGCGGCAGCCCCAGCATCGCCCTCAGCGCGTTATTATATTGGACACGGAGAGCCCCGTACGTCTTTTGAGTGTAAGTCACCCACAGGTTGCACGTGTAAAAAGATAATAAAAAATATAAATAAAAGTGCATAAAATTTTTCGATTTTTCGATTGAAACGGTGTGTAAACTTTTTGGACACATAATTGGAACCGCAGCTTAATGTGCCATCTGAGGAATGCACGCCGAACTTAAATATGCCTCTTCAGGATTTGAATCCGCGACCTCTGGATCGAGACGTTCAAACCACTGGACCACAGAGGCAGTCATCATATGTCATAATACATGTTAAATGATGTCATAATACATTAGGCAAGTCATAATAGACAAGAATCAATTTGAAATTGCCGAAATTTTCCAACGGATTCATCAGCCCCCCTATTGTGTATCTTTAGTTGCCAACTGCACGAGGTGCCTATCATCAAAAACAGCTAAAAACTGAAATTTCAAAATTGCCTTTAGTGGGTATTGAACTATTAACAATCTGTGTCGTCACTTCAAGTGCGAAAATATCCTTAGGACATCGGAATTCGATAGTATATCTATGTTTTTGATGATAGACACCCAGTCCAGAAGGCAACTAGAGATACACAATAGGCCCGCTGTTCATAATTCCTGTTATTGAATAGCTATTTCAATTATTTGTTTTTGTCAAGTTGATTTTAGGGTTTTACATCTACGTATTAAATTTTGTTTTTATTTTCAGTTTGATTATAAAAAAATAATCTTCAAAAACAGTTCGTCCTAAATGCCATCCATTTCCATAATAAGATTCGTAATAGGTTTTCGCAGCTGACACTTTCCAAAAATTAGATAAATTTTCCTGTTAGCTTAAAGTTGTCTCATTCATACACATAAGAAATTACATAATTTTGATTTGTCATTCATAAAAAATGCAAAAATGTTAGTACTGAAAATTAAATTTTCCTTCAAATTCTCTATATAAAACGGCAATTTCATATGTAAAGACAAACGGTGTTACTACAAAACGGTGCTTAACTTTAAACAGCGTTTAAATCTGTTGCTGTCACTTTTTTACAATATGAAAGAAAAGGCGACAATAACAGATTTAAACACTGTCTAAAGTTAAACACCGTTTTGTGGTAACACGGCTAATATTTATTTTCAGGAATCCGGCAAATTTGCCTGCGAGATGTGCCACAAACGCTACACGTCCAAGTACACGCTACTGAAGCACATTAGGGAGCATACACATCTCTACTCCTGTGTGTCTTGTAGTTTCACTACGCAGGACAGGTACGTCCACAAAACATATTAATAAGGAATAGAAATGCCATGAAAGCCGTGACTGCGACACACCGCTGTGATCAATACGTCAAGATACGAGGGTGAATCCAAAAGTTCTAAGCCCGTCCGTGAAAATGAAAGAAAAGTGGGTTCAAAATTATTTTTATTTTTCGACATAGTCTCCATCTAGATCAACACACTTCTTCCACCTGACCTGCAACTTGTTTATACCCTCGAAAAAAAATGATTCCGGAAGGTCGTCAAAATAGTCATTAACTGCGACTATCACCTCTTCTCTAGTCGAATATTTAAATACCCCCAAGTGTTTTTTTTAATTTGGAAAGAGATGATAGTCAGAGGGGGCTAAATCCGGCGAATAAGGTGGGTGGGGCAGCAACTCGCAACCACATTCATGGATCACAGCCATCGTTTCAACCCAAGTGTGAACTCATGCATTGTCTTGATGAAACAAAACTCTCTTACGCAACATCCCCGGCCGTTTTTCTTTTATTTCTTCGCGAAGTTTTCGTAATAGGTTACAATAATAGCGTGAATTTATAGTTTCACCTTTAGGTAAATAATCCAATTAAATAACTCCCTTCGAATCCCAAAAAACAGATGCCATGACTTTGTTGGCTGACAAAATGCACTTGGCCTTTTTCGGCGTGGGTGAGCCAGATCTTTTCCACTGTTTGGATTGCTGTTTTGTTTCAGGAGTATGGTGATGAACCCAGCTTTCATCCATGGTAACAAAACGAGACATAAAATCTTCAGCATCTGCCTCAAAAAGTTCCAAACAGTCACGCGAAATTGTGAATCGAACTCGTTTTTGGTCAGCTGAAAGCAATCTTGGGACCTAGCGAGCAGAAACCTTACGAAACCCCAATTCTACAGTTATAATGTTTTGCACTCGGCCATAACTGATGCCTGTGATCTCAGCTATCCTACTAATGGTCAATTGTTGGTCTCCTAGGATGAGATCACAAATTTTGTCAGTGTTTTCTTTAGTGGCAGACGTTGAAGGCCTTCCGCTCCTTGGGTCATCTTCAATGGTCTCCCGACTGCGTTTAAATTCAGCTACCCACTTTTTGACAGTGGAATACGATGGAGCAGATTCCCCTAATGTTGTTTCCATATCTTCATGAATCTCTTTAGGTGAAAGACCTTTTTTATTGAGGTACTTAATCACAGCACGGTGTTCAATTTTCTCCATTGTGAAAAATCCCGTCAGACTGCGTTAAACAAAATATCACAAAAAAATAATAGCTTGCAGTATCGAACTTCAACTTCACACAATCAATCACGAAAAAACACACTAACAAATGACGGTAGATTTACAAAGATTTGATACCTCTTTTTAGGTCGGGCTTAGAACTTTTGGATTCACCCTCGTATAACCCGGGCCTCCAGTGGCGTGCACAGAACTTTTTTCCGGAAAAGCAATCAGAAGGTCAAGTACGACAATAAAAAAAATATGAAAAAAATTTAAATAACACTTTGAAAAAAGAAAGTTTGTATGAAAATGTGCACTCTAGGGTAGGCAGTGCCTACCTTGGCGTCATACAAACTTTTTTTTTCAAAGTGTTATTTAAATTTTTTCATATTTTTTTATTGTCGTACTTGACCTTCTGATTGCTCTTCCGGAAAAAAGTTCTGTGCACGCCACTGCGGGCCTCTCATTTCTCAACCGAACGCGTTATGACAAACATATTGTAAAAACGGTGTATTGCAGCGTGGCAAATTGTTCTAACTCTTCGAATAACGCAAAGGAATTTCATTTCACTCGAGTACTTTAAACATGTATTTATTGTGATATCTACAGAATAAACCTCGCGGTAAATAAACCTCGCGGTAAATAAACCTCGCGGTAAATAAACCTCGCGGTAAATAAACCTCGCGGTAAATAAACCTCGCGGTAAATAAACCTCGCGGTAAATAAACCTCGCGGTAAATAAACCTCGCGGTAAATAAACCTCGCGGTAAATAAATTTTCAAACTTACCATGAAATATTTATCGTTGTAGCGAATAGCGTTGAAATTAGACAATATTTTGTCCATAGCATGTTATAAAGATTATATAATAAATTATATAATACGTCATACCGGAAAATAATGTCCACACAAAATTAACTGCTTATAACCGGTTGGAAATTTCGGTTTCCTTATACCGAAAATTAACAGCTAAAACCTATTAAGAATTTTAGACTACGGGCGCACCGTGTGTAACCCTATGTATCGAGTAACAAGATGTGACCAACTAGAGATGTGTATAAAAAAACAACAAAATAAACAGGGTTGGCTGCGCGCAACCTTGAGCATTTTGTTCAGTCAGCAAAAAATAATATATTTCTGATGAAAAAAAATCATGTCTATAGGTATAAACTAGGACCCTTCGACGTTCGATAGAGCGTATCAAAAGGTGCTTAATAAAATAAGGTTTGCGTGAGTCACCTTAGTACCACATTTTTTTTTATTAAAGATCGATTGATTTGAAAAAGTCGATTCAAGAGTACTAGCATGAACTTGGTATCGACTCGACATCGATTCGATAAATAAAAATGTAGCTCTTATTTCATTGCAATAAGGGTTATCGTTAACAATTTTTATCGATTTTATCTGTCGAATTTACCTAATCGTCGCGTACGTGCTCGCATAGCAGGGTCGTTTTCAGCAAGATGTGACCAATTCTTAATTGTGTAGAAACAAAAATTATATCATAATAAACAGGTTTGGCTGGGGGCGACTTGGAGCATTTTGTACAGTCAGCAAAAACAAAATGCTAGGTTGCGCCTAGCTAACCATTTTTATTTTGATGTAGTTTTTTTTCTACACAACTACAAATTGGTCCCATCTTGTTACTGGTTACATAGGGTTACTGCCTGTACGCTCCTAGTCAATTTGTATTTTCTATCAAGTCTCACCCCCTCGCTTACCCCTCTAACACCCGTCACGCACTGATTCGTCTTTATATCGGTACCGAAAAAGGAAAATGGTGAAATGGTACAGAATTCAAAAAGGTTCCGTAAGGGCTACCGCTATAAATTCGGTAATTTTATGGGTTATCGGTACCGCATCAACTGGCCTAGGGGTTCGCTAACTTTGACAAACCCTAGTCTAGCTTAACTGGTCGATTGACCATCATTTTCGATACATTATATCGATATTCAATAAGCCCAGTACTCCCAAAGTAATAATGCGCATAAAAATCTATAGCCGAGCGACCGGACGTACCACGTGACCTTATTGATTGTATAGAAAGTACGAACTTTGCCGAACAGTGGCGAAGATTTGTATGCGCATTATCACTTTGGGAGCACTGTAAATATGTACACTACAATACTCGCCAGGTAACCTTGCATGTGTGAGAGTAGTCGCTTCGAGAAGTAAGAGAGGGTATGCGGGGCGATACTGGCATACAACTTTACACCCGCAAAGTTATCTGACAAGCATTTTACTTGTAAGGAAATTGTTATTAATTGTTCTAAGAGAACTAGGGTTACTGTGTACAATTTTCTATCTATTTAATTTCAGAGGCGCCGCGAAACTGCATTTAGAATGGCACAAAGGAAAAGAATACAAGTGTAAAGTATGCGAGATGGTTTTTCTGTAAGTATTTAGAATTAATTCACTTTCTTATATTATGATTTATTTATGTATGTACTGTATCATTATTTTTTAATATAGTCACAATTGTACATTTACTCGTAGTTAAGTTTTTTTTTTTTTTTTAGAATTAAGTACAACTGTTCTCATTTTATATATCGCTAAATTTATAGGTATATTATTTAATTTATATATTTAATTTATAAATGCAATGATACAAAAAAAAAACTGGTTAAAACTATCCTATAAATAAAATAAATCTATGAATTAAACAAAATTAAACTAATCTAAATCAATATTAACTAAAATGACAAAAATTAAAGATAAAAAACCCGGTCCAGGTCGCTGTCCCCCGGTAGGGTGCCCAGAATGCTGGCAACGTTTCCTCTTTGGATGGCCAGACTGATCCTCTGATTATCTGTAGTTAAGTTAAGTTTAGATTTAGTTTTTTTCTGTAGCGCCACCAAATTTTATTTTTTCTTGTTATCTCAGTGGAAAATGTTGAAGGGAGTAGATTTAAGTATTTGTCAATATTTTTTAATACCTTCTGAGGGCCTATTATGTATCTTTAGTTGCCATCTGAACTGGGTGTCTATCATCAAAAACATAGATATACTATCGAATTCCATTTGTCTAACGATATGTTCGCACTTGAAGTGACGACACAGTTCGTAAATAGTTCAATACCCTCTAATGGCAATTTTGAAAGTTCCGTTTTTAGCTATGTTTTTGATGATAGGCACCTAGTCCAGTTGGCAATTAAAGATACAGAATAGAGGGGCTGGTTATTTCTATAGTTTACTTCTGTTGTTTTTCCCTAAATAAATAAATAAATAATTAGCAGAAGTAGCTAGGTCAGCGGGACTTGCAATTAACTAATATTGTTCCCAAGTATGGAATTGCTGAAAGTAAGTTTGTAATAAAATTTATTGAAAAAGGCGTTTTTTTGCGGAAGTCCATCATAAATTTGTGGATATATTAATAATTTGCAATATTCCGCTAAACACTCTTACCATGCTATTCAAAATGCAGACTCAAGCACCGCCCGCCCTCCCGCATAACACATGCACAAGCAAAGCAAGCAGTACGAGTACAAAATAAAGCAATCTTAAATAACAAGCAAGAAAACTTATCGACACGTGTTTCGCCTCTAAACGAGGCATCCTCGGGATGTGTAGTCCGCCCGACCGCTCGACAGCAAAACTAGAGTTAGACTGGGCGGTGCTTGAGTCTGCATTTTGAATAGCATGGTAAGAGTGTTTAGCGGAATATTGCAAATTATTATTAATATATCCACAAATTTAAGTTTGTAATAACTGTAGCCCCTCAAAATGATATTTGACCCCAAGCATAGAAAAACCCGAGTGTTTCGGTATTTATGTACATTATTAAACTTCCCACTTGGTAACGTTGAAGCAAAACACATGTGTAAATAGTTCGCGTTGTACTAAAACTCTCCCTTAATCGATCAACCCATTACCCCATACAGCTCTAACTGAACTCCGTCGAATCCTCCCAATAACAAACCACTTACAACCTACATAGCTTAACGTTTGGTGCTTAATAGAAATGATTTTAACAGATATATGGCCAAAGTGTGATCGTCAGAGTAGAACCTTGCGTCGTGCCTTAAGTAGTAACCTAGATTCTTTAAGAGTGATTCAGAGATGAAGTTAGAAAAAAACTTATTAAAAGGCCTATTCTGTTATAATAATAACTACCTATTATCAATCATAAACAAACGTTAACTTGAAGCAATTTAAGAGCTGTGCTCTAGCCAGGAGACTTCACTTTATTGAATGAATAAACATTAACTTGAAATAATATTTAAGAGCTGTGCTCTCATCCGTAGTCCACATTATACTGAAATACTAATTTAAGAGTTCAAACTTCAAAACTTATGAGCATGAATCCAAATAAAGAGTGTTTATCTGTCTGTCTTTTAAGTACAATATATGATTGCTCTCAGAAACAATTTTAGTCCCTAGCACTATTAACTTTTAGTGTCTTGAGAAGGTTAGATAGCTAAAGAGAGATGTCTAGCTGAGGAATTAAAGTTAAAAGAACTTTGAGGTGACATAACAGCTGTAATTTATGAAAAATATTTGGTTGAATATATTTTAGAATAATATTTTATTTGGTTGAATATATTTTATTTAATCTCATTTAGGCATTTCTCAGCAAATATAATGTACAGTAATTAACATTGGCTTTCCAAACTAGAGATGTAAAGTTCATAATATAGTACGAACAAAACCATAGTATCAAAGTTAGACGGTTGTTTGTTTTAAATGAAACTTAGTTCTTTGAATTAAGGTACATGTTTTATAAAATATTATAAAGATAATTTACTAAAAATAAATTAGAAAAGATGTTGAATCCATCAGCACGTGTCTTAATCATACCAAAAACACAATTTATCATATGGACATCTTTTTATACCATTACCAGACTCAATACCAGTTACCTAATTACCGTACCTTCATTCATGTGTACATAGGTTTCATTTAATGAACCCCTTACATGAAAATTAGCCAATATAAATTACCTTATATAAATGAATTTAATAGGCAACTAGCTACTTTATACTAGTAGTTTTATCTTTATATAATTGTAAATGATGGGTAAGAATTCCTTTCAATCCTTCACAAATCACAGCCATTTATGTAGTCAATTTTATAACTACTGAATAGAATAATTTCAATATAAGTAAGTACTTTTGATTGAGAAACCTGCTCTAGGTAAAGTAGTAATAATAATACTAATAGAACTTAGTTTTTGTTCCATAGATGTATTTATTTATTTCCAATGACGAAGATACAACTTTTACTACCAATGAAAAACTTTTATGCAAACAAATACATCATTTGTATTTTAAGTTTATTGAATATTGATAAAGATTGAAATTATTCTTATTTCTTGAATAAAATCTCCCAGAGCTATTTCCTCAGTAAGTAAATAACTTAACAGTCAAATGGGTATTAAAATCAAAGCCATTTCTTATTTCACCTAAGAACTTTCTTCTGGATAGTAAGTACTAACCAAACAATGCCGTCAAGTCACTGCACTCTATTTTTGGACTCTTACAATCAGATTATTTGATTTGTTATGTAAAAGGTTCTTATTTATTGATAAATATAGATTCAAATCATTTCAATTTAGTTTTCACTAAGAACTGACCTTAAGAAGGGTTTGGTAGGTACCACAGTTATGACCTTTTGTAGTCCAGAATACATTTCATCAACATGAATTCAAAATCAAGACTTATGTATGCTTTCTCTATTATTTAGGCATATTCTTGTGCCAAACTCAAGCCTCCTTATTGCTTAAAAGAAATACCTAAGTAATTACATTATATTTAGAGATCCTTAAGTGGTGAAACTCAAATGTTTTCTAATACTGATATCATTTCATATTTATTGCCAATATCAAAGCCTTATGCTTTAGTATTAAAATTAGGGTTCTGTGGGTTTATAAAACCCTCTTTAATAAATAATGAACCTAGTGAACAAACAACACTTATTCCTGAACCACTAAAATATAATTTTCAGAGATCCCTATGTACTTGGAACCTTATAACCTAAACCAACCTAAATTTACTGACCTATTTTTCCTAAACAATGATGAAGGTTACCTGATACCTCCCACTATGTATAATTTCTCAAAAATAAATTATTAATACCCTAACAGTAGACTTTATTTTAGAATTTACCTGCCTAACATTTGGCCCTAAAATCAAGTATTCCTAGGCTTTCAAATGTGTGGATTTCAAGGCTAGAGGTCCGTCACGTCACATTTACAATTAAACGTGTGTGTGGTTGTATATTGTGCCAGCAACACCATACAACCCCTCAACTAATCGACAGAAAGACGCGGGGCAAGTTGGAACCCCTGTGTGTGCCTAACACCCTAAAACTTTGCCCTACTCAGACAGGAGGTGATACAGTAAAAAGGACTTCACCCCGCTGGCTGGGATAGCCTATATGATCATGTGTATATATAAATATATAGATATGAGACCATGGCTAGCTCAGTCAGATGACAAAGGTTAGAACAAATCGCAGCCTCTTCACGGCTCGGACGCTTTGCCATAAACATCGCCTTTCATGGGGGATGTGTTTCCAGTATGTAAAACTGGCGCAAGGCCATCCCAGACGCTTGCTTCCCTCCAGAGGAGGTTAAAACTAGACTCTGTCGTTCACACCAGTAGGTGACCCGAGCCTTAGTCCAGTGCGACATCCGCTCTGTAAGTTCCCTGCCTGACTCTTCAAGATTTCCCAGCGACTAGCCCTATGCCACATTGTCACCCTGGTACATCTTCCCGTTTCCACGTCCGGCATTACTAAGAAGAGACCATACTCCCTGCCCTCCCCATCAACCCCTGAATCGACCTATGCACTACTACATTATTTAAGTACGTACTTTAATTTCGGAACTTGAAAAGACAATTATCGAACCCTTTACATATCGCGGACTCTAGCTCGTTCCTCGTTCACCCTATACGAATTCAAACGCGTCTGTGTCAATCTCCGAGTCGGAAAAGTCAAAAACTATTGACCATAACCGAATCTATTTACGATAAAAGGGCATACAGCCACCTAAAAGCTAACGCGAACGCGAAATGACCCCGTGATCAAACGAACAGATAGATTGACACATTCCGTATTTTAATCGCAAGTTCCGAAAACAAAATTACTATTGAAGCAAAGAAAACCCACCCCGTAACAATACTCTGAACTTGGGACTTCACCTTGAGACTTCTTGACAGCACTTCGACGATGGTATAAAAATATCTGATCCCCAATCCGCTTCTCCATGACCTTATATACTCCGTTCCGTTCACTCCGTTCGCTCCGTTCGATGCGTTCGATCCGTTCGATGCGTTCGCTCCTTATTGGAATCAACCTTATGCATATCGTTACAAGATCCATTTTCCTATGAAATCCTCGCAGTCCTTTTGACGCCAATAAGAAATCGACCAAAAGAGACAAAATTATTACAGATATAAGAGCGAGTGAGATGGGTATACAGCAACTGCCAGTGCCGCCGTCTCGTCTACATTGTAATAACTTACAGCTTGCTAGGGTTCACGCATGAATGGAAACCATCATGTTTGAAATTGAAAGTTTGTTTTTAATCTATTTAATATTGGACCGATTGCTTGGGCCAGAGGTTTAGTTTACTGTATTTATTATTTAAAATCAGTAATTTGACGCGATCGATTTCAATTTGCTTTATTTATTTAAACGTAATTTATTTGATTACATACAACAATCTTCCTGTCCATTATAAGAACATTTATTTGTGAATTGACACGTGAACAGATGAGGTCCGATCTGTCACAGCGTATAGGATTCTTGGCCACGCTTCGGCAGAGGTCGTTTTTCTCAACACTCTCTTTTTTCCCAATACACCCTTACAAAACAACATAATTATGTGTGAGTTTAAAAAAATATACAGGTTGTAAATGCAAAACCAAGAATCCCTTTAGGGTATGAAAGTATACACGATACTGATACGATTACGATAAAAAAAGTATACCTTAAATTTTTACCAAAAATTATATTGTTTTCCTAAGATCCAGCTACGCACTTATTCACCCCGTAGTGCTGTAACGACCAATCACATTGAGTAATTATGTTCTGTGCTACTGATGCTATCAGAGGTCAACGACCAGCGAGAGTGTCCACCGGATTAGAGTATTTCAAGTTTAACAAATCGTGTTACTGGTGGTACTGGATTCTAGCTTTTGCTTTTACACCCTGTATATTATTTTTATTTTGTATACATCCCTACAAATTTTTCCGTTACTATCATACTGCAGGACGGCTTTGTAGCCAGCGCATATGCCAGGGTCTTTTTTTATAACGGCTGAAGCTGTAAACTCCTGTAACAGACGGACAGATAGACAAACAGCGGAGGTAATAGGGTTCCGTTCCGTTATAGGGTCCTATTAAGGATGATGGGTTCATCTTAGTTCTATATACTGGCTAATCAATAGCCGCTATTGCGTCGACTTTTGTAAACATGATAAAACAATAATAGTATAGTCAAAAATAGTCATAAAATTTGTGGTACTCGTACTACTTAGAAACTGTACCATTTCTTTTTGTTAAAATAATTGATAAATGTTGCTGATTTTCAGTCGCTCCTCGACCCTCCTCTCCCACCTACGTATCAAGCACCCAACAGACCACGTTTGCCACATCTGTGGGTACTCCTTCCTCGGTGCGGTCGGACTCTACAGGCACTGCAGACTGAAGCATAGACAAGGTAGCAGAGAGGTGAGGGTATGTTATAATTAAAATAAAGAAATCACGAGAGAATGCGCGAGTCAGCTTACGCCAAACAAAGGCAACCATAAAAATAATCACCTAATTGACTTGGTCAAGTTAACGAACGACTAAAATTGTCAGGAGATAATGAAGACGCCAAATCGCCAGAACTCGTTAAATTGGAAATGCCTGGTCAGCTAGGTGCAGGTTACTTTTATACTATGTATCTGAAAGAATGATGCTGGGCTCGACTGTGGAGTAATTACTCGGAGTAATTCGGGGGAAAGTAAGAGGACAGCTCACAGGCAAAAAACCAGAAGGCCCACCATGCCTGGGACCGATGGATGGTGGTATATCCATCCCTAATAGCCCCGGCCAAAGTCCTGGAAAGGCTTATGTCCAGCAGTGGACGAACTAGGTTGATGGATGATTGAAACAAATTCAAATTTAAATAGTTTATTTTATAAATTATGCATTTAACCTTATATAAAAAAAATATCAAATAACATTAGTCTCATAATATTCATCCATCCATCAGCCTAGTTCGTCCACTGCTGGACACAAACCTTTCTAGGACTTTGCCACTACGGCGGTCATCCTGGAAGAATTGCCCATAATCACACACGCTGGGCAGGCGGGTTGGTGAGCGCGGTGCCGGAACCCTCGCACCAGTGACGTCGCTGCCCGTCACCAGTCTGTTCCATATAAGGCCCAGCTATTAGGGATGGATATACCGCCATCCATCGGTCCCAGGAATGGTGGTCAGAGGTGTTCCGAGTGTGAACTGTGAAATGCAAGTCACAATCCACACTCGGTGCACTCGCGTTTCACCGACAATTGTTACGTCCCAACGTGATGGGCGGTGAGCCCTTCTTCGGTAACAAATACACGCTTTTTAGGGCATGCACGTTTCCTTACGATGTTTTCCTTCACCGTTCAGCGAGTGGTATGTATCAGATAATACGAATAAATACTATGCACAAAAAATTCGAAGAACTAATTAGTGCATGCACGACCGGGGATCGAACCTGGGTCTTAACTGGTCGACTTGACTGCTCTGAACTCAAATCAAAAAATCAAAATCATTTATTTATACCAGAAATAGCTTAACCTAAAAATGTACAATTAATAGAACATAATTTATACTGTAAGGTGTGACTCCTTGATGGAACTTCATTCTAACACTAATCAAAGTCTTCTTGTACGAGTTCCACTATTTTATTTCCTTAATTATTGCGACTAGTTTCGTCTATTTGACATCGTCGGGCTGATTGGAATACGAAACTACGAAACTAGTCGCAATAATTAAGGAAATAAAATAGTGGAACTCGTACAAGAAGACTTTGATTAGTGTTAGTAATAGAACATAGTTAATAAATCTATCTTTTTTACAATATATTCAAAATTCAAAAAGTTTATTTTGCAAAGTAGGTATATATAATACACGTTTCACAAGTCAAATTTTAATCTTATAAAAATATATATAATAAAATAATAAATGTACATGAACTACTTAGATTAAATATTTGTTTAATTTATGTAGCAATATATATACGATTAAAATTATAGGTAAAATATTATTATACAAGGTGAAATCCGAACCGCCCGAACCCATACCGGAGACCCGGCCAGGGACCAGGAACAAGGTTCAATGATCACCAACCGAGCCCCCAGCACGAATCCAGGCGTCCGACCAAATCCCATCCTATATACTACATAGTAATAGCCAATAGGTTATATATATATAAATACATGCCTAAAGTCGCCGTCAACAGAAATTGTGGACTATGTAAACAAACCGTTTTCTCAATTTTTCTCAAGGTTCTGTCACGGAGTCTCACTGAACATTATTCCAAATCATGAAGCATCAAGTCTTACCAGTCATTCACTGTATTTCATCATGAAATATTCAATAATCACCAGTTAATTACGGAAAATCATAGAATCAATAGTCAATTCTGTACTGCGTCGAGATTGCTGTCATATTTTTTTCTCATCGAATCTGTATTGTCTTTGAAAATTGGTGATGTGCGAATCTATTTGAATATAAACCTATTTTATTTGTGATGCTATTTTATTCCGTAATTTTTTTTTGACAGCGTTACTTCATAATCGATGGGCGATTTGACTAGCGATTCATTAGTATATTTTAGCAATGAATCAAATAAAGAAAACTAATTAAGCACATAACATATTTTAATCACATACTTACCCATCTCTAGATAGTTCACCTATTCATAGACAAAGACAACATGGCGCTTTGTTTACATAGTCCACAATTTCTATTGACGGCTACTTTACCTCCGCCCATTCGATTAGTCTTGCTAAGAAGAACGGGCAAGAAACTTGGCAAGAAGAAGAATTGGTAGGTATGCACAACAATATACATATATTCACATAAGAGTATAGACATTAGTGTAGTATAGGTACTATACATTACAGGTATAATAATATAGCGGATTTTTAAGTACCTACTAGTTGCAAATGTTAAGCCTTGTTAATATGAGCCCTGAGACCTAAGCTAGTTTGAGAACAAACTGTATTTTAGGTCTCAGTTTCAGTTTTAGGAACTACTTTCGGGTATAGGATTTTGTACACCCAAAAGACGTACAAGACACGCGACATCCAAGACTTTTCATGTTACCTCTCACTCTACTAACTACGGTAAGAACTCTATCCTTGCTCGTCTGCCTGACATTTACAATACTAAATTTAACAATATTGACATCTTCATTGAATCTAAACTATCATTTAAGCATAAAGTCGAAAATGCAATCATAAACCCGCTGTAAATATACTATGCTCAACCCTTAGCTCCTTCTAAATCCTTCCCCCTCCCACTCACACACACATTCAAACACACACACATTCACTTGCATGCTCAATATACACTTATTATGTACCTAAAATTGATTTAATTAATTTTATGTCATATCTTAAATCTTAATCATAATAATAATAATATCGTTAATTAAATAATAATAATAATTTTAATTGTTACTTACTTTTTAGCTATTTTGTACTAGGAATTTATTAATTGTTTAACTGGTGGACAACTATTATTGACTTTATTTAATGTATTTCTTATTTATTATATTGTTGACTTAATCAACTGTTGTGGTCCCAAAATAAAATTTGAATTTGAATTAATATTGAAATGACAGCGTTCTACCGCCTGAGCTATCGCCGCTTAAGGGCCTTACTATTGCCAAATGGGTACTTTCTAAAGCCTACCCCTCGTTTACGGCCGAACCAAAAATAATGAAAAAATGTATTACGAATAATCAGCTTTTAGACAACATATGCAACATTTTTCTTTTTCATACCACCAAAACTTCTACATGAAAAAAATCATTGACTAGATGGTGTTTTTTGGCTTGAATTTCTTACTGCTCCTAAGTGGCTTGGCCGATTGAATTCATTTATATCAAAGCAGATAAATAGATACATTTTATAGCTATAAACATAACATAGGATTATTCAATCGAACAATCACGTCCACGTGAAAAGTACAATTTTCTCTTATTTCGCCCTATCAAGGACGCAGCGAGCGTCGTAACAGCCACTATGCATTGCGCGCTAATATGAACGTTATTTCAATGTCGTTTCCGTTGATATTCGTTCTGACAAATATTCAGCTGCTAATTTGGCGATGGTAATCGCCTTAAGATTTACCCTCTAACATTGCAGGTATCGTCGGACAGTCCGCGATGTATCGAGTGCGACATCAGTTTTATATCAGAGACAGCACTCGAAACACATCTGGAGGTGTCATTGCGACACAATAATTTGGAGAAGTAAGTTGTTTCACGCCAAAAAACGTTGCTAATTTTCCCATCTTCAACGGTTACCGTATTTTTCCTTTAGTACTAATGTTATATTTAAGACAGTGTTTTTTATTTTGTTTATTGTCACCATAGACTAAGTATTACTAAATAAAGACTAGCAGTTCCCATACATCAGTTTGTAGCCACAAAAAAGGTGTAAAATTCTAATGAAATCTAGATGGCGTTGCTAAATCCTCTAACGAACATGATGCTAAAAAAGACCAATTGGTGACGCTAGTGGCACAGCGATGTCACGTGACATAAAAATAATTTCCACTTCGATAATAGATGGCGCTGAAATATTCACTGTTAATGTTGTCAACTTAGCGCCATTTAGTATTTCTAAGCAAAGTTTTTACAGCGATACGTTTACTTGGTAACCATGAGAGTTTACTTGCAGCCAATTAAATAAATTATGCTTATATGCAACCCTCCTTCTTAAACATACAATCTCCATTGTACAACATTAGCTATAATAGTGATGTAGTTCTTTAACCCTTAAATGCATGATTTTTTCTTTTTAAATGAAAGTGAAATATATGACAGAGAACTAGTCAAATGATATGAGAAAAATAAAAAATGAATTTTTTCGTTGTTTCAGAAGTAAAATCGAATATAATAAAAAAAAACATGATTTTCTTTAAATTTGTATAAAAAATGTTTTTTTTTTTTTATAATTTTTTTTTTTTCGGTCAGAACAGTTATTTGACACGAGTTTACCAAAAACTATTTTCAAACACAAAAAAATTAATTAATAAACAAATTACTTTGGTTTTTTTCGCAACCACTTATTTTCAGATTTGTACTATTTTATTTGCAAATACTACAAAAATATATGTTTATGTAAAAAAAAAGCAAATAAAACGGTGTAATTTTTCATTCCGTTTAATTTCATGTAATAGTCCTTTAAAAAGGTGCCACAGTAACAAAAATATTAAAAAATATTTTATATATAAATAATATATTCGTTGCTAAATGAGTTGATGTAAATTTACATCACCATGCATTTAAGGGTTAAGTTTTTAATATCCCTGTTAGTCTTTAAACTTTGTATTTGTTGTACATTGTCTTCTCCTTGTCTAATCAACAATGTGTCTAGTTAAATTGTTAATCAATTTACTACCTGCTCAAACACAGTTAATGACCAATAATCTTGTTACAACTACAGGAAGACGCTGGTGACTGTAATACAGTTCAAACTAAAACAGTTGCCAACGCAACATTTTATTGTCTCTAATATTAGATAATTTGCAAACCAGTGTATCCCTGCTACTGCATTGTTATAAAACTTTTAGTCTAAGATATTTGTACACTGACTTTGTCAATTGGTGACCAATAAATACATTTTATTATTATATTATTACTTGGCGACACCTAGTGTCGTAAGGGCGCGTAAAAATTTTGCTACGCGTTGATGTATGGGAGTTGTTGGTCTATACGTAGTAATACTTACTTCCGGTTTCTGAAAGGCCAATCAAAGTTAACAGTAGATTAAAAAAACTTTAACCGCAAATAACGGTGAAAATAAAGCATATATGAAGTCTGAATAGTGATGAATCAATAATTAACTTAGTTAATTTTTGATTTCAATGTAAAATTCCCACTATTTCTGGCTTAATCCGCAGATAATTATTTTTTAATCTACTGTTAACATTGATTGGCCTTTCAGAAACCGGGGGTTAGTCTATGTTGTCACTAATCCATCTACATAATACAATTAAATATAGCATAACAATATATTTTTACAATCAGCTCTAGTTGTTGAATATCTACAGTTTGAAAAGGAAAGTTACTTATCAAATGCCTCTTATACGCTGATGACCAAGTTCTGCAAGAGATGGTAACAATTATGGATGATGACTTTAAAAATAAGGAATGAAAATTAACGTAGGAAAAACAAAAGTTATTGTGCTAGAGAGGGATGAAGCGGTGACTGAATAATCATAATCATTTTATTCATAAGTTTCATTACTGTCAATAGAATTAGATATATTAGATGCCAAAAATTTACACAATATCAAATTAAAAAAAATTTTATATTAAAAAATATGTACCTAAGTACAGCCATACAAAATAATGAAATTAATTATTATACATTGAATACATGTCAAACATTTTAATCAACAGGCAGGTAAGTCATCCTACCCTACCAGCTAATTACTTTTAGTATTATCTAAAAAGTCCTGCAGACAGTAAAACGCCTGCTGGATAAGCCAGCACTTAAGCCTGGTTTTAAATATTACTGAATTGGGGTACTGTTATACGTCACTTGGAAGCAGGTTGTAAACTTTGGGACCTAAAACATGTGTCAACTTGCTAGACTTCGTAAGTCTATGAGTAACAATTACATTTATGTAACAGTTAATATTTTCACGCGCATACACTGCTACCTGGAATGCAAGGCTAAGATTGGAGATGAGGCAATAGACCAGAGGGCCTATTATGTATCTTTAGTTGCCATCTGGACTGGGTGTCTATCATCAAAAACATAGATATACTATCGAATTCCGATCGTCTAAGCTAAGGATATGTTCGCACTTGAAGTGACAACAGAGTTCGTAAATAGTTCAATACCCACTAATAGCAATTTTGAAAGTTCCGTTTTTTAGCTATGTTTTTGATGATAGGCACCTAGTCCAGTTGGCAACTAAAGATACAGAATACAGGGGCAGGTTAACGAGTTTGTCTATCGGGGTTGTCTATTTACGGGCGAGGGAAAATGTGACGGTGACATTGAAAGAAGAGTGAATGCGGGAAATAAAGTGAATGGAGCCAAACACTCCTTTATGGGCAGCCAAAATGTGACTGAAAAGGCACGATTGGCGGTTCATAATGGAGTGTTGGCTCCTACACTTATGTAGTACTACACTTTTATTGACATTTTATTTTGTTTTAGACATTTTTGTATTTTTAATTTTTTAATTTTTCTGTGTAATATGATGTTGTGTTTATTTTTTATGGAACCCAGTTCTGAAATAAATGATTTCTTTTTCATTTTTTTTCATTATTATTTATGTATGGTAGAATGGTAGTGAACGTTGCGTTCCTGACGCCTGTCTTCCAGAGGGGCAGGCAGACTACAGATTTCTATCTGCTACGATCCTGACCCCCTTTTTTATGTACATTTTATTTGGTATAAATCCCCCGTCATTACATTATTCTGATGTTTGGACTGCTTTCTCTTGATCATACCTAAGGTTAACTGGAATACAGTGCTGATTAGCATTAAGTTCGTCTCTGTTCTATTTTTTATGTGGAATAAAGAATTTTATCATTAAACTTATGCAATTTGAATCAACAGTTTAAAGAGAAATGAATCAAACGGTGCCGAGAAGAAGGCCGTAAACCGAAGAAGGGTCAAGGTAGAGGTGCCCAAGAACAAGCAAGAAGCTAATGGTGATGGAATGACGATTACGTGTGAAGAGGTATGAATATTTTTATGGTTCCGTTCCTTAAGGTGCTACGGAAAAAAAATCGACACTTTAAGGGGGTATACCGTCAAAATTAACACTTTTTGAAGTAATTTATCTGCTGTTCAAAAGAAGCCCCAAGTTAAATAAATTAGTATAACAATTTTGGGACCTTTTTCTAGATTTTGGACTATCAGAAACGCGATAGGAGAAATTTGACTCGATAGAAATAATTATTGAAATGAGATCTAAATTTACATTTTTTTTGATATTCTGACAAATTAGGATATCATACAGACTTCAAAAATATTTATTTAGATGGATTTTAAGAATGCCTAAATTGCTGGTTATGGAAATTTTCATAGCTATTTTAGTTAATTTTGTATTAATTTAAAACCGACTTTTTGTCATTTTTTCCCGATTCCGTCCCTCTCGCACTGCGGGTCTTTCCGCCTGGAGTAACGGGGTCCTTTGCACGGACGATATATCACCTTAAGGACTTGCATATCTACTTCAGTAAATAATGTATTATTTTGATAAAATAGTATATTATTTTTGGATTCTTTTTCTAGGGATCTGTTAAAACAGAAACGCGATTGGAGAAATTCGGCTCGATAGAAATATTTATTGAAATGAGGTCCTTTTCGACAACAATTCTCCTGGTTTGACAATTTAGAATAACATATAGAGTGCAACCAAACTTTATTAGGTGGGTTTTGACAGTATTTAGGACCTGCGGGCCTATTATGTATCTCTAGTTGCCTTCTTTACTGGGTGCCTATCATCAAAAACATAGATATACTATCGAATTCCGATTTCTTAAGGATATGTTCGCACTTGAAGTGACGACACAGTTTGTTATTAGTTCAATACCCACAAAAGGCAATTTTGAAATTTCAGTTTTTATCTATGTTTTTGATGATAGGCACCTAGTACAGTTGGCAACTAAAGATACAGAATAGGGGGGCTGGTTAAACGAAATTTTGATAGCAACTTTAGTACATTTTATATTAATAAAAAACCGACTTTTTGCTACTTTTCCATGAATCCGTCCCTATCGCACTGAGGATTTTTTCGCATATGGAGTAACAGGGACGCTAAAACTTTTACATATCGCCTTAACCGGTTGGCCATAGCTTCAGGCTTCTTGCTGCGCTTCCAGGCGGTTTTTGCGACGGGCTTTGCCCTGCCACGACACCCGTCGGCGCCTTCCACCGCATCGGATGTATAGCGCGCTCGCTCGCTCAAAGCGCTCGACACTATGTTCGTGCTGTGCGCTCGATCACTTGCGCGGCTCCCCGCCTCCCCGCACACCGCCGTCGAGAGAGCGCAAGTCACTCGAAGCCGGACAAGACGCGCGAGATGCGACCCATGGCCAGCTGTATACAACTTCATACATTTGTTCTCTGCGCCGGCGCCGTCGCAAGAAGAACGGGTCAAGGGGTAAAGGGGTCGTTCACAAATTACGTAATGCAAAATTATTACATTTTCAATACCCCTCTCCCCCCACGTAACAGAACCGTGATGCTTGGCTGGGACCCCTCCCCCCCTCCATGCCGTTACGTAACGGGTGCTTTGTATAAGCTGTGCTACGCAGTAGGTAGTCTTTACAACGAGAAAAACTAAAAAAATCTCCATTTGGCTATGCTAAAATCGTTACGTATCGCATACCTTAACCACCCCCCTCTCCCCATGTAACACTTTTGACACATCTGTCACTTGACATCTACGCAGTTACTTTTGGCATCTGTCGCGTCACTTTTGACATATCTGTCACTTTTAAAATACAGTGCTACAAGGATTTTAATGCGCGCGAATTGGTTGTGTGTAAAATCGGAATCAACGCCGCTACCATACTCCTTGTTTCATAGCTCCGCCCCCCTGTCACTTACATCCACGCGCTATCAGACAACGGCGGATCCAGGGGGGGGTCATGGGGGTCATGACCCCCCCTGGGCCTAGTTTAACTTTTTTTTTCTATACAGACACGCTAAATTTACCTAAAATTGCACAAAATTTTATTATATAAGGTCTTTCAATTTAAATGGAAAGTAATTTAGGAGGTGATTCAGTATCGTTAACTCATCAAATTCCACTGCAAAGTAAATTTTTTACGCAAATTTTTTCTTCACTTGTCCATACAAACTGAGTCAGCTGATCGGACCACTTTGTACGGAGAAGTGAAAAAAAAGTTTACGCAAAAAAAAGTGCTTTGCAGTGGAATGTGATGTATTAACGATACTGAATCACCTCCTAAATTACTTTCCATTTAAATTAAAAGACCTTATATATTGGACTAATTCGGAGTCTGTGACCCCCCCTGGCTCGCAGGCAGGATCCGCCTATATTTGGACTAATTCAGAGCCTGTGACCCCCCCTTGCTCGCAGGCTGGATCCGCCTATATTTTGACTAATTCGGAGCGTGTGACCCCCCCCCCCTGGCTCGCAGACTGGATCCGCCTATATTTGGACTAATTCGGAGCCTGTGACCCCCCCCCTGGCTCGCAGGCTGGATCCGCTTATATTTTGACTAATTCGGAGCGTGTGACCCCCCCCTGGCTCGCAGGCTGGATCCGCCTATATTTGGACTAATTCGGAGCCTGTGACCCCCCCTGGCTCGCAGGCTGGATCCGCCTTTGCTATAAATATGCAAAATAAATAAAATAAATAATCAGATCCTTGTAGTACTGTATATTACTTTTACCATCTGTCACTTTTGAGACATCTGTAATTTTTGAGACATCTGTCACTTTTAAGACATCTGTCATTTTTAAGACATCTAATATTTGAAAATATGATGTAAAAATATTCAGGTGATGTATTTTACAAGAAAAATGAAATCATAATGATATCTCTACTAGTTTTTCTTTTATTGGACTTTCGAATCAGTTTCCGCGCCGCACCCTGTACTTCCAATACTAATTAATGGTGGGGTGGTAGCTCAAGGGTAGAACGCTGGCCTCTTAATCTTGAGATCCAGGTTCGATCCCCGGTCGGGCATGCAAAAATGAGTTTTTCAGTATTTATCTGCATAGTATTTGTTCTTATTTACCACTTGCTGAACGGTCATGGAAAACATCGCGAGGAAATCTGCATGCCCTAAAAAGTATGTATTTTTGCCCGTAGTACGGCGATAGGGCTCATCATCAAGATGGGACGTAATCATCGTTGGTGAAACGCAGGTGTACCGAGTGTGGACTGTGACTTTTACATCACATTTCGCGCCAAATCTAGCGCTTTTTTTTGACCACTTTGCGCTCAAAATTCGTTTTTAGCGCCTAGCGGAAAATCTAGCGCTATTTCGGAATGAGTTTTGTGTCATTATTTTTTACGCCTTTTCGGTAAAATTTTGGGAAATCTAGCGCTATTTTGAAATTAATTTTGGTTCAGTGATGATAGTTCTACTTGCTTAATTTAATTTGGTTTAAAATTTCATTATCTTATTTTAGAAATTCTTTGGGGTTCTATAAATCTGGGTCACCGATGACATGAGGGACGACATGGATATTGAGCGGGAGCGCAGGGCATTGGCAGTGAGATGTAATATGCTGGCTCGCAGGTTTGCACGCTGTACTAAACAAGTGAAAATAACTTTATTCAGGGCATTTTGTCAGAACTTTTACACGTGCAGCTTGTGGGTTAGCCATACAAAGAAATGCTTCAATGCCCTGCGTGTTCAGTACAATAATGCGTTCAGGATACTGATGGGGCTGCCGCGTTACTGTAGTGCATCAGGCATGTTTGCTGAGGCTCGTACCCAAGATTTCTATGCCATAGTACGCAACAGAACTGCCTCGCTGATGCACAGGACGCGCGGCAGCGTCAATGGTCTCCTGAACAATATTGCTAACAGGACTGATAGTTCAATCCTGAGCCACTGGGTCTCAGTACATATGGACAGAGTCCCAAAGTAGTTTACAGTAATATAGGTTATTTATACTAACATAGTTAATAAGTTGTTTGTAGTACTAACACCTATGGCCTAGTCCGAAATAAAAATATTTGATTTGATTTGATTTGATAAATGACGCATTTTTCTAAAAGTCAATAAATTGCAATCAGCTAATCAATAAGGTCACAAATATACAACATATACGTATAAATAGCGCTTCTTCTAGCGCTTTTTATAAAAATTTATGTTTAGCGGAATCTAGCGCTTTTTTACATCGGAGCTAGAGCGCAACACTCAATTGGACCTGGCAGCCCTGCTCCGACACCCTCTCGGAGATTCATGTCGTGACGATATATTTATTCCAATTCTTCCAGTGCGGGCTCCTGTTTTTTTCCTGGCACGCGCATCGTGTCCACATGGGTAAGCAGCATCGGGCCTCTCTCCCTGTGACCAACGTCAGAAGTGGCGCCCTCTGTGATGTTTGCGGCCGAGTGTTCCAAGTACGTATATACTAAATCACACACTCTACTGTACGCCTACCATAAGTTTTGCACTCGATACACGTTAACGTCTTCGTAAAATATTTATATTAGGTATTTTCATATGAAATTAGTAGGGCTGATGCCGGGCTCGACTGTGGAGGTACCACCATCTTACTTGGAGACCCCCTCGAAGTAAATCGGGGGAGAGTAAGAGGACAGCTCATAGGCAAAAAACCAGGAGGCCCACCATGCCTGGGACCGATGGATGGCGGTATATCCATCCCTAATAGCTGGGCCTTATATGGAACAGACTGGTGACGGGCAGCGGCGTCACTGGTGCGAGGGTTCTGGCACCGCGCTCACCAACCCGCCTGCCCAGCGTGTGTGAGTATGGGCAATTCTTCCAGGATGACCGCTGGGAGTGGCAAAGTCCTGGAAAGGCTTATGTCCAGCAGTGGACGAACTAGGCTGATGGATGGATGGATATGAAATTGCCGTTTTCTATAGAGAATTTGAAGGAAATTCCATTTTCAGTACTAACAATTTTGCATTTTTTTTAGGAATAACAAATCTAAATTATGTAGTTTCTTTTCTGTATGAATGAGACAAAATTAAGCCAACAGCAATATAAATTTAATTCTTGAAAAGTGTCAGCTGTAAAAATTATTACGAATCTTATCATGGAAATGGATGGCATTTAAGACGAACTGTTTTTGAAGATTACATTTTTATAATCAAACTAAAAATAAAAACTAAATTTAATACGTAAATATAAAACCTTGAAATCATCTTTTAAACAAATCATTAAAATATCTATTGAATTTGTATTATGAGACATTGCACGGCGCCCCTAGCGGTTTACAAGAGGAACCACAGTTTCTAATACAAAATGGGAAATTATTAATCGGGTGAATAAAAATACAATTAGCGACTTCAAGTGTCCGGAATAAATACCAAAACGTGCGACTAAAAATACTGAGTGGGCGAATTTAAAGTACGAAATCGAAAATATTTCAAAATTTATACTTGCGGCATATACTTGTCGGCACTTGGTGAAACTTGAAACACATCATTGGTGAAAATATTTCACAAAAAATCAAGAATAGGTGCGCCAAAGTTCACAAAGAATATTTTTTTTTTAGAAGACGTGACCTTTTAGGGTTCCGTACCTAAAAGGTACAAACGGAACCTTTATGTTGAGACTCCGTTGTCCGTCCGTTACTCACCGTTAAAGATAAGGCATGAAATTTGGCACAAAAATTGCATTAATTTGCCTACATATCACGGTGTAAAAAAAAAGTATGAAAAATTTTAAATTGTTCAAAATATATTATCTTAAAATACAATATGGGTATCAAATTGTAGATATTAAAAAGCTGATTGTAAAAACATATACTTTTACTATATTACGGGCACTGGTTTCTAGAAATTAAAAAAAAAACACAAAAATATGTATGTCCCCCCCCCCCCCCCCTTATCCGAAACTACTTAACCGAAAAATATCGTTTATAGATCATAACTGGCCAATTAAAGTAGGGCCACTGAGTGATGGCACTTATGACAGCTGCATTTAGTGATGAGGTACATTTCAAATTTCGGTTAAAAATAAAAATCAAGTGTGAGGTTACTCAACATTAGACACGTCATTCAACATTCAATATAATGATACAAAAGGAAAATGTTTCAAAAGTTTTTTCTAGTGGCGTAGCTATCGGAGGGCTATGCGGTGTAGTGCCCCGGGGCCCCCAAGAGATGTTTAAATATCTAAATCGAAAAAAGTATTTTACCATCATTTATTTTCGTTTAGTTTAACTTCGTCATTGTTTTGTTTTTAATTAAATATTTATGCGTAACTTAGCGACCTCAAACACGACCTATAAAAAATGAGAAACTTTAAAAAAAAAATCTTTGATTCTATACGAATTATATTGCACAATAAAGCAACATTCAAATCAAAAAATAATAACCGAAACAAGTAGTACATCACTATCAACAATGAAGTATTAATTTTTTTTATCCACACTTGCTTATAAATTATTACGATACTTGAGCCGATTTCTGAACTGAGCATTCAACGCTGAAAGCATCTCAAATGTTACTTAAGTGTTACTTAAGAAAAATTACGTTTCTGAATTAATCGTATGCTCAAATTTAAGTATCACGCTTGATTATTCTTAAAATATTGAGATTGAGTCACAAACTCGCGCTTAACCTATGCTTATGTCGAAAATTGCGTTTCTGAACACGTTTGACAATTCTCAAAAGCTTCTCACCGCAGATTTGAGTCAGTGACAGTTAAGTTGCCAATTTCTCGTTCCTAAATCGTACTCAACCAAAATATTAAATTCAAATTCAAATTCAAATAGTTTATTTTGCAAAGCAGGTATAGATAGATATATACACTTTTTACACGTCAAATTTAATCTAATAAAGAAAATATATGTAATAGAATAATAAATGTACATGAACTAAATTAAAGGTTTATTTAATTTATGTAGCAATATATTTACGATTAAAATGATAGGTAAAATATATATTATACAAGGTAAAATCCAATCAGCCGCCCGAACCCATACCGGAGACCCGGCCAGGGACCAGGAACAAGGTTCAGTGATCACCAACCGAGCCCCCAGCACGAATCCAGGCGGCCGACCAAATCAAATCCCATCCTATATACTACATACTAATAGGTTACATATATAAATACATGCCTACCTCCGCCCATTCGATTAGTCTTACGTTACCTACCTACCGATATTTTGTGAATTGTGATTATTTTGAGGATGTCTTCTGATACATCGCTGGAGGAACCACAACGGAGACAAGTGCGCCGTCACCGAGGAGTTCCTAGGATCCGGCCAAACTTTTTTCAAACGCTGGATGAGATCCAATTCAAGGAAAGATTTCGATTCAGTAAGGAATCAGTACGCTATATATATCGAAAAGTGCAACAAAGGATCCTCCCAGCTAGGATTCAACGGAGTGACTGCATATCACCCATGCTCCAGCTGTTAATAGCACTGCGGTTCTTTGCAACGGGAAGTTTTCAAGCCGTCATCGGAGACACAGCAAATGTTAGCAAAGCAACTGTGTGCAGAGTAACAGAAAGAGTCTCAACTGCAATTGCATTGCTCAGACAACAATATGTGTACATGCCCACTCCCCAACAACGTCCTTCAGTGGCTTCAAGGTTCCATGATATTGCCGGATTCCCAAGAGTAATTGGAGCTGTAGACTGTACACACATTAAAATCAATTCACCAGGAGGTAACAGGGCTGAACTTTACAGAAATAGAAAAGGTTTTTTTTCAGTAAATGTGCAAGCAATATGTGACGCAAATTTAAGAATAAGAAGTTTAATAGCAAGATGGCCAGGATCCGTTCATGACACAACAATTTGGAATGATTCTCCACTTGCTGCACAGTTTGAACAAGGAAGATTTGGGCCCTATCTCATTTTAGGAGATAGTGGATACCCTTGTTTAAGATATCTTATGACACCGTTTCTGAACCCAAACACTCCTGCAGAAGAAGCCTACAACAGAGCCCAGATATCAACAAGAAACACAATTGAACGATGCTTTGGAGTCCTTAAAAGACGGTTCCCATGTCTCCATTCTGGCATGCAATTGAAATTAAAAAAGGTTTTAAAAGTGATTGTGGTATGTGTTGTTCTATACAACATGGCATTAGACCTTGACGACTTTATCATAGATAATGATGAATTAGCCAATGAAGATGTTATTGAAGCTGAGCCTCAACAACAGTTGCAACAGAATGGTGCTGTTAGATCTTCTTTGGTGCAACAGTATTTCTCAAATGTGTGATTCTGTAGCAAGTTAATCTTCATATAACTGTAATACATTGAATAAAACATTTTGATTTTAAATGTTCTTTAATTAAATTAAGTCAATAATCAACAATGTGCACCACTAACAATTATTTATCATAATCAGCCTTAAAAATCACAATCACAGGATCAGTCCCCATACACAATATAATAAATAATGTAGTAACATTTAACATGGCATAATGACATACTCTTTTCAATAACATAATAAACGTAACTTATCAACAAAACTATTTTTTTTTATTTATTTGCTTATGGAATAATAAGGTTTAATTTTACTAACATTCTTTCTCAAATTTTTTAATTGTTTTCTTAAAATTTTCATTTCCAAGTCATATTTTTTTAATTCTAGTAACTGTTTTTTTTGTTCATTCCTAAACTTTAAGCATTTCAGTTTTTTTTTGGTAAAATGTCAAATCAATCTTTTTCTTAAAATAAATTTTCTTTAGTGCTTCAGCGGATTGTTTAATGCAGCCTGGCTTCAAAACTTTCTTTTTAATTAGAGGAGTAACTTTGTGGCGTGGTGTGTGGAGTGGCTTCGGTTCAGGTCCTGGGTTGAGCTTTTCTTCATTTGAAGTCTGCACTTCAATGGTTTCTCCTGTAACATAAATATAATTAGAATTTGGGTCATTGTTAAATGTTTTTTATCTATTTAATTTTAAACACTTTTTCTTTTTTTACCGAAAAGACAAGGACAGAACACTTAAATTAAGTTTAGTCCTGTCAAATAAGATAAGATGTGCTTCACCGAATCGGTACCATTACCTACCAAAATATTCCGCTGCTTCATCATATGGATTCTCATCTGGATGTATTTGATCATCCAATATTGAGAGTATTTGATGATCAGCCTCTGTTAATATAGATATAAATGTCCCACCACCAGTTTTCTTAATATTTTTCTGAAAAAAAGAATAAATGAGTTAAGTAGTTCAAAATAATAGGGAATTTAGGACAACTTATGGTAGACTTCCAATCCATTTATCACTGTACCACTGTCTCTGGCTGCCGGGTCACGCTGCTTACACAGGAAAGCTCTACATATAAATTCATAGAGATGTGACACAGCCCTGGAGATGCTGTTGAGCCAACGGCCAAGATCGGAAAGGCACCCTGGGTATGATACCTTTTCATCATTCCATTTGTTCTTCAGTTCTGCAACTGCATTTTCACAGGCAAGTGACTCCATTTCTGTGTTTCCATAGTTGGACGACTCCTTATTTATGTTTACATTTTCTACAACATCCAAAGGTAGCTGAAAACATAATACTCGTATTAATATTTTTTAAATTTGTTAATATGGCTAACATAAAGATTAGGTTTTCTTACATTTTCACAAAACACTGCATCTGATTGAGAATTGGGGTCGTTCATCACCTCCTTCAAATACCTTTCTTTCTGAAAAGGTTTTATTTATTAGAGCCTTTAATAGTAGCAAGTTATACTTTAGGGTTTAGAACTTTGAACTTCACTTCTGACTCACATTCTCACTGGCAGAAACTTTACGTGCACGGTGTTTTATATTATTATAAAAATGTCTCAGCATAACTTCCTCTCATGGTCCAGTCGTGCAAATGCTATTGTATTGCTTGGTAATGGATGCCCAGGCTTCCTTTTTTTTTTAAATAAAAAATGCCCCTGTCCTTTTGCATTCAACAACACCTTTGTATCTGAAACAAAATCAACAAATGGTTATTTTATTTTGTAGGTTATTTTAAAAAGTTGTTAACTAGGTACTCACTAGAAGCGCTCGTAGCCCCATTTGACTTTGTAATTGTAAGATTGTAACTGAACATCGAAGTTAAGCAACATTCGGCGTGTCCAGGTAATGGATGGATGACCGTCCGTTAGCTGGCTCGCACTAAGTGGCATTTTTCCTCCACCAACTCGGGCTTGGCCCCCGTGTGTTGAGTAAGGATTAACCTTCTCGCATTCGGGAAGAGACCCGTGCCCCAGCAGTGGGAACCTAATGGGTTATTATTATGTAGGTACTCACTTGTCTACAATTGAGAGGAGATTTTCTTTCTCATCAAGCGTGATGTTGGGAGATCTTTTTTTCTTCTCATTTTCCATTGTGAACACAGTGAACCACTTTAGTTTCGGTTCGGAAGAATTTTAGCGAGCCGCGCAAACTTGTATCAAAACAAACCACAGACAGAAGAGAAAAATTTTGACGTTTAGCCACAGAGTTGACCGGTTGACGTAACTATTACGTTCCGTTTCCCAATTTCTATAGGTTGTTTTAGATAAAACATCTGAAAACCTCATTATAAATTGCATTATTGATTTCATCTTGATTCAGTTTAAAATTAATTCGTTTTTAGATAAAATTTCCATAATTATCAAGATTTATTTTCATAAAATATATTCTGTCGGCAATTTACCGGTTTTTGTTCCTGAATTGGAACGTTGTCGAACACTGATTACAAATCAAAGTAAATGCTTTGTTGAAAGCATGTTCCGAGGCAGTACCTTGTGTTTTGTGAAACACTTAAAACTTAAGTACATTCTTAGCATTTGATATAAACTCGCCTGATCAGAGCTAGAATGGTCAGTTCAGAAATCGGCTGTTAGTAGGCATTTAAACGTCATAGGCGCCATCACTCAGTGGCTCTACTGTACAGAAAAACTATAGCGATTAAAAAACAGTTGAGCACAAATGAGAAATATAAAAAAGAAGTAAAATAAATAAAATATATATAAATAAAATGTGGGTATGAAATTGTAGGCATTCAAAAGTTATTTGTAAAACATATAGTGTGGCTATTTCGAGAAATCTTTGAAAAATCATAAAAAATTGTATGTATCACCAAAACTGGTGGATCAAAAAATATGAAAAAGATCATGGTACTATGTGTTTACGTAAATATTACAGGAAAAATAAAGCGGTTGGGAAACTCACGAAAATATCTGGCAAAATTTAATTTATCATCCACAATTTCAATACGGAACCCTAGGTACGCGAGTCTGACTCGCACTTGGCCGGTTTTTTTAAACGTCGAGACATTGTTTGTTGTAGTGCGCGGCGCAACTCCGTGACCACGCACTCGTGCACTCGGAGGCTGCCTCCTACAGCTGTGTGGTCTGTGGCAAGAGTTTCAAGACACGCACTTCGCTGCAGATACACGCCACCAGGGTGCACATAGAGGTTAGTATGTTGTAGTGCGCAACGGTACTCCGCGACCACGCACTCGTGCACTCGGGGTCTGCCTCCTACAGCTGTGTGGTCTGCGGCAAGAGTTTCAAGACACGCACTTCGCTGCAGATACACGCCACCAGGGTGCACATAGAGGTTAGTATGTTGTAGTGCGCAACGGTACTCCGCGACCACGTGCTCGTGCACTCGGAGGCTGCCTCCTACAGCTGTGTGGTCTGCGGCAAGAGTTTCAAGACACGCACTTCGCTGCAGATACACGCCACCAGGGTGCACATAGAGGTTAGTATGTTGTAGTGCGCAACGGTACTCCGCGACCACGTGCTCGTGCACTCGGAGGCTGCCTCCTACAGCTGTGTGGTCTGCGGCAAGAGTTTCAAGACACGCACTTCGCTGCAGATACACGCCACCAGGGTGCACATAGAGGTTAGTATGTTGTAGTGCGCAACGGTACTCCGCGACCACGTGCTCGTGCACTCGGAGGCTGCCTCCTACAGCTGTGTGGTCTGCGGCAAGAGTTTCAAGACACGCACTTCGCTGCAGATACACGCCACCAGGGTGCACATAGAGGTTAGTATGTTGTAGTGCGCAACGGTACTCCGCGACCACGCACTCGTGCACTCGGGGTCTGCCTCCTACAGCTGTGTGGTCTGCGGCAAGAGTTTCAAGACACGCACTTCGCTGCAGATACACGCCACCAGGGTGCACATAGAGGTTAGTATGTTGTAGTGCGCAACGGTACTCCGCGACCACGTGCTCGTGCACTCGGAGGCTGCCTCCTACAGCTGTGTGGTCTGCGGCAAGAGTTTCAAGACACGCACTTCGCTGCAGATACACGCCACCAGGGTGCACATAGAGGTTAGTATGTTGTAGTGCGCAACGGTACTCCGCGACCACGTGCTCGTGCACTCGGAGGCTGCCTCCTACAGCTGTGTGGTCTGCGGCAAGAGTTTCAAGACACGCACTTCGCTGCAGATACACGCCACCAGGGTGCACATAGAGGTTAGTATGTTGTAGTGCGCAACGGTACTCCGCGACCACGTGCTCGTGCACTCGGAGGCTGCCTCCTACAGCTGTGTGGTCTGCGGCAAGAGTTTCAAGACACGCACTTCGCTGCAGATACACGCCACCAGGGTGCACATAGAGGTTAGTATGTTGTAGTGCGCAACGGTACTCCGCGACCACGCACTCGTGCACTAGGGGTCTGCCTCCTACAGCTGTGTGGTCTGCGGCAAGAGTTTCAAGACACGCACTTCGCTGCAGATACACGCCACCAGGGTGCACATAGAGGTTAGTATGTTGTAGTGCGCAACGGTACTCCGCGACCACGTACTCGTGCACTCGGAGGCTGCCTCCTACAGCTGTGTGGTCTGCGGCAAGAGTTTCAAGACACGCACTACGCTGCAGATACACGCCACCAGGGTGCACATAGAGGTTAGTATGTTGTAGTGCGCAACGGTACTCCGCGACCACGCACTCGTGCACTCGGAGGCTGCCTCCTACAGCTGTGTGGTCTGCGGCAAGAGTTTCAAGACACGCACTTCGCTGCAGATACACGCCACCAGGGTGCACATAGAGGTTAGTATGTTGTAGTGCGCAACGGTACTCCGCGACCACGCGCTCGTGCACTCGGAGGCTGCCTCCTACAGCTGTGTGGTCTGCGGCAAGAGTTTCAAGACACGCACTTCGCTGCAGATACACGCCACCAGGGTGCACATAGAGGTTAGTATGTTGTAGTGCGCAACGGTACTCCGCGACCACGTACTCGTGCACTCGGAGGCTGCCTCCTACAGCTGTGTGGTCTGCGGCAAGAGTTTCAAGACACGCACTTCGCTGCAGATACACGCCACCAGGGTGCACATAGAGGTTAGTATGTTGTAGTGCGCAACGGTACTCCGCGACCACGTACTCGTGCACTCGGAGGCTGCCTCCTACAGCTGTGTGGTCTGCGGCAAGAGTTTCAAGACACGCACTTCGCTGCAGATACACGCCACCAGGGTGCACATAGAGGTTAGTATGTTGTAGTGCGCAACGGTACTCCGCGACCACGTGCTCGTGCACTCGGAGGCTGCCTCCTACAGCTGTGTGGTCTGCGGCAAGAGTTTCAAGACACGCACTTCGCTGCAGATACACGCCACCAGGGTGCACATAGAGGTTAGTATGTTGTAGTGCGCAACGGTACTCCGCGACCACGCGCTCGTGCCCTCGGAGGCTGCCACCTACAGCTGTGTGGTCTACGGCAAGAGTTTCAAGACGCGCACTTCGCTGCAGCGGCACTCCAGACTGCACATAGAGACAATGGCTTGCACAGAACGTTTTCCTGGAAAAGCTATGGGAAAGTTAAGTTAGACAATTTAAAAAAAATATGAGCATATTTAATATTACGTTAAAACAAATATAACGCCAGGGTATAGTGCGCGCCAATCTTTTAGTCTCCTCTGGTTGAGTTACGAGTGCAAGCTTGCGCAGGTACAGTCAAGGAAACAATAATATGAACGGTTGATTATTAAATGTTTACTATAAGTGGGAAGGTGTACCTGTTGTACTTACCTATTTAATATATATTTATTATTTTAGTGCAATCTTAACTGTTTAAATAAAACAAATTAAAATAAACACCATTTTCCTACATTGTCGCCTTAAAACGCTATAACGACCGCGAGGCATAACAACAACAATAAACTTTAACAAAAAAAATCAACAAAACAACAAATAACGGCAACATAAACAGAGTTAACTTAACGAATCATAGATTTTTTTCACGAACGTACTTTTCACGCAACGCGCGCGTGTGTAATGTACGGACGTGGCACTAACACTAACGCATAGTGTTGACACCTGCTGAATGGCGAGCGGGGGGTGTGGTGCGGCACGCAGGCGGGTGTGCTCCGCGCCCTCGCTCCTGTAACGTCCCCCTGACACCGTAAAACGGCTATTGCGTCGCCTCTTGGGGCTATCTTCAGAGAGATTTTTTCTTTTCGAAAAAATTCTGTGCACGCCACTGTATAGCGACATGTATGTTGCACTCGTTAGTGGCGAATGTCCCTTAAGGTTAAAAGTCAGTCGCTTAGCAAAAAGTGCATAACTGAACGTTGTATTTCTTGTTCAGAAGCTAAAAATTGAAAAACATGTTGGTATTTGGCAGTTAACACCAATGGTTTAGTATGAGTGAGGTTTATAAAGAAAGAGTTCGTAATTTAATGAATAATTAGTCATGATCTGGTCCAAACCAACTTAAAATGCTGTTTTAGAGTTTAGTTCTACTTGATGCAAAATGAGGTGCTCAATCTCGGGTCACCCATACCGTTAAGTGCACTCGTGCGCTGCACTAGCAGATTTTAATGCGTTAGAAAGAACAAATTATGTTATTTAATAATTATGTATTTATTTCTTTTCAATGCATGTGCTCGTAAAGGCCCACTTTTTATGCATTAAAACCGAACAGAAAGTCGATTATTTTGCCCTAGGGCTTTAATATATATTTTTTTTATTTATTTACAATGGTTGGCTAACCTGCAGCCTTTCCTAAAACAATTTCTATTTCTATTCTATTCTATTCTATATTCCTGTGTACCATAGACGTAATACTTTTTTTACACCGTTTAACAGCTATGGATACAGTCCTTTTGAGCCAATTATAATTTAAAGTTCACAAGATTATATTTGTTTTCATTTCCTCACACTATGCATTGAAAAATGTAGTATGATACACGGGCGTAAAAGCAATAACTCGCTACGCTCGTGTTTTAAATCGTCCTCGTGATTTATTCCTTTGCGCCCTTGTAGCATAAACTACTATTACTCAGCTATTGATTTTTTAAATACTGTTTATTTTATCCTAATATGTAGACAAGTTCAACCTACAGCTGCGAGGTCTGCGGGAAAAGTTTCAAGACGCAGACGACACTCCAAGTGCATTCTAGACTGCACATTGAGGTTTGTATTAAATTGTAGACTTTCTGTTTGTTATTGAATGAATTAATCAACGACATTCTATAATTTTATAATAATAATAATAATAATAAATCGTTTAATTCAGTCAATTATAGACCATAGTTACACAAAACATACATTTTACAAATAATATTTAAAAAAAAATTGTACAATAGAAATCAAAAAAAAAAGCTTAAATTAAGAATAAAATAATAGCTTACTCCAGTATTTTACAATTGGTGCATCCCATCTATCTCCGACCATCTATCCACTCATTTTGACCGAGTAGGTATAAACACTAAGTATGAAACAGCAAATATTTTTTTACAAATTTTTATTATATTCTTTTCTGACTATGTTCTTGTTGTGTCCTTTTGTCTGTCTCTTTCTGGCTCGTGTGTGGGAAAGGAATAGGAATATTTGTGCATTGTTTATGATTTTTATTGAAAATTTAATTGATTTACTTCATATCTTACATTTTTTTGCATGTTATCTTTTTTAGATAAAATTAACTTATCGGTGGTAAGTCATACCACCTTTTTTTTGCGTTATTAAGGTATTATTTCGGCACTTTTCTATGACACACTTCGACGTCATTACGGCTTTGCGATCGAAACACGACTTAGAAAGAAGTGTGCTTAGGCCGCGTTTAAGCACAATTTTGTCGTCCCGCCAACAGCGCGCCGATGATATGTCCATGGTATAGAATGTCGTTGGAATGAATGAATGAATTAACAATTTATTGCACAAATCATAAACGTGTGGTATAATAAAATTATTTTTGTTATTCTGCCGCTAGTGGCAGATTATTATTTTGCTAAACGGCCGCTGTTGGCAGGCTAGACACTTCCTTATTTTTATGTCACGTGACATCGCTGTGCCACTAGCGTCACCAATCGTTTTTTTTTTAGCATCGTGTTCGTTAGAGGATTTAGCAACGCCATCTAGATTTCGTTGGAATTTTATACCTTTTTTGTTGCTACAAACTGATGTATGGGAACTGCTTATTATTATTATTATTATTTATTTATTTATTAATACACATAAATACATTACAGACACAAGTCCAATGCGTATACATGGAAAACAGAAACAAATTTTAATACACTAAAAAACAAAATATACATACACTTAGAATAAAAATGGTTACTGCTCCAAGTATTTCACCACACATGTGTGGATTTGGGTCAGTGATGCAGAGAAAATATCCATCTCTGGTTGATCTCTAGCCATACCGTTGAGTAAACGAAGCACGCGGCTGAGAGGGGCCTTGTTCACGAGGTTAGTGCGAGCCCCCGGATACTGGAACAGTCTATGACTGCGCGCGCGCGTGTACTGATCCGGCACCCATAGATATATCAGTGCCAGCAACGATGGGACATGAGTCAAACCTCTTACAATTTTTACCATAAACATAGCCATTGTGGAATCCCTTCTTAGCTCTAAGCTGTTATACCCTAACGTGCCCAATAGGAACATCGTTGGGTATAAAAAGGGATAATACTTAAAGGTACGTTTATATAAATTACGAAGGAAGAGTTTTTGGACTTTTTCGATCGTAAGTACATGTTTAGCCTCGTATGGAGTCCAGATCGTCGAATTAAACTCCAGCCTACTCCTAACGTAAGAGTTAAACAAAGTACGAAACGTGCGAGGGTCTTTAAAATCCATTGATAACCTCAACACCCATCCAAGAGCCTTCCTCGCTTTCTTACTCAACTCTTCAATATAGTAGCTGTACTTCAAGTCAGCAGTAAATAGTACACCAAGATCCTTAACAAAATCCAGCGCACGCGGTAGCGGTGAACCAGCGAGCTTGTAGGAAAATGGAGAGGATCACGCTTTCGGTGAAAAGTAAATACAAACGACTTATCGACGTTCAGCTCTAAGCAGTTTTTGACACTCCACGAGTGGACTGCATCAATTTCACGCTGAAAACGTCGACATTCATCGATGGTATTTAGTGACGCAACCAATTTAACATCGTCCGCAAAAATTAATATCATGAAGTCATCAGATATTAATTTGGGGAGATCATTAATAAATATTAAAAATTCCAACGGACCCAAATTACTGCCCTGACTTATTCCTGACCTAGTGTAATAACGCTTCGAGATACAGCCGCCATATTGAACATACTGCATCCTGTCCGACAGATAACTAGCAAAAAGATGCAGCAGTTGTGGTGTAAAGCCAATAGCAGCCATTTTGCGGAGCAACACATCGTTGTCGACACGGTCGAAGGCCTTGCGAAAGTCGAAGTAGGCTACATCAACTTGCTTTTTATTATCAACTTCTGTAGAAGCATGCTGGACGAAGGACAATAAATTAGTTGCTGTAGACCGACCTGGCAAAAATCCATCCTGAGCGTCACATAACCAGGGTGATACCTGGTTTAATATACGACGGTACAGAATGGATTCAAATACCTTTGCGTATGGCGATAGTATAGCGATTGCTCTGTAGTCGCAAACATTGGACTTCGATCCCGATTTAAATACCGGAATGACCTTTGATAACTTCCACGAGGCAGGATAAGTTGATTGCGCTAAGATCGAATTATATATAAATAGTAACGGGGCATAGAGCACCTCGCGACAATCCCTCAGAACATAAGGCGGGCAGCCATCTGGACCGCATGAGAATTTGGGCTTCAACCGCTTTAACGCCATCAGTAGCTCCGTCTGACTTATTACTGCTAGTCTATACGTAGTAATACTTAGTATATGGTTCCACCAAGACGTAACTACATTCACCATCTACTGTTACCATATAAGCTTTTTCGATTTTGATTGATTCGGCCGAATTCTTACTGGTGATTACTTATGAGCCATTTAGCAGGCGGATTGTGAAAAACCCACCTTTTTCTAATTAATCGAAACAGATCACTTATATTCAAAATTTGCTCAGTAGTTCCTCAACAAAACCTTATTATTATTACCTATGTATTGTGGAAACTGTCATCGCAAAGTTTCCATTGGTCTCTGTAGATTAGAATTTTAAAGTTTAAATTTTCAACATAAATTTTTTTGTGGAAAGATTTCTCGAAATCGGTGCAAGTAAATATAGCTAAACAATATATTTGCGAAATAATTGACAATGTAATAATAATAATGCCATCAATATTGTATTGTTTATTTACAAATGCTATTTTCGAGCTGTAAAAATATTGTCATAAAAAAAATTGTAAATAAATTATTCTTACAATTTTTTTTATTTACTAAGTGTTTTCCTTTATTATTTATTAATATTTTGTTAATGTGTGTGTTTTAACCGGACGATATACACAATGGATTCAATGAGCGTTTTTCTCGTTGTTTTTTTTTTCTTAGTTCTTAGCTTTCCTCCAGATGGCGCTGTCCATATCATCATAGATAAAATGTGTTTCGTAGCAATCAACGTCAAAGTGGTTTTTCGTTTGTTTGGAATCGGTGCAAATTTTGTCTTTGATTCTATTGCTAAAGAATACGACAACGCCATCTAGGAATCTTATTTAACACTAAAATTTGACGTAAGGAAAAACGCTCATTGTTATAACTTTTCACATGCATGCGACGGGTTAGTATAAATTGTTCATCATTATGTGTAAAAGCCAATAAGGAAATTTCTTATTTTCAGTCTTACTCTTGCCCGCATTGTGACAGGACCTTTAACCAAAGATCGAACTGGAAGAGGCATTTGAAAAATGTGAGTTCATTATTTACTTACTATACTGGCTGTTTAGGCGATATGTACAAAAATAGAGGTGCTTCGTTTTTGTGTATTTCATGAAGTACACGGAAAATTTCAATACATTTCTGGTTTAAGCATTTTGACTATACTACGTGTAACAGAAAGGTGTAACCATATTTGAAGAGCTTATTCAGTCAATGGTATAGAACAACTATTACTATGGAGTAAAACCCTGAAATCTCAAAAAAATATCTGCCATTTCGACCGAGCGGCATTGCATTTTTCTATGAAAAAGTAAAAAATTTTTTTTCGAGATACAGGTTTTGTTCCATAGTAAAAGCTGTTCTATACCATTGACTGAATAAGCTCTTCAAATATGGTTACACCTTTCTGTTACACGTTGTATATACCTACTTTGCAAAATAAACTATTTGAATTTGAATCTCTTATTTTGTCTCTTATGTATTGATCCATTATTTTCTCTTGTTTTTGATGATAGGCACCCAGTCCAGTTGGCAACTAAAGGTACATAATAAGCCCGCTGGCGGGCGAAAGGCAAATATAACCTGTAGTAAATATGAGCGATTGTAGGCGGGGTCTCAAGTTAACTTGGCTCGGTTGTATGTTACATGGACCTACCTTCCTTCACGTTAAATTTACAAGTTCCCTTGAAACAGATACACTGGTCCCCAAAAGACAAATTCTTTTATCTTGGGGTTCAGAGAGAAAACATAATTTTATCTACTCCCATAATGCAATAAGGTAATTACAACATCAAAAGCGGTTTTATAAGTGCCAAAATTTTTGATCGATGTTATAATATTACATTATAACACTGCAATTCTGTGCTGTGATTATAAGACCGCTAAAGAAGCATTCACAAGCGATAATAAAGCCGATTCTGAAGGCTTTAATTTTAGTTTTAGTGCTGTCAAAGCTAAATTTTCTTCATTGTAAAATAGTTCTTAAATGCTAGGAACAGAAGCTAAATTCCTTTTGAAAAATTTAGGTTTTGACAGCACTAAAACTAAAATTAAAGCCTTCGGAATCAGCTTAATTGTCTGTCTTATTTTTCTTGAGCCACGCCCTATTTACCTTCTCGCTTCTGATTGGTTTTGGCCTACATACTAATTCCATAGGCTCAGGTATCATGACATATCATAACTAGTAGAAACACTGCATTTCTCAGTTTTCGTAAAATTGTTTTTGATGGTCGTCGATAAAGGATTGTGTGCAACTGAACAATAATTAGACATTAGAAACTATGATAGAAATTAATTTCTATGTTTGAACACTTGGCGATTTATCCATCGCAAGGAGATATAAATTAACCATAGACGAAAACACAGGCGACCGATTTCTGTCAACACGTCTGACTGAACCAGCAGATACAATTCGCCACTCCAAAATTATATGTTTCGATAGGCCAAACCAAAATGGCTTCTATATTCATTGCGTTAGTCTTCGTCTTCGGGAAAGATAAGTTTTGTGGCGCTATACGTAAGATTGGAAGAGCCAATAGGATTGCAGTATCCCGTTTCGATTGTTGACAGAATTATTTGTACGCAAGCTGTTGAACAATTGACGTCTTTCTGGGCTGTATTGTCTATGAAATTAACATTATATCATTGCAGTATAAAAACGCAGAAACGCACATCCAGATTTACTTTTCTTTCCGCGTTTCTATAATGCAATGATATAATGTTAATTTAGACATTAGAACACTCGTGCAAAAATATTACGAAACGAACGAACAAGCATTCGTGTCAAATTGTCTCACCTTATGTCACAGTTGCACAACATTATTTTGTATCTGTATAACTGATGTGTTGTGCCTATATTTGAAGTAGAATCTTCATTTCAGGCACATTCTGATGCAAGAAATGTGAAATGTGATATCTGCGAGAAGCTATTCAAAAATGAGCGAGACCGGAAAATGCACGTCGTCCACGTCCACCTGAAGAAGCCTTGGCCAAAGAGAAACAGACAGCGTGCTAAAGATGAACAGACTATAGCAAGAAGCAAACGTGGGAAAGGGACAACCGATGATTTTTGTTCAGAGTAGGCTTAATACATTAGATGTTATTTAAGTGTATTTTAAAATATTTATATTCAGTTATTACAATAATAAATACCAGAAAGAGATATTTTGTGTATTTACTTAATATAGTTTACTTTTCATGTTATAATTTTAGTGTTCCTAAATTCTTAAATGCTTTAACATATTAACGATACAAACAAAAAGGTGTCTCTATGATTCTCGTCAAGATTATTAACGAAGGCAAAAGAAAAAAAAAACAATGGTGTCAATTAGGTGCAACACAACTTGTTTGACAGGACTAACCTTATTTTAAGCGTCCTGCCTTTGTCTTTTCGATACAGAAAGAAAAAGACAGGATGCTTAAACTAAGGTTAGTCCTGTCAAATAAGTGAAGTCGTGTGAATAGTGAAGCATTTTTTTTGTTGTGAGATTTTATTAAAGATTAAAAAAGTTATATAAAGAATTTTTGATGGAATTCCACATTTATTGCTGGCAGCACTGATCAGTATTTTTTAAAAATAAGTTTTACGGCCCTGTAAAACTTATTTAAAAAAAAATCTGTAAAAATCCCAATGACAGAGCAATGACATTATCCAAACGTCATGCCGTAGAAAGAGTATGTCTATGCGTCATGCAAACGCTTTGTAGCATCTTGGTCCGAGATGGACCTATAAACCTACATCTACTGTTTTTTTTTTGTTTATTCGCCCTTGTCAGGCAGGCAAAGGTTTCAGACCATACAGCCTTGTCATAAGCCCCAGCTGTTTTTGACAATCTTCACGAGGAGGACAGTCCGCCATTAAAAAAAAAAAGTGTTTAGGGTGTGTTCCTAAACGCCGAGGTAAATGTAAGTTTACTTCGTAAAAGTGAAAGCGATAAGACTGAGCCGGGAATCTATTTACTAATTGTGTTGGAACGGCCACTTTACCCTGACAAAGGATACTTTTTTGATGTATCATTATAAGTAACTGAAATAAAATAGCTTTACAAAGCATTCCGAAGAATTCTATAATACAGAAACCAAAAATTTGCGCATGATGTTAAAAGAAGAAAAAAATTTGCGATTTTAACACATCAGTGGTCGGTCACGATGTCAAGTCCGGTTTGTTTGATTTGGTGAACGTGTTGGTTTTCATGACCACCCCCTTTATCGATAGTTTGTTTTTAACATATTTAGGGTACCACTATTACACTTCCTAATCAGGGTTGGATTTTGTAGTATAATTATACTATTTGTACCATATTTTCATGACATGTAGTATGTAGTATCGTAATGGAACTATACTACGTAAAAATACCATAATTTCATCTTCAGGCCGACCGACTTGTTTTATTGGTTGAGCCGTTTGTTTTTTAACATTTACCCTACAATATAGGGAATTTGCATCGAATTTATGCCGTCTGATGACATGATACGTAGAGTCAATGCCAAGGACGAAGTTCCGATCGACGAATTGGCTGAGATAGAGATCCAGTTGCCTTAATTTTATTAAATTATGAATATTTTTAGTAATTTTTTTGAAATTTTCCCTAACAAATAGGCTATTTTATTTAAATTCAAAACAAAAATGGACGAAAAACGAAACGTAGTATAATTTTAGCCAAGTAGTATATTTTTATTTCCCATAGACAATAATTTTCCGAGGGTCTGAATCCAACCCTGTTCCCAATGCATATGTCACACATACACACTGACGCTCGAGTTTGATAAATAACATCGAGATTCGAGTTTTCTATCCTCTAGCTAGGCTTTTATAAATCTATAAGTTTATGTACTATATTTATGGTTTTAATCTATAATAGATCTTGTTTAATGTGATTACCTACTTACTTATTTCGCGTTAACAAATTTTGAATCCATGTCAAATATGGAAGAGAGAAACCTTAGTGTTATTTGCGAAGCCGCAACTGCTGCTTGAATTGCATCTGAATCAAAGCTAAAAATCTTTAAACATAACCCTATAATGGAGGATATTAAACAGGAACATGACAATCTTGAACCAGGAATTACTTATACAACTATATACGAAGTATACGATGAAGGGGAAAGGATAGACGAAGTTCATGTAAGTTATACCAATACCTACTAAATTCTGACTGTATCAGCCACAACAACCAATCGAGCAAATTTGGAACAGTGACTGCACCATGTCCTACCACATGTTAACCTTGGCAGCATGGATGTTAAAGTATCCCGGTTAGAGTTTCACTATCAAACAACTGAAGCACCCCTAGTAAGCCGATCCTTTTGTACGCACGAGCCCAGGCACGCACACATTTTCACATCACAGTAAGCCAATTTCCATAGTAAGTCCATCCACACACTTACATAACGCCGCCATTGCTATGCTTCAGTAGTTACGTAGCTACGACTCCATCCACCTTTTTATGTTCGTGCTTGGCAGTTCATACTATTTTTTATACATTCACAATGGGCTCGAGCTAGGGCCACTACTGTGCCAGGTGGAAAGTGTCGATGAGATCTATGGTGAAGTTTCGCCCAGAAAGTGGGACATTGAAAGCAGGAGAGGTGATCATCAGTCTGTTTACGCATTCCTACAAAATGAACAAAAGTCGTAACAGACGAAGGAATGGTATATATTTTGAAAGGATTTGCTAGTTAGTTGGGTTTTGCTGTTACAAAAAGGTACCTAGGTGTATGCTTCTGTCTATTTCACCTCGGTATACTTGTGGTGTGATTGATTCATACTTACAATTTCTTTGGGGGCCGACCACACAGAGCATATTATGTGATTACGTGTTCCAAACAATCAGTTCTCCTTGACCCTTGAGATTACAATGAACGTGGGATGCAAAACGCATTTTGTGTGACCTACCCTTTACATTTCATGCTATCCTTTATGTACATAACCACTAGATTGATATCTTTTGTTTATTTGAATGTGAGTGTATGTGAATGAGTTGCATATTAAATTGCACTCTTTAAAAGTACTGCACCAATCGAGCTGAAAATGACAGACAACCATTACAAATGTGTAATTAATGTATATAGCAAGGATACAAATGAGAATTTTTGTAGTAGATTTATTAATAACAATAACCCAATAATTTTATAATTTATGTGGTAACCTTTAAATCAACCGAAAAAATAAAAATTCATGTTGTCATCAGACTACAATGGGAAAAAATCTCAAAAGCAACATTTCGATTTAAGTTGTTCCCTTCTACATACTCCATATACTACACCACAAAAATACACTTTATTACAGGCTTGCAGAGTATGTCTTCTCACCGACTGCAAACTATATCCACTGGCACAGCTCAATAAAGAAAACCCTTACGCACAAGTGACAGGATTATCTCTGCATGAAGATGATGGCGTGCCGAGAAGTCTTTGTGCTGAATGTTACACTATCTTGAACAAATGCATGCAGTTTAGAGAGAAAAGCCGTATGGGATATCAATGTCTTATGAAGATCATAGAAAAAAATTCAAAGGTGAGTTCAGGACAGTTACCTGTATTTCTTACCATGTTTTTATTTTATTGTTTCATTTTTTACCTTGACTATCACTTTCCAAATGGCTGTTCTGGGTATTAACTCAAATTTCAAATTGTCCTTTGAAAGACTTTTGGCCATGAGCTGTAATAGAGAAATGTGGCATTCAAAGAAATCCATAAAGGATTCTAGTATATATCATAGAATCTAGTATAATAAACATGTTGTGTATTCGGATTGGTATTGATTCGGTGTAACACGACTAAACTTATTTGACAGGACTAACCTTATTTTAAGCCTCCCGTCTTTGTCTTTTCGATAAAGAAAGAAAAAGGCACAATGCTTAATTAAGTTTTGTCCTGTCAAATAAGTTAAACTAGAGACTTGGTGAAGGTAAAGAAGGTTGTGTTCGTTGGTTAATGTTGTCTGTTTAGTCCGGCTCCATAGCTCCGTGATATTCGACTTTTTTATTTAATTTATACTACAATATTCATAAGTCTATATATTTATGTATAATAAAACAGTTAAAAAAAGCTTTCATTAAGTAAAAATATTTATTATCAAATAAGTTAAAGCGTATTACACTGAATCAACACTAATGTATGTCTGCCAGAGGTGTAGGCAGAAAATAACAAGTCCCAACACAAAACTGATTTACAGATTATACAAATTTTGATAATTCAACATAATGATACTGTGGACATTTCGATATAGTGGACTTTATGCGACTGGAGGTTGTGATCTAAATGAATTTCACATTAAAAATACATTTCCATAAAATGTTCCCTCATGTTAATTTAAATAAATTTTCTATCAATTTAGGTGTTTTTTTTTTTTTAAGTATCTTTGTGAAATTTTGATATCTTTAAATGCGCTTTTAATGAATGATGATGCTCTGATTATATTCCTGTTTTATTCATTTATTGTATGAAAAAACTTCATTTCAGTTAACTGTGGATGTAATAAAAAAGGTAAATCGCAAGAAGTTCAAACTAAACTCTAACTTAACGATCATACAAACGAAACCAAACTTTGACTACCAGTTTGTAGATGAATCTGATGTTGATTTTGAAAAAAATAAAATTAAGCAAGAACTAATTGTGGAACATAATACTTATAAAGATGACGACCACTTGGATGCAATGAATGACGATACAAAAAGTTCTATAACAGAAACAACAAATACTGAAATTGATATTCCATTCAAAATTGTTAAAAAGAGAAAAAACAAACACATTAAAGGCGAAAAAATTGCATTTGAAAATGTTTTTACTGACAATGTTAACATAGATACTGACAAGAATTTAAAAGTTGAGCCAGTGATTTCTGTGGTTCAAAATCGTAATATCAAAGGAGAAGATAAATTAAAAAAAAGAAGTGGGAAACAGCAGCAACCTAAAGCTAAAGATGGTAATAAAAGGAAACGAACAAAAAAAACAAAAGATCCAGATTACAAAAAACTGATAGAAGAAAATTTTACAATTAAAGCACTTAGTTTCCAGGAACAAAAAGAAACGATGTTGAAAAAAAAGTCTGCTGTAAATTATGTAAAATCAGCATACAAATGTGATTATTGTTTTAGAGGTTTCTTAAGAGAACTAACCTATAAGTCTCACATGATGAAACACAGTGAGGTATGAAATCATGTTCTATGTTATGTAATTATATAAAAATATTCTGTGACTGACTGACAAACAACACAGATTCTAAACCAAGGGTGGATCCAGGATTTGATTTTAGCGATTTGATTAATTTTGATTCTGACAAAGTTTATCACAAAGTAAAAAAAGGGAAGTTTTTGGCTGCTTTTTCAGCCTTGAGGTGCTTTTGGCAAACCTATGCTAAAAGACCTATGCTAAAAGTGCACGCAAATTTGGCGTATTGGGGGGGGGGGGGGGGGGCATGGGGACCATGGTCCGCCAATAGTCTTAACCGCTGCTGTAGATAGAGACATGAAATTTATAAACTATGTTCCTTAAAAGGTGTAAAGGTGCACTTGGGAAGGACTTTTCGATATCCGGCTCATAAGGGAGTTAAACGTGGTGTAAACTTTTGTATTGAAAATTGCGTTCCCAAAGGGCACCTGTTTATATCCTAAATCCACAAAGTCGTGGAGTTCCTCTAGTTAAATTAAGACTAAATTCGCTTAGATTAAATTATGTTAAGGTGTGTTAATACAAAAACCATTTCGACATTTAGGTTTAATAAACCGTACTTTAGAACTCTAATCTAACTAATAATCTGAAAAACCTCATGATGATGAATATTTTTACGAAAAAGCAGCAACTTCCATTTGCCTTTGTGTGACTTCGCTTGAGTAATGGCTGTTTAGAAATTTGTCCTTTGCTATCAACATAAATTTATAATAATTTATAGCACACCGTGCGTAAAATGACCACTTTACGCAGCGTGCGTAAAGTCGGCATTTTCCGCACTTGTGCTATAAAAAATTATACGAAACTCGTGCGAGAAACTATTACTTCCGACTAATTTGACAGATGGATGACAGATGAGTAGACAGACAGAGACAGACCACTTATAAAAAATAATGGTTAATTTATATACCAAAATAATGAAAACTATGTCCTAAAATGGCGTATATAACTTGAAAAAAAAAATCTTTTAGAAATTATGCTATGGGAAATTTTTTGCAGAAATATGCTGTGTCAACTACATAGGTACTTGATCAATGCAAAATTTAAATATGCTGATTGTTAATTACAATTTCGGCATTATCAAGGCGAGTGTCGTTCTTAGGACGACGACGCGGCGTTCACCGTCATTGTCAAACGGGCGCCTTGATAATGCCGAAATTGTGTCGGTGAAACGGTTGACATATAGTCAACAACAATCACACGGCGTATGTTACATTAATTTAGTATCTCAGCTCACGCGAGTTTTAATAATATATTATAACATGTCATTCTTGGAAAATTTAAATTGAAAATCGGGTAAATTTAGGTGTTGTAAATTTCTCATTACGTAGCTATTTATTTTCAGAAATTCGGCAAGTTTATCTGCGAGATATGCCACAAACACTATGCGACCAGGTACATGCTACTGAAGCACATGTCGGAACACAAACATCTCTACTCGTGTGTGTCGTGTAGTTACACTACACAGAAAAGGTACCTCTTTGCTTGTATTCAGCTCGGGCTAGCATAGGAGGCGTTGAGGTTTTATTTTTTATTGATGAGTGGTTTTCCAGACTGACCTTGATCAAGCTTTCAGAAGTAAACATAGATGGCGTTACCCTGCTTTCAAGTGTCAAAAAGCTTAGATTATTTTTTAATCTGTGGGCAGCAAGATAAAAATTGTCAAGTCAATTGTCAAATCCAACAACAACCTTCATAAAGACATTCCTATTTCGTTGTGTTTATATTGTGTTGTTTTCTATCTATATTGTTTACGTTAACAAAATAGCTTGGTATGTCATTCAACTTTTAACATGGTGAGCCCATCGTTGTAGCTAATTGTAAAAATATAGGACAGTTTCCATAAGAATTAATTACGGAAAAAACAATAGATCTTAGCAATAATACATGTGAGGCATGGATTGCCCACAAAAAAGAACGAAGCAAAGACGAAGTGTCAAAATCAAAAGAAACTAGTGTTGCCAGGAAGACATTTTTTTGACACTTTTAGTACAGGCTGCGCCATCTATTGAGTCGTTCGTTACTACTTTTTCTTTTTTAATTTGACTTTGAAAACCCCTCATTACCATATTTTATTGGCGATTTACTAATCCTATACCAAACCGCAACCCCCTTAACTATTTATTGTGTTTATGTCTTGTGACGTGTTAGGTAAGTATTGTGTCTTGTTTCAGGTACTTTGAAGGCAACAATTTTATTATTATAAATTATAATTAAATAAAACACAGTTAAGTGACATTTTAGTGAGATGAATTTCGTGCTGTTCGGGCCCGGCATGATCGTGACTGATGCCGGACCAGAATGGCCCGATATATATCTCACTAAAATTTTATTTAGCTGTTTTTATGTATGTAATTATAATCATTTATTTCCAATGTTATACCATGATGGATTTACTTAGGTTGCTTTTGACAGAATCTTAAATTGATCTGTAGCAAAATGGCGCTCTCGGAAGTGACCGAAGCCAGCGAAAAAAAAAAATTGGTATCAAATGATAATAAAAAAATGAATGAAATAATTTTCTACCTATTTAATTTCAGATGCGCCGCAATACTGCATTTAGAATGGCACAAAGGAAAAGAATACAAGTGTAAAGTATGCGAGATGGTTTTTCTGTAAGTATTTATAGTTAATTAGCAGCAGTAGCTTGTCTGTCAAACGTGATTGTGCAGCTAACTTCAGGCCAATATAAACCACCATGGTATGTACTAGTACTATGGTGGTTGGTTTATTTGGTTTATTCTGCTTATTTACATAATCTAACCTAGCTGAGTGTGATGACCACACCCAATGTCTGTATTGATACTCTTAATGTTACACACTTTGAAATACAAAATTAAGCACTATAGTGCGTATAATATAGCTTGAGTTCTGTGACAGCTGTCAGCGCTATACACATTTGAGCATGAGAAAGAGAGTTAGAAATACAAATTGTGTAGCGCTGTCCTGCTGTCACAGGACTCAAGCTATATTATACGGACTATAGATCAAAAGTGATAAAACAATAACGAAATCTGAATAGAAGGTGCACGGCACACACCGTTCCGTCTGTGTCCAAAATCAGTAAATTTGTTGCGGCCTTTGCTCGCCTTCGCGACGGCCATGCCTTGATGCGCGCGAGCACGTGCTTCCGTTTTATTTTTCTACCTCCGAAAAATGAAGTAAAGTTTCGTTTAGTCGACTGCCACGCCGTACACTTCATTAAGCGCTACTATATGACGCTGTGGCGTACCGGATACTAGAGTCCATATCAAGTCAAATGTTGACTCGTCTCCGACATATATATAAGTATACAACGTGTAACGGAAAGGTGTAACCATATTTGAAGAGCTTATTCAGTCAATGGTATAGAACAACTTTTACTATGGAACGAAACCTGTATCTCGAAAAAAAAAAAAAATGTATCTGTTTCATAGAAAAATGCAATGCCGCGCGGCCGAAATATATGGAAGGGCAGATTTTTTTTTCGAGATTTCAGAGTTGGCTCCATAGTAAAAGTTGTTATATACCATTGACTGAATAAGCTCTTCAAATATGGTTACACCTTTCTGTTACACGTTGTATATATATGTCTATGTCGGATATAAAAGTGTTGCTGGTTTTCAGTCGCACCACGTCCCTCCTCTCCCACCTACGTATCAAGCACCCCTCAGACCACGTTTGCCATATCTGTGGGTACTCCTTCCTTGGCGAGGTCGGCCTCAACGCGCATTGCAAGCTGAAGCATAGACTAGATAGCAGAGAGGTAAGGATAGTTTTACGGATTAGTATATTAACGGCTATCAGCGATAAATTGTCAAATATCATATCCCCCGACTAGTTTCGCTGTAATTGTATAGCTTCTTTGGAGATTACGTAACAATTTACCGTCTGACACTCTTTGAAATAATTTTCAGTAGCTTTTTCCACATCTCATTTTGGATCTAACCCTTGAATCTACATCTAAACTATTAAAATAAAGACGAATCGGTAGTTTTCGATCCTATGCTTAACTCATACAACCGGCTATAAAATATCCCTTATTTTTAACCGACTTCAAATAAGGAGGAGGTCTCAATTCGACTGTATTTTGTTATCTTGATTTTTTTACGTTTGTATGTAGTCGGTCTATTTACAAATAGGTCTATTTACATTCCACGTAAACAACTTTTTTATTCATTAAGATTATTCTATACACTATAAACTGTGAAAAAAGTTGTAGTATGCATTTTTGTTAATTTCAGTAGTGCCTGTACCTGTCTAAAATGACCTAAGGACCTTCTATATCTAAACTTAATGAAAATAATATGTTAAAGAGCTATGATTACTACTAGAACGGAACGCAAATGTTATGCTGCAACTGTGTGGTTTTCCGATTATTTACGAATAATGAGTAATTTTTATTTTATTTTATTTTATTTTATTCATGAACAAAAATCCACAGCAAGTACATTCAGATTACTTGAACATGATATCATCTCATTGTGCCAATAACGGATTTCATTATGCTAAACTAAACATACTAATTAAAAATTGGAACATAACAATTATAATATGGTTAAATTAATAAATTATTCGCAAAGAAGACGAATTTATAATACAAAGGTTTGTAATTGATAAAAAACACTTCCCATAGAAAGATATTGCAATAATATAATCCATCCATCAGCCTAGTTCGTCCACTGCTGGACATAAGCCTTTCCAGGACTTTGCCACTCCCGGCGGTCATCCTGGAAGAATTGCCCATACTCACACACTGGGCAGGTGGGTTCGTGAGCGCGGTGCTGGAACCCTCGCAACATTGACGCCGCTGCCCGTCACCAGTCTGTTCCATATAAGGCCCGGCTATTAGGGATGGATATGCCGCCATCCATCGGTCCTAGGCATGGTGGGCCTCCCGGTTTTTTGCCTGTGAGCTGTCCTCTTACTCTCCCCCGAATTACTTCGAGGGGGTCTCCAAGTAAGATGGTGGTACCTTCACAGTCGAGCCCGGCATCAACTCTACCACCTGAAAATAAAGTTAATTACTCTAATGCCTACACGCCTTAATCGCCTTATGCTTACGCCTAACCTTTATTATTTATTTTGTTATTATATAAAACTATTAGATATATCTTGAATTAAAACACTTGTACTTGTAGTTTCACTTGTGTTTCAAGTTTCACCAAGTGCCGACAATCGCAAGTATACATTTTATTAGATATATATTATTTGGTTAGTTTTTTTTATTTATTATTTACACAATGACCAGTAGGTGGTAGAACTGATGCCGGGCTCGTCTGTGGAGGTACCACCATCTTACTTGGATACCCCCTCGAAGTAATTCGGGGGAGAGTAAGAGGACAGCTCACAGGCAATAATATAAATACGACATTAATGAAAGTTATTGTGGAATTAATTTTGGAATTACCTCTTAATATTGCAGGTATCGTCGGACAGCCCGCGGTGTGTCGAGTGCGATATCAGTTTTATATCACAGTCAGCACTCGAGACACACCTGAAGGTGTCACATCGACACGCTAATTTGGGGAAGTAAGTTATTTCACATCAAAACTGCATCAATGACCAAAACACAACCTACAAACCAAATAAAACAAACGAACTCCTTCAAATTAGATACAGCATCGAAAGCTGTCCCAGCCTCATAACTTTAGCACCGTTAAAGAAGAAAGAAAGAAGAAAGAAAATATTAATTTCAGACCGAAATCCATATCTTAGTTAGTAACACTATATGCTTAAAAACTATGTTAGTATCTTAATCTACACACAAAAATAAAAACACAGAAAGGCAGCGGAAGTCGCTGTTGCAGACATCACACAACTAAATAGAGTGATGCCTACAACAACATCCTCATGGTGAAGTATTGTGACTCCACGTGAACCCTGTTCCAGAATACCAGAACGGGACTGTCCCAACGATCAACAATGCTTAAGAATTCAGTGGCGTGCACAGAACTTTTTGCTGGAAAAGCAAACAATTGGTCAAGAACAACAATAAAAAAAATATAAAAAAATTTAAATATCACTTTGAAAAAAAAAGTTTGTATAGGAAATTTTCACTCTAGGGTAGACATTGTCTACCCTGGCGTCATACAATTTTTTTTTTCAAAGTGATATTTAAATTTTTTCATATTTTTTCATTGTTGTTCTTGACCAATTGTTTGCTTTTCCAGCAAAAAGTTGTGTGCACGCCACTGCTTAAGATAAATATTAAATGTTAAAGATAAAGACTTGAAATTTGGCACAAAAATAGCATTCACTTGCGCAAATAAAACGGCGCGGCGTAAAAAATATTTGATATTCCAATACAAAAGAGAGGAAAAAAACCTACAATATGGGTATCAAATTGTAGATATTAAAAAGCTGATTTTAAAAATATATATCTTAACTATAATTACAGGCACTGATTTCGCGAAATCATTAAAAAACTACAACAAACATGTATGTCCCTTCCCTCCCCTTATCTCCGAAACTGTGAGACCAAAATTCAATAAATTCAGCGTTATTATTGCAGGATTTTATGTCGTATAATTCGTATAAGTGATTTCTGCTTTTGTAAATACCTGGTTTCACCCAGTCACTGAAGGTGATTTTACTTTTGTTAGAAACTTTTTACAATTTAAACGTATTTTCATTTCATTTATAGTATTCCCAAAGATTGTCGCATAGATATCTATAGCCGAGCGACCGGACGTACCACGCGACCTTATTGATTGTATAGAAAATGCAAGGAAATACGAACTTTGCCGAACAGTGGCGAAGATTTGTATACACATTGTATATGCGTGGGAGTACTGTACATGGCTTTAATGTAGTAATTTGAATCAACAGCGTCAAAAGGAACGACTCTTACGAGTATGCAAGCGAGAAGAAGGCCGTAAGCCGAAGAAGAAGAGTCAAAGTAGATGTGCCCAGGAACCTGCGAGAGGTCATCGATGACGGAAATACGGTCACGTGTAAAGAGGTATGAATACATTTTTTGTTGATGTAAACTACGACTCACCTCAATAAATACCACGGTCGTGATAGCGGACCAGTTTCAGCAGATTCAGACTGCCTTCTTCTGGGCGAGTTGCTCTTTTAAGCTTTTGTACATTTACACACATATTTAACAACGCATTTTAAGGACGGTTGTCATAAGGGCAATAACTCAGTTGCTATTTCATTTCGCTATAATTGGCACGCTCGATGAAACTTTCCTACGCAATACAACCGTACCAGCAGCGGGCATAGCATAGTGTTTAATCGCGCGCGACGCCACTGGTTGAATCACAAGTGCGAGGAGCGTGACGTACTGTTTAATCGCAAAAACATCGTGTCGCGCTCCTCGCACCTGTGGTTCAACTAAGTGGCATCGCGTGCGATTAAACACTGTTACGAGGCCAGGAAATTTTGCCATTCAAACATATTATTGATGAACATTTTGGCATTCAAACATATTATTGGTGAAAATTTTAGCATTCAAACATATTATATAGCTAGTTGCTCATAAAATTTCAGTTATAAGAGTCCTGGGTTCAAATTCCGGTATTAATTAAGAACAGACATCATGACGCGACCAACTCGGTTGTGGGCGTGGCCAAATGTCATGCTGTTTCATTTCGCTATAAGGAACACGCTCCATGAAACTTGCGAGGACAATACAATCGTGCCGATTTCGTCGCAGGCGCAAAATTGAAAACTTGTTTCAGGAGAAACATGATTTTGGAAAGACTGGACGTTTTCAAATTTTATTTTTGGTTATTATTAACCTAAATTACATTTTCGGTGTTTCACTCGTATTGATTTTTTGATTTTATCTAAAACAATAAAAGTACTATCGGCTACACTTTACCGTTAAATTTACGCATTTTAGGGGTTTGTTGTTAAGATATTACTTTACTTTCACGATCTTTAGTTCGGCTTAAACATAGATCTAGATGATGTTAATAGACTCAGTCTAAAATATTATAATAACATTCCATAGACACCCTACAATTTGGTGACAGCGTTTATATGGAGGTTTGCGCGTGATGACGCCTTAAATTGCGAGACCATATTTCTGCCTGAAGAGCGGCGAGAGGACCCATCCTCACAATAGGATGAAATAATCGTCGATAAAACGTGGATGAGTGTGGACTGTGACTGTTGATTTCACAGTCCACACTCGGAAACAAATTCAAATTCAAATAATTTATTTTGCAAAGCAGGTATAGATATATACACTTTTTACACGTCAAATTTAATCTAATAAAGAAAATATATGTAATAAAATAATAAATGTACATGAACTAATTTAAAGGTTTATTTAATTTATGTAGCAATATATTTACGATTAAAATGATAGGTAAAATATATATTATACAAGGTAAAATCTAATCAGCCGCCCGAACCCATACCGGAGATCCGGCCAGGTACCAGGAACAAGGTTCAATGATCACCAACCGAGCTCCCAGCACGAATCCAGGCGGCCGACCAAATCCCATCATATATACTACATACTAATAGGTTACATATATAAATACATGCCTACCTGTGACACCTGGTATTCATATTGTGACTATGTATTCCAGTGCGGGCTCCAGTTATCTTCGTGGCGCGCGCATCGTGTCCACATGGGTAAGAAGCATCCAGAAGCTCTCCCGGTAATCAGCGTCGGCAGCGGCGCGCTCTGTGACGTGTGCGGCCGAGTGTTTAATGTACGTATGTGGAATGCCTCCACTACACGAGTCCCTTCGCGAATGCCTTGACCTTGAATGCGAGTTGTTGCATCATCATCCTTAGGGCTCCACAATGCTAAACATCAATTTTGCTTTGGATTCAGTTCCGTCAATGTAGATGGTAAAATTGTTGAAGATATATGGTGTGTTTTTTGACTAAAGACAATTGAATGTGTGCCCGGAATAAGGGTATATTCAATACAAAAAATCAAAACGCTGTTTTTAACGGAAAAAGGGTCTATATCGCAATATGACCAGAACATGATGAAAAAAAAAGTTCGTTTTTTATATAGACCCTTATTCCGGGCACACATTCAATTATTAATTGCACTTTATAATTAAACATACTTTCAATCTTCTTTTAACTATAATATTTTTGAAAAAGCATGAAATTCACGATAAAAGCGAATCAATTTCCATATTTCAAAACCGATTGAAACGAAACCAATACACGCAGATACTAACTAGAAAAAACCATCTTTATTACACAAAGAAATTATAGTTAATGTCCTAATGTAGATGCGATTTCAAAATAACTGAAGGTTTGCGTGCGCGGTATCTAATTAAAGCAGGATAGACAGTTAAAAAACAAAAGCGTTAGAGCAGGACTGAATTTTAGCGTTGTGCAGCCCCTTAAAACGTTATTGAAGATCACGTCCCAAACGTTGACAAATACAGAAACGTTGTATAGATAAATTGGTGGATCGCCTGCGGCACGAAGGGAGCGTTGGGCGGCGGAGTCGAGCGGGTTGGTGCGAGCGCGGGACAGGGCCGCTTCTAACCGGCCAGCCACAGCTTCAAGCTTCGAGAGGCGTGCCAAGCGGTTCTTCTTGCGACGGCGCCGGTGGAGAAAACAAATGTATGAAGTTGTATAGAGCCGGTCATGGGTCGCCGCTCGCGCGTCTTGTCCGGCTTCGAGTGACTTGCGCTCTCGGGAAGGCGGGCGGTTGAAACAGTGATCGAGCGCACAGGACGAACCTAGTGTCGAACGCTTTGAGCGAGCGAGCGCGCTATACATCCGATGCGGTGGAAGGAGCCGACGGGTGTCGTGGCAGGGCAAAGCCCGTCGTAAAAACCGCCTGAAAGCTCAGCAAGAAGCGCCGCCAGAAGCCTGAAGCTATGGCCGAGGGGTAACTCCTCGTCGCCCGCCTCTCCCCTCGTGCCGCGGGTGATCCCCCAATTGTATGCTTTATCTATCTTATTGTTAAAAAGCATCCCAATTTATTTAAAACAAGAGGTGAAATATCACAATACAATATGTACTCGCCGTTTTGACAACTAATATCTACCTAAATCTAAATTAACAATTTTTTACAATAATGTTATGTACATGTGTGTAAAAATCGATAATAAATTGCCAAACGATTTTAAAATGTTGCAATATCCCTTGTTCCATAGAAAGCTTAAAGATTTTTTACTAGATAAATGTTTTTACACGGTCAAGGAATATCTAGGATACGAATAAATATAAATATTATTTGATTATTTGATTATGACATTTATAATAAAAAGAATACTATAGAGATTTTTCACTGTAACTAGTTTAGTATTTCTAAAATTGTTTTGTTCCAACTACAATTTTTTTTACATATTATATAGTGAAAGTTGTTTTTATATGATTGACATACATATTTTATAATTATGGTTATTCTTAATTTGTTTTTTGTTAATGCATGATTTAAATATACAACTAAATATTTTTACGCCATGACATGGTTGAATTTGTTGGGACTGTAATTTTATGTAACATCCATTGTAAGCCCGAATTCTCACAAATTAACGATTTACTTACTTACTTACTCTATAGTAAATAGGTTGCATATGGAAACATTGTATGTTGTAGTGCGCTGCGTTACTCCGCGACCACGCGCTCATGCATGTGGAGTCTGCCTCCTACAGTTGTGCGGTCTGCAGCAAGAGTTACAAGAAGCGCTCCACTCTGCAGATACACTCCAGGCAGCACATAGAGGTTTGTATGAAATTTAATTTATTTTAAAATCTTATAACATGTCCTACGAAAGAGGTACTTTAACAAGTCTCTGACTTTGTGAACGCTTTCACTGAAGTCGTGTTCCGAATGGCGGTAACAGTACTAAAACTACCATCATGCTACTCATGCCTATCAAGTCGGTCCGAGTGAATCCGGCCCGGATTCGTACTGGGGGCTCGGTTGGTGATCAGTGAACCTTGTTCCTGCTTGCTGGCCGGGTCTCCGGTATGGGTTCGGGTGATTGATTAGATTTGACCTTATATAATTTTAGATTTTACCTATCATTTTAATCGTATACATATTGCTACATAAATTAAATAAACCTTGATTTAGTTCATGTACATTTATTATTTTTCAATGTAAGTGCTCGTAAAGGCCCACTTTTTATGCATCAAAACCGAACAGAAAGTCGATTATTTTGAACTAGGGCTTTATTATTATTATTATTTTTTTACAATGGTTGGCTAACCTGCAGCTTTTTCTGTGTTTCGTCTATGGTACCATAAATGTTATGATTTTTTTCCACTGTTTAACGGCTCTGGATACAGTCTTTTTGAGCCAATCGTAATTTAAAGTTCACAAGATTATATTTATAGAATTAAATGAGACTTGAGGATAATTCATGATTTATATAAAAACGGCTCACCTCAATACGTGTTATGATCGGGAAAGCCGACCAGTTTCAGCAGATTTAGACTGCCTTCATCTGGGCGAGTAAAGACGTTTACGCGACGACGTTACGCCTCACACTGCGGGCTGCGGCTCGCAGGGCTCGGGATGACATCGATGCAGATGGTATTGGTGGTCGGACCGGTAGGGCGTCCGCACAATTAGTTACTTCCGGGCTTGCGTTATTAATTACCGGAGTGACACCAAACAACGATAAACACGCGGAACTTATAGTATCTACGTCACTTTCAGTAAAGTCTGAGTGATCCGGTAACTGTTTTTAGCACAGGTTTCCACACCGCGGGCAAAGCCCAACCACTATCTCTATTGAAATTCGGACGTCGGCTTATTTCTATGGATTCGCGAATTTTACGTGGCACAAATAACTTTTCACGAACTAACACTTTCGCTTTATCGAATCTCATAAAATGTGTAGTATCCGAATTTACGACATGGTCTGCAACGGCGGATCCGTTGCAATCGAGTTTTCTCATGCATCTAATGTGTTCCGTCAGTCTGGTTGACACGTTCCGTCTCGTCTCACCGATGTAACTCTTGCCACAGTCACATGGGATGGAATAAACACCGGGGGTATTTAGTGGCTCTTTGTCCTTCGGCGAACGCAGTAACTGCCTTAATCTACTGGGTGGACGGAAAAATGTTTTAATGCTGTATTTCCGGCGAAGCAGATGTCCTATTTTATCCGTCACACCCTTCACAAATGGAAGATACACCGGAGCTCTTTCAACCACATGTGGGCGCTGATAGGTGGACTGGTTCGCTATCCGGTTACACATAAAAATAAAATAAAATAAAATAAGGATAAAATAGGACATCTGCTTCGCCGGAAATACAGCATTAAAACATTTTTCCGTCCACCCAGTAGATTAAGGCAGTTACTGCGTTCGCCGAAGGACAAAGAGCCACTAAATACCCCCGGTGTTTATTCCATCCCATGTGACTGTGGCAAGAGTTACATCGGTGAGACGAGACGGAACGTGTCAACCAGACTGACGGAACACATTAGATGCATGAGAAAACTCGATTGCAACGGATCCGCCGTTGCAGACCATGTCGTAAATTCGGATACTACACATTTTATGAGATTCGATAAAGCGAAAGTGTTAGTTCGTGAAAAGTTATTTGTGCCACGTAAAATTCGCGAATCCATAGAAATAAGCCGACGTCCGAATTTCAATAGAGACAGTGGTTGGGCTTTACCCGCGGTGTGGAAACCTGTGCTAAAAACAGTTACCGGATCACTCACAGACTTTACTGAAAGTGACGTAGATACTATAAGTTCCGCGTGTTTATCGTTGTTTGGTGTCACTCCGGTAATTAATAACGCAAGCCCGGAAGTAACTAATTGTGCGGACGCCCTACCGGTCCGACCACCAATACCATCTGCATCGATGTCATCCCGAGCCCTGCGAGCCGCAGCCCGCAGTGTGAGGCGTAACGTCGTCGCGTAAACGTCTTTACTCGCCCAGATGAAGGCAGTCTAAATCTGCTGAAACTGGTCGGCTTTCCCGATCATAACACGTATTGAGGTGAGCCGTTTTTATATAAATCAAGATTATATTTGTTTTATTTCCTCACACTATGCATTGAAAAACGTAGTATGATACACGGGCGCAAGAGCAATAAATTACTCGGTTACGTTTAAAACACTCGCCACGCTCGTGTTTTAAATCGTCCTCTTAATTTATTCCTTTTCGCCCTCGTGGCATAAACTACTATTATTACATATATTCTTATATAAGATTAAATTTGACTTGTAAAAAGTGTGTTATGTATACATACTTTACAAAATAAACTATTTGAATTTGAAATTAAATAGCGTCCATCACTGTTTAAACTTATTATTGATTTGGAAAAAAATTACTTAAATTTATTTTTAGACGTAAGAATACCACGTAAACATTCTTCTGACGTCGATAAATTAAACAAATATTTCTCCCGGCGGTCATCCTGGAAGAATTGCCCATACTCACACACGCTGGGCAGGCAGGTTGGTGAGCGCGGTACCGGAACCCTCGCATCAGTGACGCCGCTGCCCGTCACCAGTCTGTTCCAAATAAGGCCCGGCTATTAGGGATGGATATACTGCCATCCATCGGTCCCAGGCATGGTGGGCCTCCTGGTTTTTGGCCTCTGAGCTGTCCTTTTATTCTCCCCCGAATTACTTCGAGGTGGTCTCCAAGTAAGATGGTGGTACCTCCACAGTCGAGCTCTACCACCTGAAACAATATATTCAATTGTTATCTTTTTATTATGTAACCCACTATTTTAAATTATTATTTTCAGTCGTACCCGTGCCCGCGTTGTAACAGGACCTTCAGCTGCAGATTTAACCGGGACAGACATCTGACTAATGTGAGTTGATTACTTACTTAAACCCTTCGATCAAATAACCCCTAGATCTATTATTCCATACAAAATCAATTCGAAATCATGGTCCAAGTATGTTATACAATTATAGTTATATCTATACATCGCAATAAAACAACAATAACATTAAAGCTAAGTTATGATTTTTCGAAAATAAACCTTGTCCGCACTTTCATAAGATTTGTTTTCCACGATCCACTTGAGGAAAAATTCTATTTTGCTTTCGTGGCACGTAAAAACTAGTAAAAAGTCGTAAAATCATACCAACCAGCCAGCTAATAAAGAGCTCAGTGATTATTATTTTTTATATCTTTCAGTTTTAAATTAATGCGTTTAGGTAGAAAACTGAATGACGTAAACGAATGCCAAAAATTGAATTTAGCATCAGTTTTCGGAGCCGCTTTTTGTGCGCTGATTCAACATCTAGGGGTTATTTGATCGAAGCTTAAACCACATAACGCTTTTCAGTGTGCACAGTAAGTTAGATATAGAGTAGATAGAGTTTTACAGAGGTCATTTATTTAAAAAAGTAAAAAAAAAAAATTTGTAACAAAAATAATAAGCCCGTTTCCTACATGAGCTACATGAGCTTAAGGGACAAAAGCTGAGTCACCGACCTTTTCAACAGAACCTGTCTAATCCTAAATAGTCTTTAAGTATTATGTGTTTTGTGTTGTGTTCTGTTGAATAAAAATCTTATTATTTATTTATTTATGAAGAGTTTTATGAAAATCAATTGCGTTTAAAAAGCTGAAAACAGTGGTAAAATAATTTTTTCGATGTGTAAAAAAATTACGAGTTATTAGCAATCAAAGTCAGCTTAACGGCATGTGTCGTGATGTCCATCTGTTACGATTTTATACTAAAAGTGATAAATATCGCCATCGCTAACTTCGGTAATAAAAGGACTTTTTCAAAAATTCAAAAGGTTTTGTGCTTTGCTATAACTAATTAATCGGTCTTGAGTTAAAAACACTTGTATAGTAGTTTCATTTTATTTATGTTTTCTCCCAACCGGTTTCGAATTTTACACCATTTTCAAGGGAAGATGTTAATTAAAATATGTATATTTCATTGACTCCAGGCACTAACTCATAATGATAATGTTGACAGAAAATAGAATTGAGTAGGTAAGTCGAAAATTTATCAGGGATGTCGTGCGGTAAAATTATTACCCGAAAAATGGGGAATTTTCTAGGAATTTTTAATGCTGTTACATTTTAACTACCATAATATATCATGTTTATTTAATGTCATGTTTTCCCTGTTTTTCCTAAATGTCTTTAACCAACAAACAGACAGAGGCTTAGTAATGTAATAAGGTCCCGTTTGGCATTCTTTGGGCACGGAAACCCTAAAAACTTGTATAGTATGACTTGTGTTCAGATTTAAAAACGGATTATCCTATGCCACATAACTTTCTAGAGTCGCTATCACATCCCGTCTTACTTTCAATTTCCTTGTGTAGTGACTATCTGGTCCTGAAGTTTTTGATGTCCAGAGCTCTTCATTATCGTTAACAATCCTCGTCTTGTCATAAATAAAGTATTGGTATTAGTAAAAAGTCAATTGAAATCTGGCGAGCAAGAGGCAAATATAACCTGTAGTATGAGTAATTGCAGGCAGGAATAGGATGACGAGGTCTCAAATTAACTTGGCTGGGTTCTAAGGGTCCCTTATGTCTTGTGGTTTTGTGTTTGGCTGTTTCTTTCCAAATTCAAATAGTTTATTTTGCAAAGCAGGTATAGATATATACACTTTTTACACGTCAAATTTAATCTAATAAAAAATATATATGTAATAAAATAATAAATGTACATGAACTAAATTAAAGGTTTACTTAATTTATGTAGCAATATATTTACGATTAAAATGATAGGTAAAATATATAGTATACATGGTAAAATCCGGCCAGGGACCAGGAACAAGGTTCAATGATCACCAACCGAGCCCCCAGCACGAATCCAGGCGGCCGACCAAATCCCATCCTATATACTACATACTAATAGGTTACATATATAAATACATGCCTACCTCCGCCCATTCGATTAGTCTTGCTAAGAAAAAGGTCAAGAAACTTAGCAAGAGCATGTCTTTTTTTTTTCATAAAACTTATACTATACAATATATGACTTACCTTTATCTACTTTAACCAAGGGATAAGAAAATACAAGACAGCAGGAATTAAGGTTAATGAAAAAAAAGAAAAACATATATATCTTTGTCTACCTGTCTCATATAGTCTTTTTCCTTTTACAGTCTGTAATTAATTAATCATAAGTTAGGAAATTATACTATGTACTTAATTAAATTATAACTTAATTCCTTCAGGTACATTCTGATATAAGGGACGTGAAATGCGAGTTCTGCGAGAAGTTGTTCAAAAGTGACGAGACGAGAAAAAACCACATCGACCATGTCCACCTGAAGAAACCTTGGCCGAAAAGAAACAGGCACCGTGCTAAAGATGGACAGACTATAGCAAGAAGCAAAAGTGGGAATGGGAACGTCGATGATTTTTGTGCAGAACAGGTTAAATAAATTTGATGCTACGAAAATGCTTTTATTTATGAATCCCTTGAGTTTTTTTCCAAATGGAAGCCTATCCTATTAAGGGGGTATATCGTGGAAATTAACACTTTTTGAAGTTATTTATCTGCTCTTTTTAAGAAGTTCCAAGTAAAATAAATTAGTATAACAATTTTGGGACCTTTTTCTAGATTTTGGGCTATCAGAAATGCAATTAGAGGAATTTCATTCGAAGAAATAATTATTAAAATGAAGTCTAAATTTACACTTTTTTTTATATTCTGACAAATTGGGATACCATACAGACTTCAAAAATATTTATTTAGATGGGTTTTAACAATACCTAAATTACTGGTTACGGATATTTTCGTAGCTATTTTAGTTAATTCTGTATTAATTTAAAACCGACTTTTTGACAATTGTTCCCGATTCCGTCCCTCTCGCACTGCCGGTTATTTCGCCTGGAGTAACGGGGACCTTTGCACGGACGATATATCACCTTAAACGGTACTGGCCTCGACTGTGAGGCGGCGAGATACCGAAAATGCTAACACCACATACGAGCGTATTCAATCGTTATTTGCCCGAGCGCAGTGCCACATGTGTTTATTGCGAGAAGCTTGCGTGGCGTATACTGGCGTTGACTTCCATACTATTACAACTGGGCAGGCGGCTGTCAAGTCATTTTTGTGCCTATTTGATATAGCTATTTTGGCGCTGCAGGTAGCGTTCCATGGAACTAAAATTGTAGCAATTTCGAGGGTGTCTAATGTCATTCAAAATGCGAGAGAATCCCGAATTTGAAGATGGTTTTTGCATTAAACTTCAAAAATGGTTCCTGGGCCTTCAGCCCTCGCCCGCCCCATGGATCCGCTACCTACTGTTTATCTTACAAAATAAATTTTCGTCGCGGTGTGGGGTGTGTATTATATGGACGTGCGCTCGTACGTAATGTCACTTTGTATGAGGTTTAATCAAAAAGAAAGTGACTTAGTGGCCGAATCCGGCATTAGGGATAGCTGCTGGAGGTAATAAGTTGCTTAAGTTCGTTTAATTCGTCACTTCAAATATCGAATTACTGGCTTAATGGTAGTGCATAAGGGTTTTGATAACCAGGTTTCTGGATACGAATCCATTTTTTTTTATCAGCGTTGTGAAATTTCAATAAAAAGTCAAAAATAGGTGCGATGACGAGTTAAGCAAGGAGGAGCTGTTAGGTTTATTTAACTAAAAGAGCCGAGCGGAGTGAGGCGACTACCTTAGTATTAACAGAATTCATTAAATTATATGCAAACATCCTTCTTGCCTCCGGCACCTGTCCCATAAATTCGAGATTGCCGGCTCCGGCAGCTGAGGCATAGCCTTCTATGTTTGTGTGAGTGAACCACACAAATCGGAATGAGGTGACCGAAATTTGACGTTTGTTTATTGATCTGAAGGGGCTGCATTCATAAATTGGGGATCGCGATACGGATTCCAATGCTATCTCTGTCGCACGCGTTAAACGCTTAATACGCTATCCTGCCTACTGTCAGTGTTGATTCTTGAAACCTGACGAAAGTGCTGTATGAATGAACGCTATAATCTCCAGATACTCCAGAATTCAAAATAAAATAAGTATAAACAATTACATACATACGTTTACGTACCATTTATTTTAAATAATACATAAATATCTACATGTCCACTTATACATTTTAGTTGCAGCTGAAACTTCTCATTAAAGGCTGTCACATGTAAAAAATAGAAGAGTAATAAAAGTGGAAAGAAAGCTTTGGATAGTGCTTATTACATGCATGTGTTATTAGTGAAAGAACTTGCATGGATACTTCACCAATATGATTTTAAAATAGTAACGCAATAATTGAAAGTAGGTAATGAATTAATTATGATTCCTTTATCCCTTTGAATTTTTGTAGATGATGTGCACTATTACCATTAAAAACAGTACAAAAGACAGTAGATACCAACCATAGGAATACAAAATTTTGAGAGCCGGGGTAAGTATGTGGTGCGGGGGGCGGGGAGAGAGCAATGGTGACAGTTGATTATGGTGTCCATGTATCAACTTGCTGAAAAGACACAAATTTAAATGCATTCCAATAAATAATTACCAACATACTTACTCTATGGACGCATGAATCTGTCTGAAATCAAACGGTTTTTTGCTACCGTTGTAGCGAATAGTAAACTGCTTTTATGTTTTTTTATATACTTATTTATGCTACAAACACTGAACACTATACTTGAAAAAATATGTCACTCGCATTCAAATCTGTAAAATCTGATTAAATTCAGATTCAAATAAGAAAAATGATGAACAATTAATGAATTAATGTAAATGACAGATTTCAATTGATATTTAAAACCAGATGTCAAAGTTCAATTCAATTCAATACCATTTTATCTGGCTTTCGATAATGTGACTCTACACATTAATTCTGCCAATGTCGAGTTATAATTTTATATAAGTAAAAAAAGAAATGTCAAAATTGAAAAAGCGGGCAATCAGCATTTTTATAGGTAGTAATAATCCCTATCAATAAATTGCAACAGGATATAAATCTCATAATCTTACTGGTTCAATTAACACTTTTGTACTCAGCTGTACTCATCTCCCTGCAAACCTTCTTGGTCCCGGCACTCAATTAAGTTGTATTCCTATACAAAATCTTTGTTCATATAGCAATCTATGAACTTATGTTGTTTCTATCAGCAATGTATAAATACATAGATATCATAACAATTATTATTATAACTATGACAGAAATAAATTTCTATGTTTGAACACTTGGCGATTTATCCATCGCAAAGAGATATAAATCAATGTTAATTATTATTATATGTTGTAGTTGTTGGTTTCTATAGCAGTTTCTAAAATGAAGTAGCACTTCTTTTCAGGATATTCTGATCTCAGTTGAGGCCACATGGACCTCAAGTTGTGTAGAATATGCCTCAACGTAGAAGGGAAACTCTACCACATGAAGCAGTTTCATTTATCACAAGCTTATCAACTAGTTACTGGACTTTCAGTAAGTAAAACATTCATGAGCTTGTCTTCCCTGCGGTCCGAAATATAATTACAATGGATCATAAGCCATTCACTTCATACTTTCGTAATCGATTTTAGCGATGTAATTCTATTTTGGAATGCAGGGTTTGTGTAGTGACACATCAGTATATTTTTTATAGTAACTGAAAATATGTTACAGAACGGCACAAAACCTTTTGAAATTTTGAAAAATTCCTATTATTACCAACCTAAGTTAGCGACATCGATATTTATTACTTTAAGTATGGAATTGTGTCGGATAACGTCACAATACATGCCTTTAAGTTCACTTTGATTGCTAATAACTTCGTAATTTTTTGAGATATCGAAAAAATATTTAAATAAAACAGATTTTTATAAAAATCTTCATGTAGGAGACGAGCTCATTGTTACTTCTCGCTCATTACGTATTGCCACATATACTATAATCTAAGGTGAATAAAGCTACATCTACTTTCTTATCAGACCTGTTTGATAGACGACTTCGAAACAATAGTTTCCCGCATTTTCTGCCAGGACATGGACATATACAGGAGTTATAGAGTTGCCAATTGCGTAACGAGATAGGTATTAGAACCATCTATACAAGAAATAGCAACAATAAACAACAAGAGGCAAAAACTAGTTCAAATTTAGATAGCAGTATTCTAGAGCCATAAAACAAAAAAACAAAAAGAGATGGCAGTAGTAATCATATTTTTGTTAAAAATGTTACAAAAAGGATTCAAAACTGCCAATGATATTATAAAATAAATTTTTTGGTAATAAAATATTCAAATATGCCCTCTTTGATTAAGTTAAATTTAAATTTGATTACAGGAAAAAGAAATAAAAGGAAATTTACTTTTGGACCTTAAGAGCGGTTTCGCAGGATTGTGAAACTTTTTCTGTAAATTAGAATTTCAAAATTCTTTAAATTCATAATTTCTGAAATTGTAATTTACAGAAACCAATGGAAACTTTGCGATGGCAACATACACAATACATAGGTAATAAGGTTTTGTTGAATGACTATTGAGTGAATTTTGAATTTAAGTGTTCTGTTTCAATTAATAAGATAAAGGCGGGTTTTTCATAATCCGGTTGTGAAACGGCTTTTAACACTTTTTATGTTGGTTAAAGTGGCCTTAAAGTTAATTCATAATGTTAAAAAAACATACTCCATTCAATAGTAAATATTGGGTTGAAATGTGGCTTGTAGGTTCTTTATTATCTACTAATAAATTTCTATTATATTTTTAGAATTTAAAATGGTGGGGTGAATAATCTTTTCAAAAATTGTTCAACTGGTCTGTGAAGTCACAAACTCTTGGTTTCAGCACCAGAGTATAATATTTACTTATATTCTGATAAATTGATGGACATACAGTCAGAGCGCTCCAATTACTGAATTCTATGCAACGCGCATTTAATGCTAATCATGCCGAATTTTACATCAAAGATGTCATTTTTGCAGGCAAAACTTTGTTTAACGTTTAAAAAAAATTAATTAACATATTTAGCACATAGAGAGTACCAAGTTTTGCCTGGAAAAATGACATCTTCAGCGTGATTAGCTTAAAATACGCGCTCCATAGAATACGGTAAAGGGGCCGCAGAAGTTTTGTGAGCATGAAATCTATAATTATGAAATTTTATTATTATTTCAATTATTTAATAAACAAATACTGTCAGTACACAGAAACACGACTGCCACACCACCTATGCGCCGAGTGCGGAACTCTTTTACTCAACTATGCTTCGTTCCGGGAGAAGTCGGCGCGCGCACATAACATTCTGCTCGGCATTCTGACAACTGACGGTCAGGTGTGTGATCTGTGATTATAAAAAAATTGGCATGAAGTGAGAAATTGTGTTTAACTGAAATTGCATACCCTGAATGACTGACTGATCTATCAATGATCAGACTGTAGGTTCCTCGTGTGACGTCGTAGAAAAATTCCCATGGGATCGGGAGAAACGGGATCGAGGCTAGCAACGCCGCGGGACGTCCGCCAATTAAACATAAACCACCTGGAGTAGAAGAGCTTCTATGACTGCTTCAAAGGGTGTGTCAGAATCGTCTGATCAGAGATCTGTAGTCTCTACCATCCTCTTAAATTTTCTAAATTAATGATTAATTTCTTAAATTATCTTTTGTATTTTATACGCAACAGCCTTAAGGTCCGGCCAAACCTGCGCGTCAGTAACGCGGAAGCGGGACGCGACGCGGGAGCGTCTGTGACGCGAAATTTTAACGTGCACACCTGCGCGACTCCGGCGCGAACCGCGAACTTCATTTGCTAATGAACAGTCACCGAGGCTGCGCATCTTTATCTGGTTTTTCACTGCAAACGTCGGAGAATCCAACAAACATACAGACTATAATTACAATGAAGTCTATTATCTCCTCACACATACGAAAAGTATAAGTACCTACTGATGTTTTAATTGCCTCTCATTATAAAACAGATAAATATTATTTACTTACCATCCATTTGAAATTCGGGACCAATCGAATCCCATATTTTATCCTTTTTTCTTATATTCTTGTAATCTTTGTTTTTTAAATCATATAAAATTGCATAGCCTCTCACTGTTTCTATAAAAAGTTCTGTATTGTCTTCTGTTGTAGCCATCGTGTAAACAATAACTAAGAAAATTAGCTTTCTCGCACGTAGTTACATACGTCTGACCACTAGACGCGTGCATCCCGCTCTGCCGACGCGGCCGTCCCGCGATGTGGTCGCGTAGGTGTGCAAAGCGCCATAGATGTAGTATGGGCAGCGTCCGCCGCGCGGTAGACGCTCCCGCTTCGCAGTCGCTTTGTTCGCGCAGGTTTGGCCGGACCTTTATTCGGAAATTAGGTTTTACAAAGTGTTCATTTATTTTACTTTTTAATTTAAACAGGTTCACGTATTAGTATTAGTATTAGTATTTAAAATGTTGAAGGTTTAAGATGTTTTCTTTTTTAAGTTTTGATACAAAAACATTATAATCATTGGAAACTGAAGTTATAAAAATCTATTATTTTCATTTACAGTTAACGAAAGAAAATTTGGAAGCAGTGGATAGAGAAACAGAAAATCTGTCATCAAGATTAAAGTGCACTAGAATTGAACCAGATTATTTCGATTATTCTTTCGAAGAGAACGAAGATTTTTATTTAGAAAATGACCGTTTACCATCAATACATGAAGTTAACGTAGGTGTAGAAATCAAAGATGAAAACGGAGATGCTGACAATAAAAGTATAGATGGTTCAATCAAATCCGGACTTTCTAATCCAATAAGTGACGTTTTAACCGACGACGACGTACCTATTACGAAAAAAATTAAAACCAGAAAGGTTAGAAAGAAGGAATTACGCAAAAAGAAGAGAAAAAGGGAGACGAAAATCGATAAAAGAAGGAAATCGCTCGGCGACAATTTAGATGAAAAAATATTCACTTCTTCGTATCTGAATAATGACGAACAAATATTCGAGTTCCAAAAGAGACAAGAAACCTCCAATTATAAAAACGCTGTATACAAATGTACGAATTGTTTTAAAGGGTTTTTGGATGAAGAAGCTTATAATAATCACATGGTTCGGCATACGGATGTAAGTAATAGGTCATTAAGAGGCTATGCGAATTTTATTTTTGTCACTGTCACTCCAAGCGAAAAAACGCGCAGTGCGAGAGGGGCGCATTTAGGGCGAAAGGGAAAAAAGTTAATTTTATAAAAAAAAACTAAAATAGCTAGCAAAATTTCCAAAATCAAATATCTAGGTATTGTTGAAAATGAAATATGTTTGTGTTCGGTATATGGTTCCTATTCGTCAAACAAGGAGAAAAAGTGTGTTTGAAGACCTCATTTCAACAATTATTTCTATCGAGGAAAATGTATAAAAACACGTTTTCCAAAAACAAAACCCTAGATTATATAGTCAAAATGCCTATACCAGAAATTTATTGAATTTTTTCGTGTATTTCATGAAATACACAAAAAGAAGCACCCGTATTTTTTTCACATATTGCCTTAACTGTGAAATTGCTGAAATTTCCTTACAGATTCATGAGTTCATAATTTCGGAACCCTCGCACCAGTGACGCCGCTGCCCGTCACCAGTCTGTTCCATATAAGGCCCGGCTATTAGGGATGGATATACCGCCATCCATTCCGGCACCGCGCTCACCAACCCGCCTGCCCACCGTGTGTGAGTATGGGCAATTCTTCCAGGATGACCGCCGGGAGTGGCAAAGTCCTGGAAAGGCTTATGTCCAGCAGTGGACGAACTAGGCTGATGGATGGATAGATGGATGTACATAGAGAAGGGGTAAATTCCTGTTTTTCGCCTTGTTTTACTGAATTTGCCACTGCTCAACTCCGTTTAGGAGCAATCATTATCACCTACCACAGAATCTCCCTTACCCTGCTTATTAACGAAAAATATATATAGCAAAAGCCTTTTGTTACGTTGTAGGAATTCATTCATTGTAAGTAAACAGGTTAAAAAAGTTTTTGACTAACATTGAAAAAGCATCAAAGTGATTCTCAAGTTAGAAAATACTTATATTATAAGCAAATACGCAAACGGATGAAAGATGTAGAAGGTAAAGAAGAGTTAATAATTGTCTTCCACATCCATCAATCTAGTCAAGCAAGTTCTTCTATTCTGGGTACTTTTGACATTGCCCTAACTCAATATGGATTTGGAAGAGGCGAAAGAGTCGTGTTAGGATCGTATCAGACAGAAATCTGTAGTCTCTGCCTATCCCTCTGGGAGACAGGCGTGAGTAATGTTGCAATAATTTCTGTTTTCAGCAATGCGGAACATACGAGTGCGATATCTGTAAGATTCACTTCAAACAATCTCACGCGCTTCGTAATCACGTCACGTCACACACACACAAGTTCTGCTGCAAGTGCTGCCCCTACGTCACTTTTAGGAAGTAAGTCGTTGGCCCCTTTGTTAATTTTTTGATATCATCTACCTGATTTATGGAAAGAGGGAGGGGGTTAGAGGGGACAGGGAGAAAAACCCCCTGTGTCATTTTTTTTTGCCGGAGGTGCGCGGTCTTTTTTGTACTTGATTTTAAAAATCGAATGGAAATAACCTCAAAATGTAAGATTGTTACTGATTTATGGGGGGAGGGAAGTGGGAGAGAGAAACGGGGTGGGGGAAAAACCCCCTGTACCACTTTTTATTGCCTAAGGTGCGTGTTTTTTATTTCAAAAATCGTATGACAATAACTTGAAAATATAAGACACAGATTTTGTTTTCACAGTAATTTAGGTTGAGTTTAGGTAGGAACCTCGGTGGCGCAATTGGTAGCGCGCTTGTCTTGATAACAAGAGATCGCAGGTTCGAATCCTGGCCCGGGGAATTTTTTTCAAATTCTTGTCTTTGGGTTTGTTTCTGATTGATCTTTTCTAGTTTGTAATGCACTCTAATAATATTTAGAGTATTCATAGCGATGGATTTCGCAAAATAAACATAATCTTAATTTACATAATATAGTATTTAATTTGCAGACAAACTGCTAAACTACATGAAGAATGGCACAACGGGACCAAGTACCAGTGTCCGCACTGTCAGGAAGAGTTCCTGTAAGTTAAACCAAGTTAAATATATAATAGAATAGATAGAAATTCGCTTAGATTAAATTATGTTAAGATATTAATTATGTATTCGAAAACCATTTCGAGATTTAGGTTTAATTATTTTATTTATATTATGACGTATTTTAGAACTTGTGGTCTAAAAATCCTCATGATAATGAATATTTTTACGAAAAAGCTGCAACTTCCATTTGCCCTTGTGTGACGTCACTTGATTAATGGCTGTTTAGAAATGTGTCCTTTGCTATCAAGATAAATTTATAATAATTTGCTTCAGACTAATTTGACAGCTAGATGACAAATGAGTAGACAGACTTCAGAGAGACAGACAGAGACAGACCACTTTTTTTATAAGCAATCACACATCACAATCAGTATAATGTCTAAAATTCTCAAGTGACAAGGTCATCGGACAATTCTTTAAAAAATCATAAAAAAATAATGGTCAATATATATAGCAAAATAATGAAAACCATGTCCTAAAATGACGTAAATTCTCCGAAAAAAATTAAAAATAAAATCTTTTAAAAATTAAGCTATGGGAATTATTAGATTGTAAACGTGCTATGTGTAACCGCGAGGTTACAGGAATGCAGAGCTGATGGGATTTGAATATTGACACGGGAGAATTGTGGGCGAACCAACCTTTGTTCTGGAATGTTGTGGATGAATGCGCCGCGTGGCGTCCCTCCTTGTTGGGCTGATGGAGCTGGCGTCTTGGGCAGGAATGAGCAGTGGAGTTCGTGGAGTAATGTGAACACAACACTGGTATATAATGTGAACACAACACTGGTAGGTACGCGATATTTGTTGTGTCCGCGGCGCGAGTGTGCACACGTGTGTTTCGGGAGACGTCCCGCGCGGAAGAGAACGATCGCTGGCGTGCTAGTTGGCGCCAGCGCTGTGTTGCGAAATTAGTCATCCGGCGCGCCGCGTCGCGAGCCACTCCCGCGCATGCGCGCGCGGATCCGTCACGCTGTGGCGTGAACACTATGTATTCCATAAAAAAATAAGGTCTAAAAGGAAAGAAGACCTTGTAGAAGCTTGTAGGAGAATATATAAGGTCTTTCAATTTAAATGGAAACTAATTTAGGAGGTGATTCAGTATCGTTTATACATCACATTCCACTGCAAAGTACTTTTTTTTGCGCGAACTTTTTCTTCACTTGTCCATACAAACTGAGTCAGCTGATCGGACCATTTTGTACTGAGAAGTGAAAAAAAAGTTCGCGCAAAAAAAATGCTTCGTAGTGGAATGTGATGAATTAACGATACTGAATCACCACCTAAATTACTTTACATTTCAATTGAAAGACCTTATATATAAAACTAAAATCCACCACTTGCTTGGACTGAATTTACCCACTGTCATTTGTTTCTGATTTAATTTTTCTAATTTGCACTACACTCTTATTACATTTAATTTTTCTAATTTGCACTACACTCTTATTACATTTAGAATATAGAAAGCGATGGATTTCGCTATAAAAATAAATATTACGTCTTTACATATCAAAATTGCCGTTTTCTATAGAGAATTTGAAAAAAACTCAATTTTCAGTACTAACATATTTGTATATTTTTTAGGTATGACAAATCCAAATTACGTAATTTCTTTCATGTATGAATGAGACAACATTAAGCTAACAGCAACATTAATTTAATTTTTGAAAAGTGTCAGTTGTAAAAAAATATTACGAATCTTTTCATGGAAATTGATGGCATTTAGGACGAACTGTTTTTGAAGATTTAATTTTTATAATTAAACTGAAAATAAAAACAAAATTTAATACGTAGATATAAAACCTTAAAATTAACTTTTAAACAAAAAACGAATCATTGAAATAGCTATTGAATTACAGGAATTATGAACTCATGAATCTGTAAGAAAATTTCAGCAATTTCATATGTAATCATATTTATTATAATTAAATTATTTCAGTAAATTCACGACGTACATGGGCCACATCCGTATAAAGCACCCTTCAGACTCCGTGTGCACGTTGTGCGGATACTCGTTCGTCAGTGAGAAGGGGCTGCGGCTGCATAACAAGTTGAAACATCGCCTCGATGAGTTCAAGGTGTGTTCGGGTTAGAGTTCCGAAGCGAATTGGAAACCTTTGTTCAAAATTCACAACAATACATTAAGAGTTTTGTACTCACTTGTTGACATAGCCTGCCGAATCAGTAAGTTGAAGTGGCAGTGGACTGGCCATATTTGTCTCCGACGTGTTAACCGTTGGGGCCGTAAGGCACGTACAACAAAGCGTACCGTAGGCCGCCCTCGTGCCCGCTGGACTGACGATCTGAAGGACGTTGCGGGTGGCGGCTGGATGAGGACGACTGAAGACCGCCAAGAGTGGCGTAATATTTGAGAGGCCTATTATGTCCAGCAGTGGACGAATACGGACTGATGGATGGATGGACTCACTTGTTTAACTGTGCAAGGAGGCATAGGTCGAGCTTTCGATGAGCCCTTGGATTATGTTCCTTTGGTTTCCAACTAGACTGCCCATCATCAAAAACATAGATAAAAACTGAACTTTCAAAATTGCCTTTTATTTATTTATTAATACACATGAATACATTACAGACACAAGTCCAATGCGTATACATGGAAAACAGAAAGAAATTTTAATACACTAAAATCAAAATATATATACACTTAGAATAAAAATGGTTACTGCTCCAAGTATTTCACCACACATGTGTGGATTTGGGTCAGTGATGCAGAGAAAACATCCACCTCTGGTTGATCTCTAGCCATACCGTTGAGTAAACGAAGCACGCGGCTGAGAGGGGCCTTGTTCACGAGGTTAGTGCGCGCCCCCGGACACTGGAACAGTCTATGACTGCGCGCGCGCGTGTACTGATCCGGCACCCATAGATATATCAGTGCCAGCAACGATGGGACATGAGTCAAACCTCTTAGAATTTTTACCATAAACATAGCCATTGTGGAGTCCCTTCTTAGCTCTAAGCTGTTATACCCTAATGTGCCCAATAGGAACATGGATATTGCCTTTAGTGTGTATTGAACTATTTACGAACTGTGTCGTCACTTCAAGTGCGAACGTATCATTAGACAATCGGAATTCGATATTATATCTATGTATTTGATGATAGACACCCAGTTCAGTTGGCAACCAAATATACATAATAGGCCCTCTGGACTCTTTGACTGAGTGTACGAACCAACGTTGCGTGCGCCTGTACGATGATAATGGGTTATAATCTCATCGAAACCTCGACCTGCGCTTCTTTGCTTAGATAAACAAGTAAGTACAATCCACAACAAAATATTTTTATCGATTCATGATGCTGATCACTTACCAAGCCTCCAGTATGAATTTGGACGATGATCAAAAAGTCATCTTGTATATATGGAAAAATGAAAAAGGAAACACAAAATATATTTCGTTGTAATTTTAATGAAAGTAATACGATAAGAATTAAACATTTACTTACTTGATACTTACTCATTTACTTACTCACTTGTCTTGATAACAAGAGGTCGCAGGTTCGAATCCTGGCCCGGGGAATTTTTTCATATTCTTGTCTTTGGGTTTGTTTCTGATTGATATTTTCTAGTTTGTATTGCACTCTAATAATATTTAGAGTATTCATAGCGATGGATTTCGCAAAATAAACATAATTTATTGTTAAGTTAAATTTGACGATATTAACTTTCGAATATCGCTGAAATTCGACCGAGACACCATTTTCAGTGGCTATTAGCTCGCTACCCTATATTGTATATTGTAAAGCGCTTTAATAATATTTGAACTTTTAAATTCCATATTCGACTGACGACGATCCCAAGTGGAAATATATATTGAAATTTTTCTTTTTATTTAATTTTTACTATAATATCCATAAAAGTCTGTTTATATATACAAGGTGTAACAGAAAGGTGTAATCATATTTGAAGAGCTTATTCAGTCAATGGTATAGAACAACTTTTACTATGGAGTCAACCCTGTATCTTGAAAAAAAAATTTAACTTTTTTATAGACAAATGTAATGCCACGCGGCTGAAATGTATGGAAGGGCAGATTTTTTTTTCGAGATTTCAGGGTTGGCTTCATAGTAAAAGTTGTTCTAAACCATTGACTGAATAAGCTCTTCAAATATGGTTACACCTTGTATATATAAAAAACAGTTAAAAAGCTTTTATTAAGTAAAAATATTTAATATCATAATAATATTTGGAAAACATTAAGAGTGCTAAAGTGATAGATTTCATTCAAAACTATTATTTTATCTTCACGCAGGAAATCCCACAAAACGGCCCCTACTGCGATCAGTGTGACGTCAGATTCTTCTCCGAGGAGGCACACAGGCGCCATCTGCAGGTGTCGTCGAGGCACAACGAAACTGTCGACACGTGAGTGGGGTTATTTATTCATCCATCCATCAGCCTACGTCCACTGCTGGACATAAGCCTTTCCAGGGCTTTGCCACTCCCGGCGGTCATCCTGGAAGAATTGCCCATACTCACACACGCTGGGCAGGCGGGTTGGTGAGCGTGGTGCCGGAACCCTCGCACCAGTGACGCTGCTGCCCGTCACCAGTCTGTTACATATAAGGCCCGGCTATTAGGGATGGATATACGAGGCATGGTGATGGGCCTCCTGGTTTTTTGCCTGTGAGCTGTCCTCTTATTCTCCCTCGAATTACTTCGAGTGGGTCTCCAAGTAAGATGGTGGTACCTCCACAGTCGAGTCCGGCATCAGCTCTACCACCTGATTTATTTGTTGTACTCAAATGCTAAGCGGCGGTAGCTCAGGGGTAGAATGTTGGCCTCTCAATCTTGAGATCCAGGTTCGATCCCCGGTCAGGCGTGCACCAATGAGTCGAGTATTCGTTCTTACACTTGTTGAACGGTGATTTTAAAACATCTTGACGAAACCTTGAAACCTGCCCTGAAAAAATAGTAATAGCCTATAAAAATATTAGGCTATTACTAATGTCTGTGTTGTGTATAGGGGTACGAAGGACCACATATTTACTAGGTCGCTGAAGGTGGTCGTGGGGATCAAGCCTGACAAAGTGATCTTTGAGGTAAGGGGGAGAAAAGGGACCATTAAGGACTAAAGCAGCGTGACAATATGAGCGTTGCGTCGAATTCTGATACTAAGCCATGTATCTACTTCATATGTTTTTATTTAAAAACTCGACGTTAAAAATATTATTACTCCTAACCTTATTCCCCTAAATAATAACATAATTTAATTAAATCATCCTATATCCGTCTTAACTTGTCCACTTCCTAAGTTAAGATCGAGTTATGTACGGACTAAAATAGTTCTTATGTCCTTGTAATTAACTTATGCTCTTGTGTGAAAGACAATTGCTAAGTTTGTGACGGCTATTTAACTTTGTATTTTTTGTTATCTCCTTCTCCATGGTTGAAAAGAGCAACAATGGACGTTTGCTCGTATTGTAAGTAAGTATCTATAAAGATACCTACCTAGTTACGTTTCTGTGTATTCCTTTATTTTATGTATTTGTCGCAAAGCATTTCGACATCTTAAGGCATTATCAATATTTATTTAGACTACCTGTACATCTAATTTTCTATATCCTTGCATAAGACGGGAATGGCGGTGTACGTAAAAACCCTTACAGGTTTCTGATACACCTTATTATTGTAAAATATGTATTTCTTTTTAGTTATAAAAACTTCAAACTTTTATTCAAAACACAAAAACTTATATAACATAATAACAACTTAAAACTATCCTATAAATAATAGTAGTTTATGCTACAAAGGCGCAAAGGAATAAATTACGAGGACGATTTAAAACACGAGCAAAGCGAGTGTTTTAAACGTAACCGAGTAATTTATTGCTTTTACGCCCGTGTATCATACCATGGACGTTCGTCTATGATCATAATAGGTTTTTCAATGCATAGTGTGAGGAAATGAAAACAAATATAATCTTGTGAACTTTAAATTATAATTGGCTCAAAAGGACTGCATCCAGAGCCGTTAAACAGTGGGAAAAAAAGTATAACATCTATGGTACACAGGAAAGTCTACAGGTTAGCCAACCATTGTAAATAAATTAAAGAAAATAATAATAATAAAGCCCTAGGGCAAAATAATCGACTTTTTGTTCGGTTTTGATGCATAAAAAGTGGGCCTTTACGAGCACATGCATTGAAAAATAAAATAAATAACTCTGTGCTTAACAGATTGGACTTTGTACCAATCTTATATCTGGTTAGACCGAGTTTGGAAATGGTACCTACATGTTAATTACATATGTTTCTGTCACACTTACTTTGTTACTTACTTTTATGTATAGTGCTTTTTGGTTCAATAAATGATTTTATCTTATCTTATCTTATCTTATCTTATCTATCCTTCACTATAGGCGCTAATGTGTATAGCTCGACGTGATCTCCACTGTTCATAGTACTCTGCTAACATTTTCAGTGATTCAAAAGAGAACTCCACAAAGAAACCTCGAAAGCCACGAGAGAACAGAGACAAGAACAAAGAAACAGAAGATTCGGAGCCGAAGAAGAAGAAACGACCAAACATCAAACCAGAAGGGCCGATACCTTGTGAACAGGTGCGGATAACTTAAATATATACTAATGTCGATACTGAAAACCAACGTTGTGGTCTTATACAGCTAAAACATAAATGTCGAGTCGTAGCCCTTTTTGCTACCGTGGCGCATAGGTGCACATCAACACATTAGTAAGAAACGAATGTCTTTGTTATGTTATTAAAAGACAGGTTTATGTTTATGTGAAATCCATTTTTGTTTTTTCTATTCTTTTTCTTTTATGTTCCGTATGTGTTAAGTATTTTAGAGATAAGCTGAATTTTGGATTTCTCATTTTTGTGTATGTGTTATGGTGCTTAATAAATGTTCTATCTATCTATCTATCTAACGCAATTTAATTTATTTGACAGGACTAAACTTAATTTAAGTGTTCTGTCTTTTCTTCTGTATCGAAAAGACAAAGACAGGACGCTTAAAATAAAGTTAGTTCTGTCAAATAAGTTAAGTCGTGCTACACCGAATCGACACCAATGCACTTACAAATCTTCGTCAGCGTTCGTATATTCGACACTCTTCGGCAAAGCTCGTTTTTTCGTATTCCAATTTCCGTTTTGACAGATGTACACGTCCGATCGCCTATAGGCAGCCAAAATGACACCCATAATTTCTTTCGGTTCCAAATTTTTGCACATGTTCTAAACATATTTTGTCTCTTATTTTCTCTCAAGTTACGGTTCCAAATACTATCTACTATTTATGATTATTTATTATGATTTATTTGTTTGTCACAAAAATTATGATATTTTGATCCCCGCACAAAGTAGACCTGATTTGCGAGGGCCCATAAAACTAGTTAACAATTATTTGATTTGGTTAACATTTGATTATTAATGAATATATAATTTAATACTATTATTAAAAACTATTATTAAATAATAAAATCATGCAGTAATATAATCTATGTTGGCATCTTAAAATTAACAATAATAAGGAGTATATAACATCAATTTATTTATAATATTATAATAATATTACCTATATAATATAATATTATTTATTCAGCAGAACTGTAAATACAGGTCCCGGCAGTAAATAATGCACATCGTATCGTAGCGTCATATCTGTCGCACGAAGCACTAACAGTCTGGTGACAGAGACGGCGCTCTACGAATCCGAAGATAGCCGATGTGCATTATTTACTGCCGGGTACTGTAGTTGCTTATTGATGCGTTGACGGGACCCTTGCACAGTTTACATTGTACTGACTGACATTTTCTACAGTTTACAATGTACTAACAGACATTTTCTACAGTTTACAACGTACTGACAGACATTTTCTACAGTTTACAACGTACTGACAGACATTTTCTACAGTTTACAACGTACTGACAGACATTTTCTACAGTTTGTACTGACAGACATTTTCTACAGTTTACAATGTACTGACAGACATTTTCTACAGTTTACAACGTACTGACAGACATTTTCTACAGTTTACAATGTACTGACAGACATTTTCTACAGTTTACAACGTACTGACAGACATTTTCTACAGTTGACAACGTACTGACAGACATTTTCTACAGTTTACAACGTACTGACAGACATTTTCTACAGTTTACAACGTACCGACAGACATTTTCTACAGTTTACAATGTACTGACAGACATTTTCTACAGTTTACAATGTACTGACAGACATTTTCTACAGTTTACAACGTACTGACAGACATTTTCTTCCAGTGCAACATGCAGCTAGAAGACTCGCGGGCGTACTACAAACACTTCCGCCGAATGCACCCCGACAAGAATCGAACCAACTACCCCTCGATGAAGTCGCCGTGCATGTGCGAGGTGTGCGGGCGCATGTTTCAGGTATTGTGCACCTTATTTTTATGGAGATAAGGGGCTTAAAATATTAAATAACTTACCTATTTCATATACTTTGTACGTTGTTTTTTCGAATAGTATTTTGAGCAACTGTGCCATAATAAGAGATATTGGGACACGAGTGCTTATTTAAAAAAAAATACCCGGCCAAGTGTGAGTTGGACTCGCGCACGAAGGGTTCCGTACCATTATCTATAAAAACGGTAAAAAAAAAACATGTCTGTTTTATGGAAGCCCCCTTAAATTTTTTTTTATTCTGTTTTTTAGTATTCGTTGTTATAGCGGCAACAGAAATATATCATCTGTGAAAATTTTAACTGGAACTATCACGGTTGGTGACAGACGGACAGACAGACGGACAGACAGATGGACGGACAGACAGACGGACAGCGGAGTCTTAGTAATAGGGTCCCGTTGGTTACCCTTTGAGTACGGAACCCTAAAAATGAGAAAAAGAAAGCGCAGCGTGTTTTTTTGCTCCGTAATTTTCTGTTCAGCTGTTCAATTTTTTTTTACCTTAAATTGGAAAAAAGCAATGTTAATATTTACATTTGAAATTGCTTTTTTAACTAACATTTTTGCTTTTTTTTAGGAATGACACATCCAAATTTTGTAATTTCTTTCGTGTATGAATGAGACAACATTACGCTAACAGCAACATTAATTTAATTTTTCAAAAGTGTCAGCTGTAAAAAGTTATTAAGAATCTTATCATGGAAACGGATGGCAATTAGGACGAACTGTTTTTGAAGATTTAATTTTTATAATCAAACTGAAAATAAAAACAAAATTTAATGCGTAGACCTTGGAATCAAATTTCAAACAAAAAACCAATAATTGAAATAGCTATTGAATTACAGGAATTATGAACTCATGAATCTGTAAGAAAACATCGGCAATTTCATTAACTTAATACATAATTAAAAAATGTCCCATCTTGTACTGTTTTACTATCGGTATTTTTATTTGTCCAGTAAAGGTTATTACAGGTGGTAGAGCTGATGCCAGGCTCGACTGTGGAGGTACCATCATCTTACTTGGAGACCCCCTCGAAGTAATTCGGGGGAGAGTAAGAGGACAGCTCACAGGCAAAAAACCAGAAGGCCCACCATGCCATGGGACCGATGGATGGCGGTATATCCATCCCTAATAGCCGGGCCTTATATGGAACAGACTGGTGACGGGCAGCGGCGTCACTGGTGCGAGGGTTCCGTGGCGTGCACAGAACTTTTTGCTGGAAAAGCAAACAATTGGTCAAGAACAACAATAAAAAAAATATAAAAAAATTTGAATATCACTTTGAAAAAAAAAAGTTTGTATAGGAAATTTTCACTCTATGATAGACATTGTCTACCCTGGCGTCATACAACTTTTTTTTTTTCAAAGTGATATTTAAATTTTTTTCTTTTTTTTTTATTGTTGTTCTTGACCAATTGTTTGCTTTTCCAGCAAAAAGTTCTGTGCACGCCACGTTATAATACCCGGCACCACGCTCACCAACCCGCCTGCCCAGCGTGTGTGAGTATGTGCAATTCTTCCAGGATGACCGCCGGGAGTGGCAAAGTCCTGGAAAGGCTTATGTCCAGCAGTGGACGAACTAGGCTGATGGATGGAAAGGTTATTGATAAAAAAAATACTTCCCTTTTCCTAATTTTGCACATTTTCGCACTAACTTAGCACATTTGATTACATGCTTCAAGTATGTAATATCTGTAATTACAATTTCAGACGCTAGCGCTGCTATTGGACCACCGCTGGGTGCACACAGCGGAGAAGCGCTTCCAGTGCGAGCTCTGTCACAAGACCTTCCAGCAGAAGCAGCGGCTTGTAGCGCACAGGTACTTGTAGCGAGCAGTGTCAAACCAACTTGTAGATATTGATCTTAGCTGCAATGTTTAAGCACAAAAAATGCATTAGGGCAATAACAAAAATGTAATCTAGAGATACATGTCGTCCTCACTTTAAGGAGCTTAAAATATTGACCTTGCCCTGTGTATACATTTTGTGTTCGAATTATTCAACCCTACTAACTTTGATACATTGGTACGGAACCAAGAGCAGGAGTCCATTCCATACTCAAGTGAACTTTTTACTACTTAGAGATCAATTCTTTAATGCATCTCTACGATATACTGTTGACCACCCTGTATACACTCGGGCTGTTGCTAAAAAACGGCTTCTCACACATAAATCATAAATCATTTATTTGCTTTGAAAAGGGAAATATGATGGAAAAAAAGTTATGCACAGAAATCGCCTTATTCAGCTAATAAAAAGTTAGCATGCAATTATAAAAAAAAAAACACAGCGCGCTAACAATGCGTATGGCGAGCGAACAACCGGTTTTATGATGCCTCAGCTTATCAATAGCTTACCTACCGATCTTTGCTTTAACTCCTATTAATATTAAGTCTAAATAAAAAAAAAATAATTTTCTTTATTCAAATAATATAGTAAGCAAAGTGCCAAATTATTATTTTGCTCTCGTAGTTAAGTGTAACGTGAATCACGATAGCACAAGTTTAAATTTTTGTGGTTTTTAGCTGCTATTATTATTTTTTGTTATAATTTTGTGTAAATGGTAAATAAAATAATATGTAAGTATTGACATTTGAACGTTACTCTGACTATTATATATATATTATATATATATTTTTCAAGTTTTTCTTTAATTATTTTAATTTACATGATGTGATTTTTCCCCATTTTATGGGAAAAAATTTTGCTGCTCAACACTGAGTTTTCCAATTACCTGATTTATAATTTGGAACATGATTTAAGTTTACCCTCTTCGAAATTATTATTCACCATCTGCAAAGTAAACAACGACTACGCATTCCTTTGTTTATTTATTATTTTAACAGCTCCATGATAATGCCGTAAGGCGAAACCGGTTGGACTAATAAAACTGTTGGAGACAATCTTCAAGCCGGTGCGTGACGGGTACCGGCCGCCGCGCGGTTTTAGACTAATTTATAAGTGCGTGCGTTAGATTTATATTCATTCAATAATTCAATCAATCATTCTATCTGTCTTCATTCATTCAATCAGCCTTCATTCATTCAATCATTCATTTTTATGTTTAGTCATTCTCTTCTCTCTCTATCTGCGATCTTGTACATACACGCACGCGACACTATTATCCTTAAAATACAGCAACCAAAATTACACTCCGTTTATTTTACTCGAGCTATCCCGTCAGAACTCCCGTCCAGAAGATCTAGGAACAGCGGGCACTGACACCCCAACAAAACAGTGATATTGTGAAACAGTACAAGTGTTTTTATCAAAATTAAAAAAAGAGTCGCACTTGACCGGTTTTATCATTTGTATTTCAGACATATACACAGCCAGGAACGCACCAGCTACGTGTGCTCCGTTTGTGGGAAAACATTCACCACACACAGCAACCGACAGCGGCACATGTTTGTGAGTACACGACACGCTTCTATACAACGTGTAACAGAAAGGTGTAACCATATTTGAAGAGGTTATTCAGTCAATGGTATACAAGGTGTAACAGAAAGGTGTAACCATATTTGAAGAGGTTATTCAGTCAATGGTATACAAGGTGTAACAGATAGGTGTAACCATATTTGAAGAGGTTATTCAGTCAATGGTATACAAGGTGTAACAGATAGGTGTAACCATATTTGAAGAGGTTATTCAGTCAATGGTATACAAGGTGTAACAGAAAGGTGTAACCATATTTGAAGAGGTTATTCAGTCAATGGTATACAAGGTGTAACAGAAAGGTGTAACCATATTTGAAGAGGTTATTCAGTCAATGGTATACAAGGTGTAACAGATAGGTGTAACCATATTTGAAGAGGTTATTCAGTCAATGGTATACAAGGTGTAACAGATAGGTGTAACCATATTTGAAGAGGTTATTCAGTCAATGGTATACAAGGTGTAACAGATAGGTGTAACCATATTTAAAGAGGTTATTCAGTCAATGGTATACAAGGTGTAACAGAAAGGTGTAACCATATTTGAAGAGGTTATTCAGTCAATGGTATACAAGGTGTAACAGAAAGGTGTAACCATATTTGAAGAGGTTATTCAGTCAATGGTATACAAGGTGTAACAGAAAGGTGTAACCATATTTGAAGAGGTTATTCAGTCAATGGTATACAAGGTGTAACAGAAAGGTGTAACAGAAAGGTGTAACCATATTTAAAGAGGTTATTCAGTCAATGGTATACAAGGTGTAACAGAAAGGTGTAACAGAAAGGTGTAACCATATTTGAAGAGGTTATTCAGTCAATGGTATACAAGGTGTAACAGAAAGGTGTAACAAAAAGGTGTAACCATATTTGAAGAGCTTATTCAGTCAATGGTATACAAGGTGTAACAGAAAGGTGTAACAGAAAGGTGTAACCATATTTGAAGAGGTTATTCAGTCAATGGTATACAAGGTGTAACAGAAAGGTGTAACAAAAAGGTGTAACCATATTTGAAGAGCTTATTCAGTCAATGGTATACAAGGTGTAACAGAAAGGTGTAACAGAAAGGTGTAACAGAAAGGTGTAACCATATTTGAAGAGGTTATTCAGTTAATGGTATACAAGGTGTAACAGAAAGGTGTAACAAAAAGGTGTAACCATATTTGAAGAGCTTATTCAGTCAATGGTATACAAGGTGTAACAGAAAGGTGTAACCATATTTGAAGAGCTTATTCAGTTAATGGTATACAAGGTGTAACAGAAAGGTGTAACCATATTTGAAGAGCTTATTCAGTCAATGGTTTAGAACAACTTTTACTGTGGAACAAATCCTGTATATCAAAAAAAAAAAATTAATCGCTTCATAGGAAAATGCAATGCCGCTCGGCCAAAATGTATGGAAGGGCAGTTTTTTTTTCGAGATTTCGGGGTTGACTCCAAACAACATACAAACTTATTCCTAAAGTTTAGTGATAGATACAACTTTAGTAAAAGATACCTAAACAATCTAATAACTCCAAAATATAGAACGGAATTTTGCCAAAGAACCACATATTTTATGCAAATAAAGATTTTTAATAAGTTATCAGACAGTCTCAAAGAAAAGCCCTCCACTTTATTTAAGACATTGTTATTTAATTATTTAACACAGCAATGTTTCTATGACATTAAAGATTTTTTGAATTTAACTAATGTTGTAATATAGCAAGTTTATAGTTACTTTATGAATAGATATTCTAAAATGTATACCTACTCTAAAATTTGCATGCCTGAATAAGGTAAACTGTGCTGAACAAATTTTGTGTACCTCACCATCTTTATGTATACCACAATTTATGCAAAAAAAATATCTTTCTTTCTTTCTATGAACATTTCAACAAGAAACATTCGAAGAAAAATGAAAAACTTCTATTTTTATTTAAATGTCTACTTTAGTCACTAGAGATCTTTGTTATACCTAGAAAATATTTGTATTTTTGTAAGTTAGCTTTTGACGCGTTACATCCATTATGAATTAATCTTTTAATGTATCGAAGACTCCAGGACCAAGACAAACCAAACATGGTCTCATGGTACTGAATAATGTTAAAATACTTAATGTACTTGTAACTGAAAATAAATAAATAACTGTTTATTTATTTATCAAAAATATTGCACAGCATTACATACTTATCCAATTCAACGTACAATTAATAAGGTAATAATAAATTAATAATATGCATAGTATATTTACAGAAACATAAAAATAACAAAAGTAACGAAGACAATTTTTTTTTTCTAAGGCTTAGAATCTAAGGACATCGTCATTGAGGCTTCACTCTCACAAAATTTCAAGCATTACCGCACCACGTCCGTCATTTTGTCAGAGAAAAGATCACACAGTGGTTCTGATACCTAGAGTGCGTTGAGTTTCATGGATACGCGCGCACTAGTAGCACTTATTACAGCCACAGCTTACAGTAACACTTATGTTCAGAGGATAGCCGTGGTCTTGGTCGTGGCCCCAGACTAAAAAAAAAAAAAAACATTCGTCAGCGATCATAAGCTTTAGGGCAAAGTAGCATATGACCACGGCTATCCTCTGAACATCACTATGAATATTTTTTAAATACATTAAAATGTATTATGTGTTGTCTATTTAATTCATACTTTTAAGAGCGTGATTTTACAGTAGTCGGGTTTTAGTTATTGAACTTATTTTTTATTTCTTCAACAGAGCCATACAGGCCTCAAGCCGTATAAGTGCGAAATGTGCGGTAAGGGATTTAAGCACGCGAGCGAAAAGCGTGCCCACGTCACGTACGTGCACCTGAAGAAACCTTGGCCGAAGCGGGCGAGGAACAGGCGCCCTAGGGACACCAGGGACACGGGGACACAAGATCAGATCGTGCACAGGTTAGTTAGTGTATCAAAAAAATCAAAAAAAAAAAAAAGAAAACAAAAATGATACTACCGTGGGTGTTAGCATATAACAAATAAATTGTATTGTTACTTATTTCGTAGCAAGCTGGTAGCCTGTCACACGCATAAACCGGGTACGGGTTTCAGAGGGACGGCTTAATTGTTCAAGATTGTTTTTTGCTGTAATGCTTATTATCTATGTATGTTTATTGTACACCATAATTGTTGATTACTAATGTTATATAATTAAAATAGTAGTATGTATTATACTGTAACTATCTGTATCTATGTAAGTATGTACATTCAAATGTCGGAAGTATGCGTGACAAAACAATGGTTCTGGCATAATAACAGCGTTGTAGTCTACTGGCTGCAACACATGCTCAGTCAGGGCCTTTTTACTCAGCACTTCATGTTTTTTTTTGTACCTAAAATGTGTTTGAATTATTTTGTTGATAGTGCTGAGTAAATAAAGATTATATCTATCTATCTAAATAAAAAATAACAATAAAAATAAAAAAAAACAACCTTTTTATAATTACATTTATTACACTGAAGTGACGAAAGAAATTCATGGTGTTCAATTGGAATGTAAAACTCGACCGGTTCGGCCTAGAACAGGGGTGTCCAACATAATTCTATGGTGGGCCAGATTAGATATTTTTAACATTGTGGCGGGCCAAAATATATATTCTGTCTTTTAGAAATGCAGGAGAACAGAACAGGAGCTGTATTTTTGAATCATTCGAATTTCAATTCGCATATGAATCCGCATGATTCGCATACGAAAACTTGAAATCAATATTTTGAAAATTCTCTCCGTGAATTCTGCAACGAGTGGTCTGACCCACTCGTTTTCCGATTTCTACTTGTAGAAACTATGCAAGAACGACAAGAAGAAAATGTCGATGTCGATGCATCGAAAAGACTGACATGACATTATAACTTTTTAATTTACGTTCCGTTCACCTCCATTCATTACCGGTTTTTAAAATCAACGAAGTATTGCTCTCCGGTTTTAAATTTTTCTGCGTGAAACGAAAACCGTTTAGTTTGATTTCTACTGATTCAAAAATACGTAAAACCGTGACCAATCGAATTGAATTTCGCACGTGATTTTTTTTCGTGCGTGAATATATGATTCACGGCGAGTGATTCAAAAATACAGTTCCAGAACACTAAAAAGGAATACTTGCGAATTAATGACTATGTAGATAGAGTGAATGCAATGAACATACGTTCCTTACGGAGTACGTGTAGTTTGACATTGAATGATAGAGTAATATTTTGTATAGAGTAAAGAGTGTATGAGTACAACTGAGTTCGCGGGCGGGATTGAGGGTGTCCGCGGGCCGAACTGTGGCCCGGGGGCCGTATGTCGGACGGGCCTGCCCTAGAAGGACGTATGCCGACCAAATTGGCAACATACTGAAGAAGGGCAAAGTCAAAAGTTCCCGGAATAGAAGAGCTTGCATGACTAGATTGATGAATGTGGAAGAAAGAGGTGTGTCAGGATCGTAGCAGATGGTAATCTGTAGTCTCTGCCTATCCCTCTGAGAGACAAGCGTATGTATGACATGAACGTATTAATTACACTTTGATAAAATAGATAAAGTTTTCGGTATAATCTAACCAATTAAAATACAGAAAAAAAAAATGAGAAGTTTGACGCTGACATCTACCTGTTGGCTATGGTACAAACTAATCATAGAAAATAAATATTTATAGAAAATAAAAGCACTTTTTATTGTATTGCACCATTTGCAAAAGGGCTCAATTTAATTATTTTTTATGGTTTCGTAACCAACGGGACCCTATTACTAAGACTCCACTGTCCGTCTGTCACCAGGCTGTATCTCATGAACCGTGATAGTTACACTTGAAATGTTCACAGATGATGTATTTCTGTTGCCGCTATAACAACAAATACTAAAAAACAGAATAAAATAAATATTTAAGGGGGCTCCCATACAACAGACATGTTTTTTGCCGTTCTTATAGATAATAATAATAGACGTTTATTTCCATATGAAAATATTTAGCACATACAAATATTTCTGCCAAACTGTAATGCAGTTTGTAGGCAGAAAAAACACTGTTTAAATAAAAAATAAAAAATTAACAAGTTTCAATTTAACCTAACAATTAAAGCTTACACAAAAATAAAAGATAAATCGTTTTATCTACACTTCAATATCATATTTCTGCAATATTAATGATTTTAACTTATTTTTGAATACAGGACGGGTTACATTACATTCTAATGGTACGGAACCCCTCGTGCGCGAGTCGACGCGACTTTTTTCATTAAATTTCGTCTTTGCAACAAACTTAACATATGAAAACTTCTATTCCAGGGACGCTTCAGTCCGAGAGATGGATATCGTGGTGCCCCACTGGCCGTCGTGTGCTGACCCCAAGTCACCGCTGCATCTAGCGCAAGACAAACAGTCTTACTACAACTTAAAGATTTAGTTATTCAGTCTTTACATATGAAATTGCTGTTTTCTATAGATAATTTATAGGAAACTCAATTTTCAGTACTAACATTTTTGCATTTTATTTAGGAATGATAAATCCAAATTTTGTCATTTCTTATTTGTATGAATGAGACAACATTAATTGAATTTTTGAAAATTGTCAGCTGTAAAACATTATTACGAATTTTATCATGGAAATGTATGGCATTTACGACGAACTGTTTTTGAACATTTCATTTTTATAATCAAACTGGAAATAAAAGCAAAATTTAATGAGTAGATGTGACCTTGATATCAACTTTCATACAAAAACAAATAATTGAAATTGCTATTGAATTACAGGAATTATGAACTCATGAATCTGTAAGAAAATTTCGGCAATTTCGTAGGTGTTCCTATTACAATTTATTAACCAGTTGGTTTATCATCTTCAGCCTATCAGCCACCTGCCGGAGATAAGCATCTCCTGCCGTCAAGAGTCCTGACACAATACATCAATCCAATCCTCAGCCTGTGTTCGTCCACTGCCGGACATAGGCCTCTCCAATATTTGGCCACTCTTGGTGATCCTGCGTCATCCTAATCCAAACGGTGGTTCCAATCAATAAATACACAGTCGGATAGGTATATCATGTAGCATTGAACTTTTTTCCGGAAAAGCAATCAGAAATAAAAAAAATATGAAACATTTTAAATAACACTTTGAAAAAAAAAAGTTTGTATGACGCCAGGGTAGGCACTGCCTTTCCTATAGTGAACATTTTCATACAAACTTTTTTTTTCAAAGTGTTATTTAAATTTTTTCATATTTTTTTTATTGTCGTACTTGACCTTCTGATTGCTTTTCCGGAAAAAAGTTCCGTGCACGCCACTGCAAGAGTGTATAAATACAACTGAGATCGCGGGCCGGATTGAGGGTGTCCGCCTACCTTTTTTTTTTCAGTGTTATTGAAATTTTTTGATATTTTTTTTATTGTCAATCTTGACCTTTTGATTGCTTTTCCGGAAAAAAGTTCCGTGCACGCCACTGATGTAGATAAATTCCAGTGCTCATATCTACTTGTACTGGCGCGGCGTTTGCTTGGTGATTGGAGGAACCGGTTCTTGTTAGAGTGAGAGCATAAACTGCCAATAAACTGCCTTGCAGTTTGGCGGTATAGTGATTAAGTTTATACTGTATTATTTATTTGAATAAACCATTTGAAAAAAAAAAAACCGCTACCCGCAACGTCCTTCAGGTCGTTGGTCCAGCGGGCACGAGGCCGGCCTACGCTGCGCTTAGCTGTACATGGTCTCCATTCCAACGCCTTTCGGCCCTAACGGCCATCATGTCGGCGACAAATATGGCCAGCACACTGCCACGTCAACTTACTAATTCGGATCTCTGACGGATTTCTTCGTTTCGGATTTTATTATCCAATTTCGTTTGTATGAACTCGCTCCGCCGGCTTCTTAAATACACACAATATAAGTGAACAGATTTAATTAGTTACTACTACTACGCGAGCACTAGTCTGTCTGCACACGTTTGTGTGTGTGTGTGCCGACAGCCAAGTGGTAAGTATAGTACGTTTCAAATACCAAGGCCCCATTGCACTTTAGACGGTCATTAGGCGTTAACAATAGGATTAGTGATAACAAAAGATAAAGTACGTTTCAAATACCAAGGCCCTATTGCACTAGGAACTTAACAATCGGGCTCATAATGTTTGCCTTTTGTTATCTAATTTGGAGCACTTCAAATTGGCACGCGTATCTGGCCAGGTATCTTTTGTCATTTAGACTGCCTTCATCTGGGCGAGTGAAGACGTTTACGCGACGACGTTAGTGTGAGGCGTAACGTTAGTGTGAGGCGTAACGTCGTCGCGTAAACGTCTTCACTCGCCCAGATGAAGGCAGTCTAAATCTGCTGAAACTGGTCGGCTTTCCCGATCATAACACATATTGAGGTGAGCCGTTTTTATATAAATCATGAATTATCCTCAAGTCTCATTTAATTCTATAAGAAGCTTATAGTCAAAACACATGATGTAAGATTTAATCAAACTTAAGTATGCTGATGAATAAAATTGCTTGCTCCATATTTTGTATGTTATAGCTATTTATTAATTATTTATTTTAAAATATCAAATTGCCGTTAATATAGAAAACGTCCAGGCATTGACGCATTTTTGTAATATTTGCATTTCATAAAGAGCGGTTTTGCAGCCGGATTAAAAAAAACCTGCTTTTTTCTAATTAATCGAAACAAAACAATTAAATTCAAAATTCACTCAATAGTTACACAACAAAACCATAAGGTTTGGTAAGGTTACCTGTGTTGTGTATGCTGTCATCGCGAAGTTTCCATTGGTTTCTGTGAATTAGAATTAAAAAAAAATTGATTTAAAGAAATGTTGAAATTCTAATTTACATAAATAAATGGAAACTCTGCTATGGCAGCATACACAATACATAGATAATAAGGTTTTGTTGAATAACTATTGAGTGAATATTGAATTCAAGTGTTCTGTTTCGAATGATTAGAAAAAGGCGGGGTTTTCACAATCCGACTGCTAAACGGGTCTTAATCGAAATGGTATGTTTTGCCTATTCGGCATTTGGCGTGTTTATTATCCGTCTATGTTTTTCTAGATCTATGTATGTATAGGTATAAGTACTATGCCTTTGCAATCAATAAAGCCGATTTTGAAGGCTTTAATTTTAGAAACTATGACAGAAATAAATTTCTATGTTTGAACACTTGGCGATTTATCCATCGCAAGGAGATATAAATTAACATTATATCATTGCAGTATAGAAACGCAGAAGGAAAAGTAAATCTGGATGTGAGGAGCTCTGAACCGGGATTCGAACCCGGGACCTCTCGCTTAGAGCAATCGCCCGGTAAGCGAGAGGTCCCGGGTTCGAATCCCAGTTCAGAGCTCCTCACATCCAGATTTACTTTTCCTTCTGCGTTTCTATACTGCAATGTATAATGTTAATTAATACTTTCATTTTAGTTATGTCACAACTAAATTTTGTTTATTGCAAAATAGTCCTTAAATGCTGGTAACTGAGGCTGGTAACTTTGGGATGTTTTTGGTTTTGACAGCACTAAAAGTAAAATTAAAGCCTTCAGAATCAGCCACAATGTCTTGTAACTATTATAGATATAAATTGTGCCATAATATATAACCTAGTCCTGTTAAATAAAATTTGTACATTCCTTTTTTAAAATCTTTTATTTCTGAGATCAGATCAAATTTGTATAAGTTAATTACCTTAAAACACACAAATTAAATGTATACATGTTTTCACGTAACAAGGGATAAAATGACTTGTTTAAGGTCGCTGCTACGTATTTCGTTCCCAAACTTATGATTGTTTTTCTTATTATTGAATAAAAAGTATTAAATGAATGAGATTTATGACACACGCACCATTTACATCAGAAAAGTTTAATGTTAAGAACCCGCTCCGAATCGTACTTCATACATATCTAAAAATCATAATAACTCGCGAAAGTGGAACAATTCAATCAAATAAATTTTAGGCTTTCATTTAGACGGTCAATATGAAGTGGTGTATGTCCCTGATTTTTTCACAAACATCGCGTTAAAGACCAGAAAAATATTTAAAATAATGGGTTTTCGCCCTAAAATCGAGTACTTTTACAAGGCTTCGTTAAGTGACTTATGAACATTTAACAAGCAAAGTAAGCACATATACCACTTGGAAGTATCATCAATATTCTAATTAATTAAAACAGAATAAAAAGTAACACAAGAGGCACAATTAAGGTATTCTGAAATAATTATTATATCCAACGCAAAGGGCGAGACTCTCTCAGCACAGTTCGAACGGCGTGGGGCAAAGCGTGAGGCGCTTGTTTAGATCAGCCAGCCAAATATGCGCTTTATTGTCGCGATACGTCTCGCTTCGCATCGGAGTTGGCGTCGTCCTGCACCGGGTTTTTTTAGCTAAGTGGTGTTATGAACATTATACAAAATAATTTGACAACGCTTTAAAGTTGTTGTGCAGGATCATTTACAAAGTTGTTGTGCAGGATCATAATGATCCTGCACAACAACTTTGTAAATTTATACAGTTGTTGTACACGATCATTTTCAAAGTTTTTGTACACGATCATTTACAAAGTTGTTGTGCAGGATCATTTATACAGTTGTTGTACACGATTATTTTCAAAGTTGTTGTACACGATCATTTACAAAGTTGTTGTGCAGGATCATTTATACAGTTGTTGTACACGATCATTTACAAAGTTGTTGTGCAGGATCATTTATACAGTTGTTGTACACGATCATTTACAAAGTTGTTGTACACGATCATTTACAAAGTTGTTGTGCAGGATCATTTACAAAGTTGTTGTGCAGGATCATTTATACAGTTGTTGTACACGATCATTTTCAAAGTTGTTGTACACGATCATTTACAAAGTTGTTGTGCAGGATCATTTATACAGTTGTTGTACACGATCATTTACAAAGTTGTTGTGCAGGATCATTTATAAAGTTGTTGTACAGGATCATTTACAAAGTTGTTGTACACGATCATTTATACAGTTGTTGTACACGATCATTTACAAAGTTGTTGTGCAGGCTCATTTATACAGTTGTTGTACACGATCATTTACAAAGTTGTTGTACACGATCATTTACAAAGTTGTTGTACACGATCATTTACAAAGTTGTTGTACACGATCATTTATACAGTTGTTGTACACGATCATTTACAAAGTTGTTGTACACGATCATTTACAAAGTTGTTGTACACGATCATTTACAAAGTTGTTGTGCAGGATCATTTATACAGTTGTTGTACACGATCATTTACAAAGTTGTTGTACACGATCATTTACAAAGTTGTTGTGCAGGATCATTTATACAGTTGTTGTACACGATCATTTACAAAGTTGTTGTACACGATCATTTACAAAGTTGTTGTGCAGGATCATTTATACAGTTGTTGTACACGATCATTTACAAAGTTGTTGTGCAGGATCATTTATAAAGTTGTTGTACAGGATCATTTACAAAGTTGTTGTACACGATCATTTATACAGTTGTTGTACACGATCATTTACAAAGTTGTTGTGCAGGATCATTTACAAAGTTGTTGTACACGATCATTTATACAGTTGTTGTACACGATCATTTACAAAGTTGTTGTGCAGGATCATGTATACAGTTGTTGTACAGGATCATTTACAAAGTTGTTGTACACGATCATTTATACAGTTGTTGTACACGATCATTTACAAAGTTGTTGTGCAGGATCATTTATACAGTTGTTGTACAGGATCATTTAAAAAGTTGTTGTACACGATCATTTACAAAGTTGTTGTACAGGATCATTTATACAGTTGTTGTACTCGATCATTTACAAAGTTGTTGTACACGATCATTTACAAAGTTGTGGTACAGGATCATTTATACAGTTGTTGTACACGATCATTTACAAAGTTGTTGTACACGATCATTTACAAAGTTGTTGTACACGATCATTTATACAGTTGTTGTACACGATCATTTACAAAGTTGTTGTACAGGATCATTTATAAAGTTGTTGTACAGGATCATTTACAAAGTTGTTGTACAGGATCATTTACAAAGTTGTTGTACACGATCATTTACAAAGTTGTTGTACACGATCATTTATACAGTTGTTGTACACGATCATTTACAAAGTTGTTGTGCAGGATCATTTATACAGTTGTTGTACACGATCATTTACAAAGTTGTTGTGCAGGATCATTTATGCAGTTGTTGTACACGATCATTTACAAAGTTGTTGTGCAGGATCATTTATAAAGTTGTTGTACAGGATCATTTACAAAGTTGTTGTGCAGGATCATTTATTAAGTTGTTGTACAGGATCATTTACAAAGTTGTTGTACACGATCATTTACAAAGTTGTTGTACACGATCATTTATACAGTTGTTGTACACGATCATTTACAAAGTTGTTGTGCAGGATCATTTATACAGTTGTTGTACACGATCATTTACAAAGTTGTTGTGCAGGATCATTTATACAGTTGTTGTACACGATCATTTACAAAGTTGTTGTGCAGGATCATTTATAAAGTTGTTGTACAGGATCATTTACAAAGTTGTTGTGCAGGATCATTTATAAAGTTGTTGTACAGGATCATTTACAAAGTTGTTGTACACGATCATTTACAAAGTTGTTGTACACGATCATTTATACAGTTGTTGTACACGATCATTTACAAAGTTGTTGTGCAGGATCATTTATACAGTTGTTGTACACGATCATTTACAAAGTTGTTGTGCAGGATCATTTATAAAGTTGTTGTACAGGATCATTTACAAAGTGGTTGTACACGATCATTTATACAGTTGTTGTACACGATCATTTACAAAGTTGTTGTGCAGGATCATTTATAAAGTTGTTGTACAGGATCATTTACAAAGTTGTTGTACACGATCATTTACAAAGTTGTTGTACACGATCATTTATACAGTTGTTGTACACGATCATTTACAAAGTTGTTGTGCAGGATCATTTATACAGTTGTTGTACAGGATCATTTACAAAGTGGTTGTACACGATCATTTATACAGTTGTTGTACACGATCATTTACAAAGTTGTTGTACACGATCATTTACAAAGTTGTTGTGCAGGATCATTTATACAGTTGTTGTACACGATCATTTACAAAGTTGTTGTACACGATCATTTACAAAGTTGTTGTGCAGGATCATTTATACAGTTGTTGTACACGATCATTTACAAAGTTGTTGTGCAGGATCATTTATAAAGTTGTTGTACAGGATCATTTACAAAGTTGTTGTACACGATCATTTATACAGTTGTTGTACACGATCATTTACAAAGTTGTTGTGCAGGATCATTTATAAAGTTGTTGTACAGGATCATTTACAAAGTTGTTGTACACGATCATTTACAAAGTTGTTGTACACGATCATTTATACAGTTGTTGTACACGATCATTTACAAAGTTGTTGTACAGGATCATTTATACAGTTGTTGTACACGATCATTTACAAAGTTGTTGTACACGATCATTTACAAAGTTGTTGTACACGATCATTTATACAGTTGTTGTACACGATCATTTACAAAGTTGTTGTACAGGATCATTTACAAAGTTGTTGTACACGATCATTTACAAAGTTGTTGTGCAGGATCATTTACAAAGTGATGCATAAAACAATAAAACTGTTAAAAAAACCTAAATGAAATAAACATTAATAACTATTATCGCGTAATGCCATAAATCATATGTATTTGATACTTTTTATACAAAAATAAGTAAACAGTCATAAGATGTTCGTTTCGGAACGAGATCACATCCATCTTAACATGATTAACCCATTCAGTTATATAAATTAATAAATGAGCCTGTGTCCTACATACATTTTTTATGAAAATCATTTTTAAATTATTTTCATTTAAAAAGCTAAAAACAGTAGTAATTTTTTTTATCGATATCTCGAAAATTCCAAGTTAGAATCCTGAGCGTGGTGAGGGATTCAAAGGCACAAGAAACAGAATAAATTTGCTCTCGTTTGACACATACAACTTTTCACCTCACTAGCGAGAAAACATAAGATGTAAAGACAACATATTTTCGTCCGAACTTATCAAGAATTCCATGGTTTTTTTCTTTAAGAGGCTTCAGTAAGCTAAATTAGCAGCTCTAAATATGTCTGTACAAATATCGACAATAACGAAATAGAAATAACATTCATGTCGGAGTGCATTTCAAAGTGGCTGTTACGACGATCGCTGTGTCGTCGGGTAGCGCAAAATAGAGAAAATAATGCTTTTCACATGTGTTAAGTTTGATATTTAAAAGTTTTAAACATCATTGTGTTAGATTTTTGTATTGCTCGTGTGTGTGTGTGTGTATAAGTTTTAACCTTGTCTCTTTTGAATTTAAAAAGTTTAAACTATTTATCAGTTTTTTAAAGCATGTGAAAGGTTATTAAAGGTATTTTTTTTCTCGTTGTAGGTTAAAGCTTTTAAGATTTTAAAACAGCACAATTACGGGACATGGGTCAATATGTGTGATATATATTTTTTCAAGTTTTATAATATTCATAAGTTTAAGCCAATTTAAAAACGTCTGTAAACACAGTTTTGCTTCTGAAGGCCCTTAAAACATACACCATATAAAATATTGTATATTGCACATGAAAAAAAAATGTAAGGAATGTTTATTGAAACCCATAAGCCGTCAAAATCGGAAAATCTCTGAAAAACTGATCGAAAACCCAAATCAACAATTCCGGTAGAATTGATTTTAAGCAGCAAAGGCGCGCTTTTCGAGCTAGTGAGGTGAAAAATAATTTTACCTTTGCTTTTAGCTTTTTAAATGCAATTAATTTTCATAGAAATCTTCATGCAGGAGACGGGCTCACTGTCAAACTGCTATTTGCCTACACAATTCCAGATCTGCTAAAGATATATATGCATACAAATCTTCGACGCTGTTCGTATTTACGAAAATATCCGAATCATAATTGTAGAAGTAGTATTTGGAAACTCATATAAATATATATAAATGTGAATCCCTGAGGGAGTGTCAGAGGTGTTCCGAGTGTGATCTCTGAAAAGCACAGCCCGCACTCGGTAACCCGCGTTTCACCGACGATTATTTCGTCCGAACGTGATAAGTGGTAAACCCTATCGCCGTTCTTCGGACACAAATGCACACTTTAGGGCATGCAGGTTTCCTTACGATGTTTACCGTTCAGCAAGTGTTACCACAAGAACAAATACTATGCATATAAATTTCGAAAAACTCATTGGTGCATGCCCGACCGCGGATCGAACCCGAGGCCACCGTTCTACCCCTGAGCTACCGTCGTAACTTCTAGACTCTCGTCTCCCGTCGCGTTAAACATTGTAGTATTGGGCGTTAGCCTAACCCTCTGGTATGAATAATAAAGATCAAAATCTAACGATCTGTTTTCGAAGTTGCAAGCCGCAAGTAGCAATTAACAAAATTAAATATACTTCACGAAGTGATTCTCTCGATCCCGGTCGACCAGATAACAGAGGCACGCACAGTATCTATATATTTATACTGCGACAGGTGTATTTTATAAGATTTCATCTCATTATTAACAGTATTCACATGGAGCCCCCACAGAGGCTTTGCGGAGCCCCAGGGCTCAAAAATTCAAAAAGTTTATTTTGCAAAGTAGGTATATATAATACATGTTTCACAAGTCAAATTTTAATCTTATAAAAATGTATGTAATAAAATAACAAATGTACATGAACTAGATTAAATGTTTATTTAATTTATGTAGCAATGTATATACGATTAAAATTATAGGTGAAATATTATTATACAAGGTGAAATCCAATCAACCGCCCGAACCCATACCGGAGACCCGGCCAGGGACCAGGAACAAGGTTCAATGATCACCAACCGAGCCCCCAGCACGGATCCAGGCGGCCGACCAAATCCCATCCTATATACTACATAGTAATAGGTTACATATCGCCGGGTTAAAGGTAAAACCAACTAACTCGTGATTTTTGTGAAAATTACTTAAAAATGCCATTATGCTTGGAAATTTTTCCTCTTTCTAATGGTAAAACAGACTAAACAATCTGATGGCTAGTTTCGTAGATAGTGAGACCTAAAACCATGTAAACTGCAGACTTTGCTCAAAACTTCAGAGGAAGAATCGAATATTTTTAGTTAATACGCAAATTATACTAAAGTTCAGAACCAAAAACAATGTATCGAGAGATAATACGTTTTACGAGTAACATTAATTGTCCTTGTGTCATAAAAAATAAAGAAGTAAAATATATATTATTTATATATTATATAAATACATGCCTACCTCCTCCGCGGAGCACACTTTGAGAATGGCTGTTCTAGAGATACCATCTCATTATTCAGTATCAGTGCAGTCGTCACGCTGCGAGCGCCTCAGTTGAGCACGCTTCACAGTATTAGGCCAGGGTTTCTTCTCGTGGACATGTCTCACGTGCTGGTTGAGTCCCGTCCTCGACTTGAAGGTCTTGTTGCACTCGGTGCAGGCGAACACGTTGTTCTTGTGCAGCTGGAATAGGGGTTATTGTTGATTGACTGCAAGAAAAGCTAACAGTGGGGGCGAGGAAAGTCAAGAAAGAATGGTGGACACTTTTTGGGACGCGTACAATGGACCAAAATAAATTAGACACCTCTATAATAAGGTGTCTAATTTATTCATACCTTCAGTCTTACCTATGAAATTGCCGAAATTTTCTTACAGATTCATGAGTTCATAGTTCCTGTGATTCAATAGCTATTTCCATTATTTGTTTAAAAGTTGATATCAAGATTTTACATCTACGTGTTAAATTTTGTTTTTATTGTCAGTTTGATAACAAAAAATTAAATTTCAAAAACAGTTCGTCCGTTCCCTCCCTCAAATTCGGTAATTTTTTTTACTTTCATGCTAAATTAGGTTCTTTTTGACGTCCTTAGTTTTTCTTTATAATCGAAATTCCCTGCGTTCCGATTCACGACATGATCGATTATATCGCGTCTGACACTCTTTTTTCGCAAAATGATACTGGCCACAAATAAAAGCCGCCGGCCGAAGCCTGAAAAAAAAGGTAAAAACCGCACCGCGCTTTGCAAAGTCATAAAATACATTAAATTTGAAAAGAAAAATTAAATATTTAAATACATAAATCAGGTAGTAGAAAAAGTATCGTTTGCAACGAGTAAAAATGGGTTTTCTTACCCTCGGTATGTAAGCTTTCGACGTGAGCAAACTAGCTTCATTCCTCGGGTAAGAAAATCCGCCATTTTATACTCGTCACGAAATATACCATTTCGTATGGAAATGTGTGATGATGACGTCACTGAAGGTCAAATGAAAGACATGACTTTTTAGGGTTCCGAAGTACCTAAAAGATACAAAAGAAACCTTTATGTTGAGAGACCGTTGTCAGTCCGTCCGTATGTCACAGCTTCATAACTTTAGCACCGTTAAAGATAAAGACATGAAATTTGGCACAAAAATAGCATTAATATACCCACGTACGAGGGTGCATTTTTATATTCGCGGAATGGGTAGGTAATTAATAAATGAGGGTACTTTCCTTAGTCGTAACTGGTTAAGTAGCTCATTATTGGTATAAATAGAATGTTTTGTTTTAATCGGGCCATTACTATTTGAATTATCGTCGATCAAACAACTCAGTTGGGAAGAACATTGTGAAAAATGGAGAAAATCGAGCACCGCGCTGTCATAAAGTTCCTTACCAAGCAAGGTAAATCGGTTCAAACCATACTAGAAGAGATGTCATCCGTTTACGGGGAGTCTTGCCCCGGTAAAACCATGGTTTATAAGTGGCATACCCTTTTTAAGAAAGGCAGGGCCTCACTTGAAGATGATCCTCGGCCAGGACGGTCGATCGAGGTGACCACTCCGGAAAATGTTGATAGATTATAAAGATAAAGGTGTCTACATAACCGGAGAATACTACGCTTCAATCTTAGAGCGATTAAAGGAAGCAATCAAGGCAAAAAGAAGGGGAAAATTAACCAAAGGTGTCCTTCTTCTGCACAACGCGCCTGTGCACAAGAGCCGTGTTGCGTTGGCTTCCCTGCATAAGGTGGGCTTCGATATTTTGGTTCATCCACCCTACAGTCCTGACCTGGCTCCCAGTGATTATTATCTTTTTCCAAAAATGAAAAAAGAACTTCGGGGGAAGAAGTTCTCAAGCGATGAAGAAGTGAAGGAAGCAGTTTCAGCTTATTTTTCAGACAAAGAAAAAACATTTTTTTTTCGAGGGTATACATAAGCTAATTGTAAGATCTGAAAAATGTATTAGGGTTGCAGGTGAATATATTGAAAAGGAAAAATAAACTTGTATTTTTATTTCCACGTCTTACCCCCGATTCCGCGAACTTAAAAACGCCCCCTCGTATCACGGTGTAAAAAAGATGAGCAAATTGAAATTGTTCAAAATATTTCCAAAACAAGAGTGAGAAAAATAAAAACCATTATCCTAAAAATACAATATGGAAAGACAGGCGTGAGCATGTATGTAAAAAATATTTAAAATTTAAAACTGTTGTCGTTTGGTATTTGTTTTTGGTGTTTGTTATTTGTAGGTTTAGGGATACTGAAATTGTCTGTATTTTATGGGTAGCAAATGAGTTTATTTAATTGTCAAATAGTCTAGATGTGATTAGTTGTGTTCTGTCAAACTTATAATGAGCGTTTTTCTCTTTATTTTTTTTCTTAGTTCTTAGTTTTCCTCCAGATGGCACTGTCCATGTCACCGTAGATAAAATGTTTTCTTAGTTCTTAGTTTTCCTCTAGATGGCGCTGTCCATATCACCGTAGATAAAATGTGTTTTGTAGCAATCAATGTCAAAGTGGTTTTTCGTTTGTTTGGGATTGGTACATATTTTGTCTTTGATTCTGTTGCTAAAGAATATGACAGTGCCATCTAGGAATCTTATTTAACACTAAATTTGACATAAGGAATAACGCTCAATTTTACTTATTCTTTTATTTTTAATATAGGTATATGTCATAAACATATACATATACAAGGTGTAACAGAAAGGTGTAACCATATTTTAAGAGCTTATTCAGTCAATGGTATAGAACAACTTTTACTTTGGAGCCAACACTTAAAAATAAATCTGCTCTTCCATACATTTCAGCCGAGCGGCATTGCATTGTACAGGGTTTGTTCCATAGGAAAAGTTGTTCTATACCATTGAATGAATAAGCTCTACAAATATGGTTACACCTTTCTGTTACACGTTGTATAGGCATCCACTGAAAATCAGCGTCATGACGCTAGCCATGCTCATAACACATGCTGATTATACCTATGATATGACCTATCTGGTATTATTATTAGTCTCTAGTTGTTAGTTTTAAGTAAAAATGTGGAAATACCAAATATAGATATTCTATTTCATAAATACTCACATTCCTGATATGTTTCTTCAAGTTGGAATACCAAGCGAAGCGTTTCCCGCACTGCGCACAGTCGTACAGCTTATCTCCGCTGTGCGCCGCCATCTTGTGGTAATACAACACTTGTAGAGTCTTGTACGTCTTGTCGCACGAGTTACACTGGTAGCCCTGCTCGCCATCTTGATTTAGTTCCTTTAGAATGTGACAGAATAGGCTATTTGACAACATTGAAAATACATTACAAATTGTGGTCATCCTATTAGATAATAGCCTAAAAAAGACATATTTCACGTTATTTAAACTAAATTACGCATATTTTTTGCAAATTACGCAAAATAAAATATAATATTTTAAAATATCTTATCTGTGACGGCAATGTGACGCGAACGCTCTGTGATTGGTGGCAACTCATGGTGACGTCACATGCAAGTAAACATGGATTCCTAGACTGATTGTTGTTTGCATTTTATGTTTTTTGAGTGTTAAATTCGATCTGTGAAGCACTTTTCGGTCAATTTTGGATAAATTTTGTAATGAGAATTCACGTGCACTGTTTTGTTGAGGTTATGTGAACTTGTTTACTAGCGTGTGACGTCACGCGTGTCACGTGACCAGCGCCATTACAGAAATATCGTTTTCGGAGCGATTTTTAAAACGTAAACTTAAATATTTATTTTATTAATAAAACAGTAAAATTTCTCGGAAATATCAAAGAAGTGTGCTTATTATGTTATAAATAATCATTTAAAATTACGTCCGAAATTAGTCAAATAGCCTATTATATCACTAAAATTAGGGTGAGTGTCCATCATAACGAAATAGATAGCAAAAGCTAAGACTCACTATGATTTATGCGAGAAAAACTCGACGTTTCGGTCAACTTAAGGCGATATGCGAAAAAAATACGGGTGTTTCTTTTGTGTGTATTTCATGATATACACGGAAAATAATAATCAGTTTCTGGTATATGCATTTTGACTGTATAATCTAGGGTTTTGAAATTGGAAAACATGTTTGGATAAATTTTCCTCGATAGAAATAATTGTTGAAAGGAGGTCTTCAAACACACTTTTTCACCTCGTTTGACGAATAGGAACCATATACAGAACTCAAAAATATTTTATTAGATGGGTTTCAACAATATATTTAGATTTGATATTTGAAAATTTGCAAGCTATTTTAGTTTTTTTAATAAAAATATAAAACCAAATATTTTCCCTTTTGCCCTGAATCCGCCCCTCTCGCACTGCGCGATTTTTCGCTTGGAGTGACAGTGACAAAAATAAAATTCGCATTAAGAGTGAACTTTATCAGGCTTCGCGAAGTGGTCGGCGCGTGCGACACCCTCGCGAGGACTGACTTTTCGGTCTTAAGTTAACCGAAACGTCGGGTTTTTCTCGCATAAATCATAGTGAGTTTTAGCTGTTGTTATCTATTTCGTTATGTGATGGAATATTCATTTATTAGTCGGAAGAAGAGAGATGAAAGATACGCAGGCTGTATTTTTGTCGCTAAAAGTCGAAAACTGTACACTGGCCAGATAAGTCAGTCTTCGCCCGCGACGTTACAGGGGCGTGGGTAAGGTTACCATCTGACCGGATAAAGCTGATCATAACCGGCTTTTTAGAGTTAAGACCGGACTCCGGCCGGATTTTAATCAAGACCTGCTCTTTGAAGATTAGTCAATATTATTTTTGTATCATGCCACATAATAAAAATGTGGAAGGAATTTTTTCACCAATGAATTCGCAGTGAACGAAAAAACGAAATAGTTTGACATTTGAGTCAATAAAATGAATATTACTCACTCAATATAATTTAAAGAATGTGCGCAATTTCAATTTCTTAAAAAACAAACTTGTTGAAAGCCAGTCACAAAATTATAAAGTGCAAAAAATTTAATTTCAGTTAACAAAGTTTAATTATAATCTACGTTAGTTTTCGAGTAATTTAAATTTTTCAGCAAAAGACCGGACTTTTATACAGAATTCAGGATTTTTTTATGGCTTGCGACCAGCTTTTCAATTTCAAGCCCTGGTAACCTTAGGCGCGGGGAAGGGCTTATGTTGCATTAAGTGTGCCTGCCGCCCGCTCCCCGATTACCTTTGTCGTCATCCCCGGCGTTCCTGTAACGACGCGGCCAAAGACTTCAAAAGTTTAGATGAGCCCTGGCACCTAATAGTAGTTTATGCTACTAGGGCAAAAAGGAATAAATTACGAGGACGATTTAAAACACGAGCATAGCGAGTGTTTTAAACGTAACCGAGTAATTTATTGCTTTTACGCCCGTGTATCATACTACGTTTTTCAATGCATAGTGTGAGGAAATGAAAATAAATATAATCTTGTGAACTTTAAATTATAATTGGCTCAAAAGGATTGTATCCATAGCCGTTAAACGGTGTAAAAAAAGTATAACGTCTATGGTACACAGAAAAGGCTGCAGGTTAGCCAACCATTGCAAATGAATTAAAAAAAATAATAATAATAAAGCCCTAGGGCAAAATAATCGACTTTCTGTTCGGTTTTGATGCATAAAAAGTGGGCCTTTACGAGCACATGCATTGAAAATTCTATTACATTGTTTTTGAATGGGTACGTTAACATAATGCCGACGCGCGCACACTTATCTTATCTTTATTTTTAATTAACGCTTGCAACCCCTTCCCACCACTCGATCGATTTAATTTTTTTTTGGGTGCACAGGGAGTACAGAGCAACTGCTTGAAAAAAAAAATAAAGTCGCTGAGCCCACATTTTTTTTATTTTTTTCCCCACCCCACTACACCCGCACCCACCGCTCGCGGCCTGCCAGCACGAAGATTATCGGAAAAGGTTGTTCAGGGAAGTAGCTAACGGAGTTTCAATACAGCTGAAGCCACATGACCAATTTGGTCGCTAGCTCTCAGTCTAAGTAGGAAAACAGGAACACACACAACAAAGTTTGACATAGCCGGACCGTAGTATTTATTGGCCGGACCTATGCTAGCGCCATCTGTAATTAGCTTTGCCTGTTGATCCTCATTAAGCGTGTCATTTTGGTTGTTTATAGGAAACCGGACGTGCACTATCCGTCATAGATGTACAGAAAGCGTGCGGATATACGAAATTTGCCGAAGAATGACGAAGATTACGCATATTATTTAAATGGTACTACTGTGTAGTTTCATTCAATTAAATTGAAATGAAATGAAACTTATTTATTTATGTAATGTAGGTATAACATACACTTATTATATGTCGGTTTTAATGTAAGTGATTAAATAATCTATGTGTATACTTTATGTAAAAAATAATAATATGGGGAAATATGCAGGGGAATAATAAAGGTTGGGTTTACTTAAATTTAATGGGTGGTAGAGCTGATGCCGGGCTCGACTGTGGATGTACCACCATCTTACTTGGAGACCCCCTCGAAGTGATTCGGGGGAGAGTAAGAGGACAGCTCACTGGCAAAAAACCTGGAGGCCCATCATGCCTGGGACCGATGGATGGCGGTATATCCATCCCTAATAGCCGGGCCTTATATGGAACAGACTGGTGACGGGCAGCGGCGTCACTGGTGCGAGGGTTCCGGCACCGCGTTCACTAACCCGCCTGCCCAGCGTGTGTGAGTATGGACAATTCTTCCAGGATGACCGCCGACAGTGGCAAAGTCCTGGAAAGGCTAATGTTTAGCAGTGGACGAACTAGGCTGATGGATGGATGGATTACTTAAAATTATTAAAAAAATTACACTTAAATGAAATAAAAATATAGGAATAAGGAATAAATAATATTATAAATATAAAAAAAAAATCAAAAATGTTTTTATTTCATAACTTAAATCTTATCATACAGGGTTGAGGCCTCCTATTAAGTATAAAAATACCTGTACCAGGAAGTCTCGCTCTCCGATAACAAAAATTTTCATTAATTTGTCATGAAAATAAACTAAATAAAATAAATTTAGGCAAAAAAACTTAAAGAAAAAAGTAAATCATATAATATCTAGAGAGGGTGTGTTTGTGTGTGAATGTGTGAGAGAGGGTGTGTATGTGTGTATTTGTGTGTGAGTGTGCGTGACAAGATGTGTATTTTTAGGTCATATACTGCAATATTTCTTCTGTACTTTCATAGTTGAGTGTCTTGATCCAGGTATTAATTAGATTTTTTGTTTCATAAAATGTTTTAGGGTATATATGTAGTATTTTATTTACTTGATTATATAAATGGGAGGACTGGGCAGCAAACTGTTGCCCAGCAAACACAGTATTGGTTTTACGAGCAGGAGCCACCGCGTGCTGTCGTCTCTTGTTAAGAATAGTGTGGTCATATTTTAGGCATTTATGCAGTCTCATAACTGTATGTAAGATATATAACTTTCTCACTGTTAATACATTACTAATTGTATACAGGGTGTCAGTGGGGAATCTATAAGGTTTAAAATACATCACTTTGATAAGATAACGTTGCGCCCTTTCCACATCTATAAATTTAGTTTTAAAAGCCCCACCCCATATTGGAATACAATAAGTTATAATAGCTTGAGCCAGAGCAATATATATTCTATTCGGTAGGGTAGCTGCAACTACATGTCTTAATGTTTTAAAAATCCAAGTTAGTTTCCTGATCCTATTACCTATCAATTCAATATGTGGGTACCATGACAGACGCTGGTCTATTATGACTCCCATGTACTTTGTGCTAGTTACTTTCTCAATACTGCGACACGCACAATCATCATTTGTGGGAGTTCTACATTTATGCACTTTAATGTTAAAGTCTTTATCCGGCTGTGAGTTGTTATAAATTGAGTAACATATGTAGTTGGTCTTAGTAGTGTTTAACGTTAAGAGATTTGTATCTAGCCAGTCAGCCACCCTAGCCAGTCCCAATTCAGTTGTCAATTGAACATCCCTCCATGATGATCCAGAGAATACTAGTGCTGTGTAGAGAACACTTGGCCGCTTTCAAGTGTTAAATTGCACAATTCGTTGATGTATACTAAGAACAGAGTAGGTCCCAAAACGCTACCCTGTGGGACACCATATAAAATATCCGATTTATCACTAATGCATTCCCCTATTTTCACTTTTTGTGTCCTATTTTTAAGATAGTCCTTAAGAAGTTCCAGAGGAGTACCTCTTATGCCAATCCATTCCAGCTTCCGCAAAAGAATGGGGACAGAAACGGTGTCGAAAGCCTTTTTTAGATCTATGAATACTGTTAAGCACTTGTTTCCATGATCTAAGTGATTAACAATCAGAGAGCTCAGAGCTTCCACAGCGTCTTCTGTTGATCTACCATGTCTAAAACCATATTGTGCGCTTGAGATTATTTTAAAGTTTTCTAGGTATTTCAATAGTCTGTTATTTATTAATTTTTCTAGAATTTTAGATATTGCTGATAGAACTGATATTGGCCTATAGTTGCTAACATCGCTTCATCGCAAATATATGCAATACATATAATAAATATATGCCTAACGAGAAAATTATGTCATGAAGGCAAAAAGAAATGTATATTTTTATCATTTACCTGTGAATCTTTACACGAAGCTCCACAATCACCTTCTGCTGTGATACTCTTCTCTTGATTTGAACAATCGCGGCCATCTTTAATTTCCAACTTGACAGTCTTTATGATTTTATCACGCGGTAGTTGAGGTATGTAAGATTTTCCCTGGTGAAATCGTAGGTGTTTCTTGGCGCCCTGGCTGATTGAAAACAATATTATCATTACAAATGTTTTTAGATATTTAATAAGGCATTTATGGAATGCGAACTTCGGAATACATGTAATCAAAATGTTTAAATAATTTGACAAATGAAGTCTTAAATTACATAGAAGTTAAGCCAGTAAAGAGAAGAGCAATACTAAAGAAATCCTAATTGAAACTCCTTATTTGTAAAGGATTTATGACGCCGCAACAAGAATGATATTGCTAATAGGTAGCCTGACATGCTGACGACTGTACTCTAGTTAACCTTGAGCAACCCACCTTTGCTGATGGATCTTTGATGCGATTGTTGACGTTTAGAACTCCATTGTAAAACGAGCTCAAGCCTTGATAGAAAAAAAATACTAATTTAAAACTATATTTTACCAGTGGTCAACTGTATAGGAGCATTTAGTACAGCTGTAGTGGTAGCAGTGCAGTAACTTCTTGTGACGCGAGAGCCCTCTGTGGTCACTGAAATGCAATTGGCACACTTACCAGTGGTCAACTGTATAGGAGTATTTGGTGCAGCTGTAGTGGTAGCAGTGCAGTAACTTCTTGCGACGCGAGAGCCCTCTGTGGTCACTGAAACGCAACTGGGTCACTTACCAATGGTCAACTGTATAGGAGCATTTAGTGCAGCTGTAGTGGTAGCAGTGCAGTAACTTCTTGCGACGCGAGAGCCCTCTGTGGTCACTGAAACGCAACTGGGTCACTTACCAATGGTCAACTGTATAGGAGCATTTAGTGCAGCTGTAGTGGTAGCAGTGCAGTAACTTCTTGTGACGCGAGAGCCCTCTGTGGTCACTGAAACGCAACTGGCACACTTACCAGTGGTCAACTGTATAGGAGCATTTGGTGCAGCTGTAGTGGTAGCAGTGCAGTAACTTCTTGTGACGCGAGAGCCCTCTGTGGTCACTGAAACGCAACTGGGTCACTTAGCAGTGGTCAACTGTATAGGAGCATTTAGTACAGCTGTAGTGGTAGCAGTGCAGTAACTTCTTGTGACGCCAGAGCCCTCTGTGGTCACTGAAACGCAACTGGGTCACTTACCAATGGTCAACTGTATAGGAGCATTTAGTGCAGCTGTAGTGGTAGCAGTGCAGTAACTTCTTGTGACGCGAGAGCCCTCTGTGGTCACTGAAACGCAACTGGGTCACTTACCAATGGTCAACTGTATAGGAGCATTTAGTGCAGCTGTAGTGGTAGCAGTGCAGTAACTTCTTGTGACGCGAGAGCCCTCTGCGGTCACTGAAGCGCAACTGGCACACTTCGCAAATGAACGTGCCATTTTCCTGAAATTTTAGTTATTAATGCGTTTTGGGATTTGATATCTATTTTTTGACTGTCTCTTTCTTGATGAACAGGTTAATTTGAGTATTTTCAAACTTTTATATTATTAACCTAGCTTCTGCCCGCGGCCTTGTCCGCGTGACCTATAGGAAACAAAAGACATTATTTTTTTCAGAAACGAACATTTTTTTCGCTTTATATTATGGTAGAAATAAAATAAAAAAGAAAATTTTCGATATATATTTCGACCCACTTGGTATTTGAATATTCGACTGACGACGACCCTAAGTGGTTCGAAATATACATCGAAAATTTTCTTTTTTATTTTATTTTGTAACCCTGTATGTATAATATAGAATAGTAACTTTACCTCACTATGCCTTGACATATGCAGATCAAAAGTTGATCTACGATCAAATGCCTCGAAACAAACATCGCATTTGAACGCGCACAACTTGTAGCTGACGTTTTCCTTCCTCATCTGTATACTATCCAGTTGTTCTTCTAAAGTCATTTTGTTTATTACGAAGTACCCTTTCAGTAGTGTTACGGGCACTTGGTGTCTACCTTCACCTCTTATCGCTTCTTTCTTTGCAGGTTTAGATTCCCCTGGTTTCAACTTCTTTTTTTTGTTTGATTTTTTTGTCCTTACTTCGTTTGGTTTTTGGTCAATTCTTTTGTGATCAATTTCAATTTCTAGGTACTCTTTTATATCAGTAAAGACTTCTTCGTTTTCACTTGGGTTTTCAGTTTTTATATCAACTTCGAAGTAATTGGTGCTGTAATCGAAGTGTTCTGGTGGATTTTGTTTGACAGATAAACATGAAGTCAAATTATATGCTTTGCGGTTTATATGTCTGATTTGTTCCATGGTTATCTGAAACATGAACAAAGTGGAGTTTTATTACGAGAAAATCAATCGGAAAGGTGGTATGATTTGGATGGCGATTCTGGAAACGACAAAACTTGCTAAGGCAGATTTCGAGTGATTTTACAAGGGATTTTCTACGGAAATGATTGATTTTTCTGCTTATGCAATTTTTGCGCACGCGTCTGAATCACCGTCCAGGATCCGAGCTTTTCTAATTTTCTTTATTTAGTTTTGACAAGTCTTATAAAGTGGATGCCACAGCAATATTCTAGTACAACAATATAAAATGTCAATACATACCGAATTTGTCAATGTGGCGAAGCGCTTTAACACTGTTAGGGCCATTTTACTCCTTATTATAAACTGCTGACACTTATTTAAAAGAGTGATACACTCCACACAAATGTATTGCGGGAAATTGTCATCTTCGTCGAACGGCAAACTAGTGACTTGTCTGTAGGTCTCTTCTAGGTTATCTCGCCTTAGTGAATACAATCTGCAGTCATGCTCCAGACATACTCGACATGCCTGGAATAAATAGTAATCTGTTACTCCCTTAGGTTGTGTTCCTTGATTCTATTGATAGCTAAGTCTGTTATTGAATAGTGACAGTTCGACATCTAACTAAAACTAAAATGGTGATATGGCAGGTATCATAACTGGACACTACTTTTCACTATGGGTGGCACCGATAGCTCTTTATGCAAAGTTTTACAGAACAAGACAGTGAATCATGTGCTACTCCATTGCTCTGCAACCGAAGATTCAAGACAAAAGGTAGAGATTGCGACAAGCTCCACTGTCCCTTCTCTGTTGTTTGGCTCTACTTTGACCGAGGGGAAGTGCACAATATTCATGATTGCAAAGAATTTAGTAACAGTTTAGTCAAAGACTTCTAATGTAAGTGACTAGACACTCTATTCCCAATCAAAATTATGCTCATGTAGCGGAACTTTTGTCTAGTTCGCTAATGCTGCATTCAGTAGAAATTCTCACTACAAATATGCCCTTAACCTTTGGCATGCTTCAGACACAATAGAATTGTCATGAAAATTGTGATTATTGTTATAATATTTTGCAGGCAGACTCCAGAGTCTGGAGTCTAGAGTCCAGACACAATAGATTTGTATATTATATTTTTTTAAAGAAGATTAAAGTTTAAGTGGTTTTGAGCCAATTTAGCAAGAGTTTGTGTACATTGGGAGGGACTCAGGTATATTTTCAAAACATCCTTAAGGGTATAAAAAGATAATGAAATTTAAAAGTAAAGGGTATTTGAAAATGATTTTCTTTTATGATATAAATATAATTTTTATATTTTGAATAAGTAAGTACTTAATCTATAAGATGGATCTTAGTGATGATCTAGAATGCAATCTTGTTTTAGAGATAATGGGTATCAAGAGAGTTAATATTCTTTACGTTGTGTATATTAAAGAATTATTGTAGTAACAGGTGTGACGAAAATTGTAAATTTTCATGCAATTAATTTATGACAGGGTTTCTTAAGAAAGAACCACTTTACACATCTCCCAAACTCCTGCAAAAAGAAATTTTAGAAAAAGAATTGTATTAGTAGTGAGGATTTAGATTTAATTTCTTAGAGACAATAGTGTTGATTCCGTGCAACACCATTTAACTTAATTTAAGTGTTCTCTCTTTTTCTTTTTGTATCGAAAATATTGACAGTATGCTGAAAATAAGGTTAGTCCTGTCAAATAAGTTAAGTCATGTTATACCTAATCAACATCAATATAAACCACTTACATAAGCCCTAGCACTCAATATAAACTATATCTACATGGCATATAAACCTAGGCAACAATGATTTATGCAGCCAAATTCATACTGGAGTCTTTGTAAGTGATCAGTATCAAAAATCGATAATATTTTTTTCTACATTTGCAAAATTAAATATTAACCTTCCATAGTAATTAACTCTGAGATACCCTAGCATTTGCAGGGAACATATAATTTTCACAAAAAGGGAATTTAAACCTTGATTCTGAGCACTTACCGAGTCTTCAGTGTGATTTTGGCTTTATAAACATATGTCACCTTGTGAATTCAAAGCAAGAAAGTATGGGATTGTGCATAGCACTTGTTACAACTAAAACGAGGATGTGATTGTGATAAAGTATGAATATAGGTCCTCCGAATCATTCAGATAGGCTAAGAAAACTGGCCAATTTTTACATTGCTGTGGTATGTCAACAATGTGTGTAAAGAAATACTCCTCAATAAGGATTTTGACAACAAAATCTTTGTTAAGTAGCAGAGGGCATTGAGGGAAGATAGGTGAGGTTGGCCAAGCTTTTAGGTTGCTATGGGACTCATTTTATGCCCCCATATTAATACTGATCGCCCCCATATTAACACTGAATTAAAAGACATTCTTTAACTACAGAAATATACTCATGCAACGCAATATTAAGTTAAGGATTTGAGGCTTATTGATTGATATAGAGATTATAGTTGAAGGTTAGGTTAAACTGGTCGGGGTGTAGATATGAAAAAAAAAAGACTAAACATTTTCGGTAAGCAAAAGTCCGGTGTCGTGCCCTCTTGTCGACACTCTGACCAACATCAACACTTACTCGTATCTCTTCTGGCTCCACATGCTCTCCCAAGAACACGGAAGCCGTTGTAGGCACTTCTTCATCCTCAACTTTAATTTTAGCTTCCGGAATGGCACCATCAGTTTCGCTAACGATTTCTACAGCGATTTCAATTCGAGATTCTCCATACTCCGTCTTAATTGGAGCTATACAAATGTACTTATTTGAACTCATTTTATGTAACTACGTACTAGTGAAAGCAATAACTATGTTGTAAGTAGATAAAAATAAATTTATGTTTATTTTCGTATAAATGTGTAGGTGTTTTCCGATCCCAATCTCCCTATCCTCCTCCCTCCCTCTTCTCTTCTACGGCTTCTACCGCTCCTTCCCTATGACTGCGTTCATTCAGTCACAGTCGGTCAGTTTGATCGTTGGACAACGGGTACGTTTCGAAACGTGTGATTATCACTCGGAGTGATGCGAATTTTACCCTGCAGCGTTCAAAAATCGACCCAAAATAAAACCGAGGGTAAACGAAGTGTTACCTGACAGTTGCGCTAAGTGTTTTGAAACGCTTTTGAGAAATGTGAATATCGCACTGACAAGTGCGATTTCTAACTCTGTCTGGGTACCGATAAAATTCGCCTGACAGTTGTCATTTCGGAGTTTTCTCGGGATTCGGACAAATTTTGAAAATAGAATTCAACATTCACGTAAGAATACGGTAAACATTTTCTGAAACTGCTCCGACAGGATTATGGTTTGGAAATGCAAAGGTTGCAATGCCATCCATATTAAGAGCAGTAGGTATCGGTTCAATTCTTTCTTTAATAGGTACTTTACTTTATTTATTTATTTTGATTTGAGATTATGTATTTACTTGACGTTTATTACTCCAGACCATTCCAAAACGCTTTTCTCACGGGAATCACTCGCAAGCGTTTCAAAACAAGATCATTCTTTCCCTTTCTAGTATATAGCTCTTTCTTTCTTAAAAACGAGTGAATTTTCGCACGAAGATCGCACGTTTCGAAACGTAGCCAAAACATGTCTAACACTGACGGCAGGAAAGCGTATACAAATTTAACGCGTGCACAAGAGATGGCATGGCAAGTTAGACGGGCATCGCCCGACGATCAAACTGAACGCCTTATGTCGCGGTCATGTTCAACGTATAGGCAGAATATATCGAGCGGTTATTGCTCGGAGATAATTACTTACTCAGAATAAGGAATACAAATAGAAACCTGGCTAAAATAATACGCGGAGAAAGACACCTATCCTTGATTTTCTTACGACATTTTAGTGCGTTAGAGAGAGATAGATATGTATTAGTTTTTTCTTAATTAAGTAGGTTGTCACTAGTTCGTTGCTTTGCTAGTGATGTAACAATGTCGATTTTTGACTACGATAAATAAACCAAATCGAAATGAACCGCGACCAATCTCCTTACCACACATCATATCGTATCAAAGTGTGAAAAAAAAGAGAATGCAGGAGGCACCGACCTTTCTGGTGACATCCTCTTGCTTTGGAAGGAGGCCAAGAGAATTAATAGCAAAGTGGTCTCTGTCTACCCCAGTGGGACACATGTTATATTGTGTAAATAAGGAATTAATAAAAGGATATCTTTCGTTTAGCATAATATTTTTTATTAAGTACAAATTACTATATCGTAGGCAGGTAGGTACATAAGTTAAGTCCAAAATTGTGCTTGTTTCTAGTACAAAAAATGCTATAGCTTGTATCAGAGATACAACCGTAAACTATTTAAGTGGATACTTTTTAAGTCGCCTCTTAACCCAATCAAATAGATGTTCGTTGATGTCGCGTCTTTGTTCAATCAAGGAAGAAGGAATTAATCGCAACAATAGAAATTATAATAATCATAGACTTATAGGATTCGTAATAATAATATTATGTCAATGATGAGCGATGACAGCGCAATTACTACAGAGGTAATTTAATTTTTTTTATTTCTATCAAATAAACATCAACTTAACTTGAATAAAAACTAATAACAAATAATGAACGATTAAAATACCTAATAACCTGTAATAAGAAATCAAATTATGCGCAGTTCAAGTCAATAAGCATTCCCAAAATTCATTTCACGATAGAACTACCCTGTCCAAGTACTTTTATTGTCAACCACTAAGTACGAAAATGTCTTGATCTGCGGAATTTCTTCGTGAAGTCGATCACGGCAGTAACGTGAACGAACAGGCCTTTCAGAACGATTTGCGAACATAGAAGTATGCACTTTTCTAAACCACAGACATCCATAGGTACTGGTTCTGTTGCCTAAAATTGAAAAATTATCGAGTTAACATACTATAGTATAGTACAAGCACGTACCTACAAACAAGATTGATAATGCAATTATACATAATTATTTAAAGGTTACCAATGTGCCTGTATCTGGTAAATATAACGTTGGTAAGGCATCTGCTTTTAAAAGTCTCCATTTTAAATTTTCGTTTGGTCCAAAAGAATCCGACGTAAAGTGTTTCGAACAAATATGACCGCTTTTTTTAATTGCCCAATTTGGTCAAATTATTCGTCTAAGCCATTCACTTTTTAATTCTTCCCTTTTTGGAAATCTGTAACAAAAAAATATAGCGATATTTATTCGGCATTATTTTTCTTTTAACTCGCGCTGCAATGAGGGATTTTCTTTTCTTTTTTTTTTACTCTTCCCTAGTCGCTGGATAGATGGCGCTGAACTTGGTAAGTTACTGCAAGGAAAGGAACGTCACATAATTTTTTGATTATTGCACTTGGATGTCATTTTGAGATCGTAAAACGAAACGTACATAAAAAAGTAATTAATGTCATTGTCACATCACATCACAATGACATTTTGAAAATAAATAAATAATAACAACAAGGAAAAAGAAAAAAATAATTAGCAGTCATTTTATGAGTTTTCTAAGCCAGAAAGAAAATGTCCCAAAAGAAAAAGAAGAGAAGTCTGTGCCTTGTGGATTTGTATAAAAATGGAGGCATACATCTTTTTCCTAAAGATGAAAGTCGTAAAGCGCAATGAGTACAAGCCATGGTACATTTTAAACCTGGACGGACCATAACAAAGCATTCGCAAATAATATGCTCAGCACACATGTCATCAACCAACGAGCGTATGTGACGTGACGTGACGTGACGCAATGTTTTTTTTTTCAATCGTTTTGGCTTTGGCACCTAACAACGTAGTCAGTTCAACACCATCTACAGAGTTCTGGGAAACTATGTTTTTTTTTTAATACTCAAAAAGAAAACCTCTCATTAATCTATTATCCTTTATGCACGGCTGCCGCGGGAACCAATGTTCGATAGTTTGCCACACGGACTTTAGTACATCACTATACGAAAAAACATAACCTCTCATAGTCGGCAGAAAATCTATATAAAACAGGCAAATATCGGTGTAGAATTGAACACGAGTATGATTTACAAGAACTACTATTATTGTTACTGAGTTTTAGGTATGATCCTGAAACTTATTAACATAAAAACTATCAGAACTCACCGATGAAATGATATTGCTTCATTGTTGTTTTCTTTTCTTCCTGTATGCGATTTACAGCCTTCAATCGCACAAGACATTTTATTACAATGTTAAAAAAACAATCAACACAAACAATAATAAATCACACTTTCACGAATTTTGAGAGGAAGAGCACCAAAATATTTAATTTCTCTCGGTGAAGCTGTAAGTAAACTTTCGCAAAATGCAATAGACATTTCGATGCCACCAAATTAAGATGTGATGCACGCAACGAACGATATTACAACACAACGATACAATGATGAGACATATTTAATTTGATGGTATTATAATATTTAAAATACATCCAAATTACATCCAACTGACATTTGTTTGGTTCAATCTAGTGACACACCAGAAAAAAATATAAAGTAAGTGCGGTCCGTCGTTTCATTCACTCGTACACAGGAGTAATTTACGTTAGATGAGTACAATGGCTAATGCCCAGTTCTTATTTTAGTCAGGCTTCTATTTGTATTCCTTATTCTGAGATTACTTACCTTTTTTGGCCGCCAACAACCTTGAGTCGACCTGTGTCGGTACAAATATCGACAGAAACTATATTGAAATAACGTTCATATCAGTGCGCATTGCATTACGACGTCCCTGGGTCTCCGGATAGCGCAAAATAGGCAAAAATAATACTTTTCACATGGACGTAATGGACGGAAAAATTACCATGAATCATTTTTCAAAGCAATATTTTCCTAGAGCACTAAAATGTAGTGCCTTATAAGAACCATACAAATACCATTAGCAGTTTCATAGAAATAAAATAAACTAAAAAGACATTTATTCAACATTATAGACAAAGTAGTAAACCAATTTAGCTTAATTTTATTCTAAAAACAGCTTGACTTTGAACAATATTTTCATGCTGTCTCTTAAAAGCGAGAATAATTTTCTAAAATTAAATTGTTCTGTAGGGTTTAACTAACAGAACATTTTTTTTTTTAATTTTTAAACATATCGTTTAAGAGAAATAACTTTTTCGATAGTCTATTTCGGATGACGCTGGGAAGAGGCGCCATAACCCACGAGCGCATGTCGACAGCACTTGATTTATATTAAAGCCAGTACTACGTACCCACCTATAATGTAGGTACATAGTAAAACATAGACGATTTTTTGTTTAACTGGCTATTTGCTTATGCGAATAGCAGTTTTTTAAGGCGATACCAAAAAAACACACCCTGCAATATTTTTAAATTTTCTATCCAATGACACCCCACACTAGGGGATAGACAAGAAAAAAAAATCATCCTCACTTTACGTGTAGGGGAGGTACCCTAAAAAAAAATGTTTTTCAAAATGTTACTGTACCACTTTATCGGCGTAATAAATATGTATAACCATGCCAAATTACAGCTTTCTAGTGCTCATAGTCTCTAAGCTAAACCGCGGACAGACAGACAGACATGGTGAAACTATAAGGGTTCCTTGTTGTTGACTACGGAACCCTAAAAATGGGGTTTTTGTCGAATCCATTTACTCCACTATAACGTCATCTACGTATTTCAATTTTGGGTAAATGTTTATTGAGTATTTGATTAAGATTCTCACTGAAGGAAAACGCCATTGGATGAAATTTTCTCGATAGAATTTAATTCCGAAAAGACCTCTAAATTGTTTTATTTTTCCCTGTATTCTGAAATCCCAACTAATTTCATTGTGAAATTGCATTCAAAATACGTATTTGTATTGTAAAGTCTCCTTGAAAATCTTTTTGACAAAATAGCTTAGTACATTTTATATTAATAAGAAACCGACTTTTTGCTGCTTTTCCATGGGACGCTAAAACTTTTACGTATCGCCTTAGGCTGTCAAATTAACACGATTTACTTACTGAGCTTACACTATTCCATTACACCCACAGCTCGGACGAAGCATCACACACAGCCATATAATTAAGAAACAGACAAAACATAACTTTATGTTTCGCGTGGCAAAAACACACACAGAAAAAAAGAATGTGCACACAGCTACACCTGCATGGGCCTAATTTAGGGAAAGCGCTTACAACCTGTCACTAGACTAGGGGAGAAAAGTAAAAAAATAACTTAAATTATGAAGTAAATTATTTTTCATCACACCTATTCGAAAAACTACAATTGGTTTTAGAGGATAGCGGGAGTCAAAGTCAATTTTATTCCCGTGAGAGTTTGCGCTTTCTCTCTTCTGGTCCTCTAAAAAGGTCGTTTTGTATGAATCACATTATGATTCTGTTCTACGGCTGTCTCTTTTGCCCGCGTGAAAAAACTCTCTATCCTACTTACAAATCATTTTATGATTCACCCAAGTCGGCCTTTTTAGATCCCCTGATAGATTAGTACCATTTAACTAAAGAGGTGGTAAAATGGTAAAATGGTACATACAAGCCACCTTATAGGTATTGTTCTTTATTTTCATTTCTTTTTTCTCACAAATTTCCACGCTAGTCTTTGCTAAGTTATTGCAAATAATAATTAATAATGAGTTCAAGTAGTAGTGATAGTGACATTTGATAATATATTAACTCTTGAAAAGATGGCAAATGATGCAGGCAATGTGGTGCAACAATTATTACCACAAAATACTAGGTATGTACTCGTAACTTCTTCTTTTTCTTATAGGTAGTGATGAAAAATAGTTTGTATCATTCGGGGCCAAGATATTTTGTTCTCGGATGGCGTACACATTGAATTCCGAGCTACGCTCAGAATCATTCGCATCGCTCTGAATTCAAAATAACACCCTCGATGAACAAAATATTTTTTGGGCCCCTTGTACCACAAATAACTATATTTATGAACGTCCCGCCCTTGCTTCCCACGGAATTAACTGCTGATAAATTGTGCGATAATATGGATTGTCGGCTCACTAGGGGTGCTTCAGTTGTTTGTTAGTGAAACTCTGTCCGGGATATTATAATATTCATGAGTATAACATAAATAATGTACCTACCAACATTATAATGTGAAAAATGTTGTAGTTTAATATCCAACGAAGTAAAAGGTTTTAATTGCTATATTTTCTTAGTCATCATTAACGCTTAATGCATATCCTATATTAATAGAGGAAAGTAACCAAATATGGAATACCATGTGATTTCTTGTTTAAAAAAAATAAAAAAACAAATATTAAAGACGTTTATTAGTAATTATAATCAGCCATACATTTTTTCTTGACCTGGTATTCGTTTTTTGTTTTTCATATTACTAAACAATTTTTATTTTTCAAAAATCATATTGTCTAAATGGTAGCTATTTATGGAATAGCTACCCAAATATGGAATATTAGAAAAATACACGTGATTCCTATTAAAAAACGAAAAAGTAAAGAAATTTTGGAAAAAATTAATGAGGAACTTAGTCTTCTTATAAAAATCGAGTGTCAAACTCTGGACCTGCACAGACATTATGAACCCAGAAAGAAGACATTAAACTTTTGACCCATGTTTTTCCTCGAGTATCTTGAGAAAACAAAAAACGCCTGCCATAGCTACACCGCGCACCTGACTGGTCAGACAAAATAAGTGCGACACTAAAGTGAGTGAATGAGATAAAAAATGACTTTGAATTGCATCTTGAAGTGTTAATTTTTAGAGAAATGGTGGTAAACATCCAAAATACAATATTTTTCCAATAAAACTAAAACGACGCCATGACCTGGTCCTCTAAAAAGGCCGCTTTGGATGAATCATGTTATGATTCTGTTCTAATGCCATCTCTTTTGTACGCGTGAAAAAACTCTGACTCCATCCTACTTACAAATCATTTTATGATTCACCAAAGTCGGCCTTTTTAGATCCCCTGTTCGCGCCCTTTTTCTTAACTCCGGAGGGATAGTGCGCCTTCTGCACTAGCCTGGAATATACGCCTTATACAGTAGAGCCACTGAGTGATGGCGCCTATGACGTTTAAATGCCTACAAAGTATCGTAATTATTTACAAGCAGGTGTGAATTAAAAAATGTAATACTTCATTGTACTACTTGTTTCGGTTATTATTTTTCGATTTGAATGTTGCTTTATTGGGCAATAGAATTCGTATACAAAGAAAGTTTTTTTTTTTTAAAGTTTCTCATTTTTTTAGGTCGTGTTTGAGGTCGCCAGTTACGCAATAATATTTAATTAAAAACAAAACAATGACGAAGTTAAACAAAACGAAAATAAATGATTGTAAAATACTTTTTTCGATTTAGATATTTAAACATCTCTTGGGGGCCCCGGGGCACTACACCGCATAGCCCTCCGACAGCTACGCCACTGGTTTTGGCACATTTTCTTTTTGTATCATTATGTTGAATGTTGAATGTTGAATGACGTGTCTAATGTTGAGTACACTCACACTTGATTTTTATTTTTAACCGAAATTTGAAATGTACCTCATCACTAAATGCAGCTGTCATAAGTGCCATTACTCAGTGGCCCTACTTTAGTAATTTAAGAATCAAAAATGGCAAGTTTGCCAACTCCTCTCGTCTTGGGTACTTTGCCTCCTGTATGCAAAGTTCTGTGCACCTTTAAATGCTCTCTGTTTTTGAATATACGACCACAGAACTTGCAAGTGTGAGACCGCATATGGGACCTTAACGCACTATTTTCTCTACAGCTGTATTCGCAAAGATTACATTTATAAGGCGTTTCTCCTGTATGCTTTCTACGATGTACAGTCAACGTACCTCTGTCTTTAGATTTGTAATCGCAGACATCGCACTTATACGGACTTTCACCCGTGTGTATTCGTGCATGTCGCAATAAGTTGTCCTTGTGTTTAGTTTTGTATTCGCATAAACTACAATTGTACGTTTTAAGGTCAAAGTGTATTGTATGTTCATGCCTTTTGAGGTTACATTGCTGATTAAAAGATTTGCCACAAACTTTACATTTATACGGTCTCTGTCCGGTATGAATTTTCATGTGTCTCACTAATTGAACTTTTAGTCTTGTCTTGACACCGCAATGATCGCATTCAAACGGTTTTTCTCCTGTGTGTACCCTGGCGTGAGCCACCATATGACGATTAGTATGACACTTGAAATCGCACAAATCGCATTTGAATCGCTTTACTTCATGCATCAACATATGTGCGGCTAGTTCGCTTTTATGATAAGTTTTATAATCGCATATTTCACACTCTATGTCACGCTCGCCTGTGTGTTTAAGCATGTGTCGGTCTAACTGGTTACTGAAATTGGTAGAGTAACCACACACTTTACACTCGAACGGCTTTTCTGCCGAATGAGTCAGCTGGTGTTTCGCGACGGCACTAGGATAATTTTTGTAATTACACAACTCACACTTCACATATCTACTTTTCTCGTTTAAAGCGTGTTTCTTCATATGTTTGTTGATATGATACTTGTTATTAGAAGTATAGTCGCATAAATCGCAGCTTAGCCTGTTATTCAAGTGTATGATCGAATGTTTTTGTAGATAGTATTTATTTTTTGTCGAGTAATCGCAAAATCTACAGTTTAAGACATCCTCTGAGTGGTTCAAAACGTGCTTATTCAGATAGCTTTTAGTGTGAGTAGTGTAATCGCATAAATCGCATTTATATCTCTTTGAATCTAAGAGATTTCGGTCTTTTTTGGGCATATGTTTCTTTACGTGCCTATTTATATTGTATCTCATATCCGTGGTGTACGCGCAAGAGGCACATTTGAAGATTCCGTTTGTGTGGTTATTTATATGTCTATCAATATTCTTTTTCATGGTAGTACTGTACTTGCATACATTGCACTTATAGAGCCCTGAGCCCTTAATTTTGGTGTAACTCTTCCGTTTCCGTTTCCGTTTAGATGTACCTGTAAGAGGAAAGAGGAAAGCGTATAGTATAGTACTTTGGCTATAAAAAAAATACAGACGAAAAAATTCGTTTCTTTTTCCATAACTTAAAAAAAAGTTAAAATGGTTGGAGATATCTAATATTTTTTTTATTTGAGCTTTTTATACAGGTGTTACGATGAAGTTGCGGAAGCCGGAAACAAAAAATAAGCTGTTCCATAAAAAAGTAACATAATTATGAAATAACAGGTTTTTTTTTCTCGATTTATAATTTTTTTACACGGAAAGTTGTTCTTATGGGCGAGTACTATCGCCAGTTTTCGGCATTCGCGACTTCATCTTAACATCTTAAGAACCCGCTCCGTATTTTTCGTCCATTTGATGCGAAGTATTTTTTAAATATTTTTCTCATCTTTACCGCGATGTTTTTGTAAAAACCAGGGACATACACCAATTCATATTGGACATCTTAATGAAGTCCTAAAATGTATTAGATTGAATTGTTTCTCCTTTGCGAATTATTTTGGTACTTAGACATTATGAAGAACTATTTGGAACGGGCTCGTAAGTACCAAAATAATTTGCAAAAGAGAAACAATTCAATCAAATAATTTTAGGCATTCATTTAAACGGCCAATATGGTTTTCCCAAAAACATCGCGATAAAGGCCAGAAAAATGTTTCACAAAATGCTTTGCATCAAAACTGTCGTCGTCGCGGACCGGGTTCTTAACCCGGGACCTGTATATCCCTTCAAAGTTCCATTATTACAATATGAAATTTGAAAAGTGGAATTTCGAAACCCTATTTGTACATATATTTTATGTTAATAAATATATTATATTTTGCTTTTATAAGCTTTATTTATTTCTTTTGTTTATTTATTAGTATTAAAACAATTAAAAAAATATTACTGGATATATTTCGACCCTCGGTATGAGGCCGTCATCAGTCGATCGATGACGGCCCCATACCGAGGGTCGAAATATTTTGAATAATATTTTTTTAATTGTTTTAATACTAATAAATAAACAAAAGAAATAGTTGTACATATAGGTGTACAGGGTGTTGATTTGGTCCACAACTTGTATCACATGAATATTAGTATACATGAAGCCTACTCCAAAAATTATAAACAAAATATAATACCAATTAAAGTAGGAGTTACGCCCTTTTTTATATGTCCTAAAATTCTCTTGATAAATGGTCACTGCGGCGCCAAGCGCTAATACCTAGCAACACGAGTGCCCCACCCAAACCCCCCACCACTCCGCAAAAGCTGAGTTAATTTCATCATGTCTGTCGTACACTAGACGTTTTTACGTTGTCCCCAAAATATGATAAACAAATTTACGAAAATATGTTTTGTTTTTATTTTTATTTTTTTCGTCATCAGTATCGTAAATACAACTTATCCCGACATCCTGTATAATGTTCTCTAAATAGTCTAAACAAACTAAACAAAGTCGCAATTCACGTTTTGGTCTCTTTTCTACCAGCTAACCTTTGGCAATTGGGAAGTTGTTGGGGTAGTGCCATGATTTCCAAATAAATATATATATATATATATATATATATAATACTTAAATACTCAATTAATTATATCAACTTAAATTATATTAAATTACATGCTAATACACAAAATAAATTAATAATTGATAAGTTCAAGTACTTATACTACTTAAAAGTTTACATATACCGTACATAAATGTCTATAATGATGAGAATTTACCTAATAACTCATAAATAACAGTCATAAGAAGAAATTAAGAAACGTTCTATATATTAAGAAAGTGTTGTTTAATTGAACTCTTGAAGACTGACATGGACGAAACTTCACGGATGTGTAGCGGCAAACCATGGTCTAGGACAGCGTTTCTTAACCTGTGGTTTGCGGACCCCTGGGGGTCCCCAAGCATATGTATGGGGGTCCGCAGCCTAATCAATGGACCATATGTTATATGTTATGATATGTTATAAACGATCATAATTTAGTTGCAAAAAGCTGCACCAACCTTCTCTTTAACGTATTTTACCTATATATAAAAATGTTTATATTTTTTTTGTAATTTGTAGAACTAAAATAAATGGTCCAAAATTTACTGCTGCTTTTTTAATAAGGGAGTCCTTAAAACTGTGCTTGATTTCCTAAGGGGTCCGTGGACAAAAAAAGGTTAAGAAACGCTGGTCTAGGAGGTGCTGAACAAAAAAATCATCTCATTTTGTTATGGAAATATTGTGCGTCTCTGTTATTTAAATCTAGTTTCAGTTACTTACGTCAACATCCGGCTGTTGCGTTTACCTAGAACGGGTCAAGTCTAAGTTTTATGTCGACGGGAGGCATAAAAGCAACGTGTAAACGTTCTGTCATTTCAAATGCTGTATATTTAGTAAAGTTGCAAGAGGGCGGACCTCATTCACGTGATAATGACAAGGCTGATTCTTTTATTTGTTGCTGTACAGGGGTCTCCAAAATATGGCCCGCAGCCCGCGAGCACCACCAATCCGGCCCGCAGTCGCTGGCGGGACATACCCGATTTCTATCCCACTATAGTTTTTTTTAATTTACAAACGTATAATATTAACGTGATGCAATTTATACTAGGATGAAAATTCACAACCCGTTATCATGCGTATTTGTCTAAAAGTAGTGTTATTATAAGAATGTTATTTACATTTCCAAGGTCTGCGCACAGCACGCGCTGCGGCTAACTCCGTCGCAATGGTTAATGTTGCCCGAAGTACCAACCGAAATTGCGAACGGAGCGGAGTACACTCCTGCGTCCTGCACAATAGATATCTCACTGATCGGCTAGTCCCAATATGGAAATTTGCGCGTCAAAACTACAGTATTTTGGAATCATGAGCTATTATAGTCTTGGCCCTCGGGGCTTAGGGGAGAAATCAGTGTGGCTCTTAGGCAAAAAAGTTTGGAAACCCCTGCTGTACACTGACTAAACTTGATTTTTTATTCCGTAGAATTATGACAGTTCAAGGAAAGGGATGGAACTGTGCAAGTAAGCGAGATGAACTGTATCGTTTCTCCTTTACTAACACAGCGCCATTCCTTTCCCTGAAATGTCAGAATTCTACGGAATGAAAAATCAGAGTTTAAACAAAGATAATAGAGAAGCACAACATTTCCATAACAAAATGAGATGATGTTTTTGTTCAGCGCCTCCTAGACCATTCTAAAGTGGAATTTAATGCGGTTTTCACCATCATTTAGAATATTTCGTAAGGAATTACGACATTGTATTATGTATTACATTCACATTTATTGTATAGAGGAAGAGAAATATTAATATTTCGTAATCAATTTGTCAAAAATCCGCTTTTACGCAAATTAAACCGTAACGCAAGGGCCACAGCTTCAGGCTTCTGCCGGCGCTTCTTGCTGCGCTTCCAGGCGGTTTTTGCGAGAGGCTTTGCCCTGCCACGACCAGTGGCGGTCCGAGGGGGGGGGTCACAGGGGTCATGACCCCCCCCAAAATCACGCCAACTTGACAAAATCAAATCTCCTAAAGCTAAAGGTTTACGAACATTCCAAACAAATTATTATCTGCCTTCTAACTAACTACTCAAAAAGATTAAAAATAACGATTAAAAAGTAATCCAATATTTTAAAAAATATGCTGATAGGCACCCGGTGCAAACCAAAATTTTAAAAGCCCGCGAAATCCAGCGGCGGCGGCCGACGACCGACGACGACGCCCCGATCTGAATCTTCTCGTCCCGCCCCCCTTTCTCCTTCCACCTCCCGCGCAATCGCGGCGGCGGGCGGCGCGGCCGGCGCGGCGGCCCGATTCGCTCGCCTCGATCATTCGTTGATCAATCGGCTCGGAGTTGCAACCGTTGAATCTGTTTCGTATTTGTTTACTGTGCTAAAGGATCAAAGGATATAATTTAAGCGAAAAGAAAGTCTTTATTTACTTTGTTAAAAAAACTGATGTGATGCAATGTGAATAAATCATGGTAAGTCCAAATAAATTCTTTTTAGCATATCGCTTTTGCTATGTGTGGGTGTTTGTTAGGTTATGGCGCGTTTCCAGCGAAAGCGAAATTACACTAAACATTGTTTCGCTACACATGTTTCTCTACACACGCCGTCTATACTTTCATAATCACAAAAATACTCAATGCAAACGCTACCGAGAGATACCTGTCAACAAAATTGATCATACCCTGCCCCTCTTCACCCGCGCGGGGGCAAATGTGTATATGTTTTCCGTCAGACATGGAAAGCAAAAACATTGTTGATGCGACTAAAAATGTGTAGCAAAAAAATGTTTTGTGTAGAGGTTTTTGTTGATTGTTGAGGTGTTTTTGTTGATTGTGTAGACCAAAACACGCGCTGGAGACCCGGGTTTAGGTGTTGTGATTTTTTGTTACTTTACTTACTAATTTTTTTTCTTTTTGAACGACTCCTATAAGGTTATTTATTATCATAAAAGTCCGGATAGTCTAGTCAATAAAGATTTATTTTGTATGTAGATCCAGACAATCACTCCTCTGTCGGTGAAACTGTGCAGTGTGATAAAGTAAAGTGTATAGGTCACATTCGACAAATAATCCAAAGGTCGATGTTTCGACTTTTGGATTCGACTTCGAATGTGACCTTACACTTTACTTTATCACACAGTCACACTGCAAAGTTTTACCGACAGAGGAGTTATTGTCAGGGTCTATTTCTGTTATTGACTAGACTAGGACTGAAAGCCTGATATTTGCGAAAAACTTAACTAAATGTTTCAAAATTAAATTAGATAGGTACTTTTTCGGTACGATTCGAAAGCAAACTAGCTTGAAATACAGGGTTTAAGGGGCAGGTTAGCAAAAACGGAAATCCTGAATTCAGACAGTTACCTACTTATTCGGCACGTTATCGAGGACCCGTTGGTACGCCGGACGCATGAGTAATTGTTCGACCGTTTGCCGGATGACGAGCGTTGGGATAGGTACCTTTCCACATAAAGTCTCAGAGCCAGTGACGCGTTCCCTCGCTCGAGCCTCACCAAGGCACATAAAAGCATTCTGCCGTATTCACGAACAGAAAACGGTTCACTAATAGCCGCTCAAGATCCACACTCAAAATCACTTATTACCTAGATTAGTACCTACACTAAAGTAAAACCACATTAAAGTAACAACACATGTGATACCTAGAACAAACGCGGTCGTACTGGCGAGTGGCGGTAACGCCGAGCCGGAGTGTCGGCCGTCGGCGACTCTTTGAACTCTTTGTCGGTTCGGTTTGTGTGATGCCGCCCGGCCCGCCCGCCGTCGCCGCCGCACCGATTAGAGATAAGGCACGGACGATCGATGGTCTATGGATCGATCGATGGATGATACCTTTGCATTTGATTAATCGAAATTTTTGGCAGGATAGTTTATTTCGTTGTAACATTGAATTTAAATCTGTTACCTAGCCTAGGTACCTACTTACTGAATAAAATGACGATTTTTTCGGTGTTCCAAACTACGATAGGTACCTACCTACTTACCTACTTATTTAAACTGAAAACTCAAGTATCCTATTAGGTTACCAAACAAGTATCAAGTAGAGTAAGTATCTCTTTTTGCATCTTTTTCTTAAGGGGGCTACAAAAAGAGATACTTGGTACTTGCTTGGTAACCTAATTGGATACTTGAGTTTACTTACACTGGGTTTTGAACAACTGTAGTGACTAAAACTAAAACATAAACTAATTAATTAAAAAATTAGTTTTTATCGATATCGATCTCAACTCTAGTTGTAAAACATCAAGGGGCAACGTCCGCGTCGTCGCATCGGTCGCTGCTGGCTTATTTAGTTATTTTGCGTTACATTGCTGGTTTTGTGTATTACGCAATTCATTCATTTTTTGCATAATGGGGCACAATGGAGTGCATTACCTTAGAATACCTAATTTAAATTAAAAAACAAAGTGAAATTTTTCCGAGAAAAATTTCCACAGGTTTTTAATTCAGAACAATGGTCTGAATTCAGGATTTCCGTTTTTGCTAACCTGTTCCTTACATGTATAGTTAGATATTTTCTGATTCTGATTAGTTTCTGATTTGTTATTTGATTGAAATCGAATAGCACAAGCATGCATTGCCTTTAATTTATGCATAGAGCGCTATCTCACACCCGCTAGCAAGATAGCTTTCATACTTCGATACTTCCATAGCCTTCTGACGGCTATGATACTTTCGTTAACAAAAAAGTGATTCACCTTTTCGTTTCGCGGCCTTAGTAGGCTGTGTTACATAGACTACTTTCCGTTTAAGATTTTATTTAAACACTAACGAGTACTTTTTATTGGTGGCAGGGTGATGCTTTGAAGATTAGTTCAAAACGCGCTTTGAGAACAATTGATAGCTTTTTTACAAAAAAATCTAAAACAAGCGATAACAACGAGCATGTAAACACTGATACTAACACTAACAATTGTGATAATGAATGTGCTTCAGCGACAGATAATGCTAATACTTCTGAAAATGAAATATCCCACTCTGCTTCTACTAATACGCCTTCCAAAGAAAGAACATTTTTATCATCTACTGAGACCGATATTGGTTATCATATTAATTGCGATAATATAGATGACTTTTCATTAGCTGCACTACTGGAACGACATTGGATACCACCGGTGAATTATGAGTTTCCATACAACATTGTACGTAAAAAAGGAAAAGATACTAAAAAGTACGCTCAAAGGTCTCATTTAGACAAATTCCATTGGTTAGTTCTCTCGCATAAAGACCGCGGCCTCTATTGCAAGTACTGTGCACTTTTTGCGCAAAGCGCTGCAGGAAAAGGTAGCCAGACTCCATTAAAAAGGTTTGTGAAAGAACCATTAAAAGTTTTTGACGATCTTATGGGTGAAAAAGGTGCATTTTCAGTTCATGAAAAGAACCAGTACCACAAGAGAGCAGTCGAAGCTGGAAAAAGTTTTCTCATCAGTTACCACAATCCCTCAATAGAGATCAGGAATCAAATATCATCACAAAGAGCAAAACAAGTAGAAGAAAATAGAGAACGTTTGACACCCATAATTAAAACAATAATATTCTGTGGTCAACAAAACATCGCCCTTCGAGGCCATCGTGATTCAGGGTCGCTTCTCACTAATGATAATGAAAGTCCTGTGAATGAAGGAAATTTCAGAGCTTTACTTAAGCTTCGGATCGATGCAGGTGATAAAATATTAGAAGACCATTTAAAAAATAGCAGTGCTAATGCTACATACATAAGTAAGAGAATACAAAACGAAATAATAGATTTATGTAAAGAAGAGATACAGGAGATAATAATAAATAAAGTAAAAGAGGCTAAATATTTTGCTGTTATATTCGACGAAACAACTGACATCTCAGCAACAGAACAACTCAGTTTATCATTTCGGTATCTTCACAATAATGTCATTCATGAAGACTTCGTTTTATTTTGTGATGCCTACACAGAAATCCGAAAAGAAGATGTGCTGCGGAAGGACGAACTGAGGCTTACAGGTGTCGCCTTAGCACATATTGTCATAGATCTCTGTGAAAAATTTGGCTTGGATTTATCAAACTGCGTTGGAATAGGCACAGATAGTTGCTCTGTTATGGCCTCTGAGGTGAAGGGAGCCGTAACCGAACTAATAAAAACTGCAACCCATGCTCAAAGATGCCCTTGTAATAATCATATCCTGAATAACTCCCTGGCAAAATCATCAAAGGTCACCAGTTGCAGAAATGCATCAGCAACAATGAAAAAGTTGGTGGCATTTGCAAATGCCTCAGCCAAACGAAGCAGAATTTTCAAAGACGCTCTTGGTGGCAAACTGGAAAGTCTGTGTGATACTCGGTGGGTAGAACGGCATGATGGTTATTTGCAATTTCAAGGCGACACTTTAGTAAAAATTTGTGACGCACTGACGAAAATTTCAACCTGGCAAGACAGCAAGTCTGCATCGGATGCCAATTGCTTACGACATGCTCTGTGCAGTCCAGATTTTATCATCGCATCCATTTGCTTAGCCGACGTACTAGGTATGAAAATAAGATTCCTTCTAGATTAATTTATCTTTGTTTTATAAGATTTACTTTATACCTAATGTTTATGATCTTAACATAATGTTTTAATTTCAGGAGCAACTGTTTCGCTAAGTCGCTTTTTACAAAAAATATCATTGGATTTAAAGAGAGCGACAGATGCTCTTAACGATACAATGGACGTTCTGTTTCGTAAACGGGAAAATGCAGACGAAAATTTTCACAACTTGTTTGTCGAGGCACAAGATCTAGCTCGAAAACTAGATACAGAGATAAAAGCGCCTCGTACTGTGTCTCGACAGACCCACCGTGATAATTATCAAGGAAACGACGAGGAATATTTTAGGAGGACTGTTTATATTCCACTTCTAGACAGCATAACCAGTGATCTAAAAGACCGTCTGTCTGCGAACACGATGAACATTTTTGGCTTAGGCATTTTCATGCCAAAATCTGAACATACCGAAGAGGACCTCCTTAATGTTAAGAAAGCAGCAGAATTTTATACTCATTATCTAGGCGTTCCTGCAACCACTGTTGTTGCAGAGTATCAGCTTTGGGTTTCGAAGTGGAGGCGGGAGCTTGCAGAAAATAGTGGAAAAGTTCCTAGTTGTGTGCCTTCTACAATTGAAGTTTGTGATATCGATCTATACCCAAATATCAACATATTATTAAAAATACTGGGAACCCTCCCCATAAGCGCCGCGACTGCAGAAAGATCATTTTCTACTTTAAGGCGCGTAAAAACTTGGCTTAGAGCAAGTATGTTAGAAGAGAGGCTGACAGGGTTAGCCCTTCTAAATATACATCCAGAAAAAACCCCTGACGTATCAAAAATAATCAATCGCTTCTCAAAAACCAATAGAAGGCTTCCATTTGTCATATAATAATAATAATAATAATAATAATATGTGGGGACATTTCACACACGGCCATCTGATCCCAAACTAGGCAGAGCCTGTACTATGGGTATCAGACAGCTGATATACATACATACATAGATAAATACATAATTATATAGATAAATAACATCCAGGACACAAGGCAAACACAAATGCTCATCACATAAATGTTTGCCCTGGGCGGGGTTCGAACCCGCGACTCCGAGCTTCACGGGTAGGCACACTACCCGCTGGGCTACGGAGCCGATAAAGCGGCAGTTGTATAAATTTTTCCTGTTTTACTGTTAAGTTGGCATCTTGAACTGTACTAGAGCCAAGACGACCCCCCCCAAAATCTTGATCTGCGACCGCGCCTGGCCACGACACCCGTCGGCGCCTTACACCACATATAGCGCGCTCGCTCGCCCAAAGCGCTCGACACTAGGTTCATCCTGTGCGCTCGATCACTGTTTCAACCACCCGCCTCCCCGCACACCACCGTCCCGAGACCGCAAGTCACTCGAAGCCGGACAAGACGCGCGAGCGGCGACCCATGGCCGGCTCTATACAACTTCACACATTTGTTCTCTCCACCGGCGCCGTCACAAGAAGAACCGCTTGGCGCGCCTCTCGAAGCCTGAAGTTGTGGTCGAGGGGTAAGAGCTGACAAAGTATCTATGTCGTAAGCAGAACGTAGAATTTGACAGATCGTAAATTATGAAATCGAAAATCTTTCACTAAATGCCAAAAATAGGTGCAACGACGAGCGGAGAGAGGAGGCCGTCCTAGTTTTAACAGAAACATGATCTGCCCAGGAACATCATGATATGCCCAATTCTACGATATGCCGACGACATCAATACGTATTTAGCTAATAAGGAAGAGCGGTCTCATCCTAATACAGGGTTTCCTATAAACTTAAATGGATAAGGCCTGCATACTGTGTACCTACAACTTGTTTTCTAAATAAACTATTTTGTATTTTTTTTTAGTTAAGGGGTTCCACTATATTAAACATCAGTTTTGTATTGGATTCAGTTCCATCAATGTAGATGGTAAAAAATTTAAAAATATATGGCGGGTTTTGTGACTCAAGGCTATTATTAATTAAACTTTATAAATAAACATACTTTCAATCTTCTATTAATTATATTACTTTAAAAAAAAGCACGAATTTCACAAAAAATCGATTTAGTTTCCATGTTTCAAAACCGATTGACACGAAACCAATACACGCAGGTACAAACGAAAAAAAAAGGATTTGAATTTGAATTTGCAGGATAGAGTTAAAAAACAAACGCGTTAGAGCAGGACTGAATTTTAGCATAGTGCAGTCCCTTAAGTGTATTAGTTATCTTAAGGACAGTCATCGCATCGATCACAAACCGTCGGAAAAGTCGAGCTTTACCTTCCACTTGCGCACCATAAATTTCTTCCGTCACTCTACTTTCATTCATCCCCTCTACATGTCCAAACCACCGAAGCATTGATTTTTCCTGCTAGTCACTACAGCCTTTTAGGTTCAAAAAACCCAAAATCTTTTATTTGAAATCAATACGTAGTATTAAGGCGCTACGGAAAAAAATCGACACTTTTAGACATTGCATGTCTACTTCAGTAAATAATGTACAGTGCGCGCCAATCTTTTAGTCGCCTCTGAAGATAGACGCAAGAGGCGACGCAATAGCCGTTTTACAATGTCAGGGGGACGTTACAGGAGCGAGGGCGCGGAGCACACCCGCCGCTCGACATTTAGCAGGTGTCAACACTATGCGTTAGTGTTAGTGCTACGTCCGTACACTACACATGCGCGCGTTGCATGAAAAGTACGTTCGTGGAAAAAAATCTATGATTCGTTAAGTTAATCGTTCAATCTGTGTTGCCTTTATTTGTTGTTTTGTTGATTTAGTTTGTTAAAGTTTATTGTTGTTGTTATGCCTCGCAATCGTTATAGCGTATTAAGGCGACAATGTAGGAACATAGTGTTTATATTTTTATTTTTTATTTAAACAGTTAAGATTGCACTAAAATAATAAATAAATATTAAACAGGTAGGTACAACAAGTACACTTTCCCACTTATGGTAAATATTTAATAATCAACCGTTCATATTATTGTTTCCTTGACTGTACCTGCGCAAGCTTGCACTCGTAACTCAATCAGAGGCGACTAAAAGATTGGCGCGCACTGTATTATTTTGATAAAATAGTATATAAATTAACATTATAAGAAAAGTAAATCTGGATGTGAGGAGCTCTGAACCGGGATTCGAACCCGGGACCTCTCGCTATGGGAAAGCACATCGGTAAATTTACGAGTTGCGTTGAGACCTGGATAGCTCAGTGGTTAGAGCAATCGCCCGGTAACCAAGAGGTCCCGGGTTCGAATCCCGGTTCAGAGCTCCTCACATCCAGATTTACTTTTCTTTCTGCGTTTCTATACTGCAATGATATAATGTTAATTTATATCTCCTTGCGATGGATAAATCGCAAAGTGTTCAAACATAGAAATGAATTTCTGTCATAGTAAAATAGTATATAATTTTTGAAATCTTTTTCTAGGGATCTGTTAAACAGAAACGCGATTGGAGAAATTCGGCTCGATACAAATATTTATTGAAATGAGGTCTTTTTCGACACCAATTCTCCTGGTTTGACAATTTAGAATTCAAATTCAAATAGTTTCTTTTGCAAAGTAGGTATATAAAATACACATTTCACAAGTCAAAATTTAATGTTATAAAAAAATATATATATATGTAATAAAATAATAAATGTACATGAACTAGATTAAAGGTTTATTTAATTTATGTAGCAACATATATACGATTAAAATTATAGGTAAAATATATATTATACAAGGTGAAATCCAATCAAACGCCCGAACCCACACCGGAGACCCGGCTAGGGACCAGGAACAAGGTTCAATGATCACCAACCGAGCCCCCAGCACGAATCCAGGCGGGCGACCAAATCCCATCCTATGTACTACATACTAATAAGGTTACATATATAAATACATGCCTACCTCCGCCCATTCGATTAGTCTTGCTAAGAAGAACGGGCAAGAAACTTAGCAAGATCATGTCTTTTTTTTAACATGAAACTTATACTAAACAACAAATGACTTATATCTACTTTAACCAAGGGATAAGAAAATACAAGACAACAGGAATTCAGGTTAATGAAAAAAGAAAAACATATATATCTTTGTCTACCTGTCTCATACAGTCTATTTCCTTTTACAGTCTGTAATTAATTAATTTTAACTTTTTATATATATAGCTTCACAGCCGTTCTCGGCCACAGCGACAGCTTCTTCACTCCTGTCAAGTTTGAGAGCTAAGCTGTCCAGCTCTCTGATGTGCTCTCAAGTGACTCGCGTAACCAATTTTTGCATTAAATGTACGCCCACATAGGGCGCACGTCAGCACACCATTCATGAAGTTGTAAGCGATGTTCGCAGGTGGCCGAGACTTAAGGTCGTCCCTTTTTCGGTCTAAATCGGACCTTCGTTCTTGTTCAAAGTCATAAACTTTCCTTTGAACAAGGTTCCGCCACTTTGCGCGTTGAGCTGCCTTATCCTCCCACTGCGATGGCTCAATGTTGCATCTTTTTAATTGTCTTTTCAGAACATCCTTGTACCTTAGGTACTGGCCTCCACTTTTTCGCTTTCCGGACTGGAGTTCTGAAAAGAAGATGCGCTTCGCCACTCGCTCCTCCGCCATCCGCGACACGTGTCCGCACCACCGAAGCTGTCGCCGCATGATGTACGCCTCTATGCCACCCACATTTTAGAGGAATCACAAGTTAGGTAATTATACTAATTAATTAAATTATAACCTACCACCATGACAAATATCATTATCACCGTAACACCATGCTTCACCATCATCCAAATATTCATTTATTTTATAATATGAATTTAAGAATGTCTTAGAATTATGGACTGCAACTATATTTTATTAGATGGGTTTTAACTGTACCTAGGACCTGATTAAACGGAATTTTGATAGCAACTTTAGTACATTTTATATCAATAAAAACCGACTTTTTTCTACTTTTCCACGAATCCGTCCCTCTCGCACTGAGAGTTTTTTGCACATGGAGTAACAGGGACGCTAAAACTTTTACATATCGCCTTAATGCTTACCTGATGTACCAGCCACGCTAGATAGGTCACCCAAGTTGCTACCGCTGACTGTTGTCTCACCGATGTCGAGGTAGTCTTCCTTATTCTGTAAAGTTTTTGGAAACAATATACAAGGTGAATTTGTGAACATCGTCCAAATTCATACTTGAGCCTTGGTAAGTGATCAGCATCATTAACCAATAACGATTTTTGTAAAATTCATAAAATGAAATTTCGACCGCCCATAGTGATTCACTCAGGACTGGGAGTAAATTACTATAGGAAGTCGAAATTTCATTATATGAATTTCACAAAAATTGTTATCGATTCATGATGCTGATCACTTACCAAGCCTCCAGTATGAATTTGGACGATGATCAAAAAGTCATCTTGTATAAAAACTCAACATTTACGTCGCCCTTAGCGCTTATCCATCAGCCTAGTTCATCCACTGCTGGACATAAGCCTTTCCAGGACTTTTCCACTCCCGGCGGTCATCCTGGAAGAATTGCCCATACTCACAAACGCTGGGCAGGCGGGTTGGTGAGCGCGGTGCCGGAACCCTCGCACCAGTGACACCGCTGCCCCTCACCGGTCTGTTCCATATAAGGCCCGGCTATTAGGGATGGATATACCGCCATCCATCGGTCCCAGGCATGGTGGGCCTCCTGGTTTTTTGCCTGTGAGCTGTCCTCTTACTTTCCCCCGAATTACTTCGAGGGGGCCCAAAAACCTAGCTAGGAAACAGCAACACCTTTGTTATGGTACCACATTATTCTAGACTAAGCATAAAAGTGTATACATGTACATATCCATAATCTGTCCAAGTGTCCCGGATCTTGATATCTTTAACTTATCCTTATCCAAGTTTAGGAATAGTTTGCTAAGACTTCTTTAGAATAATTTTGCTCTGTCTTTCACTCATGTTTTGTATATTTTTTGTAATAAAATATTTTTATAAAACACCGTTCAAGGGCCTTTTTTTTTTATTTTTTTATTTTATTTTATTCAGAATCGGAGCACTCTGTATGATAACGCCACCTAGCGCCGGCTGACTAAATTCTCCCTCAAAAAGTCTGGTTCATGATTTATAGTATACTTTTTTATATTTTTATATCAATAGATGTCAGCGGTTTTCTTACTTCAAATACCTATACATATATGTCATATAATATTTTTTCCTATTCGCCTGATGACGGCCCCACTGAGGGGTCGAAATATAGCGACTAAAACCATTTAATTGTTTGTATTTATGTGGAGTATATTTTTTGTATAATTTTAAGCTAGCTATTAAGTTAAATGGTTTAAGTATTTAGTAATTCAGGGAGGAGTAAGAGGACAGCTCACAGGCAAAAAACCAGGAGGCCCACCATGCCTGGGACCGATTGATGGCGGTATATCCATCCCTAATAGCCGGGTTAGGGATGGATATACCGCCATCCACTTCTTACTCTTCCCCGAATAACTTCGAGAGGGTCTCCAAGTAAGATAGTGGTACCTCCACAGTCGAGCCCGGCATCAGCTCTACCACCAGTGGAACCTGCGGAACCTAGCGCTTATACAGGCTGCAAATAGAATGCAACCTTTAAATAAAACCACAATCTAATGATCATACTGAACAAATCTCTGAAGAAAAATACCCACGCAAACCTTCATGTTAATTTGTTTATCTCTCTGTTGGCTACCAAGGGTTGCCTGGAAGATATTGCTATTAGCAATAAGTGCCGCCCTTGTACACCATGTTTAATTGTTTCTTTTGTATCCAACTTATCCAAGTTTAGGAATAGTTTGCTAAGACTTCTTTAGAATAATTTTGCTCTGTCTTTCACTCATGTTTTGTATATTTTTTTGTATAATTTTAAGTTATTAGGTTAAATGGTTAGGTAATAGGTATGCATGTAAATTTGTTTAAATATTATTATAGGTATATTGATTTTTTAATTACTTGGAGATACCCTCGAAGTAATTCGGGGGAGAGTAAGAGGAGGCCCACCATGCCTGGGACCGATTGATGGCGGTATATCCATCCCTAATAGCCGGGTTAGGGATGGATATACCGCCATCCACTTCTTACTCTTCCCCGAATAACTTCGAGAGGGTCTCCAAGTAAGATAGTGGTACCTCCACAGTCGAGCCCGGCATCAGCTCTACCACCAGTGGAACCTGCGGAACCTAGCGCTTATACAGGCTGCAAATAGAATGCAACCTTTAAATAAAACCACAATCTAATGATCATACTGAACAAATCTCTGAAGAAAAATACCCACGCAAACCTTCATCTTAATTTGTTCATCTTTCTGTTAGCTACCAAGGGTTGCCTGGAAGATATTGCTATTAGCAATAAGTACCGCCCTTGTACACCACGTTTAATTGTTTCTTTTGTCTTTTAAGTTATTTGTGTAAATGTGTAAAGTGTTATAAATAAAAATAAATAAAACCTTCGGAGACAAAGGTATTCAACTGTAAATTAAGGTTAAACGTCAGTCGTTCGGTACAAAGTGCACAACTTAACTTTGTTTTTCTTGTTAAGAAATTAAAAGTGAAAAATATATTGGTCTGTGGCAATTCACGCCAATAGTTCACTAAAAATTTGGTTTATGAATCAACAGTTTAAAATTAAATGCACAATTAGTCACGGCTTTGTCCAAACGAGCTTAAATTTTGATGTATGAGGCTCCCCTTGAAAAATTATTTTATTATATTTGAAATTCAAAATTCGGTTTTGGGTCAACATTTTACACAAAATATAAAAATTTTAGGTTTCTATCTCATTCCGTCTAAGAACTAGAGACCCGTGACATACGGCCAGACAGACGGACAGCGGAGTGACATTAATAGGGCTCCGATTTGCCCTTTGGGTACGGTATGTCAACCGTACCTTCTTATACATATACGTATTATTATCCGATTTTTTCAAACAGGGCTAGAAACTCCGGATGACAAAGTACAAAGATTAAATTCGAGGCACAAAGATGTTCGGATCAATAATGTGCCTCCCTCGTTGAAAATTGTGGAACACAGTGCTTGCTACCAAGCTGTTGGATATAACAATGCATTGCCTTCAAGTTTGAAGCTAATCGACTCGACTGGTATTCTTAAAACTAATCTAAAATAGTTTTTTGTGCAACAAGAGAGCAAAGATTTTTTTTGTTGCGAGTGCCGAGTTTGAATCCCGAGCAAGCGAAGGATTCTATAATTGAATCACGAGCGTAGCGAGTGATTCCACTTTAGAATCCTGAGCGTGGTAAGGGATTCAAAGGCACAAAAACAGAATAAATTTGCTCTCGTGTTATACATACAACTTTTCACCTAACTAGCGAGAAAACACATATGTAAAGACACCATATTTTCGAACGAACTTATAAGAATTCAATGGTCTTTTTTTTTAAACAATACACCATATAAAAATATTGCACATAAAATTTAATGTAAGGAGTGTTCATTGAATCCCAAATCCCAAAATAAACCGATCGAAAACGCAAAACAACCATCACGCGGGCGTTTTACTCTATCTATCCGTTTCCGGTAGAAGTTAACCACTGATGAAGTCTAGCAATACAATCCCATGCACATTGGAAGGCATTACACAGGATTTCAAGAAGTTTACCTTGTCTATGGTATCCGAAAAGCTGTGGGGCTGTGTATAGCCTCCCAAAGTGTATGGAATTCATATAGAATGAAAGAGATAGCCGCCATGCTGATGTTTGCTGTCTCTCTTTCTCTTGAGCAAAGGATATGGAGTTTTTGAACAATTCGCAGCGTTCTTAATTTAAAACACTTTTCTTCACTGTTTAAAACCAGTGAGCAAAAGTCGATTTTGCTCACTGTTTTTAAGAAACAAAGGCGTGCTTTTCGAGGTATTGAAGTGAACAAATTCTTGCTTACGAAACGATTTTTAATCACTTAACGATTTTTTCTTTGCCTGACATCCTGGGTGTTTGTCCTTTACCTACTACTTTTGACATAAATTTGATAAGTTGTAGGAATTTTTATTACCATTACTATTTATTTATTAACATTGCATCAAATTAAGAACCTGATACATATAAAATGTCAATATAATTTAAAATTTTGTAAAATAAGTTAATTATAAGATTGTTTTTGTAATCACTACGTAGTATAAAACAAAGTCGCTTCCCGCTGTCTGTCTGTCCCTATGTATGCTTAGATCTTTAAAACTACGCAACGGATTTTGATGCGTTTTTTTTAATACTAGATAGAATGATTCAAGAAGAAGGTTTATATGGATAATACATGCATAATATAGTAGATAAGCACTGATAATTTTAGAGGTTTCTAATTTGATGTCGTAAATAATCTCATTTTTTTGCGCTTACAATGGTATCGATTCGGCATAACACGTCTTAACTTATTTGACAGGACTAACCTTATTTTAAGCGTCCTGTCTTTTTCTTTCTTTATCGAAAAGACAAGGACAGAACGCTTAAATTAAGTTTAGTCCTGTCAAATAAGTTAAGATGTGCTTCACCGAATCGCTACCGTTGCAAACGCTGGCTGAACCCTACAAGATAGATCAAAATAATGTACTATAGTATTTATTGTACACCTTAAAAAGATCTACAAAAAAATCCGCGATGGTATATGTCTCTCTTAGGGATAGCCCACAATAACCATTTTTTATCCTTTACTTTTTACGAGAAATAATGGCTTATTTACGAAGCGATTTTAAGCAATACATCTGTTTAGGCGGTTAGCGGTCTTTTATATTTATTAAGTGGACTGTATAAGCGGTAGCTAAAATCGCGGTTTATGTATCTAAATAACAGAATGTGCTTACTCAGTCGATCAGGGGTGAGAGGAAACTGTCCTGCCTTTGGATTTGAAAGAAGATAGCAGAACAGAAGTGAAAAAGGACTCACCTGCACCTTTGGTAACCAGCACAAAGGGTCCGTTGGTTTACACTCCTCTGAAGGTCCGAAGTCTTCACTAACACTGCCGGCCGGCTATACCCTTATGAAAACTGAACACTGATGGAGCACTTTATTGTTTGTTAGTCTTTTGAGACGCGGAAATTATTATTTTGTGTATTTTTTATATTTCTTACTGCGGAGACGCAATCATGCGTCGAAGGTTCATTTGCGGAAGAGAATTTTTTCTTTATATTGTCACACAGTAGACTTTTGCAACGTCGCCAACATAACGGCGTGATCTTCTCTCTCACTCGGTGCGTAGTAGTTGATGCGTGAGTGGGAAAGGAAAGGGTATACCAGGAGTTGAACGACTGAGTATAGCGCGTATTTTAATTTTCAAGGAATTGGCGTAAACATCCTCCCGGCCTTGATAATACATGGTATTATCAAAGAAAGCGGTTAAAACTAAAAGAATTTAATAATATAGTAAGTTATGAAATATTTATCTTGCCTAACTATACAGTACTAAGATTAATGTAGTTGTTTAATTATTGTGAAGGTAATGGACAAAGTTTGACGATAGGTCGCTTGAACGTGCCCGCTGCAGTTTTAACTAAAGCAACGCGAACTCTACCATCTTTACCCGGGTAAACCTCTTGTATAACACCCAAAGGCCAGCGAAGCGGGGGAACATCATCTTGATGTATTAACACGATAGTATTCGGTTTTACGTTATCAGTATTAGTTAGCCATTTCTGCCTAGCTTGTAAAGAATTGAGATATTCCAAACGCCATCTCTTCCAATAGCTATGAACCATTTGGTCGAGCAACTCTTTGCGATGACGCAGAGTCTTCGTTTCCTCGGAAACAGGCGCGGCAGGTAGGTAAGTCAAAGGAGAGGCCATAATAAAATGAGCAGGAGTAAGAGGCTCCGGGTAGGGGTCCTCAGATAAAATGCAAAGCGGTCGAGAATTTAAAATAGTTTCAATTTGAGTCAAGACTGTTAAAAGTTCCTCATATGTAAGTAATTGAGAACCAATAACGCGGTAAAGATGAAGTTTAATACTTTTGATATTAGACTCCCAGACCCCCCCCCAATGTGGGGCCCGAGGGGGTAGCATATGCCACTCGATGCGGTGACCAGTAAGAAGTTCGTTTATCTGAGACTTAGCTCCCACAAAATTTGTTCCATTATCGGAATACATATGCGAAACAGGACCACGCCTGGAAATAAAGCGTTTAAATGCAGATATGAAAGTTTCAGAGGAAAGATCTGTAGCTAGTTCGATGTGAACAGCTTTAGTCACTAAGCAGATAAACAAACAAATGTAAGCCTTCTGGCTTCTTTGACCACGACGTCTACACAGAGTCACATTTATCATTCCGGAGTAATCAACACCCGTATGAACAAATGCTTTGGTTTCTTGTACGCGGTAAGACGGTAAGTCTGCCATTTTTGTATTAAGGTGAGACGGTGAATTTTTAAAACAAGCGTTACAAGCGTGAACACGTTGTCTGATCACATTCCGTGAGGCTAAAATCCAATATTTTTGGCGAATCAAAGAGCTCAAGACATTGGCACCAGTGTGACAATGTAGGCGGTGAAAATAATCAATTAAAAGGTGAGTAATATGATCATGTTTTGGTAGCAACGCGGGATGTTTAGCTTCGTACGGTAAATTACTATTAGAAAGTCTGCCTCCTATTCTAATAATTTCGTGTTCATCAATAAATAGATCGAGTTTTCTGAGCGGTGCGGAAATAACTTTATTAGTATTTAAGTTATGAGTTAATTGAGCAAAATGAAAGCTCTGAACGTCGCGGATTAAATATCTTTCTGCTATGTTGAGATGAGAAGCAGATAACTGATTACGAGGTAAAATTTTAGCAAATTTTAGAATGTATGTTATAATGCGGAGAATTTTATTCCAGGAAGAATGTTTCTGAGCGAGTTCATAAAGTAAACCAGCAGCTGCGGTATTAGAACCGGAACAAACGAGCGTTTTGCTTTTGTATTCCGGTAAAGTTTCACAGGCCTCTGGAATGAACGGTGTGATCGGCCAACTTGACACTGGAGCGCAAAGCCAATGAGGGCCATGCCACCATAGCGGATGCGACAATAACTGTTCAGGTAAGAGACCTCGCGAGAGACAGTCACTAGGATTCTCTATGCCACTGACATGATAGAAATGACGCGGATCGAGATTTTCTTGGCATTTTGCGACTCGGTTACTCACATAAATATCCCATCGATGCGGTAGAGAATTAATCCAGGATAGCGCTATTTTCGAATCCGAAAATGCGAATATATTATCGATTTTAGTACGAACGCTGTAAGTATTATTAATTAGACGAACAAGTCTTGACATGAGAACTGCGGCGCACAATTCAAGCCTTGCTAGGCTAACTACTTTGACAGGAGCCACTTTAGATTTGGCGCATATTAAATTTACACGCACGTTTCCCTCGCTGTCAGTGACGTGAAGATACACAACGCAACCATATGCTTTTAGGCTAGCATCCGCGAATGCAACAATATTGGTGCAACAATTTTTGTATACACCCAAGTGACGCGGGATTTCACTTGTGGAAAGTAGAGGCAACTGCCCATTAAATTTTTGAAATAAAGAAAGTACATTGACAGGCAAGGGATCGTCCCACCCGACTTTCAGTAGCCATAGCTCTTTCACTAAGAGCTTTGCGAATAGAATGACTGGAGCCGCAAACCCGAGTACGTCCCATAAACGGGCGATACTTGAAAGAATTGTTCGCTTTGTGAAGGTTTCCTTTATCGGAGAAGCAGAAAAGGTAAAAATATCTTGAGCGGGTAGCCATTTAAGGCCTAAAATTTTCATGTTTTCATTATCTGAAAATTCTATTGCAGCGCGATTTGACGGCGGTACAGAGTTCAATAACTCAGGCGAGTTACTAGCCCATTTAGTTAAATGAAAACCACCAGCATTGAATAGGTCAATGAGTTCACGTGAAAGAGATTTTCCCTCATCAACTGTCGGGACAGAAGTTGTCAAATCGTCCATATATAATTCATGAGATGCCACATCCGCAGCACGCGGGAAATGATCGCGTTCGTCAGCCGCTAGCTGTCGCACAGTGCGCATAGCTAAAAAAGGGCTGCATTTTAAACCGAACGCGACTCGATTAAACTGGAATTCTCGTATAGGTTGCAAGGGGTCAAAGCGGAATAAAATCTTTTGATATTTGCGGTGCTCAGGCTTTAGAAGAATTCTGAGATACATCTGTTTTATATCGGCAGCTATGGCTATTTCGAATAAGCGGAAATTAAGTAGGAGGATAAAAATATCCGCCTGTAGATTCGGCCCTGTGTGAAGAACGGAGTTTAATGAGACACCATTATGACATTTAGCACTGGCGTCCATTACCATGCGAATCTTTGTAGTCTTTTTATCATGTCGAACGACGGGATGATGCGGAATGAAATAGCCTTGTGCATAATCCTTGCTGTCAGGTGGTACCTCGGAAAGATAATCATTATCTATATAGTCCTGTACAACCTCATTATAACTGGCTCTCAGCTCCGGGTCTTGAAGTTTGCGCTCCAACGAAAGCAGTCTGCGGACAGCTACGGAGCGAGAATCTCCTAATTCTGACGGATCGCGGCAAAAAGGTAACGCGGTGCAGTATCGACCAGTAGAATCACGTGATACAGTAGAATTATAAATTTCCTCACATTGACTTTCCTCGGGGCTAATGAACCCTTTGGAAGGCATTTCCTCCATTTCCCAAAACTTAGTCAAAGTTTTATCAAGGTGAAGGTCATCGAAGCGGTCACCCATCCCTGTGTAACCAGAACACGTAAAGAAGGTAGCGGTATTTATTTTTTGAAATTCGGAAGCGGTGTCATTTTTATTAATATTGGAAGCGGTGGTGGGAGCGTCACCCATTAATACATAACCAAATACCGTTTCAATAGCAGACGGTGAGGGTGGAGCGACAACCCTACCACTTAGTAACAAGTGCGGAAACAGCTGAGCGCCGAGTATCAACTCGACCTCACCCGGAATGTGCCAAAGTGGATCCGCGAGCGGTAAGTCAACCAAATGCTGCACTACAGTCGTGTCAACATATTCGGAAGGCATGCGGTCTGTTATGGTATCAACAACCAAAGCGGTAATATTATAAGAATATTTTTTATCTTTAGCGGACACAAGCAATTGAACGTATCCACGAACCGTTTGTGAAGCGGACCCGACGCCCTTAATAAACGAATTCGAGAGAGAAATAAGTTTTAAATTAAGCTGTTTACAACATGCGGACGTAATTAGGTTATTTTGACTAGCATTGTCAATTAAACATCTCACAGAAACATTTTGTTTATCATTATTTAGAACGTTTACTTGAGCGGTCGAAAGTAATATCGTAGTACGAGGCGAATTTATATTGTGAAACTGAGTTTCTACGGAGCGAGCGTGAGCGCATAGTGACACATTTGACGGAGTGTATGTTTCTCCATCTGACGCCTGTGAGTGCGAGCGAGACGACGACACCACAGTGGGCCCGACGGCGGCGGCGGCAGCGGTAGCGGGTGACGACTGCGTGTTCACGGTGAGCGCGGGAGCGAGCGGTGTGTGTTGTTGCGCAGGAACCCTGTTATTATTATTATTATCCAAATGCAACAAAGTATGATGAGCCTTTTTACAGAATTTGCAAGTGTACGTAGAATTACATTGCGAAACGGTATGCGACAAACTAAGGCAATTCACACATCCTCGTTTTGATTTAATGAAATCGAAACGACCTTTGGCGGGAAGCGATTTGAACGCGAGACATTTATATAACTGCTGATGATCAGACTTGTTACACATTAAACAATGTTCAACACTTTTGCCTTTGCCATCGCTTGTAAGAAACGTTTGCGATTGGTAGGCATTGCGCGAACGAGTAGGTTTTGCGTTATTATAAAGGTGTGATTCCACTGACGCGGGAGCGCGGTTTGATTGAGACGGAACAGTCCTCTCTAATATTTTTACTTGGCTTTTAATGAACCCGATGAAATCCTTATAGGAAGGAATTTCTTTATCTCTGATAAATGTTTCAAAGGCATGTGCGGTAGCTGCGTCAATTTTACGCGTTGCCATATTTAATAAAATGAAATCTTTCAAGTCGTCAAGTTTTAACATTTCTAAAGCAGAAATGGCGGCGTCAAATGTTTCAACAAAAGAATTTAAAGAAGCGTGAGTATTTATCGCGGGTTTCATATTAAAAAGAATGGACATGTAATGACACCCTAAAGCTCTTTTATCTTGGTACTTTTTAACCAAGCTTTCCCAAATAGAAAGATAATTTTCGCCTGATGGAATGATGCCAGCGATTATATTCAATGCGGGACCAGTCAATTTTCCGACTAAATACTGAATTCTTTGAGCATCAGATAATGATATATTCAAGTGTATATTCGCTTTAAATGATTCATAAAATATGGGCCAGTTATCAATCTTTCCATCGAACGAAGCGATGTTAATTGGGGGTAGTTTGACCAGTTGATGCGCACTTTTATTATCGCAAATGTGTGATTTTTGTTGCGACGAATTCTCGCTTACGCGATGACGCATTCTTTGTATCCTAGTATAAATATCTTCGAATGAATTGAGAACCTGATAATTAGGCACAAAAGTTGGGTTCTCCTCAAAGCCTAGCTCATTAATAGTGTCTAGGTTTGAAATGAATTCTTTACGTATGACCTCTAATGTTTCGGTATCCGCCATGAATGTTTCCGCGGAACGAAGATCTAGGCTTGTTTTTGATAATTTTTGAGCTACATCATGTAGATTAGTCAATCGAGAGAATATAGCATTGTTTTTAGCCTGCAATAATTTTATTTTAGCGGCCATGGTGAAGAAATGACGAATGGAATGTGCTAAATACCGATTCTAATGACAATAGGTTCGGTAGGCAAATAGTATGCGGTTATAATAATTAAGTACCTAGGTAGGTATACACGAAACTATTATGTATAACTCACTAATACAGCTTATTATGTATACCACTGGAGGTTTAGCAAGTCTAGGTACCCGGATAAATATGTACGAGTAAGTAGGTAGGTATATACGAAAGATAAGATATTTTTTATTTGCGTAATAAGTACGGAAAGTATAAAGTATTATGGTTTTAAATGCGGTATGTTATCACTACGGTAATAGTTATCCTGCTCGAATGGTCCAAAAAATGTTTAGGCGGTTAGCGGTCTTTTATATTTATTAAGTGGACTGTATAAGCGGTAGCTAAAATCGCGGTTTATGTATCTAAATAACAGAATGTGCTTACTCAGTCGATCAGGGGTGAGAGGAAACTGTCCTGCCTTTGGATTTGAAAGAAGATAGCAGAACAGAAGTGAAAAAGGACTCACCTGCACCTTTGGTAACCAGCACAAAGGGTCCGTTGGTTTACACTCCTCTGAAGGTCCGAAGTCTTCACTAACACTGCCGGCCGGCTATACCCTTATGAAAACTGAACACTGATGGAGCACTTTATTGTTTGTTAGTCTTTTGAGACGCGGAAATTATTATTTTGTGTATTTTTTATATTTCTTACTGCGGAGACGCAATCATGCGTCGAAGGTTCATTTGCGGAAGAGAATTTTTTCTTTATGTTGTCACACAGTAGACTTTTGCAACGTCGCCAACATAACGGCGTGATCTTCTCTCTCACTCGGTGCGTAGTAGTTGATGCGTGAGTGGGAAAGGAAAGGGTATACCAGGAGTTGAACGACTGAGTATAGCGCGTATTTTAATTTTCAAGGAATTGGCGTAAACAACATCATTAATCCTTATCCAATTAAGTACCTTAAATACTGTAGTATATTTAGTATCAGCATTGCACCCGGGGGAAGCGGGGGTGGGTCGCTAGTACAATGTAAATTGTTTAAATAATAAATAAACACAACTGAACTGGAACGCTAAAAAGCCTGAACTCACAACAAAGTTGTAGTAGCTCGGTTTAGCTGCTTGTTCCAGCTTCAATGGCAGCTCACAAGACGCGCTCGGATCAGGATCGTGTTTGATGACGTCATCTATCTTCTGTACCTCTGCTGCGTTGTCATGGATACTCTGAGAATACAATAGAGGCGGAAGAGGTTTGTCAGGATTGTAGCACATAGAAATCTGTAGAATTTGCCTACCCATCATAATATATCATACAGGGTGTCCAGTAAGTAGTGCTTCAAACGAAAACCATAGATATCTGCGACCATGCCCTGTCAGAATAACCCAACATAGGCCTAACGAATGTCGTATGGTTTTCGAGATTTTTTAACTTTTATGAAATTCTAGTTATTTGCTACCCTTAGTTCTTTTTTTAATCTTATTTGTAAAACTGAAGCAAATTTCACTTGTTTTGTTTTTGGTATTTTTTTAAATGAGTTTTTCTATGAAATTTATATCACTGTTTTTCAAAAACGGTAACGGTTTTTCCAGGAAGAAAAATTGAAAATATAAAACTTGACCATTGAAATTTTTTCATCAACATTTAAAACATCGGCTCAAAAAGTGTTATATTTAGTGCCAATGAAAAAACAGAAAAAAATAATAATATTTGTTTATCCAATAGAAAGTTATTGGTATTTTAATTGGGCATTTTGTGAAAAAATTCAGAGCTTCCAAATTTGATGTTTTTTAAATTGTAGGCCTTGCTTCTGGTGCAAACTTGCATAAAAATATAAAAAAAATTATAAATAATAATTTCACGAAAAATGAGAAGAAGAACACTCGTTCATGAACCTCGGGTGATTCATCCCGGTAATGCTGCCTTGAAAGCAAATCAGGATAAAGGGAGCGTGGCTTAAGAAATAAGGTCGGGACTTATTTCTCGTCTCTGCTGTTGATTGGGTCTCTAGCAGTATTATAATAAATTGGGCTAATAGCAGCGCAGAATCGCGGTGTTATAATGTAATATTATAACATCGGATAAACAATCTAGGTACTTATAAAACTGGTTTTGATGTTGCAATTACCTTATTGCAGTATGGAAGTAGATAAATATTTTTTCAATGCATATGCTCGTAAAGGCCCACTTTTTATGCATCAAAACCGAAGAGAAAGTCGATTATTTTGCCCTAGGGCTTTTATTATTATTTTTTTTTAATGGTTGGCTAACCTGCAGCTTTTCCGGTGTACCCTAGATGTTATACTTTTATTTCCACTGTTTAACGGCTCTGGATACAATCCTTTTGAGCCAATCATAATTGAAAGTTCACAAGATTATATTTGTTTTAATTTCCTCACACTATGCATTCAAAAACGTAGTATGATACACGGGCGTAAAAGCAATAAATTACTCGGTTACGTTTAAAACAGTCGCTACGCTCGTGCTTTAAGTAGTCCTCGTACTTTATTCCTTTTCGCCCTTGTAGCATAAACTACTATTATATGCTATTAGTCATACTTACAATATCTTCCTCCTCCTTGATTTTAATATTGTAGACTGAATCTGGATCATTCGGTTCGATTTTTATAAAGTTTGTGATCTGAATTTCATGTGAGGTCTGTGAAAAAAGAGAAAAAAGAAATTATAAAATAAAAAAAAAAAAACAACTGGATCTTGGATAACATTACTTTTCTACTGGCTGAAAGAAGAACCTTGATTTTTGCAAAGACATGTAGAGAACTAGACTGTGCACTACGCAATGAAAAACGAGCCGAGCGAGAGGGACGCAAGCACCCGTATGTCTCTTTTTTAGTAATATGACTACACCGTATAAATATATAACAATATCAACTTATACTGGCGACAGTACCTCTATCGCTCGGCCCGTTATTCGTTTAAATATGTTATTATAACAATAACAACCTTATTTGTAAGAAAATAAAATCTAATTTAGTACAAACATTGAATAGTGCACAGTCTAGTTGAGTTATCCATACAATGTCTTTGGATTTTTTTTACAAGTAAAAACACCATCAACTGTGAAAAATATCGCTGTTTTTTTTAAAGTGATTTCAGCTTTACTCCATAAAAGAAAGTAACCAACATTCACATGAGAACCCCCAGGGCTGCGTTCATAAACTAGGGGCCGCAAAACGGTTGCTAATGCCATCTCTGTCGCACGCGTTGAAAATTGTATACGCTATCCTGCTGTCAGTGTTGGAACCTGACGAAATTGTTAATTTATGAACGGCTATCAGCAGGGGATTTGGGCTTAGGATACTGATGATGTGTCTATGTCTTGGGCAGATCGTGGAATTGGGCAGATCGTAAAGTATGAAATCGAAAATCTTACATCACAAGCTAAAACTAGGTTCGAGGACGAGAGTAGCGAGGAGAAACGTCTTAGGCACAGGATAAGCAAAGACAGTAGGGAATTTGAACCGAATTCCCGAGTTGAATACCTACGCGCCACCGAAGCGTTAGGGCTGTCGCTCACTCATATCATAACTTGCGTTTTTCGAGATACGATAAGAATTTGCCGTTTGATTGAAAGTACCGCGCGCCGCTCCACCGATTAGTTGGCTAGACTTGCTTGCGGCGGCGCGGCGGCGGCGACGGCGGCGACAACCGACAAAAAATTCAAATTCAAATCCAAAGAAACTTGCTTTTTGTTCTGACAAGCGTACTTAAATCTATTAACTCTTTATTTTGCCCTGGTAACAGACAGTATGAACATACATAAAAAGAAAGCGACAATTTCAAAAATTTTATTTATAATGTATACTACGATCAAGTCGGATTGAACAATGAGGTAAACAAACCGTTTAGGATGAAAATTACCGATATTGTTCACACCTCTTATTAAAAACTTCACATACATCGATTCTAGACACTTTGATCTTCATGTAGAATACACTTTTGTTCACAATAAATACATATTACCTCGATTTTTGGTAAAAAAACTATTCAACAAAACGATCATCCATTTTTTCTGTTGGCGGCTGCACATTTTTATCTGTGTGACCATAATGAAATTAGTGATGGTCCACTTTTACACAGATTAGCAAAAAGTGTCATGAACAAATGAATGAATGAATTGGGACAGCTGCCGGAGCCGGCATTTAGGACAGCTGCCGGAGGTAACGTGATTAAGTTTTTCAATGTTCGCTTGATTCGTTATTTCAGATTAGCCTTAGGTTTTAAAAACTGGGTGCTGAGTTCGAAAGCTGGTAATAACTAGTAATGGGAAATAAGTAGAATAAACAATATTTGCTTGTCCAGCATTTTGTTAATAATATTTCATGCTGCAGATTTTTATTACATATATTTTGATGATAAGGCTTTGCTTGCCTACGTTTACGCTTGTGACATTAAGAAACAGCCTTAGTATGAAATATTATTAACAAAATGCTGGACAAGCAAATATTGTTTATAATACTACTACTTATTTCCCATTAATAGTTATTACCAGTTGACATTATGTCAGGAATGCATTTTCTCATTAATTTGTTCGTGACACTTTTTCTAATCTGTGTAAAAGTGGACCATCACTAAGTTCATTATTGTCACACAGATAAATATGTGCAGCCGGCAACAGAAAAAATGGATTATCGTTTTGTTGAATAGTTTTTTTTTACCAAAAAATGAGGTAATATGTATTTATTGTGAATAAAAGTGTATTCTACATGAAGATCAAAGTGTCTAGAATCGATGTATGTGAAGTTTTGAATAAAAGGTGTGTACAATATCGGTAATTTTCATCCTAAACGGTTTGTTATCCTCATTTTTCAATCCTACTTGATCGTAGTATAAGAGGTCAGAGCGGGCCCAATAAAACTATATCAAAATATTTTATCCACCTGTATTATTTATAGTATATTATTATGGAATTTTATTAATACTAAGGCTGTTTCTTAATGTCACAAGCGTAAACGCAGGCAATCCTGAGAAAACAAAATCATACTATGCGAGGTTACTTTATAGTGTAACGACACTTAACATTACAATTTTTCGGTAATTCAACACAACACAAAAAGACAAGTTTACATAACCTTAAAACTGCTCATCAAGAATCTAAAATATACTGTTTTTCTATTTATTAAATATGAAATTAACAGAAAAGAACAAAAAGACCGAATGAATGAATGAAAAAAGAATAACTCGTTCATCACCGTTAGTACATCACTATAACTGTCAAAAGGTGTCAAGTGTGAAAAAATCTTTTCTTTGTTTACCTGTCTACTCAATCCGACTTGATCGTACTATAAGTAGGTACTACTCTTGAGTGATATTTTTTGGTCTTACCTCTTTGGACATCAGCCGGAAGTCTAAAATAGGCGATTTCTTTTTTTCGTGATGAATTTAGACATCCAAATGCGCAACAATATCTTTGCGACATCGTGATCAGGTCGGCATAGACAAAACGGGTCCTATCGCTTGCTTACGTCTGCGCGTACTGGCAAGGCAAGCGCGGCGCGGCGCCGCGACCCCAACGATTGACGCTTCATTTCTGCTTAGACGGCGTGTAGAGCACGCGTCTGTGTGTGTGAAGCTCGAATCGGAGCGCTTCCAGGTAATTTCCCTACTGTCTTTGCTTATACTGTGTCTTAGGTTTACAAGTAAATAAATTTGGGGAGCCGAGCGAAGCGAGAGACATCCGAGAAGCTATAGATATTATTAACAGCGGTATCGCAGCCGGATTGTGAAATTACCGGCTTATTGTAATTAATCGAAACAGAACACTTAAATTCATGATTACCCCAATAGTTATTTAACAAAACCATATTACCCTATGTATTGTGTATACTGCATTTGCAATGTTTCGATTGGTTTCTGTAAATTAGAACTTACAATTTTTTTCAATTAAAAATTTTTGAAATTTTAATTTACGGAAACCAATGGAAACTTTGCGATAGCCACATACACAATACATAGGTAATAAGGTTTTGTTGAATAACTATTATGTGAATGTTGAGTTTAAGTGTTCTGTTTCGATTAATTAGAAAAAGGCGGGTATTTCACAATCTAGCTGCTAAGTTGCTCTTAAGTAAAAATAAAAACATTTGACATTTTAAATTCTATCTTTTAAAATGTGAATCATATTTAATAGTATTAAATATGTTTTTAATAAGTAATTAAATATTGTGTACTTGTTGTAAATATATTTGTTCGGGCAAAGCCGCACATTTTCGTATTATTTGCTTATATAGATTAACTTCCTTTTGTATGTTAACTAGACATTTACGTGATAAATACGTAAACTAAATATGTTTCCTATAAGATTCAAAACATTCATAAAAGTAGTAATCAACACATGTTCAACTCGAACACTAGTTTTCATTCCGCATTCCATCGTCGGTACCTCATACAAGAAACCACCTAGTGGGACAGAAGGCGTGGACGGTTACTCACTAACAGGATCAAAGGGGATCTTGTTCAATATTATCTTTATAAAAAAAAAATCGGTACACCTTTTGTTAAAGTCACATCGGCACAACTTAACTTGTTTTCTAAGATCTTATAGTGTGATCTCCTGTGATTTACGGCAAAAAAAAAAAAAAAAAAATAGGCTCTTGTATGAGATAGGCATTTGTTGAGTAATAAACACAAAAGTTGAAGAAAAAGAATGGCATTAATACTCAAAAAACGATTACTAGGTGACTGACTAATAATTGCAGATCGATAAAATACTCACAAAAGTGTTGTTCTCCAAGGATACATTATATTCTTTCTTGACTGTGACTGTATTAAGTTCCTCTGATTCCCCAGGTACATCTGTCAGAAGCTCTCCGGGTATATCAGTCTTCGGTTCCTCCGCTTGTAGTTTCTCTGAGTTTGTGTCATCTTGGTTAAGGTCTGGGGGCTCCTCTTTTATATCTAAAAAATTGTTGTATTCATTACAGGCTTGGTAGAGCTGATGCCGGGCTCGACTGTAGAGGTACCACTATCTTACTTGGAGACCCCCTCGAAGTTATTCGGGGGAGAGTAAGAGGACAACTCACAGGCAAAAAACCAGGAGGCCCACCATGCCTGGGACCGATGGATGGCGGTATATCCGTCCCTAATAGCCAGGCCTTATATGGAATAGACTGGTGACATGCAGCGGAGTCGCTGGTGTGAGGGTTCCGGCCCCGCGCTCACCAACCCGCCTGCCCAGCGTGTGTGAGTATGGGCAATTCTTCCAGGATGACCGCCGGGAGTGACAAAGTTCTGGAAAGGCTTATGTCCAGCAGTGGACGAACTAGGCTGATGGATGGATGGATGGAATACAGGCTTCATTAATAAATTTTTGTAACTAGCTTTTTGGCTACTGCTCCACCCACACTGAACTTGTGCACTCACCGAAGCTCACTTCTATAATTTGATTTTTGAAAAACCCCTTGATTAAAATTTTAGTGAAACCAGTTCAGTAGTTCCAGAGTTTCAGCCCTAGCAAACAAACAATAAAAAGTTTCCTTTTTACTATGAATATTAATTTGTATCCTATACATTGTGATATGTTCTTGTCAACTACTCTATTTAATGGGTGTCAGCTGCTCTCAAGGATTGCTGGTTTGATGATGACCTGAGGAACAAAACCAGACTCACCGACATCTTCTCAAGGATTGGCCGGCAGAAGTGGCGATGGACAGGGCACATGCTGCGTAGTAGCCCGGAGAAGTAGAGCAAAGAGGTTACCGAATGGTACCCATGTGAAGGATAAAGATTGAGAGGTCAGCCACACAGACGCTGGAAGGACGAGCTAAAGCTGACGGCGGGCCCATACTGGAGACGAGTGGCTAGAGACAGGGAGCACTGGAAAGAGCTCGAGGAGGCCTTTGCCACAAGGCACTCTATGCTACATGACTTACAATGATAACACACCTATTTAACTAAAAAAAAAATGTAAAATCACTAGCACACAAATAAAGACTATTATTGCATTGTAATAAGTTCTTGTTAGCCAGTTAAATTTCATCTTGTCAGCATGCAATGGAACGAAGTATTCTGAAACTTAGAAAAATCCAAAAAACGAGAAACACAGACATCCGCATGAAAACTAAATTAACAGATGCTCTACATTTTAGTTTGAAACAGAAGTGGAACTGGGCAGGGCACCTGTCAAGGTACAAAGATAAAAGATGGACTTACCAAACAACTAAATGGCAGGGCCCAAATGGCAAAAGAAATGTGGGAAGACAGAAGAAGAGATGGGCCGACGACATAATAAATATAGCAGGAAAAAGTTGGATGCATACAGCCAAAGACAGGGAAAGGTGGAAAAGAATGGAGGAGGCTTTTACCCATAGAGGGGCCACATAGCAGAGAAATTAATAGAAATAATTTTAACTAGATGTATATATTTTAAGAGTTCTGTTAAGTGGATAATAAAGCTGTAATAAATAAAAGTTCTTGTTAAGTACTCTATTTAACGGGTATCAGCTGTTCTCAAGGATTGCTGGTTTAGCAGGTGTCAAGTGAAGTTTGCTCATCACATTTTTTTTTATTCCTTTGCTTTGTTAACTTGCAATCAGTTTTAAAATCATAAGCAGTTTTTTTAATAAGTAATTAAAGGCTTGTTAGGCATGCCCTCCCAGTGACGGGTTGCCTTCATGATTTATATTATATTATAAGTTGTCCCATGTGTGCTGCCTTTTCAGGCGTCTTGTTTGGAGTGGTTCGCTTAGACCCTGAGCAAGTCTGTTTTCATGATTGACAATCCTATTTCTGTAGGTTTTGTTCCTGATATTTGCTTTTTCTTTTACAGTAAGAAGTTTTAGGTACTTATGAACTTCGTCTGTTCTTGTGAACCATGGAGCATTCACTATAGTTCTCAGTATACTATTTTGAAACCGCTGCAAGATTTCAATATTAGAGTTCTTTGCTGAACCCCACAACTCAATTCCATAAGTTCAGACTGGTTTTAATACTGCTTTATATATAAGAGTTTTATTGTTGACTGATAATTTAGATTGCCTTCCGAGTAGCCATTGCAGTGATCTAAACTTGTGATTCAATTCATCACGCTTCTTCTGTATGTGAGCCTTCAAAGTCTGTTTGTGATCAAGATGGAAACCAAGATATTTCACTACAGTGTTGTGTGGCAGCTCATCTTTTCCAAATTTTACAGCAGGACAGTCTTCTTTCCTTAGAGTGAAGGTGATGTGGTTCGATTTTGCTGCGCTAGCTTTAATCTGCCATTACATATTCTATATTTTTTATTGTTAATATTAGATTATAAACATTAACATTTACAAATTAATTTCATGAAAATTCCTTTTTCAGTACTGTATTCCGTATGGAATATCAACATGATTTGAATACCCAAAAGGGTGACAGATGTGTTAACAAGTTTGAACTGTAAAATGCAAGTCACAGTCCACACTTCGCACACCTGATGCCTTATTGTCTAACTTCAACATTTATCACTATTGCTTTCAAAAGAACGCGTGATTGGCTAGAGGTGATGAGTCACGTCATTTCTAGCAAATCACATTACCTTTTAAAGCAATAGCGATAGACAATTTCATTACCATTTCCTTACACAATCGCACCTCTGTTTTTCACCAACAGCTATTAGTCCCAAACGGGTTTGAAATCATCAAGATAAATATGCCCCTTGATAATTATCGAGATCCGACAATTATCAAACAGATATACACCTAGCAATAAGAAGCAAGTAGTTGTGTATAAATTATACACATTTTACAATCAAGCTAATCTTTTATCAATTTTTTGTTCATAATTTTGCGACTAAAATATTGATTTTACTTATAAAGATAATTTTCAACCTATATGTATCTTTAAAATGATCAAAGATATTTTTAATGATAATTATCACTTCATACCCTGGTCCCAAACCTACAGGGTGGTGAGCCCTGTCACCCTACTTCGGGCACAAATAGACCAACAGTTTAACATACCTTCCGAAGCCCATAGATCTAACACAAATTATTTTGCACTGCGGGGATTGAACCCAAGACCGCTGGGTTAGCAGACGAGCGCTCTACCACTCAGCCAGAGAGGCATTCTACTCCTGTCTATATTATCCTGCTGTAAGTTTTATTGAGGTCCATTGAATGGTTGCAGAGTTATTTATAAGCTAACAAACAAACTATCTCTTAGATATTAAATATTAATATTGATGGCACACACATCAGACTTGTGGTCAAAATAATATTAAGTATTCTCGACGTTAATTCCAGGTAAGGTAGGTCAGTCCATAAACTAGTTTTTAGAGGCGACAAATTTTAAGAAAGGTTTTAAAGATTACCACGTTACCTGCATCATTGGGCCACTCAATTTTCACATGTTGAATAGTCACTAGTGACTTTTCTTCCATTCTCAATTTTCCGATATCAAAATATCATTAATTTTCAGAATGATTCAACATTTATCCAAATTCCATTAAACAAATTCAGTTTTCTTTGATCAATGTTTTGTTTTTAAATTTGCATGAAAGGGGCGAGGTAGCGTTCCAAAACGTTTTTCCTTATGTCAAATTTAGTGTTAAGTAAGATTCCTAGATGGCACTGTAGATCATATGTTTTTTGAGTGTCAAAGATTACAGTACATACTCTTTATACGACTCACTCCCTTCACAAATCCCTCGTCCCATCAACTTCAACTTTTTACTGACTTTTGTAAATAGTCCTCTTATATATACGTTGTGTAAATTTATAAAATTAAATAATATTAAATTATAAAAAGAATTAATTCCTAGAGTAATAATCTTAATAATACCAAATATATATATTATGTATATTAAAAATATATATATAATATATATTTTTAATATACATAATATATATATTTGGTATTCATTACTGTTACCTAAGTATATTAATATTTATTTATTTAGTTGTAAGTACTCATAGATGTAGAAGTTTACTATATTCTATGTTTGTAGTTTCACGCTTGAAAATTCAAGTTTAGGGGGGGAGAAAAAAAAAAAACTCTGTAAGCTTCCTTCCTATGAGTCTTTTCGCTTAAAACAAGATATTGGCGGAACTAATGTGCGCAGACACGTTTAAAGAAGCCAGATAAAACGGCTAATAATAAAAATAGATGATAGTATTCTTTAGCAACAGAATCAAAGATAAAATTGCACCGATTCCAAACAAACTTTGACATTGATTGCTACGAAACACATTTTATCTATGGTGACATGGACAGTGCCATCTGGAGGAAACCGAAGAACTAAGAAAAAAAAAAACAACAAGAAAAACGCTCATTCTAGTTAATTATAAATATATAAAAAATATCGTTCTAGGCGAGAAAGTAGGAATAGTTCTGTTTTGTAATTTTTAATATAAAAAATCATGCTTTTGACAGCAGCAATATATTCCCGATGATTTTTGCAAAGCAAAATATTGGTCATGTCAGTAGAAAAAGTTGCTCGGGTTTGATCGGTCCAAAAAAGATCTCATTTGATGTTTTGAAACCAGCATTAGCTACTTTTATCTGACAGATAGTAATATCTTCTAGTTCATCGGACAACAAAAGGCGTTTTGGAACTCTACCTAGTTACGATATGTTGTAAATTTGTAATAATGTGTGTGGTTATCAGAACATAATAATGCTGCACAATTACGTTTGACCTTAGACCATACAAGACGGGTTTTATTGGTATTGGTCTCTGAATACAAAGTGTTGGTATTAGATTATTGATATATATGCTCCACAAATTAAAGAGGGTGATATGCTCTAAGCATTTGACAGCCAATTTTTCCTCACGATTTTTGACGTTTGTTGAACGTCGTGACCATAGAGTATATTGTCGTGACCGATTCGTGAGTGTTTATAGTGGAAAGTAGTAGCACACCCCCGACACTTCATAGTCACGGCTCAAGTTATTTAGCTACACTCTCGCGCGCGCATCTGGCTTGACAGCACACGCTTGTGTGTGTGCGTGAGCTAGTCTAGGGCTGGCAGCAAGCGTGTGAGCGTCGTCGATCGAGAGGGACAACATTTATAGTCAGCAACATATATGATTCTCTTCCTAAATTTTAGCGTGGTTAATCCCTAGGTCCTAGTTCTGGTTCCCCAGACTGGTCACGTCACGACACAAATCCTTTCAGAGGAGTCAAAGGTGTTTTTTACGTACATAAAAGAAAATGACTTAGTTCACCGGAAGGAAGGAAATTAGAAAAATCTCCGTTCTTTATTGGTTGCTCCGTTTTCTAGGCATTCATATATACCACAATAACGAACCATATTGATTAAAAATTAGTATCGTAATAAAACAAAACAATATTTATACTTGCGATTGTCGCCACTTGATGAAACATAAAAAGCATCGCGATTTTGAACACAAACACTTGTACTATTTGTTTCATAACATTTATGTACAAGTGTTTGTATTCAAAATCAAGAAAACAAAACAAAATACGCGCGCAGCGAACGAGTGCTACTCGAGCTCTGCCTGCCTCCAGATTTGCCACTAACTTGCGGGGGACCGCGGGGGACGTTAAATTCGCGCGGGGAGGTGAGTGTCGCTTCTTTACGTAGTAATACTTTATATTCTCTGGTAGTAGTTTATTGTAATCTGATGACCACACTTTTAAATTACAAGACGTAATTAAAAGCTTGGTGTTTAATCAAACTTTCAACATGGTCATCCTATGCATTGTGGCTAACTGTAAAAATATAGGAAAACATATTAGGTCATATCAAGAAAAAGAAAAGAAAACGACGAAGTCACTAAACTCTGATTTTTCATTCCGTAGAATTCTGACATTTCAGGGAAAGGAATGGCGCTGTGCTAGTAAAGGAAAAACAGTTCATCTCGCTTACTTGCACAGTTCCATTACTTTCCTTGAACTGTCAATGAAAAATCAGAGTATAGGTAGCGCACACAAAAGAAAGCAAAGACGAAGTGTCATAAAAGGAGACGGTCAGTTCTCCATAAGCAAAATGCCTTAAGAGAATACACAAATATATTGTGGTCAATGATAAAGAACAAATTCAAAATAACACGGTTTGACTATCCATTTCAAACGGACACCATCTTTTAATAACTTTTTATGATAAATCGTTTTCATTTTGAGGTTATTTTCATATGGCATTGCGAAAATAAACTTAAGCGCGTTTGAAACGTTCATAGTTGTAACAATGTTTCACGATGATTCTGATATATTTAAAAGGGTCTCTGTAATCTCTGTAAATGTAATCTCTATTAAAATCCCGAAGAAAAGCATGAATCGTGAAATAAAAAGCTGAGACTGCCGATTGCGTCACGCAGGACTCTATCAAAGCACGCTGGAAGCGTAGTTTGTGGACTACTTGGTAGATGGCGCGCTTTCGTTTCGTTCGGTGTTCGCTCTCATTTATTATTTTAATATCTGTGTCCGTGTTATTATGAAAGTGAAACTAGCTACGAATAAATGTAACAAAAATTATAGTATAAATTTATTTCATGTACGCGGTTAAGGCCGATTCTAAACGTTTCCTTTGCCAATTTCTGCTTTAAAAAAATTTGAAAAGCAAAGGAATCAAGTGTTGCCAGAAAGACATTTTTTGACACTTCTAGTACAGGCTGCGCCATCTATTGAGTCGTTGAGTACTAATTTTTTTATTTTTTTTTTGAAAGGGCCTAATTGTTATCAAGTAATTAATTTATTGTTTGCTTTTTGTATTGTTTAACTCCACCGCAGACTGAAAAAAATGGATACATGAACATGTTTAGTATCTGTTAAATAAAATCGAAAACCTAGAAAGGGAGAAAATTCACGAGAAAGAGTGAGATGGCGCTTTATACAACTTTGTGTGCGCGTATCACTCACACGAACGCCAAAATCGTGAAAAAATAATGCAATTTGTAACAATGATAAACGGTATAAACAATATGGGTTTGGGTAAGTGATCGCTTAAAAATTAAAAAATGAATTTATGAAATCAAAATGTTCCGCGTTTTAGAAACGTCAGATCTGCATGCTATGCTATGTCTAAACGGCCGTTCATACTGTTTTGCGTTTGCAAAAACGTAACATCATTCAACGCAACTTTAAACGCAAATTGAACATCAAATTATTTTTCCAGATAAATAATTTTATATTAATTAATGAATTCCAGAGATTATCTCCTACATCCAGTGTCATTCACAGCTACCTCCTCTCTATAATTCAAGTGTTTCGTTTTTTTTAGGGTTCCGTAGTCAACAACATGGAACCCTATAGTTTCGCCATGTCCGTCTGTCTGTTCGCGGCTTAGCTTAGAGACTATTAATACTATAAAGCTGTAATTTGGCATGGGTATACATATTTATCACGCCAATAAAGAGGTTCAGTAAAATTAAAAATAAAAAAATTTTTTTAGGGTACTTCCCCTACACGTAAAGTGGGGATGATTTTTTTTCTCGTCTATCCCCTAGTATGGGGTGTCGTTGGATAGGTAATTTAAAAATATTGGGGGTGTGAGAAGACCATTTTTCGATCCAGGGTTCCGTTTGCGAAATATTAAGCTTAAAAGTGTTAATTTTTGTTAGAGTCATGTGACCCCCCTTGCTAGCGAAACGGTTGTATTTGGAGACGTGAAAAAAATCACGGCAGTATTATAATTAACGAAATTAAAGGGAAAACTATCACAGCTAAGTAGGCTTTACAAGTAAACGAGAATAGATCACGCCAAACATTTAGTCCCCTCTAAACACAGGCCGATTCGCATCAGCAGGAACAAAATGTATGGGCCGATCTTGGGAAGAGCAACTTCCGAGCGTACTAGAAGTTTGGCGCGATTTGTATTAGTCGACAAACTTAAATGTACTTGAAGAAGATGTCCGCATACTGTGCGGGGCACCTACGGAACCCCACACTGCGCCTGGTCCGACACGCACTTGGCCGGTTTTTTTATTATTAATAATTATTTTATTTTCAACGCGGGCAAAGCCGCGGGCACATCTAGTCGAGTCGGACTAGCGCACAAAGGGTTCCGTACCACCACACAACTCGGGTACGGAACCCTAAAAACATAGTAAATTACAACATAACTATCTTCGCGCGAGATAACTATCTTTGCGCGAGATAACTATCTTCGCGCGAGAAATCATAAGTTGTTTTGCGTGCAGCATGCGCGCACTAATGTTATTAAAGAAAGAGTCACCTGTTGTAAAGGCACTCCATCTTTTCAACAGAACCGACAACCTTACGGATACCGATTTGTTTAGTTGTTCTTTGACGGAGTTCGCAAAAACTGCTTTAAATATAATTTGTTACCAATCGCATTAGGTTAGCCTGTAAAGATTGTGTATTATAAATGTAAATAATAAATAAATAAATAAACAATATAGATGTCATAGCTACATTAAGGCGGCACAAACAACCTACCTACAAAATAAAACTTACCTAAAAATCCTATCTAGATCGCCACCGTCATGTGGAAGGGTACCTAGAAGGCTGGCAGCGTTTCCTCTTTGAATGGCCAGACTGATTCTCTGGCCAAGATACGCGCCAGCCTTCGGGTCCCCACAAGCGTCGATCAGCCGTGCAGATAACTCTTTAAAAAAGAGTTTAGCATTAGGACCCCACGGCCCGAGGGTCTCGACTCAAAAAGGCACAAATATGCAGTCCGATCTAAGGGCTGCATACTTGCGCCTCTTATTTCCCTCAGGCGCTGCCGCAGCCGCACCAGCCCTGACGGCAGTAACCCTGGTGTGGGACGGTGCTAGTGTGTCGACACACGTTGCATCCCACACCAAAGCTCTGCTGTTCTTCCATGGAATTAATGTCATCCCATCGGCCCTCTTGCCATCGTCACGTGTTATGTCCTTTGGCTCTAAAATAGCTGGCACGTTGACGGTGGCAAGAGCCCGCCGGATGACATCATTTATACTGGCGTGGCGCGCCAAGGGGCCAACACTACGCTGGCATGAAAGGCCGTGGTGTCCGAGCTGGTCGACGCTTGTGCCACACCGGCAGCGATGTGGCTCATTCGTCTTCGCACTGAGTCTGAGGCTGACAGCTAGGGAGAAAGATACCCTGTCCAGTTGCGTGCCGATGTTAATCGGTACAGCGTGCAGCCAGAACTTTATTGTATATAAATATACATTCCCGAAGTATATATAAATATACATTATTTCATAAGCCGATTCTGAAGGCTTTAATGCTGCCGAAACTTAATTTTCTTGATTACAGAATTTACTTTAAATGTTAGGAAAAGAAGCTAAGTTACTTTGGAAAATTTTAAGTTTTGACAGCACTAGAACTTAAATTAAAGCCTTCGGAATCGGCTTCATTATTTATTTATAATTTTGGTAGCCCAGTTGAATACAAGCATATTAAAAATACGAGTTTAGATAGCAATTTATATATGCATGTAGGTATTTCTCGACTATTGTCGCATTTTTGGCAGTAACGACATTTTATTGCTTATTTTATTAAAGCTGTAACTGTGAATTGAAATAAATAAGCTTATAGGGTGGCGCGTAGAGCAGTATGGGAATGTTTGTTAGTTATCCCTGCTTATAAAGTACAGGACGAACCAAACGAAATTAATATTGAAAATAGCAAATTTTACTTAAAGGAACATTTTTTTAAAGTAAAGAAAAACTACACTCGAAGAATGTTGAAAAATTTGCTGCCTGAACCGGGAATCGGACCGGACAATTGTGCTGATTACTTCTGGTATAATGTAATTAGACTGCTCTTGTAATGTGAAATAAGTTGGTAATTGGTGCTTATGTAGTTTGTTTATGTAGTCATGCGATGTTATTGTTTCTATTCAAAAGTCTTTCACCAATAATTGAAACAAAGGTGTGACGACGAGCGGAGTACATATTGGAAGCCGAGCAAAGCGGAGCGGAGCGAGGCGACCTTCAATAGTTTTAACAGAATTACTATATGCGGAGGCAAATGATAAAATGCAGAATTCTACTATATAACGAAGATTGGTCAAATAGCAAAATAGTTCAATTGGTCAAATAAAAACTTCAGGCATGGTGGGCTACCTGGTTGTGCCTGTTTGCGAGCTGTCTACTTTACCCCTAACTTCGAGGGAGTTTGAGAATAAGATGGTAGTACCTCCACAGTCCGGCATTAGCTCTACCACCTTCAACCTTTGTATACAAATAAAGATGTGTAACAAAAACTTTTTCGACAAAATTAACTTAAGCTAAGAGATCGAAAAATCCCATCCGTTTAATTGTTTTTAAACATGAATCGCATAGAAACGGTATTTTTATAATTTTTCAAGGAGCCCCAAATAATTATTTTTGCAATGTACGGTAAAAGCCTGTCAATGATATTATGAGTAATCGACCTTATAGTTTTGCGAGCTTTAATTGTAAAAACGTAAAACGTTCGCTGGATGGTATTAGGGAGCTATGTCGAAATTGTGATCTGATTGCTCTGCAAGAGACTTGGTTACTTCCAGAAGAAATACCTTATCTAAGCACGATCGACAATGGCTTTGGGTACACTGGAACATCTGCAGTTGATACATCAGCGGGCATGTTACGAGGGAGACCATACGGCGGTGTCGCTTTGATCTGGAGAACCAGTGTTTTCCAAAACGTGACGGTGTTGCGGTGTGATAATGTGCGTGTGTGTGCGATTAAAATAATAACATGTGATCGACCTGTGATTGTGATGAGCATTTACATGCCCACGGACATGGCAGACAACTTGCCGGAATTCACGGACTGCTTAAGTACTGTAAGTGCTATTATAGATGAATATGGTGTAGAATCAGTGTTCTTGTTAGGTGATTTTAACAGTCATCCTTATGCACTATTTTTCAACGAACTGATGGACTTTTGTACTGAACAGTCTTGGTCATGTATCGATGTAGATAAACTAGGTCTGTCCTCCAACACTTATACGTTTGTGAGCGAAGCTCACGGGTCGCGTAGATGGCTTGATCACTGCATCGGGACGCAATCAGTTGTACATTCGGTATCAAATGTTTATGTGAAATATGATACTCTTTGGTCAGATCATTTTCCCCTCATAATTGAATGTAATTTAAATCTTTTGACACCAAAGTTATCTAATAAAATGCCAGTAGACAGAGGGGTCATGTGGGGGGAGAGAACCGAGGAACAAGTTGCTCTTTACACTGAAGAATGTCATAGAAGATTGAGGTTGATAGATTTCCCCGTGGAATTCAGAGATTGCGCTGATCGCTTTTGTAATGATCATGACCATAGGCGTGTTCTAGATAAATTACACTCGAACATTGTGACTGCCCTTAGTGCTGCGGCCAGGGTCAGCCGAGGAAGAGCGAGGATGAGTGGGAGTGGGCCGCGTATAATGGGATGGAACAGTCATGTCAGTGGAGCTCATCGGGCGGCCAGGTTGAAGTTTCATGAGTGGGTACTATGCGGCAGACCGAATTCCGGATGTGTTTATAATGAAATGTGTCTGAGCAGAAGGATGTTTAAGTCCAAATTAAAATGGTGCCAAGACCACCAGGAGCAGATAAAAATGGATGCCCTTGCTGCAAAACATTCATGTGGAAACTTTCGCGGCTTCTGGCAGGGCACAAGTAAGGTAAACATTCGGCCTGGGCTCCCGGTGAGTGTCGATGGTGTGAGTGATCCAAAGGACATTGCTGACATCTTTAGAGATCAATTTCTTGTCCAGTCTCACTTGGGACCGGCGCGAACTGGGTTCACTGCTGAGATGCCAAATGAGAAAATGGGAACATGTTTTATTGCAAAGGACGTAGCTAAAGCTCTAAAATCAATGTCTAAAGGTAAATCACCTGGTCTTGATGGCCTCAGCATTGAACACCTTCAACATGCTGGTCCACATATAACAAGAGTCTTGGCAATGTTCTATACGCTGTGCGTGAGCCATTCTTACCTACCCTCTGATCTTTTGAAAACGATTGTGGTACCTGTAGTTAAAAATAAAACAGGTGACGTTGGTGATAAAAACAACTATAGGCCTATCTCTCTGGCGACGATTATGGCAAAGGTTTTTGACGCCATGCTTAATACACAGTTAGACAAATATCTGGTGTTACATGATAATCAGTTCGGATTTCGACCTCATCTGTCCACTGAGAGTGCAATATTATGTCTTAAGCATGCCGCTAGATACTATACAGATCGTAAGACTCCGGTTTATGCCTGTTTCCTAGATCTGTCGAAGGCGTTTGATCTGGTAAGCTATGACATCCTGTGGGAAAAACTTAAATCAATAAACTTACCACATGAACTTGTCCAAATCTTTCATTTTTGGTATAAGCACCAGATCAACAATGTCAGATGGGCAGGTGCATTGTCGGAGCCTTATCAGATGGAGTGTGGGGTGAGGCAGGGGGGGTTGACTTCCCCTGCACTTTTTAACCTTTATATTAACGCACTGATCGTTGCGCTCAGCAGTCAGCATGTCGGTTGTCATATAGATGGAGTTTGTGTCAATAATCTGAGTTATGCAGACGACATGGTGTTGTTGAGCGCATCGGTCTGTGGTCTCAGATCACTGCTGATGATATGTGAGGAGTACGCCTTAAGCCACGGGCTTAAGTATAATGTGGCGAAAAGTCAGTACCTTGTCTTTGAGGCCGGTACAGGGAGCCCTCATAGCGTGCCGCCTGTTCGACTATACGGTGTTCCTTTAGTCAGGGTTGAACAGTTCAAATACCTGGGTCATCTTATCACAACCGACCTCAGGGATAATGCTGATATTGAGCGGGAACGGAGGGCCTTGTCAATTAGAGCAAATATGTTGGCTCGCAGGTTTGCACTTTGTTCTACTGAGGTAAAGCTTACCCTATTTAGGGCTTTCTGTACATCGCTTTACACGTGCAGCTTGTGGGCTAGCTACACTCAGAGATCGTACGGAGCTGTCCGAGTCCAGTACAACAACGCGCTCAGGGCGATGTTGAGGCTGCCCCGATACTGTAGCGCATCGGGCATGTTCGCCTGGGCTCGCATTGACTGCTTCCATGCAACCATGCGCAAACGATGCGCGTCTCTGCTACACAGAGTGCGGGCCAGCGCCAACTAGGGTTTGCAATTCGAATATTCGAATATTCATTTTATTCGAATATCCGCTCCAATTTCAAATTCGAATAATTCATTTAAATTATTCGAATAGTTGAATAATAATAAAGTTTTTGTTTTTGGTCTTATTCTTACTCTGCCCCTGAGTCCCACCCCACCTTGTGTTCATTTACTCGTTCAGCCTCGTTCGTTCGTTCACTCAGTCAGTCACGCGGCCAGCGACAGCGCGCACGCATCTGTGTTGTGTTAACTTGTGTTAACACAAACAAGAAAAATAATTAAAATACTTGATTTTATTTGAATAAAATTATGCAGCAATCAAACCAAACCACAGTCTAGCTGCTTTTGTTTGTTTTGAATTGATATTGTATTGTTTTCAATCAATGTTTAAAAATATTCGAATATCCGAATATTCGAATATTTGGCTCTAGAAGTATTCATTTTATTCGAATAGTAAAATTAAACGAATAGTGCAAACCCTAGCGCCAACACAATCCTGGCAATGATTTCGGACAGGCTTGATTGTCCCTACATACGCCACTGTTGCAACAGGCATACGACAGGCATGTGTGTGTAACTGTAGTGTATTATTAGTACAATTGACTGTTATATTTAATTTAATCTCTGTTATGTTTTATTCCAATATGAGTCTTAGTAACTTGAAATAAATGAATTTTAATTTTTAATTTAATTTAATTTAGTCAATGATAAGTACTTTTACTGATTTAATATGTAGAAGTTGCGGAAGCCGAAAACTGGCGACAGTACCCGTCCATAACTTTCCGTCAAATAAATTGAGAAATCGAATAAAAAAAAAATTGTTGTTTCATACATTTTGTTCGGGTAGCTATACTATATTTTAATACGGCAAATAATGTTTGTATACAACTTTATAACCTAAAAGTGATGAAATATATGTTCAACTGCAAATTTTGCTGCACAATTAAACATATTAATGTACGTGAGTTCACTTATATTAGTTTAAACCATATAAAAATGCTTTCTTACATCATATTTCATCACTTAGGTTACAAAGTTGTTTACAAACATTATTTGCCGTATTAAAATAGAGTATATGTAACTTTTCTATGGTACAAATGATTTTGTTTCGCGATTCGAGGGTTGGCTCCATAATAAAAGTTGCTCGTTTGAACGAGTACTATCGCCAGTTTCCAGCTTCCGCACTGTATACCCAATCTCTTATGAATTAATAATGTTCAAATAAAAGAAAAAAGAAAACTTTCGATATAATATTTCGACCCACTTGGGGTCGGCGTCAGTCGAATATAGAACATATTATTAGCATAAATATGCATATATAACATTAAAATGACAAACTAAAACCTATTTTCTAAAGGCTTGGTAAGTGATCAGCATCATGAAACTATAACAATTTTTGTGAAATTCGTATATGAAATTTCGACTCTCCATAGTGATTCACTCAAGACTGCGAGTATGAATTTGGACGATGATCAAAAAGTCACCTTGTATATATATACACACACTAAGTAAAGATTTATAAGTAAATATTCTTAGATTTTATGACACTCTGCTCCTTCTCAACGCGCCACCTTGTACCTAAATTTACAATATTTATTACTTAGTCCTAAAATTCCTTATCAAAAAGTCGAATTATGCTAGTTTTACGTTAGGAAATTTAAAGCATTTCGCTGTTATATTTTGTGAAATGGAAACGCGGTTCAATTTTTTTTTATTATGTAAGTATAAAAAAATATTTAATAAAAATTTAATAAGCTTTTCTTTGATTTAAAGACGACATATAAGCAATTTAAAATAGATAGCTTATTTTTCTCAAATTTTATGTTTAAATCAGTGTTCTTGTTTCATATATATTTGGGAACCTAGATATTCTGTAATGCAATCGGAATAAATACACACTAACTTTAGAATATCTATGATTTACAAATGGTTTTGGTATTTCGTTTGTATGAACTAGGGTTGCTTCGTTGGCCTCCTAAATTTAACCTTGTTTGTGAAAAGGTTTTTTATTAATTGTTTTACTGTGTCCATCCATCAGCCCGTATTCGTCCACTGCTGGACATAGGCCTCCCCAATATTACGCCACTCTTGGCGGTCCTCAGTCATCCTCATCCAGCCGCCACCTGCAACGTCCTTCAGATCGTCAGTCCAGCGGGCACGAGGGCGGCCTACGCTGCACTTTGCTGTACGTGGTCTCCAATCCAATGCCTTACAGCCCCAACGGTTATCACGTCAGCGAAAAATATGGCCAGTGTCCTTTTAAATTAATAAATATTGTTTCATTTGAAAACCATGTCAACCATACCACCCGGTAAAAGAAATTAAGTCCACCATCTTGGGGCGTCCTCCATATGGAATTTAGAATGACGTTACGAATTCTGCTTAGCAGTGGCGTGCATTGAACTTTTTTCCGGAAAAGCAATCAGAAGGTCAAGTTTGACAATAAAAAATATCATCCATCAGCCTAGTTTGTCTACTGCTGGACATAAGCCTTTCCAGGACTTTGCCACTCCCGGCGGTCATCCTGGAAGAATTGCCCATACTCACACACGCTGGGCAGGCGGGTTGGTAAGCGCGGTGCCGGAACCCTCGCACCAGTGACGCCGCTGCCCGTCACCAGTCTGTTCCATATAAGGCCCGGGTATTAGGGATGGATATACCGCCGTCCATCTGTTCCCAGGCATGGTGGGCCTTCTGGTTTTTTGCCTGTGAGCTGTCCTCTTACTCTCCCCCAAATAACTTCAAGGGGATCTCCAAGTAAGATGGTGGTACCTCCACAGTCGAGCGCGGCATCAGCTCTATCAAAAAAATATGAAGCTCTATAAAAAATTAGAAAAATTTAAATAACGCGTTGAAAAAAAAAAGTTTGTATGAAAATGTTCACTCTAGGGTATGCAGTGCCTAACCTGGCGTCATACAAACTTTCGTTTTAGGGTTCCGAAGTACCTAAAAGGTACAAAAGGAACCTTTGTGGTGAGACTCTTCTCCGTCCGCCCGTCCGTATGTCACAGCCTCATAATTTTAGCACCGTTAAAGATAAAGATGTGAAATTTGGCACAAAAAATAGCAATCATTTGCCCACAATTCACAAACACAGACCAAAAAAAAAAAAAAAGAAAAATTTGAAATTGTTCAAAATATTTCCAAAACAGCGATTGTTCGATTGAAAAAAACGGGTTGTAATTAACTGACCATCAAAAAATACAAAAATCAGCATCAAAAAATAATATGCTGAAACCTAACCTAACCTAGTTGATGCAAAATTAGTAATTTAGGTGCTCATTTAGTATTTTTTAGATGGTCAATTAACCTATTATTATCGGGAAAAAACCTTGGTTGAAATATAAATCAACCAAGCTGTTTTATAGTTGGTTGAGAATGAATGAACGAATACACAGTTTGTTGTACACAGTTAAATTAAAAAAAGAGTACTTTGTTGAATTTTTCCTTATAAAATTTAAAGTTGTTGTTGTTTTTAATATTTATTTTGTCCGGTAGTTTTAATATTACAAATTAACGATATGTACCGACCACAGCACGACAGGCTACCTATTGGCAGTTCTTATTGCGGCGTCATAGCTGTTAAAATTGTTTACAAGTAGGGAGCTTGAACTACTAGCGTCTGTACCAAATTTTGTCCAGTATTTGTCAGTTCTGAACATATTTTCTTTCATATTATCATAACATATTATCTTAATTACACAATAAATAGTTTACCATTGTGTCATTGATCGCACTGGCTGATGTAAATTGTGTCATTGAATGGTGTCATTGAACGGAGTGGCTGATGTAAACTATTTATTGTGTAATTAAGATCTTATATTAATTCCTTTGATAATGCCATAAAGGTGAAACCGGTCAGGAAGTATTAAATAAATTTGTGGGATAGTACAAGTGATTTTCTGTTCATTATGTATTGCAAGTTCCACCAAGTGCCAACAATCAACAGTGTAAATATTTTCTTTATATTTGTCAAACAGTTTGGGTTTTAGTAGAATGCTTTTAAAGTACTTGGTTGTTTACATTTTGGTCTTAACTATAGCGCCTAAACAGGCAGGCGCCATTTTTGATTTAGGTAAAACACTCTTCTCCTTCGTTTCAGTTTTCCAGACCGTGTCATGTTTGGTTCAACAAGAAAACTCCAACTTTGTTCTAAAGGCTGCACCAAATGTGAATGAAAAGTGCTCAACAATAAAATGCCCCGTCATAGAAGATCCAGTGTGCGCTAGGGTTCACAGGAGAAACCTGGAACTGCAGACTAATGACACGTTTTATATGAGACTATTCAATAAATGCGAATTGGAGTACAGCAAATGCCTCATTGGTTTGTATTGATATATTTATTTATAGCTTTAACTACGAAATTTCCGTTTTCTATAGAGAAAATTCAAATTCAAAATTCAAACTGTGTTACTACAAAAGGGTGTTTAAACGATGTTTTACTTTAGACAGTGTTTAAATCTGTTGCTGTCACTTTTTTACAATATGAAAGAAAAGGGGACAGCAACAGATTTAAATACTGTCTGAAATTAAACACCGTTTTGTAGTAATACCGTAATAGTTTATTTTGCAAAATAGGTTTGCATAAGACACTTTTTACACGTCAAATTTAATCTAATAAAAATATATGTTATAAAATAATAAATGTACATGAACTAAATTAAAGGTTTATTTAATTTATGTAGCAAAATATGTATATGATTAAAATTATAGGTAATAATTTATATTATATCATAGAATTTGAAGGAAACAGAATTTTCAGTACTAAAATTATTATTTTTTTTTTTAGAAATGACAAATCCAAATTATGTAATTTCTTATGTGTAGACAACATTAAGCTAATAGCAACATTAATTTAATTTTTGAAAAGTGTCAGCTGTAAAAAATTATTACGAATCATATCATGGAAATGGATGGCATTTAGGACGAACTGTTTTCGAAGATTTCATTTTTATAATCAAACTGAAATTTAATACGTAGATTTAAACCTAGAAATCAACTTTCAAACAAAAACAAATCATGGGAATAGGTTTTGAATTACAGGAAATATGAACTCATGAATCTGTAAGAAAATTTCAGCAAAGACCTATTTATTACAGCACTGAAATGCGCTGACTTGTGGAGTACTCGTATGTTTTATACAACGTGTAACAGAAAGGTGTAACCATATTTGAAGAGCTTATTCAGCCAATGGTATAGAACAAATTTTACTATGGAGCCAAACCTGAAATCTCAAAAAAAAAATCTGCCCTTCCATACATTTCGGCCGAGCAGCATTGCATTTTTCTTTGAAACAGTAGATTTTTTTAGGTTTTGTTCCATAGTAAAAGTTTTTCTATACCATTGACTGAATAACCTCTTCAAATATGGTTACACCTTTCTGTTACACGTTGTATAAATACGGCTCACCTCAATACGTGTAATGATCGGGAAAGCCGACCAGTTTCAGCAGATTTAGACTGCCTTCATCTGGGCGAGTGGAGACGTCACACTGTACTCGTATGTGTTAGAAGAGAATAATGTTAGCTTTTATGAAGGCGTTGAAGAAAATTTGACACATTTCTTTAAAAATTAAAAATCATAAAGCTTTGCAGGCTTCAATAAATAATGTACATAAAGAGCTCTAACAGTTTACAAGGAAACTTTATCCCGGGTGTTCAACTCACGCTTGACTGTATTTTTTCATTTTCAGATATCGAAGCTACGGTAGTGCCTCTGAAGTATTGTGATCGTCACATCTCATCTAAAAACACTGGCAGTAAGTACAACCAGCAAACCGCTGCAAATTCTTGGTTAAAAAGGTTGCATCAATCACTGTTACTCCATGCGGAAAGACGCGCTGTGAACAAAATGGCAAAAATTCTGAATTCTGAAAAATCAAAATTATGAAAACAAAATGCCAAAATGACGACATTACACACTGATTTTATTATTAAAAAAAAAAAAACAGGCAGTCATTGGGACTGCTGTCGTACATAGCATGTCGGTGACGCGAACCCATCAGATTTTACCTAACCATAATAGCTCAGTGCGCCTAAAGTAGTTTTCACTTCAAAATAAACATCAGAACCATCTGTAGAGAAACCTTTTTATTTGTTAATTTAGAAAAGGTTATTATTATTATTTCTTGTTTTTGAATTCTGATAATGTGTGTGTCTGTATAACACATTTAAGTCCGCCAATGTCACGTCATAAACCAAAGCACTGTTATAATGAAAAATAATTTCGAGGAATTTGGTATCTTGTAAATCCTTGTGATGATTGTTATAATCTACAACAAAACACAGAAGGTGCTTAAAATATATACCTACAATTTAATTAATTAATTAGATAATGGTGGTAAATTACTAATATAATTATAATTAATTATATCTTAAATAACTAATTACTAGATGAACTTAAAATGACAAAATGAATATTGCTAGTATTCATATTTAGGTATGTTTACAATTTAATATTATTTACTTATATACATTTTGACAAAATGTTAACGAAGGAACTATCAACTAGACTCAACAAGAATCTCATGTTAAAAGGGCGAGGTATTGTATTAGGAAGAAAGTTATAGAGAGAGGACTGAAGTCTAGGACATTCAAAAAATATATGGTCTAAACTCAGAATAAGGAATTCCATATTCTGAGGGTCTAAAGAACCTACCAAAATTGTTAACAGGTGTCACTTTGACTTTTTTATTTTATGTAGGTTTTATCTTTCAATATTTGGTTCCATTCGACTGATGATGGACCCATAGTGTGGGCCGAAATATATCGAGTAAAAACATATTTTTATTGTTTTAATATTGAAAAATCAACCAACAAAATAAACTAGAGGTTGTATCTGTTCATCTCAGAGTTTAATAAAGGTTATGCGTGTTTTAATCCAAATAATAAGGTTTTGGCTCAAACAACCTTAAACCTCGACATGAAAACCTTTTTAGAGACCTCTTTAGTTCAAAATTGAAATGACTTCAGAAGATTCTATGTGTTCATCTCAGAGTTTAATAAAGGTTATGCGTGTTTTAATCCAAATAATAAGGTTTTGGCTCAAACAACCTTAAACCTCGACATGAAAACCTTTTTAGAGACCTCTTTAGTTCAAAAGATTCTATGTGTTCATCTCAGAGTTTAATAAAGGTTATGCGTGTTTTAATCCAAATAATAAGGTTTTGGCTCAAACAACCTTAAACCTCGACATGAAAACCTTTTTAGAGACCTCTTTAGTTCAAAATTGAAATGACTTCAGAAGATTCTGTTATGGAAACGAATATATTCTGGACAGTATTTTTCATTTATTTATTTATTTATTTATTAGCCAATTTATTTCTAGTTTTTTAATAACAAAGTATAGTATTACAAAATTTAAAGTAATAAAAAAAAAAATATATATATATATTAGGATAAGTGTATCAAGTATAATAATAGATTGAAAAAAAAAAAACTAGACAGTAAGAACGAGGTACAAACCTAGTAAATATTGCCAGAAACTTCAAAACCTTGCTTTGAAAAAAAAAAAAAGTTTTGCGGTGACAGCGAGGATTTCAACTTTATACATTTTTTATTATTAAGAAACTTGCACCTTGTTTGTGAGCACTGACCAAGCACTAAATATATTGTGAATTTGGATATACCAATCAGCCAACTGAGACATTATGAGATCTAATAACTGATTTTTTTCTTTAGGAAACCCTCACGAGAAGCGTAGAGTAAGAAGATTCATACAAGAAAACGAAATCTGTGAGTACTTTTTTGATTCATAATTTGTCTTACGCTTAGCAACTATGAGACCGTCGATGAAACCTGGCGCTTGCCAAGAAATAAGAACCTGAGTAAAACCGCGAACAGTAACATTCATGAGATGACATCATAACACACGTTACGTACATGACTGAATGTTAATTATAAATAAATAAAATAGCCTTTATTACAGATATTCCAAAGAGTGTTAAATACAGTATATTATATTCTAGTTATCTTTTATATTATATCTCTGATCTCTGTGTGCCTTTTGACAAAGGCCTCCTCTAACCCTTTCCATTGGACTCTAAAGTAGCAAACAAACAAAACCAAATCTGCAAGAGATACTTGAATTCTTTTCTTTAAGCATAAAATTCAGTAAAATGTCCAACAAATCCCATATATGAAATAACATTAATGCTGTAAGAAAAACAAAATGGGAACATTTTAAAAATATTGAATGTACAACTTTTCGCGGTTTTGCCCATCTACCTAAAAAGGAGAGTAACCACTCTAGTACCGCGTTCATAAACTAGGGGTCGCGACACGGGTTCTATTGCCATCTATGTCGCACGCGTTTTAAATTGTATACGCTATCCTGCTGTCAGTGTTGGAACCTGATGAAAGTGTTAATTAAGGGGGTATATCGTCAACATTGACACTTTTTGAAGTTATTTATCTGCTGTTCAAAACTAGTCCCAAGTAAAATAAATTAGTATAACCATTTTGGGACCCTTTTTCTAGATTTTGGTCTATCAAAAACGCGATTGGAGGAATTTCACTCGATAGAAATAATTATTGAAATGAGGTCTAAATTTACACTTTTTTTGATATTCTGACAAATTGGGGTAGTATACACACTTCAAAAATATTTATTGAGGTGGTTTTCAACAATAACTACCTAACTTACTGGAAATGAAAATTTTCATAGCTATTTTAGTTAATTTTTTATTGATTTTAAACCGATATTTTGTCAATTTTCCCCAATTCCATCCCTCTCGCACTGCGGATCTTTCCGCCTGGAGTAACGGGGACCTTTGCACGGACGATATATCACCTTAATGAACGGGGGTCAGAAGTGGGCTGGGTAGGAACACTGGGGTTGTAACGCTGAGTTTTTGAACTGGTTTCGTCGTGTAGCGACACTCCAAACGTCAGTTGTCATTTTTGCATTATATTTATTACTAGCTTTTGCCCGCGGCTTCGCCCGCGTTGATTTAGTTTTTGTGTACTACTTTTTATAGAACGTATTTAAATCTGGTTATCATTGATCAGAAATATAATAAATAAGTGCTGAGAGAGGAATAGTAAGTTATTTTTAAATTATTTATTTTTGGTTATTAGCCTGAAAGTTTGAAAAATAATACAAAAACCTTCGTAACTCGGACACCATTCATTTTCGACATCTAATTGATAGGACTTAATTCGTTGGAAATGATCTCTAGTAGGTATAACCCCTTTCAAGGAATAGGTCGAATTACCAAGCAACCTGTATAACTGTGAATTTGGATTTTATTATAAATTTATGTTTAGCGTTTCCAAAGCGTTAGATTTCGCAATAAATCATGTAACTTTCTTTATCTTGTATTACCAGTTTTATATTCATTTTATTGCACGTAAAGTTTACGTGTAGGCGTCGTCGTCGTTTACGTCTTAAACGTTTAACAATTGAAGGGTACAGGAAAAAACGGGGCTCATCGACATATTTGTCCAAATCAAACCAACAATGGCTGTTGATAGATTTTGAACGGGCCTTTAGTATGCCGTGTTCAAAACAAACTAAAAGGGGCTGGTTTCCTGTTATATGGGCATAACAAAAAAAACTATAAAAGACTAAAAGGAGCATATTGCGACGTAAACCGGGATAAAAGGAGCGCATTTTATTCGATACTGGCTAAGAAGGGGTACATTGACAACTTACAATCTTAGAACGCGCCCATTGCACCGCCATTTTAGATTTTCTGTCATACTTATAATATAGTCTGAAACTTTAAATAGCTTTTTCTGGAAATGACATAAATGTCAATCAGCCCTTTCTTCTCCTGTACCCTTCAATTGAAACAATATTAAAATTATTACATAATTACAACCCGGTCACATTATCTCGAGACCTGGCGTCGATGACGTCACGTCGCGTCGGCGCTCAGATACAGAGCGCGGGGAGGTGAAAGGAGAACGGGGAAGGGTGGTTCGCATTCCAGCGAGGTCTCGAGATAATGTGACCGGGTTGTACCTATGTGTCTGCCTGTTTGAAGGTGGGGTTACGAGATAGTGTCCAAATAGAGGACAGACCTTCTTTTTCACAAATTGTCCTCCCGTCTTCACTCGCCTAAAAACGTTCCCGTGTTTAAACGTTTTTAGGGGTTCGTAGTACCTGAAAGGTACAAAAGGAACCTTTATGGTGAGTCTCTATTGTTCGCCTGTCCGTCCATCCTAATAACTTTAGCACCTTTAAAGATAAAAACTTGAAATTTAGCGCACACATACCATTGATTTGCCCACCTAACACGGTGTAAAAAAAAATCAAAATATTTCCAAAACAAATTTCAACTATAGATCATAGCTGGCCAATAACTGGAAAACTATAGCAACTTGAAAAAAAGTAAAATAAATAAAAACAATTCTTATAAAAATAGAATATGGGTATCAAATTGTATATATTAAACAGTTGATAGTAAAAATATGCAATTTTACTATATTTACGGGCACTGATTGCGAGAAATATTTGAAAAACCACAAAAAAAGTATGTCCCCCCCTTTTCTCCGAAACCGGTGGTCCGGAAAATATGAAAAAATATCAATTATAGGTTCTATTTGGCCAATTACAGAAACGCTAAAGCAATTAACAAAAAGTTGAACACAAATGAGAAATATGCAAAAAATAAAATAAATAAACAAAATATTTTATAAAATACAATATGGATATTAAACTGTAAGTATTAAAAATCTGATTGTAAAAATAAATAATTTGCCTATATACTCGCATCTATTCCAAGAAATCCTCGAAAAACCACAAAAAAAATGTGTGTCACCTCCTTATCTCTAAAACTGGTGCACCGAAAAACGTGAAAAAAGTCATGTGCTTACGTAAAGATTACAGGAAAAATATAGCGGTTGAGTAATTCACGAAAGCAAAATTTTCTGTTTCCAAAACTGTCTAATTACGGAACCCTAGCTGAGTAAGCGAGTCTAACTCGCCTTTACCGTATTTTTGTCTGTCTCATTCATTATGCTTGTATATTGCAGTAACAGATGGAGCTTGGGACGGTGGGGACTTGATGTGGTATCAAAATGAATATGTCACAAGGGAAGGTACAAATCACACGTCTAAATTCTAAATTCGTAGCGGGGGCGATGAGTCCTGCACTGATTCTCCATAATCGTGAATATTGTGCACTTCCCCCCGGGCAGTTAGCTCAGCCAGGACAGCTCCTTAAAGTAGAGCCGAACAGCTTCAACATTCTGACACATAAACTGGTCCAGTGAAGGGAAGTCGGAGCTCGTCGTGATCCCTGCTTTTCGTCTTATATCTTCGGTTGCAGAGCAGTGGAGTAGCACGTGTTCCACTGTTTTTAGAGGGCTATCGGTGCCACCTGTGGTGAAAAGGTGCTTGTTTAGGTTGCAATGCCCAGTTATGATACCTACCATGTCAAATTCAAATTCAAATTCAAATAGTTTATTTTGCAAAGCAGGTATAGATATATACACTTTTTACACGTCAAATTTAATCTAATAAAGAAAATATATGTAATAAAATAATAAATGTACATGAACTAAATTAAAGGTTTATTTAATTTATGTAGCAATATATTTACGAATAAAATGATAGGTAAAATATATATTATACAAGGTAAACTCCAATCAGCCGCCCGAACACATACCGGAGACTCGGCCAGGGACCAGGAACAAGGTTCAATGATCACCAACCGAGGTGGAGTCACGTAGGTCAAACCGTTTTAGTTTTAATGAGTATCTTGTTACCTTACCATTCGATTGCTGTATCATTAGTTTTGACAGCCGGCAGTCATTTCGTTCTGCCCATGTTTTGTTGTGTACAAATCACACGTCACACTTAGCGCTAAATACAATATTTACGAGGAGGCAATTCAAGTAGCAAACAAGAATAGTGACTGTACATATGGTCGGATTTTGCTAAATCAAAAAGGATTTAATTTTCATTAAGTCATTTTTAGGGTTCCGTACCTAAAAGGTACAAAAGGAACCTTTATGGTGAGACTCCGTTGTCCGTCCGTCCGTCCGTATGTCACAGCAACATAACTTTAGCACCGCTAAAGATAAAGACATGAAATTTGGCAAAAAATAGCATTAATTTGCCCACATATCACGGTGTAAAAAATTTTTGAATAAATTTTTAATTAATAAAACAAAAGTGAGAAAAATAAAAAATATCCTAAAAATACAACATGGGTATCAAATTGTAAATATTAAAAAGTTAATTGTAAAAATATATACTTTTAGTATATTTATTTACTGGCACTGGTTTCGAGAAATCTTTAAAAAAAACACAATAATATGTATCTCCCCCCCCTTATCTCCGAAACTGGTACACCGAAAAATATGAAAAAAAATACAATTATAGACTAGCCAATTACAGGAAAATTATAGCAATTAAAAAAAACTGAGCACAAATGAATAATATAAAAAAAGAAGTAAAATAAATAAAAAAAATATTTTATAAAAATACAATATGAGTTTCAAATTGTAAAAAATTTGGCTATATTTAATTGCATCTATTTCGGGAAATCCTTAAAAAACCACAAAAAATTGTATGTCCCCCCCCTTATCTTCGAAACTGGTGGACCAAAAAATATGAAAAAAATCAATGTGTTTACGTAAAGATTACAGGAAAAATAATAATTAATTAATAATAATTTTAATAAATATTTTACAACTATAGGCGATACGTTCGCAAACAAAATACTAGATTCCATTAACATGACGGAACAACAACTAGCTGATGATCTCCCAGAAACTAGCAATGAGCCTACTAATTCCTTTTTTATTACGCCGACGGATGAGATAGAAATCCTTAAAATTATCAGTAGCCTGAAATCCCGCTCCGCTCCTGGCAGTGACAATATCACTAATGACATCCTCAAGAAAGGAAAACTTGAGCTACTTAATCCCATCACATACATATGTAACCTTAGCATAATCACTGGCACGGTGCCAGATAGTTTCAAAATCGCTGATGTTTGCCCCATTCTTAAGGGTGGTGACCCTATAGACCCGTCTAACTACAGACCTATCTCACTTCTTAGCTGTCTCTCCAAAATTCTAGAGAAGATAGTAAATAAAAGACTTCTCCTATTCTTGGAATCACGAAATCTTTTAGCCTCGAATCAATTCGGTTTCAGACATGGCAAGTCCACTGAGGATGCCATCGCCATGCTAGCTAATACTGTCGCAGATAAGCTTGACAAGGGTTATAGGTGTGTTGGTGCTTTTCTGGACCTTGCGAAAGCTTTCGACACAGTGTCGCGACCAATCCTCCTTAAAAAATTGGAACAGCTAGGCATACGTGGTCTGCCCCTTATTTGGTTCGAGTCTTACCTTTCTGGCCGCCGACAAAGAATCAGAGTCAACGATAGCCATAGTGACTACGCTAACATTCATTATGGGGTCCCACAGGGTAGCGTTTTAGGCCCTACACTCTTTCTGGTCTACATCAATGATCTGTGTCACGTTAACTTGATACAAGCAGAGCTCTTTGCATTTGCTGATGATACTGCAATAGTCTTCTACAGTAACAGCTGGGCATCGGTCATTGATGTGGCCCAGGAGGGTTTACGGATAGTTGCGTCATGGCTTCGACAAAACTTATTGACCTTAAATGCCTCCAAAACAAAAATAATTTGCTTCCGAATTACTCAACGAACTGCTCCCAAAGAAATTGTCAAAATCAGGCTGCACTCTTGCATCTCCCAAAACAATTTGCCATGTGATTGCCCAACTCTTGAACAAGTTCCCTTTGTAAAATACCTTGGCATTATGATCGACGAGAAACTATCGTGGAAAAAACAGATTGAGGTGATCAGTGGCAGGGTGAGAAAGCTAATGCACATTTTCAAAAAGTTGCGACGGGCTGCTGATGACAAAACGAAGATATTTGTGTACACAGCGCTTTGCCAATCCATTTTAAGATACTGTTTGGCTGTTTGGGGAGGAGCCTGTAAAACTCACTTTATCACAGTAGAACGTGCACAGCGAGCCCTCCTAAAAGTTGCTTTCAACAAACCTTTCCGCTATGCAACTAACTCACTGTATCATGAATCCAAGCTCTTGCGGGTTCGGCAGCTATACATCATAGCAGTAGTCTTAAAGTTCCATAAAACCGCTCTAGTTACAACCCATAAAAGTGTTCATGACTCCCGCCGTGTCACATGGAGAACCCCCGTAACGAATACAAGCTTTGCTCAAAAATTTTCCCCTTTCTTAGGTCCCTTTCTATATTCAAGGACAAATAATACCCTATCCCTTCTTCATCTAACACGTTACCCATGCAAAAAAATTTTACACGATTGGCTCTCCCCCTTAGATTACGAACAAACCGAGGATATCCTTAAAATTGACACATAAATCCTAACACACTTGTACCGGTCTGTGAGTATCAAGTATTTCAAAACTCAGGCATACACTTTCATATAACACACTCTATTTTACTCACCCTTTCACACACACTCTAATAACATTCCACATACAATCATCACTCACACGTCATACATTACTCAACTAGTTTTATTTTGTCTCTTCTGTTACTTTTTTAATGTTTTAATGTTATGTTACTTTTAAATATTTTATAAATTTATTATCGTCAGACTCACCAGGAAGGGTCTAATTTCCCACAACCCAGGGAATCCTAATGTGGGGATTAGAGTTTACAAAAGACACACTTGTCAAATAATATAGAAATAGTGCATAAAATATTTTTGTATACATATTATCTTTTTGGTTGCAAATAAACATATTTTTATTTTTTTATTTTTATAATAATTACGTTTTTGTGATTATAGTGATCTTGCCGATTTTTTTTCTCGATGATTGTGATACTTGTGTCAAATCTGAGAAATTATAATGTAGTTCAACTTCTTAACTACTTACACAAATTTTATTTATTTAAATATTTTGTTATAATATGTTAAATTGTCCAAACGCGAGAGCATGTTTGGCGCAACCGACCCTTAAATCCACATAATGATCCATAGAAGAATACACCCTACAGACTCCTCATAACAGGAGACCAATTTCGGTCCACACATCTGACTGAACCAGCTGATATAATTCGCCACTCAAAATTATCTGTTTCGGTAGGCCAAACCAAAATGGATTCTATATTCATAACGTTAGAGTCTTCATCTTCGGGAAAGATAAGTTTGTGGCGCTATACGTAAGATTGGAAGAGCCAATAGGATTGCGGTATCCCGTTTCGATTGTTGACAGAATTATTTGTACGCAAGATGTTGAACAATAGACGTCTTTCTGGGCTGTATTGTCTATGTTATGATCTAACTAATAATAATAACGTTTTTTTTCTTATTTTTAGTTAGAAGAGATGTTCTTACATCAAGAAGGAAAAAAAGAAGCGTAAATAGTTCTGGTAAGCATGACCTAGTAAACTGCTATCAAAAGTACGTTACTTAATCAGTAAAATGACATCAATAACAGTGGCGTGCACAGAACTTTCTGCTGGAAAAGCAAGCAATTGGTCAAGAATAACAATAAAAAAATATGAAAAAATTTCAATATCACTTTGAAAAAAAAAAATTGTATCACGCCAGGGTAGACAATGTCTACCCTAGAGTGAAAATTTTCCGTAAAAAGTTTTTTTTTTCAAAGTGTTATTTAAAATTTTTCATATTTTTTTTATTGTTATTCTTGAGCAATTGCTTGCTTTTCCAGCAAAAAGTTCTCTGCACGCCACTCAGTCACAGCCAGTCCAATATAGTTAATTATAATAAGACAAGAAATTGAAAATACTTTTGAAATAAACGTAAATTTTGTATGAAATCGTTAATAAATTTAGAATGTTCTGATGTGAAATTAATTTGAAATAACCACCTCAAATTGTTATACAGGCCAAATAAAGGTTGATTCGTTAGCCATAAAAGTGTTAATATGAGGTTGTGGAAGTCAAAAACTGGCGATAGAAATCGTCCATACAAACAACTTTTACTAAGGAACCAAACGAAATCACGGAAAAAATTGGCTATTCCATACAAATTAATAATAATACAATTAATTATAAATTCACGATTTCTCGATTTTTTTGACGAAACGTTCGTATTGAAGTTTCTGAAGACTTTAATTTTAGTTTTAATTTTAATTTTAGTTGTAATGCTGGCAAAACTCTATTTTCTTCGTTGCAAAATAGAGCACAACAAAAAGTTTCTATTTATATAATATTTAGGGTTCCCTGTAGAGCCCTGTTAATGTCACTCCGCTGTCCGTCTGTCTGTCCGTTTGTCACGGGTCTCTAGCTCTTAGACGGAACGAGATAAAGACGTAAAATTTTTAATGTTGTGTAAAATTTTGACCCAAAACTGAATATTAAATTAAAAATAAAATAAAATGATTTTTCAGGGGGGCCTCATACACGTAAAATGGAGCCAAATATTTTTTTTTCTTACCCGTAAATGTCGGATATAGATGTCTAGAGCTCATAAAATAAAGCGTAATAGTTATTTATGATATTAGTGCGGTAAGTTGGTTTTTACAAACGAGTAGACGAATGTAAGCCCGAGACGAAGTCGAGGGCTTACCATAGTCACGAGTTTGTAAAAACCAATTTCCGCACGTGTGTCATACAACGTTTTTCAACACATTTGCGAGAAAATAGTACAATAGGTAATGAAACGAACTTTTTCATTGAACTATTTTTAATAGCAAATAAGAAATTATACTCGTACCTGGTTTATTCGTCCAAATGCTTCCATGATATAAAATTATTGTAAGTAATTAAATAGCGCTCTCGCGATTTTGGCGGCAACATACCATTTTCTGCAATTTGCGCCTCATTCATGATATCAGGTGGAGTAGATTCCATATTAATATCGGATTCGTCACTCGAATTCATATTATTATTTTGTTTATTATTCGGAAAGTCGCAACAAACAATCTTTGACGTTTCTAATCTGATATGAAAATGTGCTAAAATGGCGCGCATTTGCAATGCCAATGGCGCCACGTGCATGTGGTGAAAATTAGAACTACATCTTTCGTTTTATTTTCTCTTTAGTATTAAAGAGATTATTTAGTATTAGTGAGACCTGAGAGTGAGACAGACGTATTGAGCAAAAGCGCTTCCAAGGAGTTTCGGTCATTCAGCTAATTTATTCTCGTATGTGAAACTCCTTGGTGGAATTCTTATATATTTTTTACGGAAATTAAAAAATAACCGTAAAGGATACGCACGGCACTATACAACGGAGGATGCGGTAAAATAGGTTTAGGTGAGAGTACATTATTTAACCGCACGTTCCATTGTATGGTGCGTAATGTTTAACTTTCGAACAATGTGTACAGACTTTGTAAATGCATTTTTTGAGCAAATGTGTCGAAAATATATGTTTAATTTCTTTTTATCTTCAAAAATAAAGAAATGGAACGCTGTCAAAGTTGTCATTTTTGACCATTTTTGTTACGGGGGCTATCTCAAAACCCTCTATCTCAATCTACCACACTAACGCGCGTCAGCGCCGCGCCCCGCGCCGCGCGCCGTCTCGTTGCCACGGGTGTTTATGGGTCCAGCTTTTAGTAAATCTATGTGTTCGTCCTGTTCTGCATATTATGTGTTAATCTTTTGGAGCCGACTAGAGTAAAATTATGATAATAATAAATATTAAATTGAATTTTTGGAGCCGTGGGAAGAAAATTTTGGAGCTCTGGGACTAACCCATCTCAAAGAGCAAAGTAGTTAGGAATTTGTAATTTCTGTATATATTATTATGTACCATATGTTGTATTTAAACGACAAATACTAAAAACGCCGATTTATGATGTAGTTTTAGGGTTACGTCCCGGAATACTCAACCAACTTAATTTTGCAGATTTCTCGGTTTTACCGCCGGCCGTCGTCGAATTTATGTATATCGACGCTTGCACACAGCGGTAACAGCTCTCACGCACACTTGTATGCATGCACAGTGAGCTCGCGCCGCCATACTATCCACTAAAGTTTTATTCAAAATGACGAATATGAGAAATAACTGTCATATTTTTAGGGTTCTCTAAGTGCTCTTGCTTGTAATTCAAGAAATAGTGGCAGTTGAGCTGACTTGAGCTAGCGTGTAGACAAATAACAAAATGTTGGGTAAAATGGGAAGTTAGTTTTCCATCTGAAACGGAAACCTTTTAGTGGATGAAGCATCTTCTTGTCTACCGTCTGCGGCACAATTCATGAACGGCTCGACCGGTTGAGCTGCAATTTTGCTTAAAAATTTTTACTTTTATATTCAAAATGTGGATGTCACTTCAAAATTTGATTTTCCGCGAATTTGACATCATTGTGAAATTTAAGATGGCTGTCGCAACATATTATTTACTACTTTGAAATAAAGGTATCGTTTTTAAGGTTTTTATTGTGATGCTGTGGCATTTTGCTGAGTCAAGAACCTTTTTTTGCTGCAACTTAGCAATTTAAAATAAGTATATTAATTTGTCTCAGAGTTGATAATTGTATTTGTTTAGGATGTAGCATCAAAATAAATGTCTTATTTATTTCTTGCTTTCGTTATTTATTTAGCACAAATTTGGAGAAATGATTTTTGAAATCAAAGATATACGTAGTCTGCGACAAACTGACAGTTACAATTATACAAATTTTCCCATCCCTAGTGACCAAGTACATCACTACGAAATCCGCACTCGCGTGCTCGTTTTGTAAAATGACAATTTTTCCGATCCCTAGTGTCAGAGTCAAAAAATGTCAAAGTACATCCCTAGGAACTTTTTCTTATCCCTAGTGTCCAAAAACATCACTACGAACTTCGCGCTCGCGTGCTCGTTCTGAAAAATAACACTTTTTCCATCCCTAGTGTCAAAGTTAAAAAATGTCTAAGTACATCCCTAAGAACTTTTTCCCATCTCTAGTGTCCAAGTACATCACTACGAAATTCGCGCTCACGTGCTCGTTCCGAAAAATGTAAATTTTTCCCATCCCTCGTGTCAAAGTCAAAAAAATTCAAAGTACATTCCTAGGAACTTTTTCCCATCCCTAGTGTCCAAGTACATCACTACGAAATTCGCGCTCACGTGCTCGTTTCGAAAAATGTCAATTTTTCCCATCCCTCGTGTCAAAGTCAAAAAAATTCAAAGTACATTCCTAGGAACTTTTTCCCATCCCTAGTGTCCAAGTACATCACTACGAACTTCGCGCTCGCGTGCTCGTTCTGAAAAATGACAATTTGTATATTACGTTACGTATGTATATGTTACTGCCCAGAAAAAAAAAATCTAGTTGGAAAAAAACATACAAACACTAATATAGAATAGAAGCAGCACTTACTAGCAAAAGGAAAAGTTCATATCGATACAAACTTACTACCTACGTAAAAACATTCCATGGTGGCTTACTTGATCAATTTTCGTCTCACTGTGCAGGATTTTTTGTGTGTTTACACGAAATTACGCGTACGATTTCCGTGGCAACGAGCGACGTGCTCCCACTCTGAAGCTTGCGGCGGTACTGAGGGGGTGAATGTTACCTGTTAGCATTAGAAAATAAAAAATGTACGACAACTTCTGCCATCTAAGACACAGGGAACATAAACTCGGACGCTAGTTACACTTTTAGCTACCTAGATGTCGTTGTGTTAGTTTTGTTGTTTTTATTTTTATGAGGCAGCATTATGATTATGACCAGCGTTGCCAATTTTTGAGGAATTCCCCAAATTGCGGGGAATCTCAAGTTGATTGGTGATTGATATGTGGCAGGTAAATAGTTTTCAATTTGCCGTTCCGCTAATTGAAAAATTTATTTTCTATAAAGCCGAACTCGAAAGTCTTTCAACAAAAAGTGAAAAACAGGTGCGACGACGACCGGAGCGAGAAGGAGCCTGTTAGGTTAAAATGTCAGTACATATTGGGAGCCGAGTATATGTCGTAGACAAATAGTAAAATTCCGCCGTTGACACCGTAAACTGAGACTTGAATTTTTTTACGATAAAATTTATAAATTTTAAATTTACTTATTTTTATTTTAGCATCGTCTAAGTATTCTCCTTGCCATTATTTTTAGTCATACTCGTATAAGATTTTACCGTACCTCTTACCTTTCTCGAGATATAAGTCACACAGATGTTCTTTTTATTATATCTCGGTATACAGTACTTAATTACAGGTGACTTTTAATGTAACCCCGATAATTTGATAGATTGAAGAAGAATAAAAACTTGTTTCATAATAAAAACATTAATAAAAAAAAGTTAGAGCCACTTAAATATTTATGTACAATCCAAAGAATTGATGGTCGCCTGAAGAGAAATGACAAATTGATCGCGCGAAATTATTTTAATTGTAGATCTCAATATTTTGGACTATTTTAAACTCAAATTAACATTATATATCATTGTAGTATAAAAACGCAGAAATAAAAGTAAATCTGGATGTGAGGAGATTCTGAACCAGGATTATTTTGAATTTGTTCCGTGTGGGAATGACTAGGATAACCACAAATTATATTCCAAAGTTACTTATTTTCACATTTTTGAGTTAAAAAAAGTATTCTACGTCTATGCTTTTGACCCTCTCATGTTACCTTTATACTTTATACAATTAAAAATGTTACTTTTACGACCAAATGTTTTTGTTTCCTATAAAACAAAAAAAATATTGTGAAATTGCGCACTTGATTTTGTGACCTGCGTGGCACAGAGAGCGGTCATGTAACCACCATAAACCACTATTTTCTACTAAAAACATTTTAATTTTTAAAGGAAATGTTAATTTTGTCGTGAAAATGTTACCTACTTCTTGTTCTTGACTGTCTGCCACTGAAAACACTGCTCTGACCGGGAATTTGATAAATTAGCGTTGGCAGCCCCAATGTTGACAATTTTTCTTGAACTTGAAACGAAATTTTCAGTTTGAATGGTATCTTATTTCGTAAATTGCTCAATATCTCTAATAATTTGACGACTTTAGCAGTTTTTGGTTTTTGTGATATAGTGCTTACCTGTCACATAGTGCTTGCTGATTCCGGACACCGAATTGCCTACGAAAATGCCTAGAAGATCGTTTACAAAATGTCATTTCGGATGTGAATCTGATGGTATGTATAAAATCACAGATTTTAATAAAAACCATTGGTTATAGGTACACTACTAAACTAATCTTGCATTATTTGGTTTGTTTCAGTTCCTATTCATCACTTTCCGTCATATGAATATCCGCATGAAGAAAGATTTCAGTTGTGGAAATCAGTGCTAGATTTAGCTACACAAAATAGGGGCAATGCATACATATACAACAGTATCAGATTGTGTCACAGGCATTTTGATAAAATGTATTGTCTACCAAGTAAACGGCTGACGGCGAATAGTATTCCAACTCTAAATCTCCGTAAGTAACTTGATATGGTTGCAGTGTATTTTATTGTGACTTGATTTGTATATCCATCAATTAAATAATTCAGATCAAATTTTGTAACTAAATTATGATCATTTTCTGTTTATCTAATGACTAATTTTCTGTATATTAACTTTTATTATTATATTTCCAGCGTCTTCCTCGGGCTTCAGTAACCAGTCGTCTCATTCAAAACAGCCTTTTATTGAAAATGCATTGTCTTCACAAGAATTACATGGCCAAGTTTCTACAGGTAAATACCTACATGCTATTATTTCCTCACCTTCTGCGGGGCGAGCACGGGTGTTCCAAAGACGTTTTTGACAAGCCGTGATAAGTGTAAAATTTCTTGCCAATTGTCTAAAATGCTATTATGGGTCAACCATGTGACTCGTTCTTGCGGCTCGACATGACTTTCTTGTTATTAACTTCATAGTGTGAGTTCATCTGAATATGCTACCAAATAAAATAATGTTTATAAGAATGCAGTTCATACAGCCAAATAACATTTTAATCTTTCTGGGGAATAGTTCATTTTTGACACATGTGTAAATAAAGCTTCTTGAGTTTGACAATTATTTCTCATTGTTGTTTGATACAAAAATATGGAAGGAAAAAAACAGTATGTGTCAGAATATATATATTTAGATAGCTTGTACAAGATGTAAACTTGTAAACTTAATTATGTACTTCCTACAATGAGGGGAACAAAAAAAAATAATAAAAACAGAACAAAAAATATATTTGTTACAAGAAAATAATAATATGAATAAAAAAACATTTAAAAAAGTAACAGTTTTCTTCTAGTTAACATACAAAGTACAAATTATATGCTAGTTTGACTAATTGAAAAAAAAATAGGCTTAATATTTAAAAAAAATAACAAGATTCTTTGAATGCAGTTTTACTTTTTCAGCGCATCCACCGGGCCTGTATATTCATTATTAATATTACTATTTCTGTATTTAATATTATATTTTCAGCGTCTTCCTCGGGCCTCAGTAACAAGCCAGAAAAATGAGAACAAAAGTTTTTAAAACTGTCAGATATGCAATATGACATGCAAGAGCACAATACCTCCTCAAGAAAAGGATTTAATCTTAACTCTAGGAAAAGGTCACTTACTCATCCTTCGGAGCATATTACTGAATGCCTTAATGAATTGTTCAAGGTTGTTCAGACGTGCCTCAAAGAATTCCCCAACAAAAATGATTTGACAATTAATATGAAAAATTTCATAAAAATATTTTGTCATTTTAATTTTGAATGGCCAATTCATAAAACTGATCTATAGATATTCATTGTGAGTCACGGAATAGATATCATTACTCACAGCTGGGTAAAAGGGGTGAATAAAATATTATTTGGTAAAATTAGTAGATTTGATAGATTCGTAGATTAGTAGATTCGTGCATTAAAAAAAGTTTTCATAGTTAATTCCTTGTTTAATTTCCTTGAACTGCAAATATATAAAATATGTAAGTGGGGGATCCATTTAAAGATAAATCATTTTTATCCTTAATTGAAATTCTCAGTTCGTCATGTTACGATACGGTGAGATTTTTCATGTAAGGATAAAATGATTTATTTTTAGACTTAAATGGATTGGAAAAATTATACTAATAAAAAGTGACATCTAGCGACATTTTCAAGAACTAAAATAACGCCATCTATTACTTAGGGTTATACAACAATACACAATGGAAGTGAGAGTGGCGCATCTATTCTGGGTGTATTATCTATGGTACTGAGGCCACAAGGGATGCCAGTGTTGCCGTTTTATAATTTAGAAAAATGCCAAATTTTCGCCGGAAAAATGCTAAAAAATGCTAAGTACAATTTTTAAAGTGCTAAATAAAATGCCAATTTAATTTAAAGTATTTATGAAATCAAAAAACAAAATCTTAGTCTTCTATTTCGAAGAATACCTGAAGGTCATCAACAGGTTTGTCTTGTTGTGACGTTGACGGGCCACTTTCATAAGCCATTACATGTTCTTTAACACCCTTAATGAGTTTCAGCAAGTTTTCTTCAAGCGTAACGTAGTACTAAGTACCTAATCTGTGATGTGACTGTGACTGACCGAACGACAATCGATCGACTAAACGAGAAATCCCCCTTGGGCCACGTTTAGAAATTACACTGAACCATCGCTCGAACGTACAAGGTGATATTTTTGAACGTTGCTCGGGATTTCCCCATAAATTGGTGCCATAGACGAAAATAACATATTTGTCTGGTTGTCATTATAAAATTACACTTAAACCTGTAGGTAGGCTTTGCAAACAAAAAATGCTAAAATAATGCAATATGCTAAGTTCAAATTTAACATGCTAATTAAGGTGAAAAATTGCCAAATTTAGCATTAAAAATGCCAAAATGGCAACACTGAGGGATGCGCTTGCTATTATATTTCGCCAGTTGAGCGGTCTCGAATGCCATAATAATTTGTATAGAGAAATCACGCGGGAAAATGTTGAGTGTTTGAGTATTTTTTATAATATAACGAAAAAAAGAGGTTTAAAAAAATAAAAAAATAAGCTAGTTTGACTTCTTAACTCTAGAAAATATCAATCTATTTTTTAGTTGGATTAGTAGATATATCATAATTGTCCAAACGCCAAAGGCTGGTTTCCGTGGTTTTAGTAATGTTTCCGATTTTTTTTCTCGAAGGTTATGATACTTATTTCAAATCTAAAATATAAATAATGTAGTTCGACTTCTTAACTAACTACAAGAATTTTATTTGTTCAAATTATTTTGATTTAATATGCTAAATTGTCCAAACGCGAGAGCATGTTTGCCGAAACCGACCCTTAATAGGTAGTGCTAGTGATAAGTTTTTAATTTCTGTTCAAATTATTTAAGTACATTAACCTATTTAATCAGTGTCATTAAGTGCAAACATGGTGGCTCGCAGGTTTGCGCGCACATCAAGTAATGTTAAGATTACCCTTTTTAGGGCCTTTTGCACTTCTTTTTATGCGTGCAGCCTGTGGGCTAAGTACACTCAGAAAGCTTACAATGCCCTTCGTGTTCAATACAACAATGCGTTTAGGATGCTGATGGGGTTGCCGCGACACTGCAGTGCCTCAGGCATGTTTGCAGAGGCGCGAGTTGGTTGTTTCTATGCCACTTTGAGAAAAAGGTGCGCGTCCCCGGTGCGCAGAGTGCGCGGCAGCAACAACAGTATCCTGGCCATGATAGCGGACAGGCTTGATTGCTGTTACATGAATCACTGCTGCAGTATTCATGTGGCAGTAGACAAACCTGTCTTCTCTAAAATTTATAATTTCAATGTTACCAACACTTAGCATAGGACTAGACTAAGTTTACTAACAAAATTTGTGATCCATAGTTGGTCTTTCAATAAATGATTTGATTTTGATTTTAATGGCACAGAACCCTTAGGGCGCGAGTCCTATTTGCACTTGACCGTTTTTAGGGTTCCGTAGTCAACAACAAGAAACCCTTATAGTTTCGCCATGTCCGTCTGTCTGTATGTCTGTCTGTCCGCGGCTTAGCTTAGAGACTATTAGTACTAGAAAGTTGTAATTTGGCATGGGTATGCATATTTATCACGCCGATAAAGTGGTACAGTAAAATTTTGAAAAATACTTTTTTTAGGGCACCTCCCACATAAAGTGGGGATGATTTTTTTTTCTCGTCTCTCCCCTAGTGTGGGGTGTCGTTGGATAGGTAATTTAAAAATATTGAGGGTGTGAGAAGACTATTTTTCGATCTAGGGTTTCGTTTGCGAAATATGAAACTTAAAAGTGTTAATTTTTGTTAGAGTCAAGTGTCCCCCCCCTGCTGGCGAAACGGTTGTATTTGGATACGTGAAAAAAATCACATAGCAATTAAAAGGAAAAAATCACATAACAATTAAAAGTAAAATATCATAGCTAAGCTTAGAATAATAAAGGTAACAAGGTAAAAAATAATAAAGGTTACAAGTGGGAACGGCACAAGACGGCATAATTTATTTTATTTTGTCACTTGTGAAACACGTAATGTCATACGGCGTCCATAGAGTGACTACTCGCCTGAACGTGAAACTAACCTATTTTGGCATGGTTTTTGTCGCTTCAGTTTTATGCGCGTTCGGGGCTTCTTGTTTGTTCTTTATTCTAAGTAGCTAAGTAGGCTTTACAAGTTAACGAGTACAGATCGCGCCAAACTTTTAGTCCCCTCTAAACACGGGGCGATTCGCATCAGCAGCAACTTCCGAGCGGACTAGAAGTTTGGTGCGATCTGTATTATTATAGATAATGTTACGGAACCCTTCGTGCGCGAGTCCGACTCGCACTTGGCCCGTTTTGTTTTTGTAACTAACTGTTCGCTTTCCAGATGTGCAAAATGGTACTAATGAATCATCAAGAAGGAAGATGGTTCTTAGTGCAAATATCAAAGAAGAAATAAGAAAAGGTTATTTAAAATGGAAAGCTGGAGAAGGGGTTAAAAAATTGAGTTAGTAGTTTTCCATTTATTTCAAATAGTGATTTGCGAATACGGTCAAAATAAGAGATAAGTAACCAGGCCCAACACAAAGGCTTTTATCCTAATATGAACGAGTGACAAATGAGAGGAGGACGTCATCGATACCTAGTATGTACAGTGGAGACCACATCAAGCTATACACTTGCAGTACGACATTAGCCCCTACAGACAAGAATATAAGAGAGGTACAAAGTTCAATGTGTCTTACTTGATGCGGTCTCCACTGTACCTATTCGAGAATGCAAGACGAAGGCTATAGGTAATTTTCGAATTAAACTTAAGTGATATTTAATTGAAAAGCAAATAACGATGCCTTGATATGAAATAATCTATGTAGTATTTTATAAATATGCATTTTTAAAAGTTTTTATACTAATATTAGTTTATTTATTTCATATTTACATATTTACTTATTAAAGAATTACAATTTATTTATTTTTCTTATCATTTTTATGTATTTTACGCTGGTTTATTCGTCCAAGTTTTTACGCTTTACGCTCTTTATTTTAAGTTTGATAATAAAGCCAATTCTGAAGGCTTTAATTTAGTTTGCAGGACTGCAAATGGCTTTACTAGCATCACAGCTATGAAGAGTTTGTACAACGCCTTAGTTCGAAGCAGGTTGGAGTGTAACGCGGTTGTCTGGGCTCCCCATGAAGCAAAGTATAATCTCATGTTGGAGAAAATTCAAAATAAGTTCACGAGATATCTCTACATGAAGCTTCATGGGGTGTATCCTAAATATCCGCTTATGTATCCGACATTGTTCGTGCTAGGGATGGTTGGATACAACAAGTTGGAGGTTCGACGGGACCTCACTTTGGCTTCGTACCTGTTTAAGATATGGCGGGGAATAGAGTGTAATCCCATTTTATTAAAGATGTGTAAGTTAAGGGTGCCCAAAGGTTTCCTAAGGGTGCGAAGTGGCCGACTGTTTGATGTAGGAAGCAGTAGGACAAACCTTCACCAGAAGGCTCCCCTGACGCGAGCGCTACAACTGCTCAACAGGATCCACGATCACACAGACATATTTCTCTGTTCTCTGAGTGAATTCACAAGAACAGCGTTGTATATTATTTGTTATGTATAATTTTTTTTTATTGTTGCTTGTAGTATGTGTTTGTAGTTTAGGGTGAAAATTGTAAATATGTACTACGTCTATTGTTTATGCCATAGTAGTTTTGTTTAATTATATGTTAGCTGCACTATCGCATTGGCCTAGCTGTTAAGATAGTGTAATGTAGTTAATAAATAAATAAAAATAAATAAAAATAAATAAAAAGTTTTAAGGCTGTCAAAGCTTAAAATTTTCCAAAGAAATTTAGCTTCAAATCCTAACTCTTAAGGACTATTTTGTATCGAAGAAAATATAGTTTTGACAGCACTAAAACTAAAATTAAAGCCTTCAGAATCGGCTTTATTGTTATATTTAGACGATGTTATGTTTAAATTATTAGGTTATAGTTATTAGTTTTAATTTTAGTAGGATCCAGCAGAATACCAGCGCTGTGGCTTCGGCTGTGGCATTAAGCTAAGCTGGTCTCCTTTTTCATAACCACAGAATATGGCTATTTCGTTTTTAATTTGTTTTCTTTTTTGTTTTGTTTTCTGTGGTCTTTTCTTTATTTCTTTTTACGTGTTTGTATTTGAACCAGTGTTCCAAAACTCATCTACTTGTCTATGGATCAAAGTGTTTGCGTTCGGTCTGGCTAATCATCTATCTTGAATGAAATACATTTATTTAAAAGACACGAAAGCATATTCTATTTACAAAAAATCTGCCAAACCATGCGGTTTGTAGGCAGAATAGCCTCGGTTTACATATACAAAACGCGTCTAGCATACGGAAACACAATGCGCATTGCAATACGCAAAACAACCCAGTCAGTAAACAATACTTTATGTTTTATACATTTACATTAAAGCTAATTCTGAAGTCTTTAATTTTAGTTTTAGTGCCGTCAAAGCTTAAAATTTTCCAAAGAAATTTAGCTTCTAATCTTAACTCTTAAGGACATTTTTTTTTATTTAGTTTGGAGAGCACTAAAACTAAAATTCCTTCAGAATCGGCTTTATTTCCTATGTAAGTTTAGACAGATAGAACAATAAAATTTAACTTTATTTTTAAACACACATTTCTTAAGTCAGCTGGCAGTGCATTGAACAGCTTAGGAACAAAATGTTGATCTGTGGGTCTACCGCATAATTCTCATTTTCATCAACATCAACTTGAGATTGAAATTTGACGTGCGTGCGACGACACCCGCCTAACATGCCATCTCTTTTGCACACGTTGAATTTCGCATGCATTTGCTTGAAGTTGATACAAATGAGAATTACGCGGTAGACTTGCGGTAGACCCGCAGCTCTTTCACCATAGTAGTTAATTGTTTTAAAATTTCAAGTTTTTTATCAGCAACCTTTCTAGTATACATTTTATTTCTCACCAATTTATTTAGTAATCTTCGTGTGATTCTGATTTTCAATTGTTATTAAATATTTATTTTTTAATTTACGGGTCACAGATTACAAATCCTAAATAATCTATCATAGTCCTGTTTACAGCTATTTTTGTCTTCTTACTAACCAAAAATTTCAAAAATCTCATTTGAAGTGATTTTATCTCGTCCGTGATTCAACTAACCCTGCGGTCCGAAATAGAATTACATCGCTAAAATCGATTACGAAAGTATGAAGTGAATGATGATCCATTGTAATTCCATATCGGACCGCAGGTTAAGCTCCGTCTCGCGCGATTAAACACTACCAGGCCTGGGGCTCCGTTCAGTTGTGGAATTCGCTTAGATTAAATTATGTTAATAAGGTGTGTTAATTCGAAAACCATTTCGAGATTTAGATTTAATTAGCCGTATTTTCGAATTTGTGGTCTAAAAAACTTTATGATGATGAATATTTTTACGAAAAAGCTGCAACTTCCATTTGCTTTCGTGTGACGTCACTTGAGAAATGAATGGCTATTTAAAAATCTGTCCTTTGCTATCAAGATGAATTTATAATAATTTGCATCCGACTGATTTGAAAGATGGATGACAAAAGAGTAGACAGACAGAGACAGACCATTTTTTTATAAGCAATCACACATCACAATCGGTATAATGCCTAAAATTCTCAAGTGACATCATATCGGACAATTCTTTAAAAAATCATAAAAATGTAATGGTTAATTTATATTCTAAAATAATGAAAGCTATGTCCTAAAATGGAGTAAATTCTCTGAATAAAAAAATAAATCTTTTAGAAATTAAGCTATGGGAATTGTGTAAGAAACGTACGACGTAAAACGTCCGATTTTTATTGTCAAACTGCTTAGGCAATTGTTAGTTTGACAATCGAAACCGTACGTTTTAACCTGTCAAATCTACGATTTTCTTACACAATTGCACCCCAGTTTGATCGTCGCGTCGTGCGAAGCCTTTTTAATATAGTTTCACACGTTGAATTTGTATATGTTATTTTGCTGTCAGGTTCTGGCGTTAGTAGTGATGTTCATTACGATTACCACCAGACTTACGCGGTAGACCCGCTGTTCTAAAACACTTTTCTCATGGAAATAACTCGCAAGCGTTTCAAAACCAGATTTTTCTTTCTCTTTCTCGTATGAAACTTTGCATGACGATCATACCTTTTGAATTGGACGCTTGTTTGTCCTACTGTGTATTTCATTTTATTTTTTATTTTTCAGATGGGGCTAATTGGGCTTACCTTGGTGGATTAAGTCCGACGAAGAAATGTTATCCCGGCTCGACAGTGTCTCTCGACAACGGTTGTAACACTTGCAACTGTCCTAGAGGTCAGGTAGGGGTTTGCACCAGAATGGGGTGTGAATTTAAGTGTAAGTATGTAACATATGAAAGCGGCAATAGCTCAGGCAGTAGGACGCTGGCGTTTCAGTCTCAACTCAGGTTCGATCCTCGGTCGGACATGCAGGAAAACATCGTGAGGAAACTTGCTTGGCCTAAAAAGCGTGTATCTGTGCACGAAGAACGGCGATAGGGCTTTAAACGTATTAATCGTCGGTGAAACGCGGAAGTACTGAGTGTGACTCGGGAACATCTCTGACACACCCTCGGGGATTCATGCCGTGACGATATTGTACAGTCGTTTTCTATGGACTGCAGTTGTTTTGACAAGACTGAGCTCGACCTAATAGTACTCTGTGGCTCGACCGTCCCACGGGTTGGCAGATGTTTAGGTTTAATAAGCCGTATTTAAGAACTTGTGATCTAAAAAACCTCATGATGATGAATGTTTTTAAGAAAAAGCTGTAATATTTATTTGTCTTCGTGTGACGTCATTTGAGAAAAAGCTGTTCAGGAATGTGTCCTTTGCTATCAAGATAAATTTATAACCATTTGCTTCTGACTCATTTGACAGATGGATGACAGATGAGTAGACAGACAGAGACAGACCACTTTTTTTTAAAGCAATCAATCACACATCACAATCTGTATAATGTCTAAAATTCTCAAAAGACGTAACATCGGATGGTTCTTAAAAAAAATATGGTTAATTTATATACCAAAATAATGAAAACTATGTCCTAAAATAGCGTATATTCTTTGAAAAAAAAAAGAAAAAAAAAGACTTTTAAAAATTAAGCTATGGGATTTACTGAATAGCCATGCTGCTTTTTATTTTGTGAAGATTTTTAAAATCATCACCATCACGCAGACGTCTATCCACATTATATACAAAATTTAGCGTGACCCTGGATCGGACCCGAAATATACTCCACTTTAAATTTCAGGGATATTTTAATAAACATTATCAATAAAACTACATTATAGAAAAATATATTAATTAATCATATTTAATTTAATCAATTTCTCCGTGAAACCCATCGTAGTAGTCAAGCACATTCTTTTTTTTTTTAATAAAACTCGAGTTCAACTTGCATTCACATTGACCGCGCCGCGTTCTAATTATTGCCCTCTGTGGGCGCTATGAAACCTATGTACGTTACAGAGAATTCGGAACGTAGAACGTTCTTCTGCAGATTACGTGTGTACCAATGACTCAGAATAAGGAATACAAATAGAAACCTGGCTAAAATAATACGCGGAGACAGACACCTATCCTTGATTTTCTTACGACATTTTAGTGCGTTAGAGAGAGATGGATATGTATTAGTTTTTTCTTAATTAGGTAGGTTGTCACTAGTTCGTTGCTTTGCTAGTGATGTAACAATGTCGATTTTTGACTACGATAAATAAACCAAATCGAAATGAACCGCGACCAATCTCCTTACCACACATCATATCGTATCAAAGTGTGAAAAAAAAGAGAATGCAGGAGGCACCGACCTTTCTGATGACATCCTCTTGCTTTGGAAGGAGGCCAAGAGAATTAATAGCAAAGTGGTCTCTGTCTACCCCAGTGGGACACATGTTATATTGTGTAAATAAGGAATTATTAAAAGGATATCTTTCGTTTAGCATAATATTTTTTATTAGGTACAAATTACTATATCGTAGGCAGGTAGGTACATAAGTTAAGTCCAAAATTGTGCTTGTTTCTAGTACAAAAAATGCTATAGCTTGTATCAGAGATACAACCGTAAACTATTTAAGTGGATACTTTTTAAGTCGCCTCTTAACTCAATCAAATAGATGTTCGTTGATGTCGCGTCTTTGTTCAATCAAGGAAGAAGGAATTAATCGCAACAATCGAAATCATAATAATCATAGACTTATAGGATTCGTAATAATAATATTATGTCAATGATGAGCGATGACAGCGCAATTACTACAGAGGTAATTTCATTTTTTTTATTTCTATCAAATAAACATCAACTTATCTTGAATAAAAACTAATAACAAATAATGAACGATTAAAATACCTAATAACCTGTAATAAGAAATCAAATTATGCGCAGTTCAAGTCAATAAACATTCCCAAAATTCATTTCACGATAGAACTACCCTGTCAAAGTACTTTTATTGTCAACCACTAAGTACGAAAATGTCTTGATCTGCGGAATTTCTTCGTGAAGTCGATCACGGCAGTAACGTGAACGAACAGGCCTTTCAGCACGATTTGCGAACATAGAAGTATGAACTTTTCTAAACCACAGACATCCATAGGTACTGGTTCTGTTGCCTAAAATTGAAAAATTATCGAGTTAACATACTATAGTATAGTACAAGCACGTACCTACAAACAAGATTGATAATGCAATTATACATAATTATTTAAAGGTTACCAATGTGTCTGTATCTGGTAAATATAACGTTGGTTCTGCTTTTAAAAGTCTCCATTTTAAATTTTCGTTTGGTCCAAAAGAATCCGACGTAAAGTGTTTCGAACAAATATGACCGCTTTTTTTAATTGCCCAATTTGGTCAAATTATTCGTCTAAGCCATTCACTTTTTAATTCTTCCCTTTTTGGAAATCTGTAACAAAAAAATATAGCGATATTTATTCGGCATTATTTTTCTTTTAACTCGCGCTGCAATGAGGGATTTTCTTTTCTTTTTTTTTTTACTCTTCCCTAGTCGCTGGATAGATGGCGCTGAACTTGGTAAGTTACTGCAAGGAACGGAACGTCACATAATTTTTTGATTATTGCACTTGGATGTAATTTTGAGATCGTAAAACGAAACGTACATAAAAAAGTAATTAATGTCATTGTCACATCACATCACAATGACATTTTGAAAATAAATAAATAATAACAACAAGGAAAAAGAAAAAAATAATTAGCAGTCTTTTTATGAGTTTTCTAAGCCAGAAAGAAAATGTCCCAAGAGAAAAAGAAGAGAAGTCTGTGCCTTGTGGATTTGTATAAAAATGGAGGCATACATCTTTTTCCTAAAGATGAAAGTCGTAAAGCGCAATGAGTACAAGCCATGGTACATTTTAAACCTGGACGGACCATAACAAAGCATTCGCAAATAATATGCTGAGCACACATGTCATCAACCAACGAGCGTATGTGACGTGACGTGACGTGACGCAATGTTTTTTTTTTCAATCGTTTTGGCTTTGGCACCTAGCAACGTAGTCAGTTCAACACCATCTACAGAGTTCTGGGAAACTATGTTTTTTTTTTTAATACTCAAAAAGAAAACCTCTCATTAATCTATTATCCTTTATGCACGGCTGCCACGGGAACCAATGTTCGATAGTTTGCCACACGGACTTTAGTACATCACTATACGAAAAACATAACCTCTCGTAGTCGGCAGAAAATCTATATAAAACAGGCAAATATCGGTGTAGAATTGAACACGAGTATGATTTACAAGAACTACTATTATTGTTACTGAGTTTTAGGTATGATCCTGAAACTTATTAACATAAAAACTATCAGAACTCACCGATGAAATGATATTGCTTCATTGTTGTTTTCTTTTCTTCCTGTATGCGATTTACAGCCTTCAATCGCACAAGACATTTTATTACAATGTTAAAAAAACAATCAACACAAACAATAATAAATCACACTTTCACGAATTTTGAGAGGAAGAGCACCAAAATATTTAATTTCTCTCGGTGAAGCTGTAAACTTTCGCAAAATGCAATAGACATTTCGATGCCACCAAATTAAGATGTGATGCACGCAACGAACGATATTACAACACAACGATACAATGATGAGACATATTTAATTTGATGGTATTATAATATTTAAAATACATCCAAATTACATCCATCTGACATTTGTTTGGTTCAAACTAGTGACACACCAGGAAAAAATATAAAGTAAGTGCGGTCCGTCGTTTCATTCACTCGTACACAGGAGTAATTTACGTTAGATGAGTACAATGGCTAATGCCCAGTTCTTATTTTAGTCAGGCTTCTATTTGTATTCCTTATTCTGAGACCAATGAGGTTTTATTTGTGTACACATAAATAAACAAATAGAAATAAAAAAAAAACATATATCCGTTTCACTTCCTCGCGTAGGTTTGTCTCTTTCACCCGTAAGTAACCGAATGGATAGTCTGGGGCCATCGAGCACCTAGCCCCGAGATAAAATGCCGATCCGACCGATTCCGTCAACTAATCAGTGTTTTTGCATAGACTTGACTATATGCTTCTCACTCCACTTACATGGGATTCTCTATTTCTATCACCAGGTGGTGTTGGCTTAGCCAATCAGAGCGCGTTAAAGCGCGACAAACGTTAGCAAAATTTATTTCGAACAAACCAGTGTCATTTCACCTCTATGGGGTTATAGCTGGGTATTTAGTGCGATTAACCGTTTGAAACTGGACTATGAGCTCATATTTGGCACAGTTGTTCCATAGGTGGTCCCGAGTGGATTTAGCCTGGGAGGCATCGGGAGGCATTTCCGGGGTGGCGAGGAGCGGGGGGGGGGGAAGTTTGATTCCGCCACGCTCCCTTTGAGTCATATAGCTCTCTTAGTGTACGTACCTAGGGCAAGTTTGATATCATTTTCGGATAAATGAAATATGATGAATTCATTTCTGAAAAAAAAATATGTCTTTCCATACAAAAAAAAATATATATATTTGGTAAAATCTGCTAATCTTGAACTATTTTTTTTCACATCATGGTCGTTTTCATTTGAACCATAGAATGTATCAATATATAAAAAATATAAACTAAAAGCCACATTTATCTGTATTTCAGACATATATTTTTTATTGTAATGTTGTGGCAAAAAGTGAGTGAAAAAAAATAAAGTTCACCACGAGGCAGACTGACGTATAGCGCGCGGTTATAACTTTTAACAAAACGAATTTGTATTTGAATCGTCTTGATGACCATTATACTGGCTCCTGTCCTATGGGGAGTATATATACCTACTACCTAAGAAGCATACTATATATATGAATCTAAAAGTGAGTAGAGTTGACTGTAGATTTGGTATCATATGGCATATAAGAATTGCGTTTTTCACAGTTAGAATGAACTATTACAACGGTATCGTCGTAATTTCATTAAAATTACTTGTGTTGTTTTCCAGTATCTATGAGCACCCACAGCTCTTCAAGTTGAGGTAATTTTTGCACATGTGCAACTGCTAGTACTACGATGTCAGTATCAACAGCGCGTAGCATGATTTTTGTCAGACCTCAAGCGACAGCATTAGACACATGCGCCATTATGCGAGTATCCGCCTCTTCATGATTACACGGGGCTAACCTCTGAGTGTCACATGTTATATTCGTCAAAATATTGGCTCCATCCGTGATATAAAATTCTTTGCCATTGTCAAAGTCATATGAATGACATAAGGTGGAAATGAAATGAAACAATTCTTCCTTGTTGGAATTGATCCTCAGGAAATTCGTCCAACCTTTAGGTATTTTCGTCGTAGCAGTGACCCGTGTTCTTTGACCAGTGCCACGTTTTTTTCTGGTGCTATTTTTTAGCCTATCGCTCTTATATGTTTGCCAAACAACATCTAATCTTAAGACCGTGCCAAGTTCTTTACAAAGAAATGGTATAAATACTGTTAAAGCATATTCACTGAAAGTTTTGCTTTGGCCAGGGCACAGCATGTGGACTTATGCAAATCCGTCAAGTATTTTTGCTGATAATGGTCGCAAATGGTAGTAATTGCCTTCAATAAGTCTTGACTTTCTTCCCAATCGTAATTTACTCATTGAATAAAGAGCTGGAGGGCTGGCCTGGTTTTCATGCTCTGTGCTCACAAGTGGCAATATAAAGTTTGCTAGATAGACTACAGTCGTTCTTAAGTCCTCCTATTTGAAGTTTCATTTTGCTGACATCCTTTTTTTCAAGGGTTTAGAAGGGGATATTTATAGAGCTTGATTGGATCTTGCAAACTTTTTTTTAAGAGTTTGTCTGTAATCACTCATTATAAAATTTAATGTTTTGCTCTTCACCACTTGTTTCTATCTTGAATATAACTTCGGCAACTTCAGATGGAGCGATCATTTTTGTGTCAATATTATACAAGTCGGGGATTGTTCAAGGAAAGGGTTTCCCATACCATTGACTTTACATCCACCATACATTTATTTTTATTTGCGGTCGTGTCAGAAAGATGGCTGGTGTCTTCATCTATAGCGCTGTTCTCCGTATACAAAATTGCCTTCTCAAAACTGTTAACAATTATGTCGATTCGGCGTAGCACAACTTATTTGACAGGACTAACCTTATTTTAAGGGTCCTGTCTTTTTCTTTCTGTATCGAAAAGACAAAGACAGGACACTCAAAATAAGGTTAGTCCTGTCAAATAAGTTAATTTGTGTTACGCCGAATCGACACCAATATCTGCCAGTTCAGGTCCAGAAAAAGCCACTTAAGTAGAGCATCTGAATTTTCCGTCAAACCAATGAACCCTGTGGTGCGTAAAATAATATAAAAATGTAAAGTTTAAATAAGAACCAGATCAAATCAACTACAATTTTTGTAGCATAAATATAAATGTAAGATAGAAGTGACTTCCTACCTCCAACTCCTTTTAATACGGAATTCATCTGCTCGTGTGCTTGGTCTAAAGCCATCCCAGAAAACTTGCGATTACTTTTTCGAGCCACAAAATGTCCCTTCTGAAAGTGTTTTAACACTTGGGTGGGTTTTTACAAAAGTGTGGAACCAAAGTAGTGACAAAAACTTTTTAACTGTTTTGTGTGGCTTGGAAATCACCTCTAACACAACCTCTTAGTAAATTTAACACCAGAAAGAGATGAAATGAGTTGAATACCTTTTAATATCAGTAACATAATGGGGGAAATAAAAGTAGTCAGCGCGATTAACATATTAAACGGTTATGATAATTTTTTTATCCATTTGTTTTTGATTATGTCGTACCCCCAACCCGGAGAAGCGATAAGATGAAGATGGTCTTATCGACTCACTCTTGAAATTATTTAGGTATGGATACGCACCTTATTAAATATAACTTACTACGAAATGATAAGGGTTTTTAATAAAATAACATTTTTATCTCACTAACCTCATCACAAACATACATAAATGTAGGTAGGTAGGCATAAATATCTAAACGTATATGTGATGCGTATTTTATTATGTATAATATAAACTATCGGTAAAGTTGTCATTAAAATGATAACGCATTATTATATCCCCACAGTACCCAACATCTAAAAGTCATCATTCTAAAAGTTATAACTACGCGCTATACGCCACTCTGCCCCACAGTGAACTTTATTTATTTTCACTCACTTTTTGCCACGACATTACAATGAAAATTATATGTCTATAATACAGATAAATGTGGCTTTCAGTCTATATTTTTTATATGTGATATATTGTATGGTTCAAATGAAAACGACCATTATGTGAAAAAAAATTGTTCACGATTAACAGATTTTACCAAATATTTAATTTTTTTGTATGGAGAGACGTTTTTTTAAATTAGAAATTAGTTAATCATATTTCATTTATCCGAAAATGATATCAAACTTGCCATGGGTACGTACACTTAGAGAGCTATATGATTCAAAAAGGAGCGCGGCGGAATCAAACTCCCCCCCCCCCCCCCCCCCCCCGCTCCTCGCCACCCCGGAAATGCCTCTCGAGGCCTCCCGGGCTAAATCCACTCGGGACCACCTATGGAACAACTGTGCCAAATATGAGCTCATAGTCCAATTTCAAACGGTTCCCATACAAGATGTTGCACCAAATACCCAGCTATTAGTAACTAATGGGGTTAGTTCCTTTGTGTTTGGGCCTTATGGAAGTCCCGGGCTAGTGTTTTATAAATATCAATTTATTGTTTTTTATTTTCCAAATATATTTCGACTACCTACAGTAGTCGGCATCAGTGAAATTAATGAGAAATTTAATTTCTGAAATTATAACAATAATATGTAAGTAAATATTTGACAATGAAATATCTACTAGTCGAAATATATTTGGAAAATTATTTTAAAAGCTTTTTAAATGCATATATAAATATATGTGTACAGAATGTAGATTTGGTCCACAGCTTGCTTCACATGAATATATGCATGATGCTTATTTAAAAAACCGAATAAAAAGAAATAATACCGCTTGAAAAAGGAGTTATGTCCTTTTTTAAGTCCTAAAATTACCTTGACAAACTGTAACAGCGTTATCTACTCGGGCGCCTCTCCCCCCCCCCCCCTCCGGCGCTGCTTCGCCAGTGCTGAGTCAATTTCGCCATGTCTGTAGTACACTAGAAGTTTTTTGTCGCCCTCAAAATATCGAAAACAAATATTCGATTTTTTATTTTAATTTTAATTATCTTTATTTTGAATATAACCTACCCGCCGTAGGAAGTTGCCGACTAAATCAACATCCTGTATAATCTAATAAATGATGTAATAAATATAAAATACTACGTCCACAGATCCATCGATTTGCAAACCTGGTTCTACGTGGTCAGTGAACGGATGCGATACCTGTCGTTGCAATCCAACAGGTAGAGATTTCAAATGCACACAAAAAAAGTGCAACCAACTGGAAAATCCTACGAAACGGTTGCGTCCAGGTAAGTGACTGGGTCCCAATTTAGTTATTTTTAGGGTTCCGCAGTACCTATAAAAGGTATAAAAGGAATCTTTATGGTGAGACTCCGTTGTCCGTCCGTCCATATGTCACAGCCTAATAACTTTAGCATAATTAAAAATTAAGACATCAAATTTAGCACAAACATAGCATTAGTTTGCCCACATTACACGGTGTAAAAAAATAAGAAAATTTGAAATTGTTCAGAATATTTCTAAAACAAAAGTGAGAAAAACAAAAAAAAATATCCTAAAAATACAAAATGAGTATCAAATTGTAGATAATAAAAAGCTGATTGTAAAAATATATACTTTTAAATCTTTAAAAACGCTCAAAAATATGTATCCCCCCTTATCTCCGAAACTGGTAAACCGAAAAATTTGAAAAATAGGTCGATAAAAGATCATAGCTGGCCAATTACAGAAAATTTACATCAAATAAAAAAAAGTTGAGCATAAATGAGAAATGTAAAAAAAAGAAGGAAAATAAATAAAAAAAATATTTTGTAAAAATGTAATATGGGTATTAAATTGTAGGTATTAAAGAGCTGATTGTAAAAAATTATAGTTTGGCTATATTTAATTGCATCTCTTTCGAGAAATCCTTGAAAAACCACTAAAAAATGTATGTCTCCCCCTTATCTCCAAAACTGCTGGACCGAAAAATAGGAAAAAAATCATGGTAATACGTGTTTATGTAAAGATAACAAGAAAAATAAAGCAAATTCACGAAAAAAATTACAAAATTAAATTTATCATCCACAATACGGAACCCTAGGTATGCGAGTCTGAATCGCAATTGGCCGGTTTTTCAACTTCAATTCTTGTCTGGTTTTTGGAATAAATACGACCATTTATAATTAATACTTTTTTATTTATATTTATAATAATCTGTTTAAAATAATAAAGAGCTAAAAACATTTTAAAATAAAATTTATCCAGTCAGTTTAAATAATGAAAATTTTCATACTTAAACTGATTTTGCAAGATTTTGATTTTGTATTTACAGGATGTGACGCCATCGTCATATTAGGTTGAATGGTCGGCTCTTTGAGATTTGAATAGTTAGTCTAGTTTTGGTCTACAAAAGAAACTTAACGTAGCCTGTGGCTGCATTAAAGTTAGGCTGGAAAATTAAGTTTATATTGTCAGTGGAAAGGGAAAAACGCTAAAGCGCCACTTGGTCCAAAATGAGTTATATAAATCGTTGAAATTGAGGCAATCTGAGTACTTTTTTGGCACTTTTTGTACTTGTTAAATAATTTATAATGAATACTTTCAATCTAGTTCACGAGTAAGCAAATTATTGTTCACATTAATATGTGTGTCAGTGTCACGCACGCGTAAGTGTTATAAGTAATATAAGTGATAACTATTAACTTGTGGATTGTGGACATTGTGGATCACTATGTCACATCCGAAAGCAGGCAGCCCGTTCAACCGCAGCAACTTGACCTCAAGGAGCCCCCACTGCCCTTGCCGCGCCCTACAGATGATGGCGCGCGTACCAATTCAGCCTCTAGAGTGATTTCGTCACCGGAAATCCAGAAAGGATGACTTCTATTGAGCAATGTTTAAATGAGGTTTGTACCATAGCTACGTAGGGAAAACTGAACTCAGATCAGAAGCTGAGAATAACCAATTTATGTCGCAAAGTAGCAAGTGGCACGTCCCAGATGGCTATCCAGTACCAGTCGGCAAAACAAAAAGCTATTACAGCGCATGCCACAATTGATCACTTATACGAGCAAGCAGACATGGTGAAGTGCATTCAAGACCTAAAAGTACCTGTCCAGGACGCGTGTAAGCAGCAGCCGACAACTGAGCAATTGTCTTTTGCGTACATCATAAAAAAAGGCAAAGATAAATTTATCAGACCATCCAACTTAAGCTCTGTAGCAATATTTCCAAATGACAAGAAGAAAAGCAGTGAGGATACAAAAGCTTTGGTCCAATGGTTAATATGCCCGGAGGAACTGAAACTTCATGTACGCAGTGTCCGCAATACGAAAAATGGCGGTGTCATCATCAACACCGAACGGAAAGAAGACATTGAGAAATTAAAACAGTCTGAGAAAATCTGTACTGCAGGGTTAATTGTTTCCGATATAAGCAAGCGCAAACCAAGGAGTATTGTAATTGGTGTCCCAAACAGCTTAGGTACTAAGCTTAGGTACCAGGGAAGTGGTAGAATGTTTTTACGAGCAAAAGATTGGGCGTGTGATCATGCTGCCCAAACCAGGCAAAGACCCAAGAAGACCTGAGCACAACTGGCCCATCACCCTCCTAAGCAACCTCTCGAAGTCATTCAAAAGACTCCTGCTATGGAAGCTGATGCCCTACATCACACCTCACCCGGAACAGTTTGGATTCCGCACAGAGCACTCAACGACCCTCCAACTCACCAGAGTAGGTATTGCACCACATGACGGTAGCCCCTAACAAAAAGGAGTACATCGTTGTAGTACTCTTGAAAATGGAAAAGGCATACGACAGAGTATGGCATGAGGGGCTGCTATACAAGCTGTCAAACTCCCCCGTATTACGCCGCCTCGTCAGAGTCGTGGCGTCGTTCTTGGCCAACGCGCCAACACGTTGACCAACGGAAAAAAAAAGTTTTTGTTTTAACCCTAGACCTCTCCAAAAATGTGTTCGAGTCTATTATTATACTGGAAAATGGAAAAAGTATTTTCATTCGCTCAAATAGTTTGCAGTACACCCGCATGTAAAAACGACTTACCAATCGCGAATGAAAAAGCAATGCTTCATAATCACAGTAAATGTGCGAATGTACACTTTTTTAAAGTCGCCGATGTCGCATTGGGCCCCTTTATTTCGACGGCAAATCAAAGCGTGCTAAATATAGACAGGGTGTTAAGATGAAGTTGCGGAAGCTGGAATCTGACGATAGTACTCACAGTGTAAAAATCATACAGTGATCCAACGCCTTTGATGTCTGCGAAAATGCCGACAACGTCTGGACAGTGGCCATTATCTAGGGTTGTCAGTTCTTAACAATAAAAATAATGTTATATTTTTATTAAGTATATTTTATTAAGCTTACGTATTTATACACCAAGACATACATAACAAAAATAATTTACATAAATTTCATGTAAAAAAGACATTAATGCCTCTATGGGTTCCTCTCTGTACGAATATTTCAGTATTAGGGTGAGCGTCCGTTTCAAAACGAAGACCTTCACTCGGAGTGATGCGAATTTCACCCCACAGTTTTCAGTTATCTGTCAGTTTTACGAAAGTGTTTTGAAGCGATTCCAAGGAATGTGAATATCGCACTGGCTAGTGCGAATCCTAACACTACCTAAATTCACCTTATTTGGAAGTTTACCCGGGTCTTGGACAACATTTGAAAAACCTCATTTTCTATTTATAAAGGGAAGGAAGTGAAAATGATTATTTTGAAAGTTGTATTAGGATCATAATAAGAGCACATACTCTAAAAAGAGCTCCTTTTCTTCCCATTTTTCATTATCTCTCTCATCCACTAGATGACAAAATGACAATCATGTTGAAAAATACTTGGAATATTTGTGGTTGTATTATTATTATAATAATTATCTTTTTAATACGTGTACGAGTCGAACAATAGAATTACTGGTGGGTGACACACTTACCTTACACCGAATTATTCCAATGCCTCCTGATGGAAGCTGCCTATTCCATTCGATTGCATATTCTTTGTTTGAGTATAGTGATAAACAACAAACCAATAGGTTGCGTGAGACTATAGTAGAGTATATATACAGGGTGGAAAAAATGTAAGGGCGATGGAAGGGAACTACCTTAAATCCTTTAATTAGCTCATTTTACTGAAAGAAAACATTCCTTTATTTTTTAAAAGAACCAAACTGCATACAAAGATCTTCTAAAATTCGCTTGTATCACTCGGGAATCGAACCAACTGAAAATTAAAAAAATAAACCCTCACTATTTTATTATACGAATCGGGAGGATTATTGTTCAGGATAAAATTTGTCTCATAAACATTTGGTCTTACACTCATCTGTTGTACGAGATACCCATAAAATTGAGTATTTATTACAAGTTCTTTATTAACAATACCTAGTACTGTATTTAAGGTAGTTCCCCTTCAGGGCCCTTAAATTTTTTCCACCCTGTATATGTCGTAACGGGGAAGATTTAAGTGTCTACACTAGCGCTCCAAAAGGGGATCCTTACTGCTAATAAAACTTTAATTTTATTGTGAATATCTAATAATTCATAATTTCCTTACAAAAAGTAATGATATCCCATCGAAAACATAAATGTGAAATGAGAGCCAAGTTCAATGGTCAGACCTGAAATTTATTTATAACAACATTAAATATTTTATAACAACTTAAAACAAGTTCAATGGTCAGTCCTGAAATTATAACAACATAAAATATTTTATAACAACTTAAAATATCACTTCTTCTTATAACTAGGGATAATATATTGAAGCCTAAGGTCTGACTGGGTAGTTCGAATATACGAATTTGTATTAAGTACCTACTAAAACAGCAGTCATGGAAGAGCCCTATGTTCGATAGCTAGTTTCTACCAGCAAGCCAAATTTTCGGAAGAATAAAATAAGAACTTACAGCTTTAGAACTTGCGAAGGCTATAATATAATACGTATATGAAAACTAGCCAAGTCAGACCTTAGGCTTCAATATATTATCCTAAGTTATAAGAAGAAATTATATTTTAAGTTGTTATAAAATATTTTATGTTGTTATAATTTCAGGACTGACCATTGAACTTGGCACCTATTTAGATCTCAATTCTTTTGTCGTTGATGTCAACAACTAAGGCATAATATTATCATAATTTTGAACTTGGCTCTCATTTCACATTTATGTTTTTGATGGGATATAGTGTCATGCGTTGAATTATATATGTTATATATGTTATTTTGCTGTCAGATGTTCATTACGATTATCACCAGACTTACGCGGTAGACCCGCTGTTCTAAAACACTCTTCTCATGGGAATAACTCGCAAGCGTTTCAAAACAAGATTTTTCTTTCACTTTCTCGTATAAAACTTTGCATGACGTTCATACGTTTCAAATTGGACGCTTGTGTATCCTAATGTGTATTTTGTTTTATTTTTCAGATGAGGCTAATGATAAGGGAATAATTGAAGTTAACTTTGGTAACCTTGGTGGAATACCTCCGACGATAGAATGTATACCCGGCTCGACAGTGTCTCTTGACAACGGTTGTAACACTTGCAACTGTCCTAGAGGTCAGGTAGGGGTTTGCACCAGAATGCAGTGTAAATTGAAGGGTAAGTATGTAACATATGAAAGCGGCTATAGCTCAGGCGGTAGGACGCTGGCGTTTCAGTCTCAACTCAGGTTCAATCCTCGGTCGGACATGCAGGAAAACATCGTGAGGAAACTTGCTTGGCCTAAAAAGCGTGTATCTGTGCCCGAAGAACGGCGATAGGGCTTACCACGACGTTTAAACGTAATAATCGTCGGTGAAACATGGAGGTACCGAGTGTGACTCGGGAACACCTCTGACACACCCTCGGGGATTCATGCCGTGACAATATTGTACAGTCGTTCTCTATGGACTGCAGTTGTTTTGACAAGACTGAGCCCGACCGTCCCGCGGGGTGGCAGATGTTTAGGTTTAATAGAACTTGTGATCTAAAAAACCTCATGATGATGAATATTTTAAAGAAAAAGCTGTAATATCTATTTGTCTTCGTGTGACGTCATTTGAGTAAAATGAATGAATGAATTGTTTATTTTTCTAAAAACATTACTTAAAACTATTACAATTTTGCCAAACCACTATCGCGGTTTGTCGGCAAGCTCTTAATTTTAATTATATACTATTCACACTATACACAAACACTTTTTGTAGAAGTAGCTAACAAGTAAACAAAGAGAAAAAGAAAAACTATATTATACGACATATTAAGTCTTAAATAAAAGTAAGCGCTTGAGTTTATTTTTAAAACTAGATTTCGTTACATTATTAACACAGAAGTCTGTTGGGAAGCTTTTATAAATTTTAGGTAGCATAATAATGCCCATACGGGATCCGTAGTAGTTACAATGTTTAGGTATTAGGTATTTGGTCTCATTTCTTTTGGCACTACGGGTAGGATAGCTATGGTTCACTATTTTTAAATAATTTGGTTTTCCAAACGTTTCTATTGCTATTTCATATGTTACTCTAGTATCTATTGGCATTATTCTACAGATTTTGAAGAGATTTTCATATTCACCTTTACATTTTATTTTAATATTTCTACTCACTATGCATTTAAGAAACCTTATCTGTAGCCTTTTTATTTCACTTAAATAAGTGGGAAATGTTCGACCATAGCTAGCCAATCCGTAGTTGATCACTGATTCAACAAGTGCATGATAAATACAGTATAACAATGACCTGTTTACAAAAAATTTTAGATTTCTAAACTTAGCCAACAATATTCTGAGTTTTGCACATATTTCTTTTATATGTATTTTCCAATTCATATCTTTATCTATTGTAAGGCCCAAATATTTAATTTTATCTACTTTCTGTAAACATTTACACTGACAATTAACATTATTTTGATGGAAGCATTCGTATGAGTGCCCGATGATATTAAATGATAAATCCTTGTCTCGGCTTCTTTGAGATCTAATATGCATAAATTTTGTCTTTTCTGTATTCAAAATAATGCCATTATCATGAGACCACTTGAGTATATTATTAAAATCCTCTTGAATACATTTTTCTATATTTTTCACATCTGTATCTGAATACATAATACACGTATCGTCCGCATACATATAAGTTTTACAATTTTTAACAACATTGCTGACACTATTTACGTGCATTATGTATCCAACGGGACCGTATACAGAGCCAGTTGGCACACCATGCTTTATTTCATACTCGTCACTCGTTGTTTCATTAACCTTTACTTTTAATCTACGTTGTTCCAAGTACTTTTTGAACCACACTTTAACAGGACCTCTTACTCCACATTCATCCATTGCTTGTAATAATGTGCTGTAGTCCAGTGTGTCAAATGCCTTCTTGAAATCGATAAATAATGCGATCACGTGTTGTTTCTTATTTAAACAAGAGTAAACATCGTCAGTGAACTCAAACAAAACAGAATTTGTGCCCTTATTTTTCTGAAAACCATGTTGTGAACTATTAATTATTTTATGTTTGTCTAAAAATTCTGAAATTTGTCCGACTATAACCTTTTCTACGATTTTGTTTATTGTTGACAGTATTGCGATTGGTCTATAATTAGTATATTCAAAATGACTAGCCTGCTTATATATTGGTCTTATAATAGATAGTTTAAGTTCTTCAGGATAATGGCCTCCCTGAATGCACAAATTTACAAACTTCGCAAGCAAAGGGCTAATTTCTTTTTTTATTGCTTTTATGTCTTTTATTCTAATCCGGTCGGAACCTGCTGATTTCTTTTCATCCATACTAACAATTATTTTTTCTATTTTGGTTGCGTTCACCTTTCGAAAGTTAAAGGAAAGAGGTATTTCCTTAACATACGACGATCTATCTAAAAACTTTTTATCACAAGTATGTTTGATGTTATTAATTTCATTTGTAAACGTTTCTGCAAATTTATTACATAATACTTTTGTATTGTGTTCCTTGTTTCCTAGATATTTACTAATTACACTATCTAAACCACTTTTTGTTTTGCCTAGCCAAGTATTCAAATTTTCCCATATTTTTTTAATGTCTGTCTTACAATCCTTAATTACTTGTTTTCTGTAGTTATTCTTTGAAGTATTTATGATTTTTGATGTTTTGTTTCTCCATTTAGTGTATTCTAATCTATAAGTCATATTTTTTGGTTCTTGTTTCCATCTTCGAAATAAGTCATCTTTCTTACAAAGCATGTAATAAAGTTGTGTAGACATCCATTCGTTATTTATTTTTTTATTTTTATTTATAGGTACCTCCCTATAGCTCTCATCATAAATATTTCCAAAAATATCACAGATAGATTCGTACAATTTCAAAGGACATTCTATACTCAAAAGAGCATTCCAATCACAATCAAGTAGTTTACTCACAACAAGTTTATTATTGAGTACTTTCCTTATAGTTTCACCGCCATCCTGCACTGCAGTCCCGCTCAACATCACACCTGTTAGGTAATGGTCAGATATCTTACACGTCAGTAGATGCGAACGCACACTATCACACCGCACGCGCACATAGATATGGTCGATACAGGTTTGCGTAATTTTTCCGTTTATGATTTCTTCGCGGATGTAGTCTCGTAAACCGCACTGTAATCCATACCGACATAAAATATCTTCATACTTGGTTACAACTGTGTTTAATCCCCTATTTTTTATGTCTATGTTAATATCTCCCAAGTACAAAATATCCTCTTGTTCAGGTATATCCCGTAAAATATCGTTCAGTTCCTGTATAAACCTAAGTTTATTGGCCTTCGGTGGTCTGTACATAGCTAAAATATGTATCAATTTGTTGTTTATTTGAAATCTGCCTTGTATCATCTCAAAACTGCAACCATTTTTGTTTTGACATTCGAATGAAAGCTGGTCTTTTACATAAATGAGAATGCCCCCACCCTTCTTATTATGTCGCGTATTAGAGAAGACGGTAAAACCGGGTATCTGGAAAAGTGATACGCTGTGTTCCTTGATATTAACATCCGTTAATATGATAATAGATAAATTGTCCAAAACTTCTTTAATCGTAAGAATAAATTGGTCAAACCCTTTTTTGATTGATCTTATATTAAACTGCAATATTTGCGTTTCATCGCTGTGTTCTTTTATATTATTTATCCATGTATCTGTATTTATATACCGGGTGTATTTTATGTCACCAGTATCTGAAAGTGATATTATTGTATCAAGCTCTGTAATGATAATGTTTTTACGTATCTATTAACATATCTATTAAACTATTTATTTTCCTCGATCGGAAGAAAGTTTTTTATTTCTTTCTCCCTCTTTATATGAATTATTTTCGGCTCATCTTCACTCTTTTTAATCAGGATCTTCGAATTTTGTATCCATATGTATCGAAAGTAGCTTTTAAGCGAGTTTTTAACCTGCCAAAAAAGGTCCCTAGTTCTCTTGGACACGTTTTCATTTATATATATCTGGGTTTTATTATTACCACCGTTAATTTGGGCGTTAGTCACTCTGTTGGTCTTGCGCGCTTTCAACCATTGTTCCCTGGCCGCGCGCGAGCGCATAGCTACAACAATCGACCGCGGTCGAGCGGGCTGTTGGCTCTCGCTATTACCCGCATTCTTTTTCGAGCGGTTTGGAGCGCCTACCCTCCAAGCAGATTCTATATCGTTAACGCTTTCTTCTCCAATTTCGAGCCCTTTTATGACCTGTTTTAACACATCATTTAAGTTTTCATCCTTCCTCTCTTCCAGGTTTCCAATCTCAATGTTCTTTTCAAACTCTCTTTCTTCCAACGTACAAATTCTTTCTTCCAGGGACTCATTGTATTTACTTATAAAAATATTTTGGTTAGATAAATCACTGACCTTGTTTTCCAGCTTTTTCATTCTATCCTGAGACTCCTGTTGGAATTTTAGCATTTCCTGATATTTTTCTGCATAGAAATCCACACTTTCAGTAAGTTCCGTCATGTTTTTTTCAATGTTAAACATTATTTCAAGCTTTTTGTTTAACTCCTTCAGCAAACATTCCACAGACATCGAAACGTCGCTTGTTGTCAGAGTCGGTGGTTTCTGTGGCGTTTTGTCAACGCATTTTAGACATGCCCCGTTTTTCTCAAAGCGTTTCAGGTCTTCTTTAATACATGCCTTGTGAAAGTAGCCCCCACAGGCTCCCTTGCACTGCACAACATCTGGTTTGTTAACCGAAACAAAAAGCCTACACTTTTTACACTGCACCATTATCGAAAAAGTGCTTGCGCGCGTGTGGATAAATAAATAACAATTAACACGTCCGTCCGCCAAGAGCACCGACGACGGCATGATATATAAGCTGTATAGGAATGTGTCTTTTACTATCAATATACATTTCTTTGCTTCTGACTTATTTAACAGATGAGTAGACTGACAGAGACAGACCACTTTTTTTTTAAAAGCAATCACACATCACAATTTGTGTAATGTCTAAAATTCTCCAATGACGTCATATCGGACAGTTCTTTAAAATAATCATGGTTAATTTATATACCAAAATAATGAAAACTATGTCCTAAAATGGCGTATATACTCTGAAAAAATTAGACTTTTAAAAATTAAGCTATGGGATTTTTTGAATAGTTATGCTGCTTTTTATTTTGTAAAGATTTTTTAATATCATCACCATCACGCAGACGTCTATCCACATTATATACAAAATTTTGCGTGACCCTGGATAGAACTTAAATTTCAGGGATATTTTAATAAATATTTATCAATAAAACTAATAATATTATCAATTTATCATATTTAATTACCAATTTAATCAATTTCTCCGTGAAAACCATCGTAGCAGAAAGCACATTCTTTTTTTTTTAAGAACTCGTGTTCAACTTGCATTCACATTGGACCGCGCCGCGTTCTAATTATTGCCCTTTGTGGGCGCTATACGAAACATAGAGAGAATTCGGAACGCAGAACGTTCTTCTGCAGATTACTTGTGTACCAATGAGGTTTTATTAGAAACAAATAGAAATAAATAAAAAACGTACGTCATACATCTGTTACACTTCTTCTTGTAGGTTTGTCTCTTTCACCCGTACAAAATAAGTAGAGTGTGGAATAAATGGGGGCGCACCTACCTTACAAATGACCACCCCATAGTGAGAATTAATGACTTTGATACTTTATTTTATCAGATAAGGCGGACACTTTCAAAGTCATGTATGTATATTCGTTAACAACGTTGGCGTTTCCTAATCTTGTTTCACTCAAGATTTTGAATCAAACGATAGCAATATTGACTTTGGAGAATTCATAATATTTTATTAAGTTTTCATGAGCATTAAACATGAAACAATTTTGAACGGATTTCACACTCCGTTCATTTCACACTCTTCCATTTTGAAACGTTGGCTTTTTGTAAAATTCAAATAAAATGAGTGTTAAATCCGTTCAAAATTGATTCACTGAAAATCAGTGACAACCAAACTATGCCGTTATTTCTTTCTCCTTCTTGGTCAATCTTCCTCACAGTATTGACGCTTACGCCTAAAAGTTACATTTTTTTTTTATTTCAAGTATCAAGTGTGGTCAGTTTTTTATACGCGCCCTGTGAAATCGCAAAGCATAACCTAAAAACACATTTTAAGCCTAAACTCGGGTAAACATTGTTGTGCGAAAGCGAGCAACATAACTTCATAACAAAAACGCATTATTTTCAGCGGTTCCCTCATAAACATTGTCCAATGAAGACAACATTTTTCCAGCCTCCATTTCTGCTAAGCATCGCAAGAAAACTTTATAAATCACTGCTCTAGCACCACTCCGTATAGTCTTCTTCATCCTGAGATCTTGAAATAACGGGGGAAATGCACGTTTTCCTTAGATTTAACAAAATATTGAAATATCTCTTAGTCGCATCGAACGAATGACACACAAGCACAGACTATCTTGACATGACAGTAGTCGACAGTTACGTAGGTGTTGCCGTCAATCAAAATAATTGGTTGCACCTGTCACCGCGTCAGACTCTTTTTTGCCAAGCTGTAAGTAACCGGACGAATAGCCTGGAGCAGTCTGGGCCCATCGAGCACCTAGCCCCGAGATAAAATACCGATCCGACCGATTCCGTCAACTAATCAGTGTTTTTGCATAGACTGGACTATATGCATCTCACTCCCACTTACATGGGATTCTCTATCACCAGGTGGTGTTGGCTTAGCCAATCAGAGCGCGTTACAGCGCGACAAACGTTAGCAAAATTTATTTCGAACAAACCAGTGTCATTTAACCTCTATGGGGTTAGTAACTAATGGGGTTAGTTCCTTTGTGTTTGGGCCTTATGGAAGTCCCGGGCTAGTGTTTTATAAATATAAATTTATTGTTTTTTATTTTCCAAATATATTTCGACTACCTACAGTAGTCGGCATCAGTGGAATTAATGAGAAATTATAACTATAACATGTAAGTAAATATTTGACAATGAAATATCTGCTAGTCGAAATATATTTGGAAAATTATTTTAGAAGCTTTTTAAATGCATATATAAATATATGTATACAGAATGTAGATTTGGTCCACAACTTGCTTTATATGAATATATGCATGATGCTTATTTAAAAAACCGAATAAAAAGAAATAATACCGCTTAAAAAGGAGTTATGTCCTTTTTTAAGTCCTAAAATTACCTTGATAAACTGTAACAGCGACGTGAAGCGCTAGTACTTATCTACTCGGGTGCCCCTCTCCCCCCCCGCCCCCCCCCCGGTGCTGCTTCGCCAGTGCTGAGTCAATTTCGCCATGTCTGTAGTACACTAGAAGTTTTTGTCACCCTCAAAATATCGAAAACAAATATTCGATTTTTTATTTTAATTTTAATTATCTTTATTTTGAATATAACCTACCCGCCGTAGGAAGTTGCCGACTAAATCAACATCCTGTATAATCTAATAAATGATGTAATAAATATAAAATACTACGTCCACAGATCCATCGATGGTTTGCAAACCTGGTTCTACGTGGTCAGTGGACGGATGCGATACCTGTCGTTGCAATCCAACAGGAAGAGATTTCAAATGCACACAAAAAAAGTGCAAACAACTGGAAAATGCTAAGAAACGGTTGCGTCCAGGTAAGTGACTGGGTCCCAATTTAGTTATTTTTAGGGTTCCGCAGTACCTATAAAAGGTATAAAAGGAACCTTTATGGTGAGACTCTGTTGTCCGTCCGTCCATATGTCACAGCCTAATAACTTTAGCATAATTAAAAATTAAGACATCAAATTTAGCACAAACATAGCATTAGTTTGCCCACATTACACGGTGTAAAAAAAATAGGAAAATTTGAAATTGTTCAGAATATTTCTAAAACAAAAGTGAGAAAAACAAAAAACAAATATCCTAAAAATACAAAACGGGTATCAAATTGTAGATAATAAAAAGCTGATTGTAAAAATATATACTTTTAAATCTTTAAAAACCATACCATAATACGGAACCCTAGGTATGCGAGTCTGGATCGCAATTGGCCGGTTTTTCAACTTCAATTCTTGTCTGGTTTTTGGAATAAATACGACCATTTATAATTAATACTTTTTTATTTATATTTATAATAATCTGTTTAAAATAATAAAGAGCTAAAAAACGTTTTAAAATAAAATTTATCCAGTCAGTTTAAATAATGAAAATTTTCATACTTAAACTGATTTTGCAAGATTTTGATTTTGTATTTACAGGATGTGACGCCATCGTCATATTAGGTTGAATGGTCGGCTCTTTGAGATTTGAATAGTTAGTCTAGTTTTGGTCTACAAAAGAAGCTTAACGTAGCCTGTGGCTGCATTAAAGTTAGGATGGAAAATTAAGTTTATATTGTCAGTGGAAAGGGAAAAACGCTAAAGCGCCACTTGGTCCAAAATGAGTTATATAAATCGTTGAAATTGAGGCAACCTGAGTACTTTTTGGCGCTTTTTGTACTTGTTAAATAATTTATAATGAATACTTTCAATCTAGTTCACGAGTAAGCAAATTATTGTTCACATTAATATTTGTGTCAGTGTCACGCACGCGTAAGTGTTATAAGTAATATAAGTGATAACTATGGACTTGTGGATTGTGGACATTGTGGATCACTATGTCACATCCGAAAGCAGGCAGCCCGTTCAACCGCAGCAACTTGACCTCAAGGAGCCCCCACTGCCCTTGCCGCGCCCTACAGATGATGGCGCGCGTACCAATTCAGCCTCTAGAGTGATTTCGTCACCGGAAATCCAGAAAGGATGACTTCTATTGAGCAATGTTTAAATGAGGTTTGTACCATAGCTACGTAGGGAAAACTGAACTCAGATCAGAAGCTGAGAATAACCAATTTATGTCGCAAAGTAGCAAGTGGCACGTCCCAGATGGCTATCCAGTACCAGTCGGCAAAACAAAAAGCTATTACAGCGCATGCCACAATTGACCACTTATGCGAGCAAGCAGACATGGTGAAGTGCATTCAAGACCTAAAAGTATCTGTCCAGGACGCGTGTAAGCAGCAGCCGACAATGAGCAATTGTCTTTTGCGGACATCATAAATAAAGGCAAAGATAAATTTGTCAGACCATCCAACTTAAGCTCTGTAGCAATATTTCCAAATGACAAGAAGAAAAGCAGTGAGGATACAAAAGCTTTGGTCCAATGGTTAATATGCCCGGAGGAACTGAAACTTCATGTACGCAGTGTCCGCAATACGAAAAATGGCGGTGTCATCATCAACACCGAACGGAAAGAAGACATTGAGAAATTAAAACAGTCTGAGAAAATCTGTACTGCAGGGTTAATTGTTTCCGATATAAGCAAGCGCAAACCAAGGAGTATTGTAATTGGTGTCCCGAACAGCTTAGGTACCAGGGAAGTGGTAGAATGTTTTTACGAGCAAAAGGTTGGGTGTGTGATCATGCTGCCCAAACCAGGCAAAGACCCAAGAAGGCCTGAGCACAACTGGCCCATCACCCTCCTAAGCAACCTCTCGAAGTCATTCAAAAGACTCCTGCTATGGAAGCTGATGCCCTACATCACACCTCACCCAGAACAGTTTGGATTCCGCACAGAGCACTCAACGACCCTCCAACTCACCAGAGTAGGTACTGCACCACATGACGGTAGCCCCTAACAAAAAGGAGTACACCGTTGTAGTACTCTTGAAAATGGAAAAGGCATACGACAGAGTATAGCATGAGGGGCTGCTATACAAGCTGTCGAACTCCCCCGTATTACGCCGCCTCGTCAGAGTCGTGGCGTCGTTCTTGGCCAACGCGCCAACACGTTGACCAACGGAGAAAAAAAAGTTTTTGTTTTAACCCTAGACCTCTCCAAAAATGTGGTCGAATCTATTGTTATACTGGAAAATGGAAAAATTGGTTTCATTCGCTCAAATTGTTTGCAGTACACCCGCATGTAAAAACGACTTACCAATCGCGAATGAAAAAGCAATGCTTCATAATTACAGTAAATGTGCGAATGTACACTTTTTTAAAGTCACCGATGTCGCATTGGGCCCCTTTATTTCGACGGCATATCAAAGCGTGCTAAATATAGACAGGGTGTTAAACTGAAGTTGCGGAAGCTGGAATCTGACGATAGTACTCACAGTGTAAAAATCATACAGTGATCCAATGCCTTTGATGTCTGCGAAAATTGTCAGTTCTTAACAATAAAAATAATGTTATATTTTTATTAAGTATATTTTATTAAGCTTACGTATATATACACCAAGACATACATTACAAAAATAATTAACATATGAGTTCCTCTCTGTACGAATATTTCAGTATTAGGGTCCGTTTCAAAACGAAGACCTTTACTCGGAGTGATGCGAATTTTACCCCACAGTTTTCAGTTATCTGACAGTTTTACGAAAGTGTTTTGAAGCGATTCCAAGGAATGTGAATATCGCACTGGCTAGTGCAAATCCTTACACTATATACCTAAATTCACCTTACTTGGAAGTTTACCCGGGTGTTGGACAACATTTGGAAAACCTCATTTTCTATTTATAAAGGGAAGAAAGTGAAAATGATTATTGTGAAAGTTGTATTAGGATCATAATAAGAGCACATACTCTAAAAAGAGCTTCTTTTCTTCCCATTTTTCATTATCTCTCTCATCCACTAGATGACAAAATGACAATCATGTTGAAAAATACTTGGAATATTTGTGGTTGTATTATTATTATAATAATTATCTTTTTAATACGTGTACGAGTCGAACAATAGAATTACTGGTGGGTGACACACTTACCTTACACCGAATTATTCCAATGCCTCCTGATGGAAGCTGCCTATTCCATTCGATTGCATATTCTTTGTTTGAGTATAGTGATAAACAACAAACCAATAGGTGGCATGAGACTATAGTAGAGTATATATACAGAGTGGAAAAAATGTAAGGGCTATGGAAGGGAACTACCTTAAATCCTTTAATTAGCTCATTTTACTGAAAGAAAACATTCCTTTATTTTTTAAAAGAAACAAAACTGCATTCAAAGATCTTCTTAAATTCGCTTGTATCACTCGGGAATCGAACAAACTGAAAATTAAAAAAATAAACCCTCACTATTTTATTATACGAATCGGTAGGATTATTGTTCAGGATAAAATTTGTCTCAAAAATTATTTGGTCTTACACTCATCTGTTGTACGAGATACCCATAAAATTGGGTATTTATTACAAGTTCTTTATTAACAATACCTAGTACTGTAATTAAGGTAGTTCCCCTTCAGGGCCTTTAAATTTTTTCCATCCTGTATATGTCGTAACTGGGAAGATTTAAGTGTCTACACTAGCGCTCCAAAAGGGGATCCTTACTGCTAATAAAACTTTAATTTTATTATGAATATCTAATAATTCATAATTTCCTTACAAAAAGTAATGATATCCCATCGAAAACATAAATGTGAAATGAGAGCCAAGTTCAATGGTCAGTCCTGAAATTTATTTATAACAACATTAAATATTTTATAACAACTTAAAACAAGTTCAATGGTCAGTCCTGAAATTATAACAACTTAAAATATAATTTCTTCTTATAACTAAGGATAATATATTGAAGCCTAAGGTCTGACTTGGTTAGTTAGAATATACGAATTATTATTAAGTACCTACTAAAACAGCAGTCATGGAAGAGCCCTATGTTCGATAGCTAGTTTCTACCAGCAAGCCAAATTTTCGGAAGAATAAAATAAGAACTTACAGCTTTAGAACTTGCGAAGGCTATAATATAATACGTATATGAAAACTAGCCAAGTCAGACCTTAGGCTTCAATATATTATCCTAAGTTATAAGAAGAAATTATATTTTAAGTTGTTATAAAATATTTTATGTTGTTATAATTTCAGGACTGACCATTAACTTGTCCTATTTAGATCTCAGTTCCTTTGTCGTTGATGTTAACAACTAAGCCATAATATTATCATAATTTTGAACTTGGCTCTCATTTCACATTTATGTTTTTGATGGGATATGGTGTCACGCGTTGAATTATATATGTTATATATGTTATTTTGCTGTCAGATGTTCATTACGATTATCACCAGACTTACGCGGTAGACCCGCTGTTCTAAAACACTCTTCTCATGGGAATAACTTGCAAGCGTTTCAAAACAAGATTTTTCTTTCTCTTTCTCGTATAAAACTTTGCATGACGTTCATACGTTTAAAATTGGACGCTTGTGTATCCTGATGTGTATTTTGTTTTATTTTTCAGATGAGGCTAATGATAAGAGAATAACTGAAGGTAACTTTGGTAACCTTGGTGGAATACCTCCGACGATAGAATGTATACCCGGCTCGACAGTGTCTCTCGACAACGGTTGTAACACTTGCAACTGTCCTAGAGGTCAGGTAGGGGTTTGCACCAGAATGCAGTGTAAATCGAAGGGTAAGTATGTAACATATGAAAGCGGCTATAGCTCAGGCGGTAGGACGCTGGCGTTTCAGTCTCAACTCAGGTTCGATCCTCGGTCTGACATGCAGGAAAACATCGTGAGGAAACTTGCTTGGCCTAAAAAGCGTGTATCTGTGCCCGAAGAACGGCGATGGGGCTCACCACGACGTTTAAACGTAATAATCGTCGGTGAAACATGGAGGTACCGAGTGTGACTCGGGAACACCTCTGACACTCCCTCGGGGATTCATGCCGTGACAATATTGTACAGTCGTTCTCTATGGACTGCAGTTGTTTTGACAAGACTGAGCCCGACCGTCCCGCGGGGTGGCAGATGTTTAGGTTTAATAGAACTTGTGATCTAAAAAACCTCATGATGATGAATATTTTTAAGAAAAAGCTGTAATATCTATTTGTCTTCGTGTGACGTCATTTGAGTAAAAGCTGTATAGGAATGTGTCTTTTACTATCAATATACATTTCTAATCATTTGCTTCTGACTTATTTGACAGATGAGTAGACTGACAGAGACAGACCACTTTTTTTTTAAAAGCAATCACACATCACAATCTGTGTAATGTCTAAAATTCTCCAATGACGTCATATCGGACAGTTCTTTAAAATAATCATGGTTAATTTATATACCAAAATAATGAAAACTATGTCCTAAAATGGCGTATATCCTCTGAAAAAATTAGACTTTTAAAAATTAAGCTATGGGATTTTTTGAATAGTTATGCTGCTTTTTATTTTGTAAAGATTTTTTAATATCATCACCATCACGCAGACGTCTATCCACATTATATACAAAATTTTGCGTGACCCTGGATAGAACTTAAATTTCAGGGATATTTTAATAAATATTTATCAATAAAACTAATAATATTATCAATTCATCATATTTAATTACCAATTTAATCAATTTCTCCGTGAAAACCATCGTAGCAGAAAGCACATTCTTTTTTTTTTAAGAACTCGTGTTCAACTTGCATTCACATTGGACCGCGCCGCGTTATAATTATTGCCCTTTGTGGGCGCTATACGAAACATAGAGAAAATTCGGAACGCAGAACGTTCTTCTGCAGATTACTTGTGTACCAATGAGGTTTTATTAGAAACAAATAGAAATAAATAAAAAACGTACGTCATACATCTGTTACACTTCTTCTTGTAGGTTTGTCTCTTTCACCCGTACAAAATAAATAGAGTGTGGAATAAATGAGGGCGCACCTACCTTACATATGACCACCCCATAGTGAGAATTAATGACTTTGATACTTTATTTTATCAGATAAGGCGGACACTTTCAAAGTCATGTATGTATGTTCGTTAACAACGTTGGCGTTTCCTAATCTTGTTTCACTCAAGATTTTGAATCAAACGATAGCAATATTGACTTTGGAGAATTCATAATATTTTATTAAGTTTTCATAAGCATTAAACATGAAACAATTTTGAACGGATTTCACACTCCGTTCATTTCACACTCTTCCATTTTGAAACGTTGGCTTTTTGTAAAATTCAAATAAAATGAGTGTTAAATCCGTTCAAAATTGATTCACTGAAAATCAGTGACAACCAAACTATGCCGTTATTTCTTTCTCCTTCTTGGTCAATCTTCCTCACAGTATTGACGCTTACGCCTAAAAGTTACATTTTTTTTTTATTTCAAGTATCAAGTGTGGTCAGTTTTTTATACGCGCCCTGTGAAATCGCAAAGCATAACCTAAAAACACATTTTAAGCCTAAACTCGGGTAAACATTGTTGTGCGAAAGCGAGCAACATAACTTCATAACAAAAACGCATTATTTTCAGCGGTTCCCTCATAAACATTGTCCAATGAAGACAACATTTTTCCAGCCTCCATTTCTGCTAAGCATCGCAAGAAAACTTTATAAATCACTGCTCTAGCACCACTCCGTATAGTCTTCTTCATCCTGAGATCTTGAAATAACGGGGGAAATGCACGTTTTCCTTAGATTTAACAAAATATTGAAATATCTCTTAGTCGCATCGAACGAATGACACACAAGCACAGACTATCTTGACATGACAGTAGTCGACAGTTACGTAGGTGTTGCCGTCAATCAAAATAATTGGTTGCACCTGTCACCGCGTCAGACTCTTTTTTGCCAAGCTGTAAGTAACCGGACGAATAGCCTGCAGCAGTCTGGGCCCATCGAGTACCTAGCCCCGAGATAAAATGCCGATCCGACCGATTCCGTCAACTAATCAGTGTTTTTGCATAGACTTGACTATATGCATCTCACTCCCACTTACATGGGATTCTCTATCACCAGGTGGTGTTGGCTTAGCCAATGAGAGCGCGTTAAACCGCGACAAACGTTAGCAAAATTTATTTCGAACAAACCAGTGTCATATTATTTCACCTCTATGGGGTTAGTAACTAATGGGGTTAGTTCCTTTGTGTTGGGGCCTTATGGAAGTCCCGGGCTAGTGTTTTATAAATATCAATTTATTGTTTTTTATTTTCCAAATATATTTCGACTACCTACAGTAGTCGGCATCAGTGGAATTAATGAGAAATTTAATTTCTGAAATTATAACAATAATATGTAAATAAATATTTGACAATGAAATATCTACTAGTCGAAATATATTTGGAAAATTATTTTAAAAGATTTTTAAATGCATATATAAATATAATACAGAATGTAGATTTGGTCCACAACTTGCTTTATATGAATATATGCATGATGCTTATTTATAAAACCGAATAAAAAGAAATAGTACCACTTGAAAAAAGAGTTATGTCCTTTTTTAAGGTGAATTGATACGCTAACTGCAATTTGGACCTGTATTTGAAGGCCTACTCCTCCCACACGGGTGGTCCGAAAACTTTCATAAAAATATATAGGCATAATAGAGTCAAAAATTAATTTCAAGTTTCATAAACTGTTTTCTATTGTAAGTTTTGACAAACGAAATCGAAAGTCATCGAAAGTTTCACATGATTAACACAAGAATTCTCTTACTCCTTCCAAACGCCTAAAGCGATTTTAATTATTATTTCACCAAATTATAGGAAATTTTTAGATCTAAAAAATTCAAGTTCAAAATTTTTTTTCCGTTCATGGCGTCCATGTGAAAAGTATTATGTTCTCCTATTTAGCGCTAGCCGGAGACGCAGTGGTTGTCATAACAGCCATTTTACAAGGCACGCTGAAATGAACATTATTTCAATGTCGTTTCCGTTGATATATCGAGTTGCTTATTTAGCGTGGTCATACGCATTAAGTCCTAAAATTACCTTGATAAACTGTAGCAGCCTTCGATCAAGATAAAATGAATGGACGGGCCTTGTCTTTACAATTTGCTCACTCATAACGAGTCAAAGCAATTGGATATAAATACTTCAATACCTAATTGTAAGTATATATAGTGCATTTGCTACAAACAAAGATAGCGAATATAATAACTACGTGAGAAAAGGAGATCACCTGCTTTTATCTGTTGCTTTTGAACCGTTTAACATTTGAGGACCAAACAAGAGTAGCCATTTTGTACCAAATCGGTTTATTGCTCAAAGTAGCGTTAGCAAAACGATTTGGTACAAAATAAAAAATCTGTACATTTTTTGTTACAGTTTTATAAATTTTATTTTGTGTTCGGTAAGTTTATGTGTAGGGTCGTATAATATTATGATTGTGCCCATATCCTTTTTTTTTCCTTTATTGTATTTTGTACAATTAATTAGAAACAAACAATTTGCATGTAAGAATATAATAATTATTATTATCAATCTATAATATTATTAAACAGTTAGTTTAAAAAAACTGATGAACATAAGTTTTATTCGATCGAATGGTACAATAGTGGTACAATATAAAACAAGCTTGCTGTCGATACATCTGGACTAAGATCGGCATTGGCGAATAGAGCAAGCTTTCCTTGTCGCACCATGTGTATTCTTATATTTTTATCCTGTTACGATGGGATAAACAACAAAATGGAGACAACGAAACAATGTTTATTGGAATTAGTTACTTTGTGATAAAATAGATTGATAAACATGTACTTACGCGTGAAATGTGATGCCTGAACTTTTATTTTGCTTTTTGGTAGTGTTCTTGCACTTTGGGAATGCACAAGAACGCATTTTTTCGAGTCAGGCTTCAAAAATGCGCACGCTATTGCCCGTCTATTCATTTTATCTTGGTCGAAGGAATAGCAGCGACGTGGAGCGCTAGTACTTATCTACTCGGGCGCCTCTCTCCCCCCCCCGGCGCTGCTTCGCCAGTGCTGAGTCAATTTCACCATGTCTGTAGTACACTAGAAGTTTTTTGTCGCCCTCAAAATATCGGAAACAAATATTCGATTTTTTATTTTAATTTTAATTATCTTTATCTTGAATATAACCTATCCGCCGTAGGAAGTTGCCGACTAAATCAACATGCTGTATAATCTAATAAATTATGTAATACATATAAAATACTACGTCCACAGATCCAACGAAGGTTTGCAGACCTGGTTCTACGTGGTCAGTGGACGGATGCAATACCTGTCGTTGCAATCCAACAGGTAGAGATTTCAAATGCGCACAAAAAAAGTGCAAAGAACTGGAAAATTCTAAGAATCGGTTGCGTCCAGGTAAGTGACTGGGTCCCAATTTAGTTTATAACTTTAAACTCTCGCGTTTCGTACACATTATAATATAAATAATTCCCGTTTCCCATTGACCACGACACATGCAACTGTCTCGAAACGTCGGGTGTCCCCCTTTTCGTAAAAAGGTAAAAATTGATCGCGGTAGGCCCGATTATATATATTATAATGTCCCAATTTAGTTGTTTTTAGGGTTCCGTAGTAGATATAAAAGGAACCTCTATGGTGAGACTCCGTTGTCCGTCCATCCATCCGTGCGGTCCGAAATAGAATTACATCGATAAAAGCTATGAATGAATTGAAGGGTGAGCGATGACTGGTCCGTAATTTGTGAGCTAGCTAACGATGTGAAAGATAGCTTATGATTCGGACCGCATTAAAAAAGATACATCTTAACCATAACCTCTTACCACAGAATACAATACGATTATTTTATTTTATTTCGTCAAAGTGCCGTGATTCGTGATGGAACAAGAAGAGTTTGTAGCATTGTTCTTCAACGTAGACTCAGATAGCGACGAAAAAAAATATATACATATAAGTTCTTCCTTTTCGACGAAGAGTTCCACACGACTTTTCATTTGTTTCTCTCATGGCCGAATAAAACATGTACCATGGTTTGTCTGATCTGAACTGCTGAAATAATGGAGCGAAAACAATTTGTGACATTCCATTTCGTTCAACGCTCACATCGCCTCACCTCCGTCGCATGAGCCATGAAAGCCATACGAATGAATGAACGCATTTGCTTCACTCATGGATTATTAGCCATTCACCTCATTCATTCGTAATCGATTTTAGCGAAATAATTCTATTTCGGAACGCAGGGCATATGTCACAGCTTCATAACTTTAGCACCGTTGAAGATAAAAACATGAAATTTAGCATAAAAATAGCATTAGTTTTTCCACATATTACGGTGTAAAAATATATGAAATAAAAAAAATTCAATACAAATCGAGAAAAATAAAAATAAATTAAAAAATACAAAATGGGTATCAAAGTGTAGATAACAAAGAGCTGATTGTGAAAATATATAATTGCTAATCTTAAAAAAACCACAAAAACATATATCCCCCCCCTTATCTCCGAAACTGGTAAACCGAAAAATAAGAAAAAAGGTCGATAATAGATCATAACTGGCCAATTATAGTAAATTTATAGCAATTAAAAAAAAGTTTTGCACAAATGAGAAATATAAAAAGAAGTAAAATAAATATTTTTTTTTTTATAAAAATACAATATGGGTATCAAATTGTAGGTTTTAAAGAGTTGATCGTAAAAATATATGGTTTGGCTATATTTAATTGCATCTATTTCGAGAAATCCTTGAAAAACCATAAAAAAAATTATGTATGTATCTCCAAAACTGGTGGACCGAAAAATATGAAAAAAATGATGGTATTATGTGTTTACGTGGAGATTACAGGAAAAATAAAGCGGTTGAGTAATTCACGAAAAAATGACAAAGTTAAATTTATCATCCATAATACGAACCCTAGATACGCGAGTCTGACTCGCACTTGGCCGGTTTTTCAACTTCAATTCTTGTCTGGTTTTTGGAATAAATGCGACCATTTGGGTATGAAATTTAAATAATTATATGTAATTCGACTGACGACGACCACAAGTTGGTCGAAATGTATCTCTGAGTTAAATTAATACTTTTTTATTTATATTTATAAAAATATGTTTAAAATAATAAAAAGCATGGCCTTTCATGCCAGCGCAGTGCTGGGCGTCTGTCACGTCACGCCAGCCTTAATGACGTCATCCGCTGGGCTCTTGCCAGCGTTATGGATTGGACTGTCGGTGACATTACCACCGACAGCCCTGAAGACTAAGTTTCCGCAGCCGCCAACCACCATACTGGCGGCACCCCCCGGACCCGCGGGTTATAGCCCGCGAAGAAGAAGCTCGGGTAATAATGTCACTCATTGAGACCCGTACCTACGCGCACGCCCTGCGGGCGTGCGAAGACGAAATCCACCAGTTGCCAGCGTTAACGTGCCAGCTACCCTAGAACCTCCAGGTCTGGGCGCGACCACGGCAAGAGACCCGACGGGATGACTCTTTTAGGTTGGAAGAACGGGCGGCCATTGGTGTGGGACGCGACCTGTGTGGATACACTGGCCCCATCCCGCATCAATGCGACCGCCACTAGGGCTGGCGTGGCAGCAGTTGCAGCAGAGGCCTCCAAGAGGCGCACATATGCAGCTTTAGGGGATGGCTACATATTTGTGCCTTTTGGGTTAGAAACTCTTGGGCCATCGGGACCAGAAGCGTTACGACTTTTCCAAGAAATTTCCTCGCGCCTGGTTGACGCTTCTGGTGATCGGCGGGCTGAAGCCTACCTCGGACAGCGGATTAGCCTCGCAATCCAACGAGGTAACGCCACCAGCCTGCTGGGGATCCTCCCCTGCGGCAGCAATTTAAACAATATTTTTTATTTAATTTAGTCTATTTTTAATTTTATATTCTTTGTAGTTAGTGTATATTTTAAGTATTATTTATAATCTAGTATTATTTATGTTATTTAAGTTTCTTGATTGTAAAATTCTCACATAAAAAGCCGAGTAAGGCTTAAAAATGACATTTATTCAGTCAATTCAAACGATAAAAATTTTCATGCTTTAACTGTTTTTGCAAGTATTTTAGTATTTACAGGATGTGACGTCAACGTCATATTAGGTTGAATGGTCGGCTCCTTGAGGTTTGAATAGTCTGTCAGAATTTAGATAGAACCTGTGGCCATCTGTGGCTGCATTAAAGTTAGGCTGGACAATTAAGTTTATATTGTTAGTGGAAAGGAAAAAATGCTAAAGCGCCACTTGGTTCAAAATGAGTTATATAAATCGATAAATTTGTTTCTTTTTTGTCTGCGTCTTTCTGAATAGGTTTCGAGGCAATCTGAGCACTTTTTTGGCGCTTTAGCGTTCCGAAAATTTAAGGAATATCCCGGCTTTTAATGTCTTAAGTGATGTTATTTTGTTGTTTTTGAAACAGCCGTCACTTTTAGGTTTCAAAACCCTTAAGAGGCCGGTGAAAAATTAATTATCCATACAAACGTAATACCAAAATCATTTGCAATTCGAGCATATTTCAACCAAATTATGCTGTTATTCTGATTAAGACAGTATTTTTATAGGTTTATGAATATGTTTCCTTCCAAAATACTAACCTGAAACGAAATGTCAGCGATTTGCAATTCGCACATTTTTACACCGTAAATTAGCCGTTTTCTTCTTATTTGTTTTGTATTAAAAACAACAAAACGTATGATATTGTTCGAGCGGAAACATAGCCTATGTTATCAAGTTACAGATTACTAAAACGAAATTTAAAACACATTAAGTTTTCATTCATCATTTTTGGTATTACGAAACACACCCGTATTCAGTACAAATTCTGAACGGCTAGTAGCTGTGTGGCACGCTTGTTTGATGCTCGCACACATTCACACAGTAGAGACATAGAGAGATGTCGCGTGGATTCGCGCGTCTGGGTCTGGGGCCTCCTTTGGGTTAGGGTACAATAGTTTTGCATTTTACTTTAGTTGCTCACTCGATAACTGACATAACTGTCAGTGTCCATTACTTTACTGTGCTATGCATGCGTGTTTGTTGGTTGAGTAATCTACACATTCTTACGGCTTTTGTTCACATTTGGTTTGATTATGGAAACCGATCGTTGGGATGTATCGCCCAGTATGTATCTACCTACTTTCATAGCTAACTAGATCGATAGGTATTTAATTATGTATTTTCATATTTGTAAACACAGACCAAGAAAACAAAGATATTTTTTTCTTGGTTTGAGTTTTTATAGTGACCAAATGACGTCATAAATTTGATTCTAATTTAATTGCATTCCAGTGAGGTATTTACTTATACCTACTAGAGATATATTGTATACAAAGTGTAACAAAAAGGTGTAACCATATTTGAAGAGCTTATTCAATCAATGGTATAGAACAACTTTTACTATGGAGCCAACCCTGAAATCTCAAAAAAAAATCTGTCCTTCCATACATTTCGGCCGAGCGGCATTGCATTTTTCTATGAAATTGTCGATTTTTTTTCGAGATACAGGGTTTTTTCCATAGTAAAAGTTGTTCTATACCATTGACTAAATAAGCTCTTCAAATATGGTTACATCTTTCTGTTACACGTTGTACATGTATCGTCACGACATCAATATTTTTTTCGAGATACAGGGTTTGTTCCATGGTAAAAGTTGTTCTATACCATTGACTGAATAAGCTCTTCAAATATGGTTACACCTTTCTGTTTCATGTTGTATATGTATCGTCACGACATCAATATTTTTTTCGAGATACAGGGTTTTTTCCATAGTAAAAGTTGTTCTATACCATTGACTGAATAAGCTCTTCAAATATGGTTACACCTTTCTGTTACACGTTGTACATGTATCGTCACGACATCAATATTTTTTTCGAGATACAGGGTTTGTTCCATAGTAAAAGTTGTTCTATACCATTGACTGAATAAGCTCTTCAAACATGGTTACACCTTTCTGTTACACATTGTATATGTATCTTCACGACATCAATACCCGAAGGGGTGTCAGAGGTGTTCCGACTGTGAACTTGTCAGAAGGGGTTGTATCGTCACGACATCAACCCGAAGGGGTCTCAGAGGTTTTCCGAGTGTGAACTTGTCAGAAGGGTGTCAGAGTTGTTCCGAGTGTGAACTTGTCGTCGTACTTCGGGCACAAATACACGCAAGTGGTAAGTAGGAATAATATGCACATAAATTCCGAAAAACTCATTATTGCATGCCCGACTGGGGATCGAACCTGGAACCTCAAGATTGCGAGGCCAGCGTTCTACCCCTGAGCTACCGCTGCTTACAACCAACGTATGGTAAAAATCTAAATCCTATAAACCAGAGTGTTGAGTGATGATTCTGATTACTAAATTTTACTTTTAGTAAATCATTTGGCCGATATGGTCATGGTCACCCGACACAACTTTATTAAAATCATGTATTCATTTGTTTTTTATATTTGAGTGTGTATCGATGAACGTAACAAAATATATGTTTATTCGAAATATTTGCTTCGTTTTACTTTAGGTAGCTTTTCTCTACATAGCCCCGATCCCCGTTTATCCTAATATATTGCATTATACAGGAATTCCCGAATAACGCATTACTAGTCATGTAGATTCACTAACGATTCCACAAAATAGTAAACAAAAATAAACCAAATAATGAACATAATTACTAAACTCATTGGTGCATATTATTATTATATTTATTATAGCCATGAAGCATGGTGTTACAGTGATAATGATAGTAAGTTATAATTTAATTAAATAGTATAATTTCTTAACTTATGATTCCTCTAAGGTGTAAACATTAATTGATTACAGACTTTAAAAGGAAAAGGACTATATGAGACAGGTAGACAAAGATATATATGTTTTTCTTTTTTTCATTAACCTGAATTCCTGCTGTCTTGTATTTTCTTATCCCTTGGTTAAAGTAGATATAAGTCATATATTGTATAGCATAAGTTTTATGTTGAAAAAAAAGACATGATCTTGCTAAGTTTCTTGCCCTTCTTCTTAGCAAGACTAATCGAATGGGCGGAGGTAGGCATGTATTTATATATGTAACCTATTAGTATGTAGTATATAGGATGGGATTTGGTCGGCCGCCTGGATTCGTGCTGGGGGCTCGGTTGGTGATCATTGAACCTTGTTCCTGGGGCCGTATTTTTGGGTCGTTCGGGTTCGGTTCGCATGCGGAAGTGTATGCCTGTCTCATCTTGCAAATGACAAGTTCTGATGTGCAACGTGGGATGGGTATGTGCTTTCGCGCGTGGGTTGGGAACGAGCGATTCGGAAATGCGGCTCCTGGTCCCTGGCCGGGTCTCCGGTGTGGGTTCGGGCGGCTGATTGAATTTTACCTTGTATAATATATATTTTACCTATCATTTTAATCGTAAATATATTGCTACATAAATTAAATAAACCTTTAATTTAGTTCATGTACATTTATTATTTTATTACATATATTTTCTTTATTAGATTAAATTTGACGTGTAAAAAGTGTATATATCTATACCTGCTTTGCAAAATAAACTATTTGAATTTGAATTTGAATTTGAATTTGCCACCGCGGCGCGGCGACAGATACAGTATATAATTATCTATCCTACTTGTGCTCTCACGCATACCGCATTTGTCATTGTGCGAGAGAGCAAGTATGACCAAAGGACACTGTATCTACGGCGCATGCTAGACCTCCAGGTCGTAGTGTCGATAAGAAAGCACAGAAGAAAAAATATATATCGTACGTAAGTGTCAAGTTGGTACTTCATAACTGCAACTGGAATAATTTATCATAATCTTTTTAGGGTTTAGTACCCTGTCAATACAATACCCTTTTTGTAAACCTATAAGTTTGTACGGAACCCTCGGTTTGTGGGTCCGACTCGCACTTGGTACTTTAGGTAGGTTTTCTCTACAAAGCCTCGATCTCCAGATATCCTTACATTTTGATAAATAAATAATTTGAGATACAGGCATTGACTTGTAGAGGAATTTCCATAAAACGCATTACTAGTAGGTATGTATATATTCACTTACGATTCCCCGACGTAGATAACAAAAAAAGCAAATCATGAACATAGTGCATTCGAGACGTTATGGTTATGAATGAATGGTACACACACACAGCTACGGATCGCGTTAATCGTGCGCCTGAGAGGGACAGCAGTATTCCGACCAATTTTGCACTCGCCTCGAATCGTAGTTGGGAGCTTTTAGCGCCGAACTCTTAAGACCGTTTTATATTTTCATATTTTTTAATTTTAGCTCCTTAAGTAACATTTCTTTTCTTTTACTTGTCTGAGAGCGTAACATTATCAATTTCAACTTTTGAAAAGTTTTTGTTTATATTTCTGTTAGCTTTTATTAATAACTGTTTTAAAATTGTTTGGCGCTTAACAAAACTATTCGCATAAAAGGTAAGAGCGTTGTTAATAAAAGTCGTTTTAGCGATAATAAAGCCAATTATAAAGGCTTTAATTTTAGTTTTAATGCTGTCAAAGCTTAAAATTTTCCAAAGAAATTTAGCTTCTAATCCTAACTATTAAGGACTATTTTGTATCGAAGAAAATTTAGTTTTGACAGCACTAAAACTAAAATTAAAGCCTTCGGAATCGGCTTTACTACGCTTTGTAGACTGTTGTTGCTGTTAGTGTAAATTACGCACAAAATTAAATCAAATTCAAATAGTTTATTTTGCAAAATAAATCGTAGGTATACATAATACACTTTTTACACGTCAGATTTAATCTAATAAAAATATATGTATTAAAATAATAAATGTACGTGAACTAAATTAAAAGTTGATTTAATTTATGTAGCAATATAATATATATATATAAGATTAAAATGACAGGTAAAAATTAAGCACACTCAGATGCGCTTGGATCAAGTCGAAAGTGTCATTTTTTATTTGGTTGCCACGCCACTTCCCGGACTCCAGGTTATATAGAGTTTCACTCCTTGAGATCTGTGCGGAGGAAAATTGAACTAAGTAACTTTGTAAACATTTTGTACGGTTGCTATAGCATTTTTCAACAGAAGAAAAATACATAGTAATCTGCATGATACAAATAATTAGTAATGTGGTTTTTCCTGAATTTCATTATAACATACAGAAGTGAAGCAAGAAAATTCTAAGTTTACCATTATTTCTCGATTTTTTGTTCACTTGTAACAACATAACTGCTGCAGTTTTTATCAAAACAGTATGAAAATTTATAAACTTCTAGACAAAATAATATACAATGATTTTGTTTTCTCAGTTCTTGGAAATAAATTTTATTTTGGATAAAATAAATTAAAAACACACTATTTTCACACTTGTCAGCTGCAGTGACTGACGTAACAGCCATGTTGCAGTGCGAGCTGTTATGGACTTTATTTTAATACGTTTTGGTTCGAAATTTCAACCACCACGAATCGAGTTGCTAATTATTCCGACGGAGCCACCTTAAGCTTGGTTAAGACCAGCTGATAGTTGCTCCAGCAATGTGTACCTCGCATGACACGGGTGATAGAGAGACGTACTTCTGTCTGACAATAGCGTAACTCATAGTGCCAATGTTGCATCCACCGGCTCTTTGTCTAACCGCTGAAGCGCTTCGTGGCTATACTTAGCCATTTTTTTTCCACGCCGAATCAACGTCGAATTCGACCATATGACTCCTCTAGGTCACGCGGCCGAGCGCTCGAGCGGCTAAATATGATATTGCTGATTCCCAGGTCAAATTGGGCTGGTAGTAAAAGTAGATGTCATTATTCATATTAAGCCGAAAATTCAGCCAAAAGTTTAAGGCGCTCTTATCCCAGAAGAGTGACTCTCTGTCTTTTTCTTTACGTGTAAAGAGTAAAGAAAATAACCACACTTTTGTATTTTTTCGTTGTTTTTATCGGTTTTTAAATTGTTTAAAATAAGGGATATGTTTATTATACCCACTTACGTGGTCGACCTAGAAAATTTAAAGAGCAATATTACCAGATATGTTTCGTAAATAAAAGAGTGGAATTATGAAAATGGCATGATTTGAAAGGTCTTATTACATGCTGTGTTCGAGAATTATTTCTATCGAGCAAAGTTTATCTGATCGTGTAACACCGTGGACGACCTAGATAAAGGTTCGAACTATATTGCGTATTTTTTTTTTTTGAAGTTTTAGACGATATTTGAAAGTTCTATTTGACTTTGAAATTACTGATTTTGGGATAAGAGCGCCTACTGCCGTACATTTTTTCACATATCTAAAAGCAACCGTTTAGCTGGCCGGGGAGACACTTGGCTCTAACAAAAATTAGCACTTTAAATCTCAATATTTCGTAAACGGATCCCTAAATCGAAATATGGTTTGCACACACCTACAAAATTTTGAAAGACCTATCCGACGACGACACACAACATCATGGGATAACCGAAAAAAAAAATCAAATACTACTTTGTCGGTGTAATTAATTTAATTTTATCCATTCCAAATTACAGCTTTCTAGTACTAAGAGTATCTGAGCTAAGCCGCGGACAGACAGACAAACATACGGACAGACAGACGGACGGACATGGCGAAACTATAAGGGTTCCTTGTTTACTACGGAACCCTAAAAACGGTAATTTTTTAATGAAATTTATTTATGATTACGATATTCCCAATTATTACGAATATTCAACAAAGGCAACTTTGTACTTTTAGCAAACTATGCTTTGTTATATTAACAACGACTTTTTGGCATTAAACAATTTTTACTGAACAAATATGCTTTTTGTACTTTTTACAATTTTGTTTTTTCAGTGGGCGCAAAAAAAGGAAATTATATTAATAAACGACCAATAGTCCTGGCAGGACCTTAAAGTTTATATTTTAATATTTAAGGCCCAGTATCAAGCTAAACTTTCATCCTGTTCTAACACTTTTGTTTTTTAATTGTCTATCCCGCTGTAACAGTGGCGTGCACAGAGTTTTTACACAGGGTAGACATAAAAACCGGTCAAGTGCGAGTCAGACTCGCGTACCTAAGGTTCCGTATCGTGGATGAAAAATGTAATTTTGTTTTCGTGAATTTCTAAACTGCTATATTATTCCTGTAATCTTTACGTAAGCACATATTACCATGATTTATTTTTTATTTTTCGATCAATCAATTTTAGAGATAAGTTGAGGGACATCAATTTTTTTTGTAGTTTTACAGCGGCTGTAATCAACTTCCACGCATGTCAAACTTCAGTTATTTTGAATTAGCAGCTACACATAGAATAAGAATCTAGAGGGACATTAAATTAAAAATCATTTTATAATCACATATAATATAATCTATAATTAATGTCTTATGTAATGTATGTAGAAAAAAAAAATGTATGTAAAAAAAAAAGTAAACTTTCGCAGTTTTTGAGATTTATAGCTATAAAAATATATGATTTATATAAAAACGGCTCACCTCAATACGTGTTATGATCGGGAAAGCCGACCAGTTTCAGCAGATTTAGACTGCCTTCATCTGGGCGAGTGAACGTTTACGCGACAACGTTACACCTCACACTGCGGGCTGTGGGCCGCAGGGCTCGCAATGACATCGATGCAGATGGTATTGGTGGTCGGAACAGTTATTGTAGGGCGTTCGCACAATTAGTTACTTCCGGGCTTGCGTTATTAATTACCGCAGTGTCACCAAACAACGATAAACACGCGGAACTTATAGTATCTACGTCACTTTTACTAAAGTCTGTGAGTGATTCGGTAACTGTTTTAGCACAGGTTTCCACACCGCGGGCAGAGCCCAACCATTATCTCTATTGAAATTCGGACGTCGGCTTATTTCTACGGATTCGCGAATTTTACGTGGCACAAATAACTTTTCACGAACTAATACTTTCCCTTTATCGAATCTCATAAAATGTGTAGTAACCGAATTTATGACATGGTCTGCAACGGCGGATCCGTTGCAATCGAGTTTTCTCATGCATCTAATGTGTTCCGTCAGTCTGGTTGACACGTTCCGTCTCATGTAACTCTTGCCACAGTCACATGGGATGGAACAAACACCGGAGGTATTTAGTGGCTCTTTATCCTTCGGCGAACGCAGTAACTGCCTTAATCTATATAAATATTTAATAATTTATGTACTAACATTTTTTATATAAACCATGAATTATCTTCAAGTCTCATTTAATTCTATAATTATAAAAATATACATGTCATTAACGCCATTTTAAGATTTTTTAGATCTGGTTTGCGATTTTTTTCTGTTGACACAAATTACGTGACTGTGGAGGCTTAGTGCTAGGATCCTATTTGGACCCCTTAAATTGTTTAGCTTGACCCTCAATTAGCTTTTTCCCGCGGCTTCGCCCTCGTAGCGTTAATTTTTTTATATCTACTTCCATATTCCAATAAGGCAATTGCAACATCAAAAGCAGTTTTATAAGTACCTAGATTGTTTTTCCAATGTTATAATATTACATTATAGCACCGCAATTTTGCGCTGCGATTGGCCCAATTTATTAATTACTATATCCGATCCACCTGAAAATTCACACGTGTAGTCTTTATCATCTACTGAAGCTCCCATAGGAATTCGGGCGGTTTATTAAATTTCACCTTATCCCTTAAAAGTTTTTTTTGTTTATTATTTACACATTTTTTTGTTAAAAATTTTAATTATATGATGGTGTATGATGTAAAATATGTTTGGCAACTTGTATTTTCTCGCAATATTCTGCTGGCATATATTTTTATAGTGTTTTGATATTGAAGTCAAAAAGAGTTCAGCTTGACAACAATGTAAAGAAATAAAAATGTTAGCACATTAAATTTGTTTCTTTTTCTTGTTTTATTTGTAAAAATCCCTTCAAAAAACTATTTATTTTTTTCATATTATTTTGGTATTCTTCGATCACTGTTTTCAATTTCAGACAAAAATAAAATCTCATACATTTAAGGATTATATTTGTTGCTAAATGGGTCGATAGAATATCCATCACCATGCATTTAAGGCGATATGCGAAAAATTTACGGGTGTTTCTTTTCTGTGTATTTCATGAAACAAACACACTTTTTCTCCTTGTTTGATGAAAAGGAACCATATACAGAACTCAAACATATTTTATTAGGTGTGTTTTAAATATAACTACAGATGCTTGTAGTTTTGCTAGCTATTTAAGTTTTTTTAATAAAAACATAAAATCAATTTTTTTCCGTTTTGCCCTGAATCCGGCCCTCTCGCACTACGTGATTTTTCGCTTGGAGCGACAGTGACAAAAATAAAATTCGCATAGCCTCTTAAGCGTTAAAAGTACTTATTGTAACCAATCATATATATTTTTTAGGTGAGTTCAACGACTGGGATTTCACTGTGACCGAGCCCTGGACCAAGCCTGAAAGGAACACGATTGACAATTGTATGCCCGGAAAGCCGTTTTCTATCGACCGCGGGTGTAACACCTGCATCTGCCATCCGGACGGACAGTCAATTTGCAGCGTCATGGGATGTTCATGGTTAAAAACGGGTAAGTATATATGTGTATGTATAAGTGTATATGAAGGGTACGCGGGAAAAAAGATCATTGTTAGTTTTTTTCAAAATTGAGTAAATAGTGCCATCTCCTAAAATGTCTCGATAACAATGATTGAGCGAAAACAAAAACTTGAAAAAAATAACACTGTCCGCAGAATATCGCTTTTAAAAATAAACCGGACTCAAGAAGCTTAAAAACCTAACTTAAAAAAAAGGTTATAACTAGTACAAAAAGTAAAAAAAAACGTTTTTTAACTGTGAATATGGGAGGCTATGGGCTGATAGTAAAGTTTGCTTTTGAGAAAAAAAAATTGTCATTACAATAGTTAACTGTGATTACAATAAGCCCACTAAGCAGAGTTCTAAAGTAATAACCTAAGCAATTTTTTTCAACTTATTTCAAATTTACCTTCTGTTGACTATGATCCCTCTTCCCGCTTACCCTTCATATGTGTATGTATAAGTGTATAGGTACATGTTCACCCGCCGAGTGGTCTCTTTAGACCGTATCTGTGACACCTCGTGTGATTCAAACGGATTCAGTCACACCCATGTTTGTATCGATCGATTAGGTCGCCGCAGTTTACTGCACATCGCGTCGTGGTGTCATCTCTAGAGACGACGCTCTACGAAGCCGAAGATAGCCGAAGTGCATTGTTTTCTGCCTGATACTGTACTCGACTGAGTCAGTAAACCTTTTGAATGGAAATGGCAGCCCGTTCTCGCTGTACCGTCAGAGCGTAAACCAAATAAAACGCACACATCTGCCTGGGATTATATATTGTAGCGTTATTTTTTAAGGAAAAATTTATATTTTTTGCCACTACATATTAACGAACGTAATTTCGACCTAAATTTGGACTGCCACCAGGCAAGCCTGGTGACAGCCAAAAAAAGAGGTAAACCTGGATGAATAAACCGTATAATTTATCTTTAAATACACAAAAATAACAAAACCGAAGTAAGAAAAATATGGTACAAAAGAACAATAATATCAGAAGAGTATCGGTACAAAGGAACTTATTAGATCAAAAAAATTATTATGTCGAATTCCACTTATTTAGGATTTTGATTTCCTTTTAGCTTGAACGACGCATTTATTCATAAAATAATGGATTTTAAATTTGGTTGTCGACACTAGTTTATAGGATCCTTTAAACTAAGATTTCACGGAAGTTTTGATAACTCCTAATCCGAAAGAAAACGTAATATTAAGGTGTTACGAGCAATCGTTATCTAGCTTTACACTAAGGAATAAAAATAATTGATGCTGAATATTAGGCTACAGATACTAAAAAACCTGGTAAGGGTCTCTTCGCGACTTTGGGTGTTTCCGGTGTTCCCGGGAGCAGTCGATGAAGCTTGGCGATTTCAATTTTAATATCGGAAGCTTTAGCTCACCAGGGACGTGGTCCTTACATCCGGCCTCAATAAGTACAACCGTACGAGATGGCGGATGGAATTCAAGTAGAAATGAATAATCAAACTGGGGAGAACCAGAACCCTTAGAAAATCCCGAAGGGTCGCTGTAAAGAAATAAAACAACAGCGTCAAGATATGCTTATGAAATGAGGGAAAGGAAATTAACGTGTTGGAAACGGGACAAAAAGGATTTTCAGAGAATGAAACCAAAATTACACAAAACTTACCAGGAAATGCAGAAAAACTGGCTTACACAATGCTCAGAGCAAATGCGCTCTGTTTCTATTTTTCAAATACCAAATTTGTTATTTTGTAAAAGATTTATCCTTCCTCTGTCACGATCTTCTTTGATATGAGAAAAATAACAAAAAAAATCTGACAAGATCATTCTAAATATTCGAATTCGAAAATTCAGAAAAGCAGCCAACGATAAAGAAAGACTAAAAATATATAAAAAGGTTGAATACTTGTAGCGAATGCTACAATATATATACACCGGTGCGGCTGTGGAGTCAGCAGAAAACATAAAGCGGCGCAGATATGCTTTCCTTGGAGAGGGCTACATATTTGCACCGTTTGGTGTTGAGACCCTGGGGCCGTGGGGTCCAAGCGCACGTGGTCTTTTCAAAGAACTTTCGACACGTTTGATCGACGCTTCTGATGACCCAAGGGCTGGGGCATACATCGGCCAGACGATCAGTCTGGCGATCCACCGGGTTAAAGCTGCCAGTCTCTTGGGCACCGCACCCGACGGCAACGGTTTAGAGAATATTTTTTATAAATATAATACATTTTATAAATGTATAAATAATGTTAATTATTAACACTCCGCCGTTGGTTGCCAGCAAGGTGACCCACTAAGACCGGCGATATTTAGTCTAGCAATCCATCCACACATCTCCGATCTAAATTCTAAATTAAATGTATGGTATTTAGACGACGGAACACTCGGAGGCGAGGCTAATTCTGTACTAGTTGACCTAGAAAATATTATCAATAAATTTAAAACTATCGGCCTGGACCTTAATTTCTCCAAGTGCGAGTTATATCTGAATAGCTCACTGTCACCCCAAGAAAAAAGCAACGTGACAGCAAGATTCAACGCTTTAGCACCCAATATTAAAATAATTGAGAAAAATTCGCTTCGTCTCCTAGGTGCTCCGGTTCTGGATGATTCAATTCCTGACTTCATCGAGGAAAAAATTTTCTAAATTTGAAGAATCATCCAGACGTCTCCAACAAATTAACCCCCACATGGCTTATTTTATCATTAAATATTGCCTTTTCGTTCCCAAATTCATATATGTGCTACGCTGTATGACTATCTGGAAACATACTTCTTTATTAACTCGATTAGACAACATAATTCAGACAACATTAACCGAAATTCTAAATTGCTCTTTTAACAATCGTAACTGGACCCAGGCAACTCTCCCTATCCGACATGGAGGCCTGGGTATCAGAAAAGTATCCAGCGTAGCACTGCCGGCCTTCCTGTCCTCAGCCTACAGTACGATCGATCTCTTTGGTATATTACTATTATAAAATATTTCTCCCATCACTCGGTGGTGTTGAGGTCACGTGCTTGACTGAGGCCAGAAACGCTTGGCAAAGAACCGCCGGTCCAAACGTAGATATCCCGACTAATCCGGTTTCACAAAGACTCTGGGACGAGCCGCTCTGCAGACAGGTTCAAATGAACCTATTGGAAACTGCAATAAACCCTGCAGAGCGAGCTCGTCTTTTGGCGACCAGTGAGCCTGAGTCGGGATACTGGTTGAATGCATTGCCTTCTGCCAACATCGGGACGCTGTTGGAGAGAACAACCTTCAGCTTGGCCGTCGGTTTGAGGGTTGCAGCCAAAACAAACGAGCCACATCGTTGCCGCTGCGGGAAAAGTGTCGACCAGCTCGGCCACCACGGCTTATCCTGTCAGCGTAGTGCCGGGCGCATGCCGCGCCATGCCACTTTAAATGACGTCATCCGTCGGGCCCTTGCCAGCGCGAACGTGCCAGCAATATTAGAACCGAATGGTCTGATACGCGACGATGGCAAGCGGCCCGACGGAATGAGGCTCATTTCTTGGAAAAATGGGAGGTCCCTGGTATGGGACGCTACATGTGTCGATACAATGGCAGCGTCCCATATTCGGGCGACCACCACCAAGGCAGGTGCGGCGGCTGCTACGGCAGAAAAACACAAGCGTGACACGTACAAAGCTCTGGGCGAGGGCTATATATTCATGCCATTTGGCGTAGAGACCCTCGGACCGTGGGGGCCGGACGCGCGGCGACTTTATAAAGAAATTTCGTCGCACCTGGTCGACGCTTCGGGTGACCGAAGGGCTGGGGCCTATTTTGGCCAAAGAATAAGCCTGGCCATCCAGCATGGCAACGCCGCTAGCCTTTTGGGCACCCTCTCCAACGACGGCGACGATTTGGCCAGCATTTTTTACCGTGTGTATTTTAAGTTTAGTTTAGTTTAGATTAATTTATTTTAGTACCCCCTTTTTTATTTTTTTACTATTTTAATGTTATTTAAGTTAATTGTATTGAATAAAGAATTTTAATTTAGTATAATGTTTTAAATAGTAAAAAAAAATGTATGTAATATTTTGGGTCAAGAAGTATTTTATTTATTTATTTTTATTTATTTATTTGGTCTACCAACAGATGATACACTTTACAACATACAAGTTAACTAGCGTACGGTAGGAATAGAGTGTAACTCCAATAACAGGTAAACACAACATTACATACAAATGAGAGGAGTGACGTGTGACGCCAGTTGGCGGAAGCAGAGACGCACCCGTCTCGGCTCTGGAGACGTCTCGTCCTCCGCCAACCAGTGCTGCTCGTTTAAACAATATATATATATATATATGTTTAATAAACAAGAGCAAACTTATAATTAATATACATTTACATCATAATTAAGAAAAGATTGAAACAATGCAATAATTTCGAAACACAACGAAAGAAAAAATACAAAAAGGATCACAAAATCAAATAAAATCAAATAAGAGTCACAAAATCAAGTATGACTTTATAAAGACAAGAATGACGATGATGATGGTGAAACTTGGTAATTGATCAATTAATCAAGATTCAATTACCGTTTTTGCGATAAATTTTAGCTTGTAATTTTTTTCGCATTTCGCAAAAATTTATGATAAATATTTGCATTAGTTGCTGCTGAGCAGTTGAGTAGGTGGTAGAGCTGATGCCAGGCTCGACTGTGTAGGTACCACCTTCTTACTTGGAGACCCCCTCGAATTAATTCGGGGGAGAGTAAGAGGACAGCTCACAGGCAAAAAACCAGGAAGCCCATCATGCCTGGGACCGATGGATGGCGGTATATCCATCCCTAATAGCCGGGCCTTATATGGAACAGACTGGTGAAGGGCAGCAGCGTCACTGGTGCGAGGGTTCCGGCACCGCGCTCACCAACCCGCCTACCCAGCGTGTGTGAGTATGGGCGATTCTTCCAGGATGACCGCCGGGAGTGGCAAAGTCCTGGAAAGGCTAATGTCCAGCAGTGGACGAACTAGGGATGGTTGAGTTGTGTGAGCCACCCATTCCGACTAAGGATGGCGTTTTGAGACGAGACACAAAATAACGAAACGATAAGCTTCCTTGTGTGTTATTTAACATTGCTATTAAATTCAAAAAATTTATTGCTATTAAATTCGTAAAGCTTGCAAGTTAATAAAACTGTACTGCACAAGATTATTTATTATAATTATTTATTGCACGATTATTAGGTCCACGCAAACGGAAGTATTTTGAAAATAATAGGTCTTTACATTATAAAATTGCCAAAATGTTCTAACAGATTCAGAGCGTTTTTCCTTATGTCAAATTTAGTGTTAAATAAGATTCCTAGATGGCACTGTTGTATTCTTTAGCAACAGAATCAAAGAAAAAATTTGCACCGATTCCAAACAAACGAAAAACCACTTTGACATTGATTGCTACGAAACACATTGTATCTATGGTGACATGGACAGCGCCATCTAGAGGAAAGCTAAGAACTAAGAAAAAAAAACAACGAGATAAATGCTAATTCCTGTAATTCAATAGCTATTTCCATTATTTGTTTTTTGTTTGACAGTTGATTTCAAGGTATTATATCTACGTAATAAATGTTGTTTTTATTGTCAGTTTGATAACAAAAATTAAATCTTCAAAAACAGTTCGTCCTAATTGCCATCCATTTCCATGATAAGATTCGTAATAATTTTTTTCATAAGACACTTTCAAAAATTAAATTAATATTGCTGTTAGCTTAATGTTGTTTCATTCATACACAAAAGAAATTACCTAAATAATTTGATTTTTGTCATTCTTAAAAAAATGCAATAAATGTTAGTACTGAAAATTGAGATTCAGATACAGATACAGATACAGATTTTATTAATAACGGTAAGTTAGAGGTCATAATTATGTGGTATTATAAAAGATATAATGGTATCGATTCGGTATAACATGGTTTAACTTATTTGACAGGACTAACCTTATTTTAAGCGTCCTATCGAAAAGACAAGGACAGAACGCTTAAATTAAGTTTAGTCCTGTCAAATAAGTTAAGATGTGCTTCACCGAATCAGTACCAATACTTAACTTAAATAGCATTATATAATAATAATATACTTTTACTTATATAAAGTAAATATGTCATAACAATTCATAATTCAATAATTAAATAATAACAAAAAAAAAACTACAATTCTCTATAGAAAACGGAAATTTCATATGTAAAGACATTAATTGAATACTTTACGTCCACAGGTGGATCAATAATTTGCCGGCCTAGTTCTACGTGGTCACCGGACGGATGCAATACTTGTGGCTGCGACTCCGAAGGTCGTAGCTTCGGTTGCACCCGAAATCGCTGTAGCTGGTCTAGCTCCAGGGGTAAATTTATTGCTTAAAAGGCGTGTCTAGAGCCCAAGGGTAAATTTGTGGCCAATTATGGCTTAAATGGCATAAGTGTCTAGCTCCGAGGAGTCCCAGGGGTAAATTTATTGCCATTTGAAGTTGATGGTCGTGATTGTCGGCACTTGGTGGAACTTATGACACATTGTGATTAAAATACACTTGTACTTGTCCACTTTATATTATTATTATTACTTTTAACGTGAAACCACGCTGTATAAGCATTTTCAAAGGTTTTATAGATAATAAAATTAAATAAGATGTTATTGTTATTTTTCCCGTACAATTTATGATTGATAATTTATTGATAATTTATTGCCATTTATTATTTATAATTTTGGAGTCTTAGTCGTAAATAGCATTAGTACAAAAATAACATGAAAAAAAAAATAGCTTCTAAATGAGGCTTCCAGTCTAATTAGTTAATAGATAAGGTTTATAACATGGGAGCACGGCAGTGCCCCCGCCAAGACGAGTCGAAGGAAGCGTGGCACTACGTGTCTTTTCTCGAAGCGTTTCGTTGTATTTTAAAACCCTCATAGCTTTGGCCTGGATAATAATAGAGAGCTCAAATCATCAGGATAAGATGCAGTGAGCAGACTAATGAATCTGGGGACACGGCATGGCAGTGCTCGATATAGTTTGCTATGTTAGACTAGCTGAAGTCCTAGAAAGCTGAATTTTATTATGAAGGCTAGAATAAGCACACAAACAAAAAAAAAGAAATCTGTAAGTTTCATCCTCCAACCCCTCAGAGAGGGAGTGCGAATCTGTATTAGGTATATAAGAATTTCTTTTCAAACTTCTAAAAGTCCTAAGAAGCTGAAATTTGGTTTGCAGGCTAGAATTAATATACACACAAGAAAAAAAAGAAAGGGTGGTCTGGTTCTGTATTAGTTATATGACAATACAATTTCTAGAAAGTCCTAGAAAGCTGAAATTTGGTATGCACATGCAGAGGCTAGTATTAGCACACAATATTAGCACATAAACAACAAATAGACTAATAAATCTGTAACTTTAACCCCTCAGAAAGGAGAATTCGGTTCTGTATTATATAACAATTTCTATTCCAAGCTTCCAAAAGTTCTAAAAGACTGAAATTTGATATGCAGACTAGGATTTGCACAGAAACAAAGAAAAAAAAAATAAAAAAATGTGTCACCTTCCAACCCCTCGTAACGGTCTGTATTATAATATTTCCTTACAAAAAGAAATGAAATCCCACTAAAAAAATTCATGTGAAGGTTGCCAACACTCAAGCACATAACGCTTTCACTGTTAAAAAGTTCTCATGTAGAGCCAAGCCCCTAACTCTACAAACCCTACATCTTGTTCAAATGTATGACTTGGCCGTTTCATAGAACTATTGCATGACACAACAATAAATACTAGGACGGCGATTCTGGAAAGTGCGAAAAAATTGGCTATGGCAGATTTAGAGTGATTTTACCACTGATTTGCTACGGAAATGATAAATTTTTCTACTTTCGCAATTTTTGCGTACGCGCCAGAATAGCCGTCATCACCCCTGATGCGACAGAATGAAATTCTAGATTTATGTAATTTGCGCCCGCGATTCCGAATGCCAGCCCATAGCTATTTACTGAAATCCCATACTTTCTACATACGAAATAACTGCATTTTCCAAATATTTATGAACTACCACGGGTCCGAAATTCAATAAAAATTGTTTTCGAACATGAAACATCGAACATCGTTGATTATCTGAATTTTAAAGTTAAATCGGACTTGTAGGTTGTGAAAAAGATGAAGTTACTCAAAGTTTTATTTGATTTAATGCATTAGCGTACAAATGAGAAGCTAAATCGTTTTGTATGGCCGCGGAGTCTTGCGCTCTTCCCTTAATTTATCACCATAGTGGAACATCTGATCGTGATCTCGAAGGTATGTACAGCTTTCCAGTAGGATGCACTGCAGTAGGTCAAGGTACACTAACGTACATGTCTTAGGTTGAGGTTGCACTATTAGAAGTGTTTTTTTTTTTTTTTGTAATTTTTGTGCCCTGGTTGCAAAGACCTTTAAGCTATGTCTTCATTTATTGTGTCTTTATGTTATATCTTCTCTTGAGGATCATCTGAAGGGTCTGTCCTGTGGTAGTCGCTGTCATTTCATGTCAGTCAGTGCGTGCTAAAGTGATATACCATATACCCATAGCACAAACACAATGTAGGGTTAGAAAAAGACACGAAAAGTCACAGCCTGCAATTTTGTTCCATTGAACAACACACTACACTGGTTACGGCAATTTTAATTCACAATATTCTATCACTAGGTATTGTTGATGAAAACACCCAAAATGCAATATTTTTTCAATAAAACAAAAAAACGACTACAGTAGAGCCACTGAGTGATGGCGCCTATGACGTTTAAATGCCTACAAAGTATCGTAATTATTTATAAGCAAGTGTGAATTAAAAAATGTAATACTTCATTGTTGATAGTGATGTACTACTTGTTTCGGTTATTATTTTTCGATTTGAATGTTGTTTTATTGTGCAATAGAATTCGTATAGAAACAAAGATTTTTTTTTTAAAACTTTCTCATTTTTTATAGGTCGTGTTTGAGGTCGCCAAGTTACGCAATAATATTTAATTAAAAACAAAACAATGACGAAGTTAAACTAAATGAAAATAAATGATAGTAAAATACTTTTTTCGATTTAGATATTTAAACATCTCTTGGGGGCCCCGGGGCACTACACAGCATAACCCTCCGATAGCTACGCCACTGGTTTTGACACATTTTCCTTTTGTATCAGTATGTTGAATGACGTGTCTAATGTTGAGTAAACTCACACTTGATTTTTATTTTTAACCGAAATTGTAAATGTACCTCATCACTAAATGCTGCTGTCATAAGTGCCATCACTCAGTGGCCCTACTTTAGCTGGTAGGGGGGACACTTGGCTCTAACAAAAACTAGCACTTTAAAGCTTATTATTTCGCAAACGGATCCCTGACTCGAAATATGGTTTTCACACACCTACAATATTTTGAGAGACGAGGACACACAACATCATGGGATAAACGAAAAAAAAAAAACATTTCTTCTTTACTTGTTTAAGTAACTTTAAACTTTTTTTTTTCAAGATTTTATTATACTACTTTGTCGGTGTAGTAATTTTATTTTACCCATACCAAATTACAGCTTTCTAGTACTTAGAGTATCTGAGCTAAGCTGCGGACAGACAGACAAACAGACGGACAGACAGAAAGACGGACATGACGAAACTAAAAGGGTTCCTTGTTGACTACGGAACCCTAAAAACGGTAATTTTTCAAGAAATGTATTTATTATTAAAACTCGCGTGGGTTGACATACTAAATTATTATTACATACGGCTTGAACACTCGTGTGATGGTTGTTGACTATATGCCAACCATTTCACCGATACAATTTCGGCATTATCAAGGCGAGTGTCGTTCTTAGGACGAAGACGCGGCGTTTACCGTCGTTGTCGAACGGGCACTGGCAGCCGCCGAACCCTGTTGAAGTTGGGATCATGGTTGGCAGAGCTGGCTCCGTCTTGGAAACCCGTTCTCGATGTACCGAGCAAGTTTAGGACATTGCCCAGTGAATTTTTACTGAACGAATGTGCTTTTTGTAATTTTTACAATTTTGTTTTTTCAGTGGTCGAAAAAAAAGGAAATTATATCAATAAACGACCAATAGTCCTGTCAGGTCCTAAAGGTTTGTATTTTTATATTTAAGGCTCAGTATCAAGCTAAACTTTCGTCCTGTTCTAACACTTTTGTTTTTTAATTGTCTATCCCGCTGTAATCAACTTCCACGCATGCAAAACTTGAGTTATTTTGAATTGGCGGCTACACATAGAATCTAGAGGAACATTAAATTAAATTATAAAATCACAGGCTTTTGTGATTTATAGCTGTAAAAATACATGTCAGTAACGCCATTTTAAGATTTTTTGATCTGATTTGCGTTTTTTTTTTGTCGAGCGAAGTTAATTAAATCACGTTTTGAGATATGGGGGCGTCCACAAATTACGTGACGCTAATTAGGGGAGAGGGGGGGTCAACTAGTGTCACTTTGGGTCACGAAGAGGGGTCTGAAGAATTGTCACGTGACAATTTGCGATTTAGTAAATACAAATATATTTGTAATATAATTTGTATAATAAATAATTCGTTGATAAACTTATTTGCCTTTCACTCATGATAAAAGTCACGTGACGTTACGGAGGGGGTGGGTTTAGAAGAATGTCACCGAGATAAAAAACCTGCTCATTTGCTTCTATGTTTTTTTTATGATTGCAACACTCTGACAGCACACACGAAAAAACAAAACCACACTTTGACAGCAATCGACATAATGACGTTTTTCGTGGTGCTGTCAGAGTGTTGCAATCATTAAAAAAAATCGTAGAAGCAAATGAGCAGGTTTTTATTTTTCTGGTCAGGCTTTACTTATAAATATTTTTGTATTTTAAATAGGGAAAAAATATAACGACCACCAAAATAAACTTCGATACTTCGACCAAAAATGATATAGTGAACACCATAAGTAAATATCGGTAAAAAATAGGTGCGACGACGAGCGGTGCGAAGCGAAGCGAGGAGAAGCGTGTTAGGTTGACATGTATAATAAAATAAGGAGCCGAGCAAAGCGGAGCGGAGCGAGGTGACGTCGTTAGTTTTCACAAAAATATGATCTGCCCGGAAGAATCAATTTGGCAATTTAAATGGGGTTAAAAATTTGGCGATCATTGACTAATTTTGGTGTTCATTTACTAATTTTCATGGTGGTCATTTATTAATTTTGGTGTTCAGTTAAACACAAGCCTTTTAAATAGGATAAATGATAATAAACTAAGTAACAATATGAATAAAATAATATTCGTTCAGCTTTGTACGGAGCTATATGCCGTGCCATGTTTGCTTGATTTCGTGCAACTGGTGGTTTTATGATATTTTTTAATATTTTCCTTTCAAATTAAGGCGAGGTGCAACCACGAATATCGATAATGAGAACGAAAACCATTTTTAAGGCATGCATACGTTAGAGGAGTTTTGAAGAACGCATAAAAATTACAGTATTTTTTGGTAATTTGTTGTTGGGAGTTGGAAAACTAAGGGCAAAACAACAAAACGCTAGTTACTTAAATAAACTTTTAACGTTTGTCCTCTGATATACAGTGTATTTTTTATTTATTTTATTTTTATTGTATGTATTTTTTTATGTTTCATACCAGCCATATTACAAGTTGCGTAAAAAAGGGCCTTATTGCAATTGGTATTAATATTTTATTACGTAAAACTATATTATCTAGGCAAATACATGTGACTGTGAAACTGAAAAGGTACAACTTTCGAGATATTAGTCCCCTGTCAAATGTACAAAAATAGGTTCCCGTGTGCTCCTTGATGATGCAAGTGTGGAAACAGTCTCAATCTCTTCGTTTGACCTTTAAGAAACATAATTTCGATGGTGTCACTCTTGAAAATGTTGCGTTTGGGTGCTGCGCGCAAAAAACAAAATGGCCGCCATTTTGGCTGCCAAAATGGCAGCTACATTTTTTGTGCAAAAATTTTTTTCGTCATCCCAACGGTTACTGAAATAAATAGGAAAACGTGTTTGCGATGGCGGCCATTTTGTTTTTGCGCGCAGCACCCAAACGCAACATTTTCAAGAGTGACACCATCGAAATTATGATTCTCTAAGGTCAAACGAAGAGATTGAGACTACTTCCACACTTGCGTCACCAAGGAGCACACGGATGTACATTTGATAGGGGACTATATGAAGTTATTGGTAGTTCCTGAAACTAGATAAAATTATCTAACTATGTAAAGAAAAAAGAATCAGATCTCTAGGCGCAACCATCATTTTTTTTTAATTTTTTGAAGCTGAAACTGTCAAAATGTACGAGTCGAGAAAATTGCATTTAAAGTTTATGGTCGTGAAAAATATACTTCTACTGCGAAGTTACGTAATCTGCAAACATCCAAGATTAATAATAAATGGCATATGTCTCTGCATCATTGATGGTTTAAAAGATTTTGAGGGAAGAACACGCAAAAGAGAAAAAAAAGTAGGTATCAAAGTTATTGATAAATTGTAAGAAAATACGATGTGAACAACTTATTAATCATATGGTTATGTGTGTTTAGGCAAGGTACTTTGGTTTAGGTGTTCGAAGAGGAATAAAATAAAATAAAATAAAACTTCGCATTTGAATGTTTAATTTTTATTTGAAAATTAATCAAATAAGTTCTATTAATCCAATAAAGCAACTTTCATTAGATTTTTTAAGTAATATCACACAATCAGTCTTTATGGAACCTTTTTAGATAGGAGTCCTCACAATAGAACCATCATAAGGTCTATTTTTCATTAAAAAAGTTTAGTGCTTTTGTGAATATTTTTTCTATGGGCAAAAAAATAGGATACAACTTTAAGGGTTTACTAAAATTTAGTGTCTCAAGTAATAAATTTGGTATTTAACATGGGTTTTATACACAAAATTGTATTTTTTCCACACTGAATCTTACTTTTATTATAAAATGACATGTAACATAATATGTAGGTACATATTGTTTGTTATATTTTACTACGACTACACTTGTACATTCTAAGGTAGGTACAACTTTGGTTTCAGATTAAGATAAATGGGACAAAAATTAAAGCCAATAAAGTAATAAATTTAACAGAATAATATTGGATTCGAAGTCTATTCGAAATTAAGATTCGACTAAGACTAAGATTCGAAATCACTTATAGTGTTTTCAACGAGATCTTTCGATGTTTATCGATAAAACTAAAAATCAACTATAAAGTCAGTAACTGACAATGAATATCTTTCATTCATCCGCAGAGGTGGCGCCGCCAGCAAAAAAAACATAAACATACAAATTCTATGATTCTAAGAAAAATCTGTACGGAACTAGATTTAGGTATATATTAATTTAGATTTTCACTGTTTTTATTGAATTTTCAATGGTGGCGCCACTTCTGTGGTTAAGGCTCCAGTCCCCTAAAAATCAGTATTCTTGCAGAATTATCAGAAAAGAAAGATTTTATTTTAGTTAGTAAGAAAGCAATAAATAAAATACATTTTACGTTAATTTATATATAGTGTGGAATTTGAAGATTTCAAAACTTATTTTTTCATTTACTTTAATGCTACTTTTAATAGGTTTTTTAGGCTTTAAACATACCTTTATTTATGTTCTACGCGTTGAGAGTCTCATTCATGCACACGTCACGTAAAAATTATGACAAAAACAAGAAATTTATTCAGGTAACATTTATTCCCATATCTTCAACAATAATCTTACCTGGTTACTTTTTTGGATAATACTTTAGTTTTCTTATTTCGAGTGCTTTAAGTAGTTGTAATTTTATGAATTCAACCACTGATAAAATATTTTTTTTCTACTAGAAAACTATCGTTTAGCGTAGTCAAATTTAAAACACGTAGAATAGAACTATTAATAAGTGAAATAACAAAAAACGGGATTTAAAAAATTATTTTAAGAACATTTATCAAATCGAAACTTATCGAGAGTTTAAAACACAAAACGCGTCGATATTTCCCTCAGTTTCGCTGGGACATCGCAGCGTTCAGACGTGTGTTGTGTAGCTCGACGTCATTTTACCTCCCGCTCGCACGGTTGCTTCCTTTCCCTCGCGTAGATTCTTATGGAGAGGCGAACTGTATCATGAAAGTTGCTCTACTTGAATATTGCACTTAATATCATTTAATAAGTAAACAACTATGGATAAAATATTTTTTGAATATTTTAAGAAATCCCTGTTTCGATAAAATAAAGTCTAATCTACGTCCGTCCGTATTTTACAGCATCATAACTTTAGCACCGTAAAGATAAAGACATGAAATTTGGCACAAAAATAGCACTAATTTGCCTACATATTACATTGTAAAAAAAATATGAAAAATTTGAAATTGTTCAAAATATTTTCAAAACAAAAGTGAGAAAAATAAAAAATATCCTAAAAATACAATATGGGTATCAAACTGTAGACACTAAAAAGGTGATTGTAAAAATATATACTTTTACTATATTTACTGGCACTGGTTTTGTGAAATCTTTAAAAAAACCACAATAATGTGTATGTCCGAAACTGGTAGACCGAAAAATATGAAAAAAATGTCCATTATAGATCATAACTGACCAATAACCGAGAAAACTATAGTGATTTAAAAATATAAAAAAAGTAAAATAAATAAAAAAGACATTTATAAAAATACAATATGGGTATCACATTGTAGGTATTAAAAAGTTTATTGTAATAACATATAGTTTGGCTATATATTTAATTGCATCTATTTCGAGAAATCCTTGAAAATCTATAAAAAAATGTATGTCCCCCCTTTTATCTCCAAAACTGGTGGACCGAAAAATATGAAAAAAATCATGGTAATATGCGTTTACGTAAGAATCACAGAAAAAATAAAGCAGTTGAGAAATTCACGAAAAAAATGATAAAACTTAATTTATCATCCACAATACGGAACCCTAGGTTCTGACTAGAGTCTGACTCGCACTTGGCCGGTTTTTTTTCAAGATGTTTGCGGTAGGCCGTTTTTTGGGCGGTTTTAATTTAGTTTTCGGAGCTTTTATTACTACCCTTAATTTTTACCATAAGTATCCGGATAATACATTATCCGTTATCCGGATAGTAAAAATCTGCGAATAATTGCATGCCCTAATTCGCTTAGATTAAGTTATGTTAATGTGTGTTAATTCGAAAACCCGTAAAGCCATATTTTAGAAGTTGTGGTCTATAAAACCCACGGGGATGGCGTGACACAAATTTTATACCAGCACCGCTGTCGCCACTTTTTGGAATAACTAAAGCCGAAGCTCCATCCTTTTAATAAAACTTCGATAGCTTTTTAAGATATTTTAAATAAAAGTAAGTAAAGTTATTACTTTACTTATTTTTATTTAAAATATCTTAAAAAGCTATCGAAGTCACTAAAACTGACAGTCGAGATAACAACGTGCTAGACAATAATGCATCAAAACAAAAGAACGTACGCAGCTGCGGTTCTTATCATTAAAACATCACTTTCTAAAACTACATTTTTTACCTTTTTTATTGCACCTTAGTCATAATCTTGGACACACAAACTGACAGACACTTAAGGCTGCGTATAAACCTGGACAAATTAGTGATTTTGCCCCCGCATCCCCGCACCTCAACTGTTTGCGCGACCGGCCGTCACCGGCCGCGAGCGCTATTTCTTAGCTCCCACGAGCGGTGTGGATCCGCGGTCATTAACCCGTGCACGTGCTAGTTTTCAATAATAAGTATAATGCATCTACGATGTATAAAATTCAACCCAGTTGACAAAACGGTTTGTTCGCAATGGCATTTTTTTGCGTAATTTTGTGTTTGCATCTAATTTTTATATTTCAAAATTTTATTTTTAGAAAGTCATACTTGCAAAGATAATGATAACGATGATGATACAACGATACGTCGATACGACGATACGTCGATACAACGATACGTCGATACAACGATACGTCGATACGCCGATACGTCGATACGACGATACGTCGATACAACGATACGTCAATACGCCGATACGTCGATACGTCGATACGTCGATACGGGGATACGTCGATACGCCGATACGTCGATACAACGATTCGTCGATACGACGATACGTCGATACGGGGATACGTCGATACAACGATACGTCGATACGTCGATACGCCGATACGAGAATACGTCGATACGTCGATACGACGATACGTCGATACGCCGATACGTCGATACGACGATACGTCGATACGGGGATACGTCGATACAACGATACGTCAATACGCCGATACGTCAATACGTCGATACGGGGATACGTCGATACGCCGATACGCCGATACGTCGATATGTCGATACGTCGATACGGGGATATGTCGATACAACGATACGTCGATACGCCGATACGAGAATACGTCGATACGTCGATACGCCGATACGTCGATACGTCGATACGGGGATACGTCGATACAACGATACGTCAATACGCCGATACGTCGATACGGGGATACGTCGATACGCCGATACGTCGATATGTCGATACGGGGATACGTCGATACAACGATACGTCGATACGTCGATACGAGGATACGTCGATGCAACGATACGTCGATACGCCGATACGTCGATACGTCGATACGCCGATACGTCGATACGCCGATACGAGAATACGTCGATACGTCGATACGACGATACGTCGATACGGGGATACGTCGATACAACGATACGTCGATACGTCGATACGCCGATACGTCGATAAGCCGATACGTCGATACGCCGATACGTCGATACGACGATACGTCGATACGGGGATACGTCGATACAACGATACGTCAATACGCCGATACGTCGATACGTCGATACGGGGATACGTCGATACGCCGATACGTCGATATGTCGATACGGGGATACGTCGATACAACGATACGTCGATACGACGATACGTCGATACGTCGATACGCCGATACGTCGATACGCCGATACGAGAATACGTCGATACGCCGATGGTGATGGTGAGATAAGGTTTTGTTAGTCTCCCAGAGGGGTAGGCAGCTAGGCAGAGACTACAGATTTCCATCTGCTACGATCCAGACACAACTCTTTCGCCTCTTCCACATCCATCAACCATATTTATTGTGATATTAAATTGTAAGCTAAAAAAAATACCTCAGACGAAAAACATAGCGATATTCATTAGTCCATTGAGACAACCTTTAGTTCACCATCTTTAATAAAACATGACCTATCTACTTATTTTGTTAAGTAATGGCGTACCTTTGCATTACTTTCATCCACTGCTTTATTTTCACTCGTAAAACATTTTTATTCCATTTTTTACATTGGTTGCATTTATTTGCCATGTTTCAAATTACGAGATTTATTTAAATTACGAAAACCGGGACGTCGAGAGCGCAAAAACGTAGCCCTCCCGTCTCAACGGAGCGATCACAACTGACCGACGGATGAGTGACGAAACAAAGCATGGAACAAAAAGCGCGTGCGACCGAGATATCTTGTCGCCGCCTTGTCTCAGAATAAATCGACGTAAGCGCCAATTCTTAGATGTTAAATTAAATGAAAACGAAACAGAATTATTCAAAATCCCCGTGCAATTATACGGGGTCATTTGTTTTCTTATTTTTAATACAAATTTCAAGGCAAACTGTTTTAAGAAAGGTCCTTTAACACTCGAAAAACATGAAATATAGAGGTAACTTCATAATTTTTTTCTATCGAGCGAACTTAAAGCTTTTGCGTTTTTGCTTCTGCACGAATATCAGCCCTATAGTCTATTATCTATATTATTTTTATTAAACCGATTGACCAAGTTACACAATGTTTTATGCTCATTTGAAATTGTGCATCTGACATTATACCGACCCTTAATTACCGTAAGAGTTTCTATTTTTGATATTATATTACTTAAAGAACTGATTGTAATATGTGTGTGAGTATTAGGAATACATAATTTTAAATGTTTTTATTGTTACGATTTGATTATTAATTTTCTACATTTCCAAATTTTATAAAGGTATTTTTTATGTCAGGCATTAGTTAAATGAAAATCTTGATGAATAAAGAAATTTTCGGGCACAACTACACGCTTTTTAGGGCATGCAGGTTTCCTTAGAGCGATAGGGCTCATCACGTTGAGACGTAATAATCGTCAGAGAAACGCGGGTGTACTTATAGGTACACGTATGGGTGGACTTATGACTTGCATCTCACAGTTCACACTCGGAACACCTCTTGACACCCCTTCGGTAAAAATCTGCAAATAATTGCATGACCTATAAAATGTATTGTGTCTAAATTCTAATCACTCTTACTGCTACCAATAAGCCATCTATTCCAGGTAGATTTACTTTTGTTTATTTTGCTTTTGCAAATTCATTTTGTTTGTTCCGATAAACAAACCAAACGTTGTAAATTACCGTTACTTGAATAATTAAAAATCTTCACATGTCAAATTTTAAATAATCGTACACTTATTTAACGAAGTAGAGCAACATTCAGGTGCGGTCTCTAACATCTCAATGCAGCGGGGGGAGCGCCACTTCTAAAGCCTCAGGTAAGATGAAAGCGAAATGTTGCAAAGAGAGTCTGGGGCCTTAACAACTCTTAATAATACCACCAACATTTAGCAAATACTTTGAATTTTACCCTAAAGCCGCCCTAAAGTTGTACCTTAAGTACTAAACTTTGCGAGCTACTAAAGATACTAAATAAACGTTTTTGACGAATAATTACTTTACATACATGTTTTCTAGGGTGTTAATAATTGATTTGCTAAAAAAAAGTAAAATCGGTATATTTCGACCACTTCACAAAATTGCGAATATCTCCGAAACTAGAACCCCGAAAGTTGTAAACACCTTTTCGGTTTCAGAGTCACATATTTTGTTAGACCAATTAGGCAAAGAGCACTTTTTAAAATTACGTAGGTATAATGTTTTGTTTATATCACGTTTTGTTAAAATTGTAGAATAATCTAGCCACTTAAATGGAATAAAATTGTACTTACCTACGCGTGAAAATAAACATTTCTTGATCCGCCGCTACAATTTTTACAGAACAATACGGTGGATTTACCCAATTTTGCCAGTTAAATTTCTCTTCGAGCACTCGCATCGCACTGCCAATACGATATCTTTTACCATGAATAAAATTCACGGTACGTGACAAAAAGGATAAAGGCGAGCGTGACCAACGTTTTGTATCCTTTTCGTCGAAGTTTATTTCCAAGAGGTGTATTTACACCTCCACTCATGTTATTTTGTTCATCTTTCTGTTAGCTACCAAGGGCTATAATATATATTATCGGGTCTACCGCGATACATTTTTACCTTTTTTACGAAAAGGGGACACCCGACGTTTCGAGACAGTGGCATGTCTCGTGATCTACGGGAAACTGGCAAGTGATGAGACGCAGGTGACGACCGAAGTATTTTTCTTTTTCCCGCATAAACACTTTAGTCTTTAAAATTTATTGTTATCTGATTCACGCACGGCACACAACACTCACTCTGACGTGACTCACAGTATCCGGAGATGCACTAAGAGAAGAAACCCGCGATTTAAATTTCCCGATAACTGGACTCCATGTGGGAGACAATTTGAAACCATCTTCCCTATTGAAATTATTTGGATGTTTCTTGATTTCAATCGCTTCACGCACAATTCTAGGGTTGTAGTTAATGGCGATCAGTGGAGAGAATTTTCGGGTTATGCAGTTCTATCCAGTGGTTGGTCCCGGATTATAAAAGATGTTCTGCTATCGCTGATTTGTACATCTGCCGGTTTTTCACAGCTGCTATGCGGTCGACTCGATAATAAAGCCGATTCTGAAGGCTTTAATTTTAGTTTTAGTGCTGTCAAAACTTAAAATTTTTCAAAGTAATTTAACTTCTAACCCTAACAGTTACGGACTATATTGCAATGAAGAAAATTTAGTTTTGACAGCACTAAAACTAAAATTAAAGCCTTCAGAATCGGCTATATTATCTGTATATATAAAATTCAAAGTCCTGACTGACTGTTTGATGTTTAATTGTTTCTTTTGTCATAAATAAAATAAAAATAAAATTACAAACTTAATTAAAATTTACATAATTCTAATTCTACTTTAACACATTAAAAAACAAAATTATCGGTAAACATTTAAAAAATCACATAAAAGCATTATTAAGCTATTTACAATTTATCATACAACTCATTTAGAGGTCAGTGGCGTGCACAAAACTTTTTGCTGGAAAAGCAAGCAATTGGTCAAGAATAACAATATAAAAAAAATTAAATAATTTAAATACCACTTTGAAAAAAAAAATTGTATGACGCCAATATAAACTATAACGTATCGGCACCGTTCTCCGACTAGGCTCCTGTATGCGACCGCCCAGTATTTTTGAAATTTGTAACAATATCCCGCGTCAAATAAGTGAACAATTGCTCGTCTCTTATAGGCCAATTCTTAAATTACCGATGAATCATGATTGGTTCTAATTTCCGCTACGTTCAATTTTGTTATTAATTTTGTTGTCACTGTGCATCGGTTTAGTTCGAAGTCGAGCTTTGCGGAACGTAAAAAGTTTGTGGAGGTTGTTTTTCATTTTTTGTTCGATTCTGCATATTTTGGTAAAACTGACATATTTTTTTATGTAGTTTAGGGTTCCGTTCATATATAAATGCAAGATTTTTCAGGATTGATAAAATATTAATAGTCTTATCATCTTTTCTATTTCGGTCGGAATCAGGAGATCCGGTAAAACGATTGTTTCCAGATACCGTACAGTGGACGGTATCAGGTGTTTTATAGACTTTCAGACTTTTGTGATTTTCATTATAAATTGTGGATAAAAACTATAATTTGAATATACACATATTTTTGTGACATATACATTTGCTTAATATCCTGATTCCGTCCTAAGTTTAGACTTTTAGATTGATTCATAATTTACTTAAAATATCCCGTTCTTTCTCAAATTTATTGGGATATTAAATGTACGTTAATGGTTTTAAAAAGTTATTTTATATTAAAAATTGACATCTGAGATATTATTATAAAATTTTTAATGACTATATATGTCTTTAAATTTCTATAAAGCTCACCCTTTTTTTTCATCACATTGGATAAATAATTAAAACACATAATTATTGTAATTGGACGGTAATGAGTGGTGATAAATTCAGTTTTGCTTGTAACCGACCACAATAAATATACCATAAACCGGAGTCTGGTCATCCGTTTGTGTATCAAGACAAAATTTTAAAGTACTTGCAAAAAATGTACGGTGCTCAAAAAGAGTGTGTTTGTATAGAAAAATACAAATAATGAGCAACAAGTAACACCAGTCATGAATTTATTTTAGTATGGCCTCAGGAACAAGTGTCACAAAAAAAAAATGAAACTGGAATTGAAATAAAACAACACATTACACAACAAGAACCAAACTGCTATGAAAATAGCAGTTTATACAAACAATTGTGGAATCTTTTCAGTTTCAGTTTAAAGGAACATCGAAAAACCTCACCAAACGAAAGAAAAGAATGTCAAGTTAAATATGGAATTAATTATTCATTACTTTTAAAGCTCGACCACAATTATAAAGTTGGCAGAATAGTTCCTAAAAATGAAACAATTTATTCCATGTAACATTATAGAAACAAGATAGATAAACCTAAACCTAAGAAAAAAATTGCCACAGAAATTGAAAAAAAAAATTTGTAAAGCAAGTTAAACATATTGAAAATGAAGACGATGTTTTCAAACTTTTTATTAGCAAGGACTGTAATTATTTTAATTTCTAAATTTTATAAATAAAGTACAAGCTCTTAACCTTTTCTTTATCTTTGAATTCTTAGAAGTTACGAATTTCATTCATTAATTACTCAAAAAGATAAAAAATCACCATTATATCTAATCACAGTTTAAAAATAAAGAAAAAATCGAAAAAATAAGTAAAATAACATAAAAACTTGATTGAATAGTTATAGACGAAAAGAGAAATATCATACGACATATATAGGCGTTTGAAGTTAGAAAACTGCTGGCATGTATTGACATAAAAATATAAAAAAGTATATTTTAAATCATGGTTTTTAAAATCCTGATGACGACCCCACTGAGAGGTCAAATATAGCACCTATAACTATTTGATTAAGTGTTTATATCTATGTAAAATACAACATACAAATAATAAAAAAGCCGTTAAACGGTATTATACCAACAATATTTTATTAACATATTGAAATAAGATAAAATATATTTGGCCAAACATAGTTATGAAGTTTATATTGATAGCGACGAACATGAAAAAATGTAAAATATATACTATTAATAAAAGTTAATTAAAGCCTAAATTAACAAAAATTATTAATTGAAAAAAACCATGTATACATTTTGATATCTCCAGTAACTTTTGACCCTATTTTTATGAGATAATGGCATTTTTAGCAATTTTTTGAATGGTGGTCGGAAACGGGTTACTTGCTGGACGGTATCAGGAAAACTTCAACTAAGCGGTCGGTAACTGGAGCTTTTAAGAAGGACAGGCAAACATATTAATAATATTATTTTTTGTATACTCTGACAACATAAATATTGATAATTATACTTTATAATGAAAGTCTCAACAATAAGGTTTAAAGTAAGCTATATATATAGTTTATAAATCAGTTGACGTTTATCTTTGGACGGTTTATTTGAAAAAAGGGCGTGAGTGGTCGGACTTGGGCGCATTTACGTTATAAACTTTTTTTTTTAAAAGTGATATTTAAATTTTTTCATATTTTTTTATTGTTATTCTTGACCAATTGCATGCTTTTCCAGCAAAAAGTTCTGTGCACGCCACTGGGTATATGGACACATAAGCAACAAATATTATTTTAAAGACTTTAGGAACTGATATTATACACATAAGTGTATATATGTTGCAGTCAAAACTCATAGCCGGTCAAAAGTAGTTTTGACTGCGAAAATCAGTCAAAACTCTAGTTTTGACTAAGTTGGTCTGAAGTAATTTTGATTAAAAAGTATTTCTGGGTTGTCATAAAATAATAAACACAAAGGTCAGGTATGGCGGTCGCGGAACTGCGTTCTGGGACTTGCCATACCTAACCTTCTAACCTAACCTACCGGCTCTCTTCTGCGCTGCAGGACATCCGAAAAACTAATTTTGCCTGCGAATATCAGTCAACACTACGTCCTGAGTCAAAACTAGTTTTGACTGACTCATTCTCGCAGTCAAAGTAGTTTTGACCAGTTATGACTTTTGACTGTGACATATATATTAATATGTATATTGCAATAATATTGCAAAATAATCATTCATTCATATTTTGTTTCAGCAAAACTTTTAAAGGGGGGTGCCGTTGAGATGGCTGAGGATAACCCGATGCTTTCTTCAGGTTGGTTTTGTTGATACTCACGCCTGTCTCTCAGAGACATGTATCTATATATGGAAGGGCAGTTTTTTTTTGAGATTTCGGGGTTGGCTCCAAAGTAAAGGTTGTTCTGTACCATTGACTGAATAAGCTCTTCAAATATGGTTGCACCTTCTGTTACACGTTGTATATAAATATATTATTTAGGATATATATTTGTAGTACACGTATGTATGATTACTTATTTTAATAAAATTTCCCTTTCCCGCTTAGATTTGCTGGAAGAAATCCCTTTTTAAAGATAAGCTCGCCTGTGTACATATATTTAATGTATTATATGTTTAACTGCTTTTCTGTGTACATTAAAGAATAAAGAGATTTCCATTTTCTACAATGCTGGCACACCTCTTTCTCCTCTTACACACCACATTCTTTAATCAGGGCACCTAGCATATTGTTTAATCGCGCGCGATGCAACTTAGTCGAATCACAAGTGCGAGGAGCGTGACACGGTGTTTTTGCTTTTAAACAGTACGTCACGCTCTTTGCACTTTTTCACGTGCATTTGATTGTATTAACGTAGAACTCTTGGTCGCTAAACTGAAATATTACGGACTCTCTGATAATACCTGTAAATGGTTTTGCTCCTTCCTTACGGGACGGACACAATACGTATCGACAGAGAACGCTAATGGAGACATCAGGACATCCGATCTTTCTAAATTAGACAGAGGTACACCACAAGGATCAATTTTGAGTCCTGTATTGTTTACAATTTATACCGCAGATATGCCTAAACTTCTAACCACTTGTAGGTGCCACTTGTACGCGGACGACACACAAATCTATTATTCTTTTAACCAGGCTGAAACTGCGCTGGCGGTTTCACGAATTAATGATGATCTCAGTAAAATATTTAAATGGGCACAAAAAAATTGCTTAGTTCTAAACCCGTTAAAATCAAAGTTCACTGTGATAGGTACCAGACATCAAATTAATAGTGTACTAAATCAGAACCCTGACATTCATATTGACAATAAAAAAATACCATTAGATAGAGAACCTAGAAATCTTGGTTTAATCTACGATGAAGAGTTAAAGTTTCAGTCTCATATTAAAGAAAAAATTAGGTACGCCTTTTTCAAACTTAAAGTTCTATATGGGATAAGAGATTACCTAACCAAAGACATAAGAGAAACCCTGGTCGAGCTCCTGGTATTGTCTCCATTTAACTATTGCAGTGCGGTTTATGGTTATCGAATATGTAGGAAAACAGCAAATGCTATACAGAGAGTTCAAAATGCGTGTGCGCGGTTCTGTTATAAGATACCGAGGCGCGCCCACGTCACTCCTTATCTAAACGCACATAAAATTTTAAACATGAAAGCTAGAAGGGAGTTACATTTGGCTTGCGTAATCCAAAAAGTTATTTGGAAACAGTGTCCTAATTACCTATTTGAAAAATTAAAATTTTTGAAAAATATTAATTGTGTTAGGACCCGATCAAAGGATCAAAACCTAATGTATACTCCTAAACATAAACTTGCAGGATTCCGAGGATGTTTTTCATACCGAAGCGCAAAAATATGGAATAATTTACCACCGCCCTTGAGACAAAAGTGCTCAGCCCATACATTTAAGTTTAGGTATAAACAGTATCTTATGAAAAAGCAAATGGACACTGGACATTTGAAACATCCTTGGAAAGCCTACAATGCTTAAGACTATACACTCTACTAATAAGTCTATATCTGTATATACTAATTACCTTTTTTTTTATTGTTTTTTGTCTTGTTACGCATTTTTGGTTTTTGTTTTTATTTTCTTTAATTTAGTTATAAGCCATTTCTGCCAATTGTTATTGATTTTTCAATTTAGTAAATAAAAAATTTTTAACAACTCGTAAATACCTTATCAGGCAATTGTAACGGAGGTAGCTGAAAACCAGCGCCAACCAAAGCATGTTTTGGATGGCACATAGCTGAGCTACATCCTTTTGTCGTGTTATTTTTATCTATAGATCCCTACTTAAGTAAACCTTTTTCTACTGTGTTAGCTATAAGTTCTTTTTATTCTTTTGTAAACGCGCCAATAAATTTATTTTCTTTCTTTCTTTGCACTTGTGATACAACTAAATTTAATTGCGTCGCGTGCAATTACACACTGTGCTATGGGGCCAAAGCATGAAAACATCTCCGAATAGTTGCGTTTGAAACTAAACTACTGTCTACTGTCGCAACTGTCCTACTGTCTGCGCTACTGTTCGCTTGGAGCGGTATCCCAGATTCCATACGATTTTGATGTAGTTTGAAACGCCAACTATATGGAGATGTTTTCATGCTTGGGCTACTGGTCATAAAAACTATTATATTCCGGGTACTTTTGACATTACCTTTCTTCAAGTTAATAGTTGCGATTGTCGGCTCTTGGTGAAACATCATCATGGATGAATAAAACACTTGAACTGTTTCACAACTATTATTTCCCAACTACAGTTTCACCTTATCGGCATTATCAAGGGATGGTTTATTTACATGTCGCACAAACACTGCGTATGGATAGAATAATATAACAAATCCATTCTTATTATTTTGAATTACACTTCTTCAGTATGTCGCTAATTTGGCCTTCGTCCATACGTCCTTCTAGGCCGGCCTGGTGAGCTCTACCTTCAACATGCGCACCATAAAGGAGACGGTCAGTTCCCCATAAGCAAAATGCCTTAAGAGAGTACACAAATATATTGTGGTCAATGATAAAGAACAAATTCAAAATAACACCGTTTGACTATCCATTTAAAACGGACACCATCTTTTAATAACTTTTCATGATAAATCGTTTTATGTTGAGGTTATTTTCATATGGCATTGCGAAAATAAACTTAAGCGCGTTTGAAACGTTCATAGTTGTAACAATGTTTCACGATGATTCTGATATATTTAAAAGGGTCATGTTCGAATGTCAGTCGTAATGTAATCTCTATCAAAATCCAGAAGAAAAGCATGAATCGTGAAATAAAAAGCTGACTGCCGATTGCGTCAAAGCACGCTGGAAGCGTAGTTTGTGGACTACTTGGT